>OW121702.1:28466660-29112182 GCA_933228785.1 Lasioglossum pauxillum | reverse complement strand
TGGAAACTATTTTATTGATTAAAGTTCATTGTTTGAATAAAAAAATTGGGGTATATTAGACAGGTAGTGAAAACATTACTTCGCCAAGACTCATTTTGAAGGTTACATAAATGACATAAACTGACATTTCTTGAAAAAATGTTTCAGACAAAAATTTCTTGTTTTTTCGCATAGAATCCGAATCCGTAATAAACAATACAATGTTCCATTTAAAAAACGTAACTTTCGGTCTCAATTACCTATTTCCGGCCGGAACCGGAAGTTAAAAAATATCACCATTTGATAGAGCGCATCTGATTTATAAAAGAAACACTTTGAATTTTTGAAAATAACCTATTTTCTAGATTATAAATGGGTGGTACGGGTGGTCTGGGAGACCCTGTATATTAATACCTAAAAACTTAATATTTTCCTGGAATTTTAGAAATCTTAACAAAGAAAACCGTTCAATCAATAAAATTAAAACCACAAAAATATTGGAATATTATATTTCATTTTTGCTATATGAGCTGGAATAATTGGAGCTTCTGTAAGAATAATTATTCGGATAGAACTAATATATATTTATATTACAAAATATTATAATTATATATAATATATATATTATTATTATGTATGAAATATATTATAACTATTATATGTACGTATTATTCTGTATATATTTTATATATTTATCCTGTATAAAAATGAAACGTGCAGGCATAACAGCTAAAACTTATACAGGGTGTTCCTTCAACAGCTGGAAATGGGAGGTTCCTGAGATCATTCGAAGCAACATTTTCCTTTGCAGAAATGTTATCCGCGGCTTTGTTTAGGAGTTATTAACGAAAAACAAGGACCAATCAGAGCGCGACCTAGACGCGAGTTGGCACAGTCAGCCAATCGACAGTTGATGCGCCGGGCCGACTGTGCCAACTCGCGTCTAAGTCGCGCTCTGATTGGTCCGTGTTTTTCGTTAATAACTCTTAAACAAAGCCTCGGATAACATTTTTGCAAAGGAAAATGTCGCTTCAAATGGTCTCAGGAACCTCCCATTTCCAGGATGATCAGGAATTTTGGGACACCCTGTGTATTCCCATTGTTTAATGACTAAATTTTCATATAACACAATCCTCATCTCATGTCAAGCATATGTAAGCATTTTTTAAATCATTTCAAAAAGTTTAAATTGTTGAAAGTTTGCACTACTTGTATATGGATTAAAAAATGCTAAAAACTGGATTATACACTTGAAGTGCACCTCCTAACACATATAAAGCCACCATTAATATCCGTTTTCTGATAATCCAAATTGGCATGGAACACGTTCAATTTTACTTTGAATTTTATGATTTTGTCTTTAGAACGCTGCACAGTGATCCGAGAACGCGATTTTATGCTTTTGAGGTCACTGATAACGAATCTGATATCAACGATTTGAAATTCAAAATGGTGGATTCAATACTATGCACATATGGTCTGGAAACTCGTTTTACGTGGTCAAAATTAAAGAGATAAACATATCGACATTTTTCAACGTAATAAATTTTGTATATAATTATATTTCCTATGTTACTATATAACTCTATGTAACTCTATAATGAGTTCTTAGAATTAGTAGTTTCATTTTGAATTTCAAAATTTTGTCTTTAGAACGTTACCCCCGTTTACATAATTATCTGAAATGGATAATATTTTGGATTTGGTAGTTTTAAAGAGTTGTCTGTTTATAGGGAAACAATTGTTTGAATACACTAAACTTGAAAAATTGTCGTTTGGCCATAAAAAGCGGACTCCTGGCCCACTATGCGACGGTGTAATTTGGACAGAGATAAATTATTTGTGGAAAAATTCGATATGACAGCAGCATCGATCATAAATAATGAAATTTATCTCGTTTAATGTGCTAGTTCGTTATTATTATCATTATACTATATTAATTTGTTGTTTCGCATTTCGTGGATGTGATGCGTGTCGACACACGCATGTTATTGTCATGTTTAGCGGTGTCCTTTGGTAGGTGGTTTAGACAATCATGTTTGCGGCATCGCTCGACAGGTGTGCAATTACCATCGAACGCGAAATATGGATTGCGAACAGGTTGACATTAACTGTGTGCCCCACTTTTGGTGTACCGTTTGGATTGACTGCTGCTAATTTATTTTCGAGACTAAGCAACTTCAACGAACAACAATTTTATAACCGTAGGTATGCTAGTCAAACCTGCAACTTTATTGATTTTCCAATTGTCGTCGATTTCGTGAGAGTCAAAAGTGAGTATACACTGCATTTATTTAACAATTATTAGATATATGTTACATTAATGGAAAAGTTGTTTGAAAAGCAATTGTAGATTGAAAGTAATTAATCTGAATTGTGTAGATTGATGGTAATTAAATGTAGAAAACGCAATACAATCTAATAAATAATATTTCAGATACAACATAAAATACATAGTTGAGAGTCCGTAAAAATATGAATCAAAAGTGAGTATACACAGCTAGTTAACAATGAATTATCTTCATTTATTAATAAAATGACGTACATTTAATACTTTGTTGGTCCACCATTAGTTTTAATTACGGCAGCTAATCAAACAGAAATATCATTCCATACTTTTAGCAGTTCGATTTTAAGGTTTTCCATGACCGTAATCTTCATTTTGCGTAAGTTCAAATTTAATATTTCCCATAAATTCTCTATTACATTAAGATCTGGAGATGGCGGTGGAGAATTTAGTAGATTTGGAGCATTTTGTTGCAACTAATCCTTAACAATCTTTGCTGTGTGTTTAAGATCTCTATCTTGCTGAAAGATCCACGAATCTGGCAACTGAACTCTTCTAACACTTGCAGCTAAATTTGTTCTTAAAATATTTAGATATAGAAATCTATCCATCGTATTGTTAATAAAAGCTAATTCCCCAACTCCAGAGACTGTCATGCTACCCCAAACCATAATATTTCCACTGCCGTGCTTGACGGTACTAACAACATTTTTCGGTTCTAATTCCGAATTTTTTTTCCTCCTTTTAGGTTGCATTTTTTTTCCAAAAATTTCGAAGTTACATTCATCAGTAAATAATACGGTGTTCCAAAATTCGAGTGGTTTGTTTATGAATTTTTTGGCGAATTGTAATCGCAAAACGCGATTCTTTGCACTTATCGCTGGCTTCTTGCGTGGTACACGGCCATGCATACCTTGAGAATTTAATGATCTACGAATTGTACTCGCACTTATAGATTTTTGTTGTATTTCAGATATTTCTTGAGCTAATGAAACTGCACTCGTAGTGTGAACTTTTTTCACTACTCGTGTAATTAATCGGTTATCTATTTCATTTAACTTTCTCAGACGACCGAAACGAGGAAAGTTTTTTACACTTTTTGTATCTTTATATTTGTCGATGATTTGTTTTTAAATAATGTCAACGTTTTACTATTTTCCCTATTTTTCGAAATGATTCTTCTTCGTTTCTTAATTTAACAATAAGTTTGCTCGTGTCTTCTGAAGTTTCTGTGCGTTTTTCTCTCATAATTCTATTTATGCATTAAGAATTTCAAAGTAAACAACACTGATGAAAATTTACACGAATTCACGCTCATTCAGAAATTATTGCGTCTAGAAAACCACTTTACTGGACTATCTTTCATAAGAGACTAACTACTTCTGCTGCGTATATTCACTTTTGACGCGTTCTTAATAAACCTACTTCAGATAGGCATTTGTTTATAAAACATTGGGAACGTAATTCACTAAGTGGCTCCTAGACCAGCGGTTTCCAACCTTTATGCTACTATGCCTCCCTAACAAAATTTTTTTTCCGCGCCTCGATTTATATAATAATATAGACACGTTTTAAAACACTGAAAACTACAATTAACAGATTAATAACAAGGTTTTGCTATAACAATAGGAACATACATATTTATTTTTATATTAAATTTCTTATTAAACTACATCTAATGCATCAAAATTTAATACGAGTGTTATTGTTTATTGGCACAAAGTTTATCAATTCTTGGGGGCAATGTGGAGAGTGCCACTCGTAACTCTTTTTCGACTATTAACCTGGTTCGATATTTGGTTTTCATAGCAGCCATTGCCGAAAAGCTCGTTTCGCATAAATAAGACGTTATAAACGGTAGAAGCACATGCATTGTTTTGCAATACAAAGATTCATACTCTCCACTAAGATTCACCCAAAATTGAATTATGGTTTCATTTTGAAACTTTTGTTTCAGTGAGCTGTCGCATGATAATTCTATCAATTTTCCTTTTTCGATGGTTGTCAGCTCAAATTCGTCTTCTTGATTGTCGATAAAAAATGTATTCTGTATCCACATAATCTTTGAAGAATCAAGGTCTTTGAAATAATTTTAAAAATGCAGCACTGATCCATCCAAGTGTTCGATAAAAAGATTTTTGATGGCTTCAATATTGGCTGAGTCCCAGAAATCTTTTGAAAGTGAAAACATATCCAACATATCCAACATTCTTTTGTGAATTTGATTTCCATAACTACAGCTTTTTAATGAAAGCTTTTACTTTGTCTTTTTGAACAAGGGGATGCATTTGTGATCCCTGCATTGATTTATTTAAACCGCTCAATTTTCCAAAAATTTTAACCAAATAGGCAAGTTTAACAATAAAATTATCGTTCGTCCACAAATGTGCCTCTTCATGGTGGTTTTCTTCGAGAAAGGTTGCTATTTCTTCTTTGAGCTGAAACACCCTTTGAATTACTTTTGCACGAGATAGCTAGTGAACTTCGCAATAATACAGAAGTGAGGTATAATTAGCTCCCATATCAACACACAGCTTTGCAAACAGCCTAGCTCTCAAAGGACTGTTCTTAATGTAGTTTATAATTTTTATAACTTTCGTAAAAATGTTGTTCAGTTCCTCGCTCATATGTTTTGACGCTAAAGCTGCTCTGTGAAGCATACAGTGCGCCAGATAGCATGTGGTGCTTTCTTTTTGACCAATGCTTGAAGACATGCTTTGTGTCCGGACATTGAGTGATCTCCGTCGGTGCACAGTCCAATGCAATTATTTCACGTTATGTCGTTTTCGTCAAAAAACTGTCTATTATATTAAACATCTCAATGGATGTGGTCTTTCCAGGAATGGGTTTGCACAATAATATATCTTCTAATATATTATTTTCCGCAACATATCGAACGTATCTTTAACTATATCAGTTGCCTCGTCTACTTAAATGGAGAATTTCGAAGTACGCAGCCGAGAAACTAATTGATCGCAAATATCTTCAGATATATCATTGATTCTTCTTCCGACTGTATTATCAGCAAGCGGAATTTGTCATAACTGTTTTGCATACGATTCGCCGAACAGAAACACGGAGCGTTTGCGAAGGCGTCATTTTTAAAATCTTTATCTCCGGATAATTTTTTAATAAGGCTTAAGTGACTGTATAAAAATGTAAGAAAAATAAAAATAAACATTACTTCACTGAATTTGTACTGTTACGTTACGATATGAAGTTTATTTATTTGTAGATATTATGTTATGAATATTAATTTTTTATTAGTTTTGGCGCCTCCCCTGGCAATAGCTCGCGCCTCCCCGGTTGAAACCGCTGCCCTGGACGATCAATAATATTGTAAATATTCGCTTCGATATTGACGGAGGACCATATTGATGGAAATATTGATCGTTTAGGAGCGTATTAAAGCGTCCTGTTAATGTCGACGGTATATTTTCTGTCAATATTGAAGAACCGTTTGAACGTCTAGGAGGTTTATTGTCAATATTTCTTTCAATATCAATTGCTTGTAAGACCGCGAAGTGAGAACATGGCTGACCCACCGAGCTCTCCTTCTACATAGTGATCAGGGTTCCGTTCGGGATCGCGATTTCACATCCCTGCTTATAGCGGCATATCGTGATTATCCGGAATTGTGGCGTGTGAAGTCAAAAGGTTATTTTAACAAAAACAAAAAAGCAATTGTAATGCAAAAAATTGTTGATGCATTGGAACGATGTAAACCAGACTTTACGGTTGAACAATTAAAAAAGAAAATGGAGCAGCCACGACCATGCAGCACGAATATTTTTGCCAGAATGGGTATTGGCGAGACTATTGATACTTTTATGTTTATATTGAAGTATATTGATGCGCGCTTCAATATAGAGCGTCAATATTGAAGCGGCTATTGACAATATCATTGATCGTCTATGGGCCACTTTAGATGTGTGTTTATATACGATTGTGGCCCTAGAAATACCATGGACTGCATTATCGCAACTTTGGTTTTTGCGAAATATGCTGTAAATATAATGTAGGATCTCATATGTAAGAGATGTATACTGTATACTCATTTTTGACTCTCGCTGTAAGTCTATTTCTTTTTCTCTAAATGCTGAACACATTGAAAGCGTGAAAATGCAATTATTAAATGAGATTCTGTGGCAGATTGGGAAAAATAGAAACATTGATAAGCATAATTGAACGACGAGTGTTACGAATCAATTGTCTAATTTGGTTTAAAATTGTATGTGTTACGAATCAACAACTCAATTTAGTTACTACTAGAATGT
Source organism: Lasioglossum pauxillum (assembly GCA_933228785.1). Lineage (NCBI taxonomy): Eukaryota > Metazoa > Arthropoda > Insecta > Hymenoptera > Halictidae > Lasioglossum > Lasioglossum pauxillum. The sequence goes on along the minus strand of OW121702.1, from coordinate 29,105,639 downwards.
CCTCTCTTCGTGCGAAATAACAGTGTGAAATGTAAGAAGCGAATTATGTATGTGTATACGTCGAACAAATATTGTAATAAATTAATAGCGTGAATAAAGTTAAGTTCGTAGTGTAGCAATGGTGCGATGCGGAGATACTGTAAATTGCGTTCGAATATGGAATGGTGTGGTGATAAATCTATACACAGTAGAGACTCCCGTATCCGAACTAATAGGAAGACAAAAGTGGCCGGATAGTGGAATTTTCGGATAATAGAACAATTACTTTCTTGTGCACTAAACATCATTTACTCAAGTAGAAATGAACAAAATTGAGTTTCTTCAACATCTAAGGGTCCCTTATCTTTTTAGCCGCTAAGTCACATACATTTTTTATTGTAAGCAGCTGCATAGAATTACATTCCCGTTGTGCCTCAAACCATCGAAGTCCTTTTTCAAATGACTCAAATGCTTCGACATGAGAAGGCACGTCCTCATCGTTACTTTCGTTTGCTGCTTTTATTTGTGTAAAATTTATGTTATCTTCATCGCTACCTTCATCGTTATCTTCATTGTCTTTGTCGCACTGAAACCATTGCATTAGTAGTAGCAGTAGTGCCAGTTTCTTCAAATCTGCTTCTGCTGTTCTTTCTTGTTCACTAATTTCTTCAATTTCACGCATTAAAAGTTTTCTCCATGCTCTTTTCAATGTTGTACTTTTAATGTTGCTCCACGCATTTGCCACCATGTAAAAGCAGTCTTTTAAATTTAGTTTTTTATATTGCTCTAGCACACCATTTTCATTTAAGTGAAACGTAAACAGAAGTTTTTTAAGCAATTCTTTTCTATATGAACCCCTTAGTTGACAAGTGGCATAAGTCCAAAATTACGAAAAATGAAGTTTTTACAGAAATAGTAAGTATTAAGAATACTTGTTGTATTTAACTCATTAACTTGTGTATACTTTGTTTTATGTTAATAAAAAAATAAGAGTCAATTTTACATCATAAATGAAGTGACTGTAAAAATATCTGGAACAATGGCATAAGTCCAATCTCTTGGACTTACTCCATTATTCCACGGAACATATGGACTTACTCTACTGTTACATTCGATTAAAGGAAACTTCGATTATATGAATACTTATACACAGAAGGTAAATCCGCGGAAACTCAGTGAAGATACTATTAAAAATGTTCGCGATCATATTCAAAGTTTTTCTGCTAATGTATCTCATTACACACGTGAACACAATCCAAACCGACAGTATCTAAATGAAAATCTCAATGTTCAGAAAATGTATATGTTGTATGAAGAAAATGCTCTGAATTAAATCTACTACCAGTAAAAGAGCACATGTATCGACATATATTTAATACGCGTTTCAATCTGCATTTTAATTGTGATGAAATCATCAAAAATGTGATGAATGTAAAATTAAACTAGATGCAAAAAGTAGTAATTAAGAAGCTATTAAAAAACTTTAAGATGAAATTGAGTTACATTTACGAAAAACAGAACGTAATATCCTACGTAATTCTATGAAAGAGGATATAGAAAATGTAAAGTGTTCAAATAGTATTTATATGTATGCAGTATCGATTTACAGAAAGCATTACCATTTCCAGTTTCTAATGCGTATTATAAGAGAAATATAATATGTACTGTTATAATCTCGGCATTCACGACTTACGTGAAAATAAAGGATACTTTTATGTTTGGGATGAAACATTAGCATCTAGAGTTAGAGGATCGCAAGAAATAGCATCATGTTTAGGTAAACATATTAAATCTGTTGCTGATAATGAAGATAAAATAATTATTTATAGTAATTCTTGTACTGGACAAGGATGTGTTTTGGATGTGTTCAATCTGCAGCACGACATACATCTAATTACATCCATGAAGATTGGTATCGCTGTAAACCACCAACAAGTTTGTGGTTTATGAAATGAAAAGAAACGAATTTTTTTTCAACTGAACAGCTAGAACGATCATTAACAAAGCGTAAGCAAAATACATTATTACAAACTGTAAATTGGTTCACCATACAGTGGTTACACTATGAACGCGGGAAACAGTTTGATATTTTTTATAGAACTAAGATTTCTGTAGGTGTTGAGTTTGAAATATTAAATATTCAGGAAAATGCAGGAAATTATAATACAGGAAAATTTCTAATACAAGAAAAACTATAATTTTTCAAGAAAATTTATATCCATCTGTGTATTCTGTTTCTGCGGCCAAAAAGAAGGATATGTTAAATTTGCTTTTTATCCCTCGAATTCATCATGCACTTTTTCAAACTTTAAAGACTTTAAATTGGAGAAACTGAAGATCCAACAACGAATAAGTTTCATTAATACATAGTGTACACAGTACTATGTAGTGCATTAAAAATAACATATGTGTAACTTCGATTTTCTCACAAAAAAGTGGTATCACAATTCAGAGCAATAATGGCACTTCATTATTTGTTACGTTACTGTTTGATTACTATTGAGAAAAATATGAATTTTATTTTAAGTTATAATGATATAATTACTATTCTTTCGCTTTATGTGGTTACAATAAATTTGCATTCTGTATTTAATTTTTTGTACGATATTACACGGAATTATAATTTCTACAATATTAAGAAAAGGGAGTTAATTCACTTGTCAACTAAAGGGCTCATATAGTCGTAGTGTTCTGTATAGTGCCACGAGTAAGGTTGTTATTGACACAGCCTAGGCCCGGTAGACCGGGAGGGCGTTGTGACCACCCTCTCCGAAACCAGGTCCACGAGTACGGTAAGATCGTAAGGATCGAACCGGGGCCGTTAGCCAAGCGAGGCCGGCGAGAGGGGGCTCAGCCGAAAATTGTCCTACTAATCAGAGAGGAAGCAGTGGGGAAGAGTATAAACATTGTGAGTTGTCTGTGCGAAAGCGATTAGAGACGTAATTGTATTCGAGAGCGGACTCTTTGTGGAAGAGTATCTGTATTTCCTTTTGTATTTCCGATTTGAATTTCAAACATTGATGTTGAAACAACAAAGTAAACAGTCTGTTACTAACAACGAGCAAAGTGGATAGTTAGCACGCTGAAGCGATAAATAAACACGAGAACAAGCTGACAAGTGATAACAACGTGTTTAAAATACACGAGCGATGAAATCGTTCTCCATTGTATTCTCGCAAGTCCGTTCGAGAGGATTCGATTAACTCAGAAGTAAAGTGACAAAGAACATATTCGATCGATCGAATCTCTCTATTGGCATCAACAAGAATTTCGGGGCTTGTTACGCTCCGACTTACCGAAGTATCCGAACCTTTGAACTTAGTTCCAGTAGTTTAAGGACTGCTTTGTTTAGAACTACTTAGATCCGAAGGCCAGAACTGAATTCTCGCGCGTGTGCCGAAATACTTGATTTCTCAAGTTCCAAGAGTTAGCTAGGGATTGTGTAACAGGTTTTAATAGCGAACTTGAGAGGAGATGCTTGAATTATAATACGCTAATCGCATGAAATTGTAAATACAATTAATAAATCTTTAGTGTTTCTTGTGAAAGAGTGATAACTTTTTGTATCAGATATATTGTGTAATTACGAGATAATTTTTCTCAGCCTCTCAGCCATGAAAAGGGACTCGTTTTACAATAATTTTTTCCTAACGTCAAACAATCGTACAAACAATCATGTTCTTCCACACACATCCCCTCATTAATCTGTAAAGTGTCCCAAAAATGTTGTACTTCCTTGAACGGGCTGATTCCTGAGGTTCTTTAAAGTCACTTTCTCTTTTGCAAGAACTGCTACGAGGTGTTATTAACGAGTTATTAACCCCTTGCCACATTTTAACGAGTCAGGCTCGTCATGAACATTTTAACATAGTCTAATAAATATGAATGTTATGTACTTTTTTTAATGATATGAAGTTTGATTAAATGTAGCCATACAAAAAATATAAATTTTCTTTTCCCTTCTACAACATTTTTCGGGATAAAGACGGTTTAATCACTGTAACTGTAAAGAAAATGGTACGGCAAGGGGTTAACGAAAAACACGGATCAATCGAAGCGCGTCTACAGTGGTGGTTTTTCATTTTTCACATTTTTCCAGAGTTTGCGACTGAAAAATCGGAAAAAATTCTGGAATATGTGGTTTGATGTGCTAAATGTGTCAGAGTTTGTTTAGAATTTTTAAATGCGATTAAATGTGGAAAATGGGGCTTAACTGGATTTTCCATTGCTCCCTGTAACTACCCCTATGGACGAGGTATGGAGCTGAAACTTCGTAAAAAGGGTTCTTCCTTGATTAACACTAGAATTATCACACCAGTCAAAATGACTGGTTCTCCAGTTTCATTTTAAAATTCTTCATGTAACTTCATGAGTTCGTTCATAGGCGCTATTTGTGGCGCCTAGGAGAACTAGGATCTATTGCCTTCGAAAATCGGCCGTCGCGAGTAAATAATTCCGAGCCCCGATGTAATCAATATTTTGAATAATGGTGCAGCAATTTTTAGTGTCGCCTCGGAGTCACTACACGAGTGCTAAGAGTTAAATGATAGTGTATAAGCCCGCAGTTGATCTTAGGTAATCGTTCGGGCTTTGATGTATTCGCACTGCGAGGTGCCCGCTAAGAGTTCTTGTCGAAGGATCACCTTCCAACTTGGAAGGACAAAAGGTAAAGCAAGAGTACTATCAAGGACTATATTTACACTATATACAAGAGTTGAAAGCGAGACTGTTACTATTGGTGCCAGGCTAAACGAAATCTAGATGTAATCTAAAGGAATCCACGGTGCAGTCTGACTGGAGGACCAGAGTTCGCAAACTTAACCCTTTCGGATTCACCAAGGCCACGCATGTGGCGACCAAATCTTGGGGTTTTTAAGTCACCTGGAAACCAGACACGCTGTAGCTTCAAGCCATCTATCAGCGCTGAGCCCAAAAGACGTTTTGACATTTTTAGGCGTTTTATAGCAAGGGACTGTATCGAAGGCAGAGTTGGGCAAAATGCAATTTCAATTACAATTACAATTACTTGCCAATTACTGTAATTTGAAATTGCGGAAATAAAATTACAATTACATGTAATTGTAATTGGTAATTGCATTTACTTGACGAATCACTGTAATTGTAATTGTGGTCCGAAATTACAATTACTGGTTGAGCCACAGTAATTGCAATTACCAATTATAATTACATGTAATTGTAATTTTATTTCTGCAATTTCCAAGTAATTTTAATGTAATTACAAGCAATTGTAATTGGTAGTTTCAATTACTTAACGCTAAAATGGCACTAGAAAAAGGTAATTAGATACCTATTCAATGGATATGTCTAAAAAGGACAAAAGCATATGTTAGGCAATATTTATTATTTATTAAATTACAACTCATAAGAAATAGGTTCAAATGTCACTTACATTGACAATGTAGTTTTCACTAGGAAATATTTATTATTTATTATGCTTTTTGGAGGGCGGAGATAGCGCACCTGTGAAATATTTGAATCTTTTTGAATTCGCGGATGACGGAGGCAGAGAGCCAAGGCTGAATGTGAAAAAGAAACGAAAGCTCAGTTACAAATTAGTAATTATTTTTCGGATAAATCGATTTCTTATTTAATGCTTGAAGCCTACCCCGCTATATAGCAAACATTTTTTCGAACTAATACTGCTCTGCCATTCTCAGCTCCAGTTGAAAGATTTTTATCGCTTGCTTCCATGACAAACACTCCGAAAGCATATCGATTATCCGACTCCAACTTTGAAATGAGGGTCATTTTGAAAAGTAATGGTAATCGTTTTTGTGAAATACCAAATAATTAGCTACAATAAATATATAATAAATAATAAATATTTCCCAATATATAATGTATTTAATACGTCATAAATATTTCCTAGTGAAAACTACATTGTCAATGTGAGTGACAAGTGAACCTATTTCTTAAGAGTTGTAATTTAACAAATAATAAATATTTCCTAACATATGCTTTTCGTTTGTTCTTTTTAGACATTTCCGTTGAGTAGGTATATAATTACCTCTTTTTAGTGCCATTTAGCGTGAAGTAATTGCAACTACCAATTACAATTATTTGTAATTGTATTAAAATTACTTGGAAATTGCAGAAATAAAATTACAATTACATGTAATTGTAATTGGTAATTGCAATTACTTTGGCTCAACCAGTAATTGTGAAAGGAGTAATTTGCAATTACCTAACACGATTACAGTAATTGTAATTGAGTCTAACAATTACTTCAGTGTAATTGTTCTTTTAAACCACTAATTTTTATGTTTTGGACCATTTAACCGTTTTCTTTTTTATTGTTATAGTCGACTTTTGCACATGTAATTGAAGATGTAATTAAATACTCGTGTAATTAATTACTGCCCAACTCTGATCGAAGATACCCAGGTAACTAAGTGGCGATGACAGGCCCAACGCAGTAGCAAAACTACAAAAAGTCGCGTACCGGACCCAGTACACAATAGCGATGTCCCTGTCATAAAACGTCGCCCAGAGCAAGCCTCTACAGATAGATTTTAGGAAGAAGTCACTAGGAAATTGTTGAATTGCTTAACGATCAAATTGCCCCCCCTGTGGTGCGTGGGCGCCACATTGGGAAACACTGCTCTAGATGTAGCCTTTCGATGGAGGTTACTTTGACTTTGAAACGACTTTTCGACGCGGGAGTTTGACCAGGAAGATAAACAAATATGCTAGGTATGTCCAGGGCAACATCGAGCGGAACTCCTATTATTATCAGACGCAATAAAGGGACGTTCGTCACATAAAGTTTGTTGGGAGGGAGGGTCGCGTGATTCGTCGAGCGGCGCGGATTTAATGAAACGGGACACGCAATATGTCTCAACACGCGACATCGAGAATCTCCGATTTGTCGTTCCAATTTGGGAAAATTCCGAGGCGGACGGAGAGACGGTCTTATCACGTGGTGGATATACCGTCGCGCGTCGGTGCCCCTCTAATCAGGATTATTAAAGTGCCGAGACCGTGAAAGGGGCGGCTGGGATTTCTGATTGATTCGTCGTTTGATCGTCTTGCGAATCAGCCGCCATTCAAAAGGAAAATAGGTGTTTACCGGCCGGAAATAAAACGGGCCAGAGACTGATAATCAAGGAGACGGCGCGCGTGTGTCATCGTTAGAATACGCGATCCAGTCGGGATCGATTCTGTAGAGTCAACCAGCCCGCGAATTGGCGTTACATAACTTTTCGGAATTTGCAAATTCAAATGAGCGGGACCCCAGAACGAGATTACGCCGCGAATTCCTGTGAAAACGAATTTAAGTGTGGAGTTGTTATTCGGAGCGGCTTTAATTCCCTAGGAACATAACCGGAACGGCTCTAATTCCGTGGTACTAGCCGGACTATTTCGAAGATTATCGGGGGATATGCTTTTTAATAATTGCTTTCTGGTTACGTCATGGATTTTCTGGCGAAAAAGCGCGGGAAAGGGTATAGCCGGATAGGGGAGTCAAATTCAAAGCAAATCTTTTGTGCCAATTTTCAATCCCATATGTTTGATAGGATGACAAAGAAAATCAGGTTTTTCCGAAATTAACTATTAGAATGCATATCTATGAATTTTTTCAGCATTTTTAGCTTCGAAACCGAATTTTTCTAGTACAGTAAAGTCCCGATATATTTCCAACAGCTGTGTTCAGAGTACAAACGAAAGCCGAACGTAGAAAAGGATAGCATATAAATATGGATCGCGCGACCGAAACGTATCGGTGTGAACCGCTACTAATACAATTACAAATCTTCTTTATTTTTCATTGTTTTTTTTTGGGACATTTACCAACTTATTTCTGGCTTTTTCTTATTTAAATGACACCAAACACGATATAATTTCAACTGTATTTAGTGGTTTAATCGACGATGAAAGTTTCGAATGCAATGACGAACGGCGTATAGGACATTCTTTGAACTGTGCCGGCGACGGCGACCCTCCGCGTCTCTTTCTTTCCCATACGCTGTCCTTCCCTAAGCCCGAAACTTTCATCGTAGATTAAACCACTAAATACAGTTGAAATTATATCGTGTTTGGTGTCATTTTAATCGGAAAAATGCCAGAAGTAAGTTTGTGAAAGTCCCATAAAAAAATAATGAAAAATAAAGAATATATCTCGGCTCGGATATATCCGAGCCGAGATCAATCATCGCCGCCCTGCGGCGTTGGCCGGCAGTGCAGTGGGTAGGCAGATTCTAGGTAGAAGGTCGCAGAACAATATCGTGATTTTGCTGTATCTCGTAATGACTGTTAACATACAATTTTTTTAAATTTCTCGAAATCAGTCATTTTCGAGCGCCCTCTGGCAGAAATCGGGTTAGCAGATAAGACAATTCTACAGAGTCGTTCTACAACAAAATGTATTGCATTTAAACATTTAAAAAAGTCTTTCGAACCTTCATTTTTATTAATAAATATTGTTCTTTCTGGTTGTAACAGCGTCGTTGCTTTATCATAATACACTGTCTCGTGCGAGTAAGGCAGGCGAATTTATTTAAGCTATTAAGTAGTTTCACGATGTTAAATAAACAACAATTTCCCAGCGGTGTAAACTTTGTAAATGTTGAGCATGCTGAGAAAAAATCTATCGATTACCTATCGGTTATCGGGACGCACGCAGAAAGTGTATTGGAAACTCGCTAATCGCATTTGCAAGCTCTTCTCCCCGTAATTCAGCGTACGAATCTAATTTGAAAACTTCGTCGCGACGTCGCGAAACATTATTTCTCACGAAATTTTATTCCCGGCCATGGAACTAGCTGTGGCAAACTTCCGGGAAAGTTGTATGTCAATCTTTCCACGAGTCGGTCCCGCGTGTACGTGTACATAGGTGGAAAATAAAGCCGGATAGCAAAGCAAAGTTCCCGGCGTTCTGGATATTACTTTGCTCCGCGGGACTGCTTTGTGGATTAAAATGACAAGACGACGACGCACACACCGGCGAATTTTAATTTTACAGCTTCGGGAACCGGTTCGAATCGCTGGAAATTACACGCTGTAATTAGTGGGACGCACCCGACGGCAACATGAACTAATCAAGTTCGCGAGTAACCGTACAACAGTGTTGGGCACGGTTGGGGCCCCTTAAACTTTAAGGATGTTCTGGAGGTATATAAAAACGCAACAAAATTTTTTTAAATTTGACAAGATATAATTCTTACATTTTTAGGACATCTTGTACATTGTACAGCGTTCGGTAACATTGCACTCGACAGTATCAACATATATTTTCATGCCTCGAATGTTAATCAATTTATACTTGCTGCTATTTATAGATAAGAATAATTAAAAAATTAAAAAAGGATATCCGAGTTCCCTGATATTTAGATAAACGTTAAACAGTCCTTATTCTTGCTAAACCTGTTTGTAGAATTATTAAAACCAAAGCGAACATTTTCAAGTTTATTCTACATAGAAGTTTGCGTTGTTATGGCACGTTCCGACAACATCACTGATCATAAACTTTCGCTCAGTTATATTCCGGTTCTGATGGCTTTCATCGATTTTTCACTTCCGCTCTTAACCCTGTGGCCAGTTCTTTGTTGACGTAAGGACCGAAAATACACGGGCGAACAGGTTCCTATGTCATAGATATTTTCGTATATGGTAACCTCGCCCTTGTGAAATTTCAAATAAACTATATATGTTACTTTCGACAAATACTGAACATCAAGAGAGAATTTCGAAAGAGGTGAAAAATATTTCAAAAATCCATCCTTACATTGTTAAAATTACTTTCAATTAATTTAGGCACGAATACAACAACGAAAATATATTAAATATTTCCTAACACACGACGAGGTTTATATTTGTGCTATAATTTAATGAATTTTCTGAGATTAACACGAATTAACCGTCATCCGTCCCTCGTGTCAATTTGACACAGTTCTCCCGAAATAAATTATACTGTTCTGCTATTTGTAGATATATTTGCCTGAAACTGTGTGGCTTTTATTTCCTTAATGCGAAACACATAAATGAAAAACCTAAATGCAAAAGTTAACTTATCAATTTCAATAAAAAGAACATCGAAAAATAACTGTTTACCTTGTTATTTCATCGATCTTTTATCACTGTCTCAATTTGACAGCGCGGGACGGATTCAGTTCGTGAAATGAGGGACGGATGAGGGTTAATTCCATATTTACTAGAGGAGGGCGGGTACTCGAAAATTTCGGGTCGGCTTTTGGTGACTCGGGTTGGGTAATATTCAAAAATCTGACATTCGGGTGTCAGAACATAATCAATTTTCGGGTTTCCGATCCGACCTGATCCGACTTCGACTTTGGATACCCGAGTATTACAAATTTGGGATTCATGGAAATCACCGACACAAATTTCCCCGACACTGTTTTCACCGAAAACATTTCACCGACTGCAGATTTGGCCGACAACGCCTTTAATCGACAACGAATTTGATCCACAACAACTTAAGACGACCACAGTATGTATTATCATGTCATGAGCCAAGAACAGGTGTGAAGAAGAGCCCGAGCCGAAACTGAGAGAAATGCGAGAAGCGGGGCCTCGGATTTCAACGGCTTGGGCACTAGACGAGTAGAGGGCAGAGTTGGGCAAAATGTAATTTCAATTACAATTACAATTACTTACCAATTACTGTAATTTGGAATTGCAGAATTACATGTAATTGTAATTGTAATTGCAATTACTTGACTAATCAGTGTAATTGTAATTGTGCGCAATTACAATTACTGGTTGAGCCAAAGTAATTGCAATTACAATTACAATTACATGTAATTGTAATTCCCAAGTAATTCAATTCCCAAGTAATTGTAATTGTTAGCTGCAATTCCTTTCCAAACAGACGACGGACGACGGTCGCGCGTGAACACTCATACACCGGTCTAGCGGTGTGTGAGAGTACCCTAGCGATGTGTGAGTGTTCACGCGCGACCGTCGTCTGTTTGGAAAGGAATTGCAGCTAACAATTACAATTACTTGGGAATTGAAGAAATATTGTAATTGCAATTACTTTGGCTCAGCCAGTAATTGTAATTGCGGACCACAATTACAATTACAGTGATTCGTCAAGTAATTGCAATTACAATTACAATTACATGTAATTGTAATTGAAGATGTAATTAATTACTCATGTAATTAATTCCTGCCCAACTCTGGTAGAGGGGCGCCTCATGAGTCGTCCCGGGAGTGGACTGGTTTTTTTAGTGGGTATGGGTCGCCGAACGTCTGCGACCCAAGCCCCGCACTACGTGCGTAAGGTATTTTTTTGACCACTCCCTTATAAAAAAAAAAGTATGTATTATCATGTGTATTATCATACAGTGTTATCATACAATATTATTATACTGCTTCTGAAGTCGTTGTGGGTAAAATTCGTTGTCGATCAAATTCGTTGTCGGTTAAAGGCATTGTCGGCCAAAGCTATTGACCCTACAAATTTTCGGGTCGCGATCCGAACCCGGGGAGAATAGTTAACCCGACCCTATGCGGAAACTACATTCTCAGAGAAATTCGTGGAAATTGAACGCAACAAAAACATCCTGTAAACAGGAGCCAAGTTGCTATGACCGTAAAAAGTTGTGATATCAAACAAAATACGGCCATGTTCGTTAGCTTAGAAATACCTCTTGCAATACTGAAGAAAGCGTTTGTTAAAATTAGTTTAAAAGAACGTTATTTAATTTTTAAAGAGTTACATGGAGGGCTAAATTATTCAGGCTTGGCCGCTACCTAACATCTTTTATCGCCATTGGTTTAAAAAGTAACGGCCAAGTTTGAATAATCTAGCCCTCCATGTAACCTTCTAAAAATTAAATAGCATTCTTTTAAACTAATTTTTACAAACGCTTTTTTCAGTATTGCAATAGGTATTTCTAAGCTAACGAACTTGGCTGTATTTTGTTTGATCTCACTACTTTTTACGGCCATAGGAACCTGGCTCCTGTTTGCAGGATGTTTTTGTTGGGTTCAATTTTCACGAATTTCTCTGAGAATGTAGTTTCCGCATTAATGTCCGTGGTTCACCTTCGAGAGCTATTCTTTTCCTTGCGCAACCAGAAATTTTTGCCTGTTTACTATGTTATTCAGTAGATCTGGACGAGAAGATGTGAGAAATCCAAGTTTCGATGCTGGAGGTTCCATGGCTCAAAAGTCATAAATGTTTAAAGTTGAGTGATTTCCAGTGTTTTTGGCAGGTTAGTGCCGCCATGTTGTGTGTAGTGACGGTCGCGGTAATGACGGTAGTTAATTAGTTGATTGGTGATTAAGTCGGGGAGTGGAGCGGCGGCTTGGAAAAATACAAATTTTCTACCTGAATTGCAACAAACTCCAGTGAAATATAGATTTATTTTCTTAAGATGTTTAATAGGTTGATAATAATATAACGATATTTCAAAATTCTTCTAATATTTTTACTGTTTTAAATTACGCCTACTCATTTTTGTCATAAATGCATAAAATCCGCTGCCTGATGATTATATCTGAATAAAAACTGAAACATTAAGACTTGTTATAATGAATATTCCTTTAACCCTTTGCACTCGAAGCTATTTTAACTCAAAAATAAACCATTTCTTCCTACCTAGAATAATTCGATTCTAGATGATTTTTAAAATTGTATACCAACATATTTAATAATGTAAATTATATTTTAAATAATGATACAGAATTTTTTCATGGTGACTCTGAGTCACCACTGGAATGCTAACGGTTAATCCACCTTCATAATGGCAAACAGATAATTGAATCTGAATAGAGTTCAGTCATTTCGTTTTCAAAGCGTGGTTCGGCAACGAATTTAATCACATTTGCTTGAATATGGATCGACGCGGTATTGTTCGCGATACACTCAACTCTTTCACTAGCTCTGTCTACGCTCGACTTACGCGCGCTCATGTGCACTCATTCAACTTCATTATCACGGATCGAGGATTATACACGTTAAAGCACAATTCATCGTTACAGTGATTAACCGAGGTATCAATATAGACGTTTCAGAGTTTTATTCAAGAATGAAATACTGGGATGTTTGGTTGCGCAGATAGTTTTTTCGTTTGTGAAAATCCGTTCTCAAATATTATGCAATGCCATTGTTTTAAAACTGTCAGTCAGTGGATTTGTCATTTAATCGGTTCCGTGAACATTTGCATTGTTAGTGCCGCGATGGAAATTTTCATGAAAGCATCGTTTCACAGAGAAACAATTTTCCCTACGTTTTGATTTGATTGTACCTTCATTTATAAATACACATTTCAAAAAAGCTATACCCAATCTTAACCTATTTATTCAATTCCAATTATACTGAATAAATGTAGTTTTTTTTCATCTTTAAAAGGAGTGTTATTTCGATGTTGTAAATGTAGATTTATAACGAACGTAGAACAGTAACTGTACAGAGTGTAAAGAAACATTTTGTCGTAGTTGCCATAGGCGTATTCCATATGTATACAGGGTGTCCCACGTAACAGTTTTCACGATTTTTCAAGTACTTGTGATAATCTGATAAAAAAATATTTTCAACAAAAGTTGATCAGTCTTCGATTGGCTGTACATCGCAATAAAAAATATTCAAAATTTTTCTTTTTTTAGTATTGTCAAGGCCACCTTCATTTTGGAATGAGGTATTTTTTAATACATTTTTTAAGACATTCGTTATAAAAAAGTACTAACCTATGTACGTCGAAAAGTTAGTAGTTCAGGAGAAATTTCAATTTAAATAACTCTAAAACACCATTACTGTCGTACTAAGACGTTAGCGTTTACTTGCTAGTGTAAATTGAAGAGTTGAAATTGAAATTGAAAAATTAACGTTGAAAATGCAATTGAAGATTTGAAATTAACGAATTGAAATTGAAAAATTGAAGTTGAAATTGAAAAATTGACATTGAAATTGAAGAGTTGAAGTTGAAGTTGAAGGGTTGATATTGAAATTGAAGTTGAAATTGAAAAATTGACAATGTAATTGAAGAGTTGAAATTAACGAAATGAAATTGAAAAATTGAAGTTGAAATGGAAGAGTAGAAATTGAAATTGAAATGGAAGAGTTGAAATTGATGTTGAAATGGGAGAGTTAAAATTGATATTGAATTGGGAGAGCTAAAATTGAAATTGAAATTAAAGTTGAAATGGAAAAATTGAAATTGAAAATGAAGTTGAAGAGTTGGTATTGAAATTGAAGTTGAAATTGGAAAATTGACATTGAAATTGAAATTGATGTTAGCGTTTGCTTATGTAACGTCTTAGTACGACAGTAATGGTGTTTTAGAGTTATTTCAATTGAAATATCTCGTGAATTACAAACTTTTCGACATACATAGGTTAGTACATTTTTATAACGAATGTCCAGTTGCTTCGATTGATGTATTAAAAAGTACCTCATTCCATTTAAGAAAATATCGATGACCTTGAAATCTCATTAAAAAATTACCTTGATAATTTTTTCCCTCACACCGTTACTTCTGGCTCTTCAAACAGTGTAACTTTGTCCTAAGAAGTTTTTTTGTACAACGAAAAGTAAAGGAGATATTTAAGTGTTCTGTTTCTAGCGCCTCACCCTGTATATAAATTTATACCGAAACGTTTATTCCAAGTTGTACGAACAAAAGGCGGAGTTACAAAATATTAATACATTACTTTTTTTTCAGATACTTCATTTTTTTGTTATTTTAAGAAATATGCGCTGTCTGTTTGACGCATCGATTTTTCGTTTAATGTTACATATTTCCCTACAAAATTGATTTTTCTCGTAATAAATGCATAGAAACATGTTGCAATAATTTTTTATTCTGATTACCCAGCATCCAGGTCGCAAACAATGTAATATACTATTTAAAAAGCTCAACAATCATTTATCTGTATAATGTGCTATTTTTTTGTCGCGGAGTGTAGTTGTCTTTGCTTCGTAATTCGATGAATGAAAGGACGGTTTCGTGATCGGTACAAATATAGAAAGAACACGCAGTCATAGAGAGCACGTTCATTGACTTCATCAACGGTTATAGTTACTCGATGGGATCCGCGTTGACAGTGACAGACGTTCCCAGACGAAATCTCTCTGTCCCCGACATGTCGCGTCGCGCGTCGGGGAGAAAATCAGGAACATGTCAGTGAAACGTGTCGTAAAGTGTGTTTTATTTTCGACCGGTCTCACATTTCGAAGACGAAGCGAATTTCTCATTCGCCCGGGGGCATGGCATGTCGATACTGATCGAATTAGACTTATCGACTGGAAGCTTTCATTGTTGTCGACAGCTGTTGGCTAATCATTTCGACTTGCTCGGATTCACCTAACCGAGGCTCGACTGTCGATTTTCTGCTATTTATTCCTCTTGCACGTTCAAACTTATTAATTTTACTGTCACTGATACTATTGCACACTATTCCATTATAGCTTCCTTATACGCTGTATTCTGCGATTATGCTTCACATTGATCACTGCTGTTCGGATTTTTATGCGTAGTAACATTCTCTTCATCTTCATACAGGCAACATGATCTAAATGAGACTTTATTTCTTCTTTTAAGAGGATATTTTGATTTTTCATTTTCAAAAATCGATTTTCTTCTCGTACATTTTCTTTAGGTATAAGTGTTGTACGATAAAAGGATGAATCAAACCTAGGCGTTTAACAAACTTTTAAATAACATTACTTTTAGATTACTTCATAAAGTTATTTCCGAAAATATCTATTTTTCAAATAACAAAATTTTATCATTAAGTATTTCATACGAAAATTAACCCCTGGCCGTATTTTCACGAGTCACGCTAGTCATAAAGATTTTAAACAAAGCCTAATAAATATGAATGTTACATGCATTTCATGTTAAAAGAAATAAAATTTGATTCGTTCGTAATCAATATTTAAGCATTCAAATAAATGTAGCCATACAGAAAATATGTTTTCTTTTCCCTTCTACGACATTTTTGGGGATAAAGACGTTTTAATCGCTGTAACTGTAAAGAAAATGATACGGCAAGAGGTTGATTAAGGGGAAATAATTCATTTATTATTTCTCGAAATAAATTATTTATATTATTTGCTGCAATCTTTTTATTTGTTATTTGATTCTGATGGAAATAACTGGTAGTCCACGGTGCAGCGTCAAATTATTTACCGTTTCTTAATCTAAATAGTACGACTACGAGACGCGTCGTAGACACTACGCATATTACTCTTCCAGAAAGTGAAGAGAGAACTACGCTTCTTACTTACAATTAGTACTGATTCTGTTTCAGTGTTACTGTTTTTTTTCGTTTAAGTAAAAGAATAAAGGATTTATACTAGAATTTATGTTTAGAAATTTTAGGAGAATATTTAATCATTTCTGTTGTAGATTTTCAATTGAAAAAATACGTGCACACGTTGAAATGGATATTGCTCGATTTCTTTTATGACGATAAGAGAAATTTACATATGGTTAACAACCATCCAGTAATAGAAAACGTATTTGTAAAAATGAATATTCCTCTCCCGTCTTCGTCATCAGTGGACTATTTTCATTTGCACGTTAACTGATGCCCCCATGATTCGATTTCGATCACTAACAGACCAAATGTTTGAGGAACGTGTCCTATTTAAATAGAAGTGAAGTGAAATAGAGATTTATTTTCTTTGTTAACATGGTTAATAGGTTGAAAATTATATGTATAACATAATTTTTCACTTTTTGCAATGTTTTTACTGTTTCATATTACACCTACTCATTTATAACATTTGATGTTATTTATACATGTACAATACATTTATATAGTTATTATCGATATTGTTTATAAATATATATAGACAATATTTTGATTACATTGACATTTATTTTGAATGTTATTTCCGAGAAATTTCTCGATAAACAATTAAACGTTATTTTCACAAATAATCTGTTCTACAGTTTACCATTTTTCTAATTATTTGCATAACATCAAATTCCTACAATTGACCAAATGAGATACATATCATCAAATAGCAAAGAGCAATATTCCTAGAATTTATTTACAAATTATTATTCGAAATAAATTTCGCCCAGATCTGGTATGAATTCGTAAAATTAACGAAAAATGTTTTAAAGCCGTTAATATTCTCTAATTTATTATACAATTCTACAATCGGTAATTTTACTTCAAAATTCCGCTATTTTGTAAATAATTAAGATTGTTAATCTCCTTTTGTTCGGTTTTGTTGATGAATAAACAACCTGATTTTTTGTTTCTGACCAGTAGAAAGACAGTCGTATCATAGCAACCGTCGACCCATGTTTTTCGCAACACGTATATGCTATTTCGATTATTTTTACTGTAGAAATATTACACATGTACTTGAAATACCTATATATATCTGTGGAAATCACAATGCAAAATGTTCAATGTTTTTCTGCAAAAAATTTACCAAATCCGTGCAGTAACGCACATCAACCAATTTTGATGAAATTTCCATACTACGTATAATTGATACAGATCTACAAAATGTATTTCTAAAATTTTTAATATAGGCCCACCTAAAAAAATTGTACTCAACAACTTTTAGTGTTTTCTCTATAATTCCGATCAGTTGCAACTTTTTCAAAATTTCTTTGTTACATAATGTAGAAAATACTAATTGTTCCAAGTTCTATACAAAAGCCAAGTCGTATGGTCCAATATTAAAAAAGTTGTAGTCGTTTTATTAGGTGTAGAAATTAATTCGATGCCATTTTAAAACGAATTTAGTATTTATTTATAATGTAATCATACATCTGTTATTTATCGAAATAGTCTCCATTATTTTCGATGACTTTGGTCCATCTTTCAGGCAACTGTCGAATTCCTCGACGGAAAAAGATGGCAGTTCTGATGTAATGAATTCGTCAATACTTTTTTGCACCTCTTCCAATGTTTGGAAATTTGTATCTGCTAAATGATGCTGGAGTGATCGGAATAAATGAAAATTCAAGCAGAAATCAATTCATTTATCAAGATCAAAGCAGAACAAATCATTTCTGCGGCTTCGGAAGCATTTTTCTTTAATTGAAAGGCAAACAATATACAGTGCCGTATGTGAGTCTTGTCAAACGCCGCCATCTTGGTTGCTAATAATGTTTGTTTTGACTAGATCTCAAATGTTCATAACATTTAGTGTTGGTACTTAAACGTTACAAAATGGCGGGCGATTATTTGCATTCAAACCAGAGTTAAAAAAAATAATTTAATATCAAGGCACCGAATTAATTTCTACACCTAATAAAAGCGTCCGAATATTACTGTGATTCACCGTATATAAATTAGTTCATATTGAGAAACTGTAGCAGAAAACATAATTTCAAATTAACTTATTTCTAATGTGTATTATTCGAAGACTTCGCACGAATAATTTTTCGAATAAACCCACTCTATTCAAAATTTTTTACGAAATAGTGTGTTCTCACTAGTACACTCTACCGGGCGTACACGTAAGGTACAGTCTCATCTTATTCGTGTTCGCACGGACGTACAGTCAGACGAACTACTTTATCAAAAAAAGAATTGGAGCATAAATTTATATTGCACCACGAATATCTCGTAAGAGAGCTGCTCCGGCTCTCCTTTTAGTCTATTCTTCTCCCTCATTACCGTTTCCTTATTCTCCTCAGTCTCCAAATTTACTATCACCAAACCTCGCCTCTTCCGCCCTCCT
This sequence comes from Lasioglossum pauxillum, assembly GCA_933228785.1. NCBI lineage: Eukaryota > Metazoa > Arthropoda > Insecta > Hymenoptera > Halictidae > Lasioglossum > Lasioglossum pauxillum. The sequence continues at coordinate 29,087,017 of OW121702.1, read as the reverse complement.
CTGATACCAATTTCTCTGACCTCTTTTATTCCTATTTTTAGATTTAGTACACCTTTCATTAAATCTTCCACCGCCGTTGCTCGGCTTCTTCTTCTTCTCCTTCTTCTCCTCCAACTCCTCTACCATCGAATCTCTCTCCACGCCTCTCTGTCCTTCATTCAAAGCATATCACTCGACCAGTGTCGGGAAAAATTTTATTCGGATAACAGATAATGAATAAAGAGGAGCAAATTAAATTTTATTCGTTGCTATCGAATAAATATTTAATCGAACAAGAATTGAATCGTTTAGGGGAGGCAGTTAGGATGATCGTGACCTTGATAACATATGTTTCTGAGTAACCCCAATCTGAGTCTCCAAGATGTTTTAGCCGCCGCTCGTTTTTCATTACAAAGTTATGAACAAAAAGACTTGGCAATACAGGGTGAGTCTCGTAACGTGACGATCTCAAATATCTTTGTTGTTTTTAAAGATACGTCAAATGTCTAAAGGACAAAGTTGAATGATAAAATGGGGCTCATACAATAACAAAAAAATTTTTGTTTTTATGTAATTTTTTTTAGAAATATGAAAGTCACCTTCATTTTTTTAAATGGAATGAGGTAATTTTTATACCATAGATCGATGCAGCTGGACATTTGTTATAAAAAAGTAATAACCTAAAATACCATTACTGTCGTACTAAGACGTTACACAAGTAAGTAAACACTAACCTTTTAGTACGACAGTAATGGTGTTTTTGAGTTCTTTAAATTGAAATATCTCCTGAACTACTAACTTTTCGACATACATAGGTTAGTACTTTTTATAAAGAATGTCCAGCTGCATCGATTGATGTATTAAAAAATACCACATTCCATTTAAAAAAATGAAGATGATCTTCATACCTCTAAAAAAGATTACATAAAAACAAAAATTTTTTTGGTATTGTATGAGTCCCATTTTACCATTCAACTTTGTCCTTCAGACATTTGACCCATCTTCAAAAACAACAAAGATATTTGAGATCGTCACGTTACGAGACTCAACGTGAGGTGTTTAAGTATTGAAGGCCTAACGTGTGCGTGGAAATGGAGCAAATATTAAGGAAAAAAGTCATTTGGAGCAGTGAAACGATAATGGACAGAGGATTATTATATAAAAAATATGATGAATGTTGATAAAAGGGGACCCCACACCAATGACCTTGTCCTTAAAATATACTGTCACGATCAACATTCTTAATTTTCGAGATACAGTAAGGAGCATAACTGATTCAACACACTTTAAATCGGAATAACTTTTTATGAACGGACCAAACAACTTCAATTTCTCTGTAAGGCTAGAAGAATTAGTTTAGTAAATGATGAGTAAAAAATATATTGAAAAAATGCATTTGGACGGAATTGTGAAAAACAATTGTAAAAACTGATTTGTACTACTTTTTTAGCTGGTTCAATAACGAAAATTTGAAAAATGTGTCTGGTCAACTGGTATAAATTATATACGCTCTGAAAATTTCATTGAAATTAGTTAATTGGTTTGCGATTTATAAGCGATCAAAAGTGGTAAAAATTGCAATTTTTCAAGATTTTCGGCCTTTTGAACTTGTAAACTTGTGAACTTTTAGCTTCGATAACTTCTTAACGAATAAGTTTAGGGCATAAGTATGTTAGTACTTTTATGTAGAGCACAACAAACTGCATTGATTGGTGCAGTCAAAAATGTAAGTTTCCATTTTAAAAAAAAGTGCAGTTGCATTTTTCTAATGCATTGATGCACAAAAGTACATACAATTAGTTGCGTAGTATGCACCGTCTGATGCTATTCAACTTTTTCTTATAACATTTTCCTCTATTCCCGACCGTTTAGGATGTACAGCATGTTCCAGTTGCGTGGGACACCCTGTATAATATAGTTATACTATAGTTAGGTTGTTCAGGAGGGGGCGGGGGGGGGGGGCAACGCTTCAAATGTTCGACAATGTTAATTTTTGGTTTTATCCCCTAAATATCGCTTTACGGTTCCGCGGTGCGGAACTAATAAAGCCGGGTGGCAATTAATAGCGTGGTTGTTAAGAAAATAAACCCGTTAGCGGGTCGCGCACGATAATTATGGTGTATTGCGGTTGCGGGTAACGAGAGAGTTGCATGGTCGATTCGGAACGGCCATGTACGGGGTGAATAAAACGTAATGGTCATCCGTCTTAAGGACAGTAAAAGAAACTTGCCATAAAATTGTTTATACCAAACACAATTGTTGTTAGTGTTGTATTTAACATCAACACCCTCTACTCACCGAGAAGAAAGAAGGTTTGAAAGGAACCATACATCGCAAACATAACTAGAGTGCTATTGTTGCTCGCTCGCTTCGCTCGCTCGCGAGTAGGGTTGTTTTTGCTTGCTCGCTTCGCGAGCTCGCGGGTAGGACTGCTCTTGCGAGAGGGTTAGTGGTACGCATGGCTAGTAGGGCCTACTGCTATTAATGTTTTTTATTTGGTGTGTGACTCTCCAAGAGTCACACAAAGAACTTCCCGATTCGTTACTCCTTCGCCAACATCGCTAACATCGTTTTTTTTTGTACTTTCATCGATATTCTCCCAAAATGTATTCTTGGGAGTAGAGATGATAAATTCACTCTTGTATTGGAATTACTTTCGATTATTCCAAGAAGTAACATTAGGATCATATAAAAAAAAATTTTTTTTTAATCTAAAAAAAAAAGAAATTAAGAAAAAAATTTTTTATGTAATTGCGTTTGGTTCTTTGGTAGAAAATTTTCGTCCTCTTTTATAAATTGTATTGTAGAAATAGTCTAAAATGACTGCAATGACCATGAAACGTGAAGATCTGCTAAAAAATCGATTTTCGATTTTCGGGGTAATTACAATAACTTCTCTATAAAATCGGGAAGTTAATTAATAACATTAAGAAGATTATACGTTTTCAGAGAAATTCAATAGTTTTCTACTTATCAAAATGTTTGCTATATGGCGTCGCATTAAACCAATATCGTGTGCTCCTTGCTCGCTTGGTTGCTTTTTTTTTTTTTAATACATGAATCGATGCAGCTGGACATTCGTTATAAAAAAGTACTAACCTATACATGTCGAAAAGTTAGTGGTTCAGGAGATATTTCAATTTAAATAATGCTAAAACACCATTACTATCGTACTAAGACGTTACAATAGTAAGTAAACGTTAATGTCTGTCAACGGTGCGTCCTACCGATGAAACGACGTACGTAGTCTGTTGAATATAAATTGCAGGTAACAATTCGTTTTTATTTAATAGATTGCATTATCAAAGATTTTAATATAAATTAGTTTGCACACTCATTGATATTCTTTGAAAAGGTATTGTCGGCAGTAGCGATGATTAACCCACTCTTGCATTAGAATAACTTTCGATTATTCCAAGCGGTAACATTAGCATCAGTTAAAAAAAAAAAAATTTTTTTAAAATCTAAAAACAAAAAAAATTAAGAAAAAAATGTTTTATGTAATTGCGTTTGGTTCTTTGGTGGAAAATTTTCGTCCTCCCTTATAAATTGCATTGTAGAATCAACTCTTTTCGAAAAAAACTAAAAATCTAAAAAACTACTTGACCAATATGGACCAAAATCTAATCAGCTCTAAGTTACGACGGGGTACATCGATTGCATCATTCATCATTCTGATCGCGTTGTTACTTTTTCAGAAAACGTTAACGAAAAATTTAATACCATAGAAACAGACATACACACACACACACACACACATACGAACATTTTGATAAAAATAGTCTAAAATGACTCCAATGACCATGAAACGTGAAGATCTGCTAAAAATTCGATTTTCGATTTTCGGGGTAATTACAATAACTTCTCTATAAAATCGGGAAGTTAATTATGATTCTGTGGAGTTGTATGTATAAACATAAGCTTACAACTACAGTCCACCAGATCGTGTCGACGAGACAGAGCACGATCGATTGCGTGCCTCCAGCAAACGAAATTTAAAGGGACATTCTCCTTAAATTCTTTTTAAAGTCGTCGCCTACCTGTCCATTCAGATCATAAATTTGAAGTTTGCAAAATATCAAAGAAAACCTTTTATCCGTACGCTATACAAAAGAATACTAGGTTAAACTGTACCTTGGGTAACCAAAAATTTTTGCCTTTTTCCTAAGTAATCCAGTAGATTTGTGCAAGATAATTCGAAAAATCCAAGTTTCCATCCTAGAAAATTAGTGGTTTAAAAGTTATGAACGTTTAAAGTTCAGCGATTTCCAGTGTTTTTGACAGTTTAGAGTGTCGTCATGGTGCTATGTGGTGAGCGTTACGCGCCGCTTACCGAGCGGAGCCGGTAGGTGGCAGCACAGGCACGCGATAATGCCGATAATGTAGAGGGGCTATATATCTATGAAACGTACAGGGTGTCACAAAATTATATGTCGTGGATATCATAGCGCGATTCTACACCCCCGATTTAGTCGAAAATTACGTAAGCAACCCCCCGAAAAATTGACTTTGAACGTGAAAAACAAGGTAAAGAAAAACAAAATTTAATGATTCCTGATTGATCTATACCCTATCCTAAGGATCACAGATACTATTAAGGATTAAGATTTTTTAAATTTTTATACGAAAGTTTTCTTTCAAGATTTAAGATTTTTAATCTTAAAGAAAATTTGTTTTTTTACCTTGTTTTTCTTGTTCAAGGTCAATTTTGCGGGGGGGTTCCTTATGTCATTTTCGACTAAATCAGGGGTGTAGAATCGCGCTATGGTGTCCGCGACATATAATTTTGTGACACCCTGTACACTTTGTTCTGGGAGAAGCTGTCATGGAACAGTAATTAAAATATACACAATCATATACAGGATTTCAAAGACAAGGTATAGTCCCAGTTGGTTGGTGGTTAGGTCGGGTAGTGGGGGATGGAGAGGGCCGGTCATTAGGCTACGACTGGGAATCTACATAATCGGCATCAGCGTGTCCTTGCGGTGCCACCTAGCGGCTACGCTCGGTAGTTGGCGCGTCACCGTCACTACACACAACATGGCGGCACCCTTACCTGTCAAAAGCATTGAAAATTGCTCAAATTTGAATATTCATAACTCTTGAACCATTGATCTTCAAGGATCAAAACTTTGATTTTTCGTATTTTCTTGCCCAAATCTGCTTAATAACATAAGAAAAAAGCAAAAATTTCGGGTTGCCCAAGTTACAATTCTAGCCGATATAAGTTTTTCTTTTGCAAACTTCAAATGTCTGATCCGAATGAGCTCGAAGGCGACGACTTTAAAGGGAATTTAAGGAGAATACCCCATTAAATTTTGTTTGCTGAAGGCACGCACACGATCGTGCTCTGTCTCAACGACACGGTCGGGTGGACTGTAGTTGTAAGCTTTTGTCTATACGTACAACTCCACACAATCAAATTTTGCAAGACTTTAACAGTTTATATCCAAATAACTATGTTTGCGATGTATGGTTCCATTCAAACCCTTTCTCTTCTCGATGAATAGAGGGTGTTGACGTAAAATACAACTTTAACAACAATTTTCTTGGTTATAAATAATTTTGCGGCAAGTTCCTTTAACAAATGTCCACCGATTCAGAGGTGTAGATTCACCTGTATGATGGATGACCATTAGTTTTTATACAGTGTGTACACTTTGTAGGCAAGGAATAAATAAATGAGGGCCGCTACCGTCGAAGTGGCGCTGTTCCGGTGCTTTGTACAAGCAAACAACGAATTAGCGTGAAGGATTCAAAGGGCGAAGACAGCCCTTCAGAATCGGTCGAGAACCAGAGACGACCGCATTTTATTCGGCAATCCTCTCGAAGTTCTTGTTTCTTCTTCTTCCTCCTCGTCGTCATCTTCTACCTCCTCCCCTCGGGAAACGTGCGAAGAACTCACCCCTTATTCCCGTAGCTCATTTACCCTCCACGTTTCCCTCAAAGAACTCTTCGGAGTATTTCCTCTTCCCCTCCTCTTGCGACCGACAAGTCTCGAATCGCTGTGACGTATTAATCCACTTTATTTTTATTCTGATCTTGTTAGTAAGGTTATTTCTTCGGCAGCGCGATGTTTATATTCTTAATCGCGACAAATCTCCTGAGCCGAAGTTCATATTTCTTCATTCAATATCTGTCGGAAATCATTTGACAATGAATCTTCCATTTCTTACCTTGTGTGATTTTGAAGGTCATTCTGTCGTATACGAATGAATTCGTTTTGGCACACGCTTTCATATGACATAACAAAATTCGCAGCATTCTATTTAAAACAATTGAAGGCATCTACATTTTTAAAATATAATGCAGATAAAAAAATCACAGCCGCTGTTACACAGCTTGCAAAACGCAGTATAATTGCTCTTTCATTTTTTTCTAATCACAACAGCTTTCGGGAAAAAACGCTGGCTAGTAGCGAACACCCTATACATGATTTATACATACAGTGAACCACGAAAGTATTTGAACGCACTTTAAAACAGTATAACTTTTTTATAATTGTACCAAACGACCAGATGTTTTGTAAGCAATTAGCAGCATTGGTTTACTAAATGACCTGCAAAAAAGATTTTCTATGTTAGTTATACGATTAACATCTTCGATTAGTCCTCGATTAATATACCGAAGAGCTACAAGTGTTTAAATGTGGTCAAAAACATAGTTTTTCGCGAATTTTGTTCAGCTTCTGCTTAAAATCCACATATTCTTACATCTTCCGATGCGTGTTGTTTTTTCTGCGGCAACCGATTTCGATGAAATTTTCAGCATTTGTATAACTAACATACATCTACGAAACGCATGTTTTAAGGCTGCGTTTCCGTTTACGTCCATGGTCAGAATTGGATGAAATTTTGCAAATAGGTTCTGTTTTTACTAAAATGATGATTGTCAGAAGGATTTTTGACGAGTCGAAAAAAAATGTTCACCATTTCAATGTCAGTCCCTACCTTACCGACAAATTTTTTTTACTATTTTAATGTCAATCTAGAGACTAAGTAGAGGTGGCATTAAGAATGATTCAATCATAGATCACATGTGTGAATTTTTATGGCCCTATGAGGTCAACAAAGCTGGTGATGTTCTATTTTTGCAATTAATTGAAGTTAGTAAATATGTATATTCTGGAAATTAATATAAAATGTTTTCAAAATTCCAATTGTTAAACCAATTAATTGAATATCTACAATGGGAAGATTATGCGATCAGAATTAGTTGGGATTAGGTGGCAGGGAGGGGGGAGCGGTGAGAGCCGACCTGATGGCCGGCCCGTTCACGCATACGAAAATACAGGAGTGGTGTCGGTAAGATAGGGAGTGACATTGAAATGGTAAAAAATTTTTCGCCAAAAATCCTTCTGACAATCATCATTTTAGTCAAAAAAGAACCTATTCCCAAAATTTCATCCAATCCTGACGTTAGACGTAAACGGAATCTTCGCTTGTTAACTTCCCGATTTTATAGGGAAGTTATTGTAATTACCCCGAAAATCGAAAATCGCTTTTTTAGCAGATCTTCACGTTTCATGGTCATTGGAGTCATTTTAAACTATTTTTATCAAAATGTTCGTATGTGTGTGTGTGTGTGTGTGTGTGTGTGTGTGTGCGCGTATGGCCGTTTCTATGTAATCAAATTTTTCGTTAACGTTTTCAGAAAAAGTAACAACGCGATCAGAATGATGAATGATGCAATCGATGTGCCCCGTCGTAACATAGAGCTGATTAGATTTTGGTCCATATTGATCAAGTAGTTTTTTAGATTTTTACTTTTTTTTCGAAAAGAGTTGATTCTACAATGCAATTTATAAGGGAGGACGAAAATTTTCCACCAAAGAACCAAACGCAATTACATAAAAAATTTTTTTCTTAATTTTTTTTTTAGATTTAAAAAAAATTTTTTTTTTTTAACTGATGCTAATGTTACCGCTTGGAATAATCGAAAGTTATTCCAATGCAAGAGTGAATTTATCATCTCTATTCCCAAGAATACATTTTGGGAGAATATCGATGAAAGTACAAAAAAAAACGATGTTAGCGATGTTGGCGAAGGAGTAACGAATCGGGAAGTTCTTTGTGTGACTCTTGGAGAGTCACACACCAAATAAAAAACATTAATAGCAGTAGGCCCTACTAGCCATGCGTACCACTAACCCTCTCGCAAGAGCAGTCCTACCCGCGAGCTCGCGAAGCGAGCGAGCAAAAACAACCCTACTCGCGAGCGAGCGAAGCTAGCGAGCAACAATAGCCCTCTAGTTTTAAATTTTGATTACGGGCTTTAATAAAAAAAAGTTATAAATGGTGCCTCTTTTACTTTCTCATGTAATTCTTAGCAATTGCAATCTTTTCAAAATCTTTTTTTTGCATGTCATTTGGTAAATCAATTCTTCTAATTGCTTAAGAAAAGTCAAGTCGTTTGGTCTGATCATAAAAACGTGATACTGTTTTAAAGTGTGTTCAAATACTTTCGTGGCTCCCTGCAAATTTTACACGGAACCTATTACCTCCGGTCACATTGACCGGTTCCAGATTTTTTATGTTACAATTATTGAAATAATAAAAATGATTGTATACAAAATAATTGTATAGATACTTTTATTGGAGCACGTATTACAATATATGAGCCGCAAAAGTCTAAATAAAATCAATCTTGTCATTTTTAAAGAGGAACATGTATCAGTTACTTTTAAGGCTAGGTAGATTTAGTGTTAACGAATGTAGAGGCAGTTTTATACTCTGAATAATTTCTAGAACACGGAATCTGGAATTTATAATATGGAGCCTTTACAATTGTTCTCTATGCACGCGTTCTTTCCATCCACGCAGTATTTTCATCAGAAGTTGATAAGCATTGAGTACCCAAAGAATAAGCCCGCTATATTCGCAGCTTTGTGTTCGAACAAAGCGAAATTTTACAAGCATACCGGTTTCTATTAAATTCGGAACTGCGGGTGCTGACTCATAACGACAAGGTTTTAATTCAATGGTATTATCGGTTGTTCGATAAAAGCCGGCAGCATTCGTTGCAATACACCAGCGTTGCGTTCTCGCTCTTCTCGCGAGTGTCACGTACCAAAAACCGGGCAGCCGGGGGTGGGTGGTGCTCGTAAAAATGGCAAAATCAATGTTCCATCGCGAATTTCCTTTTACACGGCGTGAAATCGCGATCCTACGCCCGATTTGATATTTATAATGTTTCTCGTTGCCATTACTTGGACACAGCCGTACCAATTCCTATTAACCGATAAGTAGGTCGTTGTCAAGAAGCTACGTAATTGTTATGTACTAATCTTTATGCAAAATATGCATTTTCTATGCTCGTTGTGAGATACAGAAATTAGTCGAAAGTGAATTTTGTCTTTCGATCATTTTAATAGGAAACAGTGTGATAATATTCTTAGGTACTACTAACGTCTTTACAGTTCTGTATTACATACATTCATTCATTTTTGTTATAAATGCATAAAATCCGCAGTCATTCACCGTGATCGATTGACTTAAAAGTGTTCCTGGGATGAACGTGTTCTCATTAATTATGTACTAATCTTTACGCAAAATAAACATTTTCTATGCTCGTTGTCAGACACGAAAACTAGACAAAAGTGAATTTTGTCTTCCGACCATTTTATACGATTCTTCTAATGTCTTCACGGTTCTCTATTACACCCATTCACTTTTGTTATAAATAATCTACTGATCACCGTGATTGTTCGACGTAAAAGTGTTGAGCGGGTGAAAATTAACTGATTTCCTATTTTTCTAGAGACTGTAAAATTTGTCATTTCTCCACAATTGGTTCTAAGACAGCGGTTTCCAACCGGAGAGGCGCGAGCTATTGCCAGGAGAGGCGGCAACATTTTTAATAAAAAATTAATGTTCATACCATAATATCTACAAATAAATAAACTTCATATCGTAACGTAACAGTACAAATTCAGTGAAGTAATGTTTATTTTTATTTTAATTACATTTTTATACATTCATTTAAGTCCTATTCAAAAATTATCCGGAGCTGAAGATTTTAGAAACGACGCCTTTGCAAACCCTTCGTTTCTGTTCGGCGAATCGTATGCAAAACAGTTGCAACAAATTCCGCTTGCTGATAATACAGTCGGAAGAAGAATTAATGATATATCTGAAGATATTTGCGATCAATTAGTTTCTCGGTTGCGTACTTCGACATTCTTCATTCAAGTAGATGAGGCAACTGATATAGCTAAAGATGCCCATTTAATTGCATACATTCGATATGTTGCGGAAAATAATATATTTGAAGAAATATTATTTTGCAAACCTATTCCTGGAAAGACCACATCCATTGAGATGTTTAATATAATAGACAGTTTTTTTGACGGAAACGACATAACGTGGAATAATTGCATTGGACTGTACACCGACGGAGCTCACTCAATGTACGGACACAAAGCAGGTCTTCAAACATTGGTCGAAAAAAAAGCACCACATGCTATCTGGACGCACTGTATGCTTCACAGAGCAGCTTTAGTGTCAAAACATGTAAGCAAGGAACTGAACAACATTTTTACGAAAGTTATAAAAATTATAAACTACATTAAGAACAGTCCTTCGAGAGCTAGGCTGTTAGCAAAGCTATGTGTTGATATGGGAGCTAATTATACCTCATTTCTGTATTGTTGCGAAGTCGCTGGCTATCTCGTGCAAAAGTGATTCAAAGGGTGTTTCAGCTCAAAGAAGAAATAGTAATCTTTCTCGAAGAAAACCACCATGATGAGGCGCATTTGTGGATGAACAATAATTTTATTGTTAAACTTGCTTATTTGGTTGAAATTTTTGGAAAATTGAGCGGTTTAAATAAATTAATGCAGGGATCACAAATGCATCCCCTTGTTCGAAAAGACAAAGTAAAAGCTTTCATTAAATAGCTGGAGTTATGGAAATCAAATTCACAAAACAATGAGTTGGAAATGTTTTCACTTTCAAAAGATTTCTGGGGCACAGCTAATATTGAAACGAGCAAAAATCTTTTTATCGAACACTTGGATGGTTCAGTGCTGCATTTTTCAAATTATTTCAAAGACCTTGATTTCTCAAAGGTTTTGTGGATACAGAATCCATTTATCGACAATCAAGAAGACGAATTTGAGCTGACAACCATCTAAAAGGGAAAATTGATAGAATTATCATGCGACAGCTCACTGAAACAAAAGTTTCAAAATGAAACCATAATTCAATTTTGGGTGAATCTTAGTGGAGAATATGAATCTTTGTATTGCAAAGCAATGCATGCGCTGCTACTGTTTGTAACGTCTTGTTTATGCGAAACGAGCTCTTCGGTACTGGCTGCAATGAAAACCAAATATTGAACCAGGTTAATAGTCGAAAAAGAGTTACGAGTGGCACTCTCCACATTGCCCCCAAGATTTGATAAACTTTATGCCAATAAACAACAACAACACTCGCATTAAATTTTGATGCATTAGATGTAGTTTAATTAGTAATTAATATAAAAATATATATGCATGTTCGTATTGTTATAGCAAAACCTTGTTATTATTCTGTTAATTGTAGTTTTCAGTATTTTTCTGTAATAAAGTTATTATTATACTAAACATGTCTATTAATATATCGATTAAAAGTTAGGGAGGCGCGGAAGAAAAAATTTTTTTAGGGAGGCATAGTAGCATAAAGGTTGGAAACTGCTGTTCTAAGATGTACTTATCTAAAATGTGATATTATGAATAAAACATGAATGATCAATTTTCTTTTAACTTCTTCACAGTCTCTTATATTGCAAAAGCTAATATTAAAGTAGGAGGCTTGGAGAGAGAGTATTTATTGGAAATATTAAAAGTATTTTTTAATTATACATAAATATTCCGGAAAACTAAACTATGTATACCATACATTGAACATATAAAATAATATATACTTTGTGTATGGAAGAAGATATTTGAAAGCTACTAACAGCGGTTGAGATGTGTGCGTATTATACATATAGTTATAGTATTATATAATTAAAAAGTTAGAAACTTAAATATATAGTTAGAAACTTCAATATGAGTCACATGACTTTCTGCAGATTTATTACAAAACTAAAAGATGGGCAAGAGGCTGCCATAGGATACGGAATAAAAGAAAATCGTCTTTAATGAGCATGAAGAAAACATTATAACCAAATACCGTTTCAAATGTTCATCTATTTGTTTCGGTCTTTTTCCACAAGAAGCCAGAAAGTTAGCGTTCGAATGTGCAAAAATATTTAACGTGCACAACATCCCACCTTCTTCGTGGCTAAAGGTGGTTTACATTGTCTTTGATGTTCTGTTAAACATAGCTCTTTGTTAACCTGAACCTAAATAAATCAATATTATTTACAATAATAGCGTTATACTTCATTAACAAATAAAATATTACATTACAGTTTTAATTATTAGCAAATTTTATTGTTTAGTAACAACTTGTCCCACAACAGGGCAAAACGTTCCATTTCGCCCAACGACAAATAAACGAAGAAATATAAGAAACCCATTAAAATATTTTAATTTCAAGGTTAACTTTTTAAAATGTAATAAAAACAATAAATTACTCGATAAAGATGAGAATATCTATACTATTTCTACATCATTTAATAATATATTTTCAAGATCGGAACTTTTAGCCGCGGTGTTCCCTACTGCATGTAGACTGTTTCGAGCAATTGGTAATTGAACAAGCTTTGGAGTTGAGCATGTTTGACACGTTTAATTGCAGCGAAACGGTAAAAACGATCACAACGAGATCCTCGGCTGCGTATTTTACAGGAGAAGCCGCAGCAACGATTTATGCTGAAACTTTCATGAGCAAGAATCACCGTCTTTTCAGTTAATATCAAGTTCTCCGGTTCACCCCGTATATCGTTCCCACCGGAATTCCGAGAATTGACGAGCCCCTGCGGAATTTCTGCGATATTTACCGTGCACGTCCACGTGATCCCCGTTTCGGAACTGTTTATTCTCTTTCTCTGTCTCTCGCCGAGGGTTTCTTGGCGCCGAGGGAGGAATGGGATCGCGTGTATCAGTCGGGCGAGCTTCAGCAATTTGATCGCCGACAATTGGCTTCGTCGATATCATTCATGCATTGATTGGAATTACGACACCGTTAGATTGATTAATTAAATGTGTTAGTGTTCGCTGGCTCCATTTGTTTCTCAGTCAGTCTTCGTTTTATTCGGCGTGGCGCACAGTGGGACAAACCGATTAATTCAGTATAAAAATCAAAGAACTTTCGATAGAAATGAGATAGAATGATGTTTTTTTTTTAATTAAAGCTGAAACATTGCAGCATATGGGAAAAATAGAGAGTTTATGGTACGAACGTCTTTTAACCTTGAGAAAAATCGTTAAACTTGCACAATTTCAAGAAAACTGTGGTTTATCGAATACCACGCGCGGAAGAAATTTTTTTTTGGCATGCTATACATCATTTCCAGTAAATTTTTTCACGCTGATTTCAAATCTGGTCTCAAAATTTGTCTACAATCTCAGTACTTTGCAAGAAATCGATTTTTGTGAACGAAACTAGTGAAATAATTTTTTCGTTGAAATGAATTGGTAACCAAGGAAGTAAGTATTGGTAAAAGATTGGTAAAAGAGGAAGTAAGGTAAGTATTTCATCATTTTAACTTACTTATATTATTTACTATACATATATTATTTTATGTTGATGGCAATCAAATTTTTCGTTGGGTCTTTGTATGTTTTTTAAATTTTAATTGTTTCTGGAGTGTCTTTAATTTTAACTCTTTGCGGAGGATTAAGCAACAATATGCTTGTGCACCACAATTTATGCAATAATTAAATGAAAAGAAAGTCCTGGCAAATAGTAATAAACAGATAACGATTATACCGAATGTATCACCATTAATGTTTGCTGAATATAGGACGAGTCATCAGTGAACAGATACTTGTTTAATTCGCATTTCAACTATAACTAATCATTTAATTATAGGTTTCTAGAACAACCATTAATTTGTCGTCACGAAAATTTCAATTGGAAGTTTCTCGCAAAAACAGGACATCGATACTTTATTCTGTGTATATCGTTGCTCATTTACTTGATTTGAGAACGCTTTTTATTACAGTAAAAAATATTTGATGCAAAACAATTACATTCGGGTATGATCGACGAATGGGTCACAGGTGCAACATATCGAAGCAATCATAGCATTTAAATTGGCCGCCACAAATATTAATAATAATCTATAATAAATAATAAATAAACAGTTATAAAATAAGTTTAGTGATAAAAATAAGGTAACGATGGCGATAACTAAATTCTTGAAGCTTTCCTAAATACTGAGCTCTCATCTATACAAGGTGGATCAATAATAGCCAGTTTAAATATGCATTATATTTAATAATATTAAGATTTGTCTACTTAGATAAGCAATATACGTATTCAGCTATTTTCAATATAATTAGTAAAAGGTTCATTCAAATCAAATTTTTATTTATATAATAAATAATAAATAAATGTGTGATTGTAATTGCAAATATCAACTAAACTTTTTATGTACATAAAAGTCACTGAAGTAATGCCAAAAGTGATCTATTTATTACTTCTTATTTGCAAATAAAAGATTATTTCTTACATGAATTGAGGAGGAAATGAAATAAATAATTGTTGGTTTTCTCTTATTGCTTGTATTTTGAATATACGGATCACTAGTATCACAATAGCACGATTCGAAACGCGCTACTTGAATCGCGAGTAAATCGCCTCAACTGAACAAGCTGTAAAGCATTAACCCCTTTTCCTACACTACCATGTCTGACTCGTGATGAAGATTTTAAACAGAGTCTAATAAATATATGTGTGCTACTATTTTCCTTTAACACTAAACCTACCGAGCCTTAAAAGTAACTGGTGCATGTTCCCTTATAAAAATGACAAGATTGATTTTATTTAGACTTTGTGCGGACCCTATTGTAATACGTGCTCTACTAAAGATGTCTATACAACCATTCTTTATGAAATAATTTTTATTATTTCAATAATTGTAAAATAGAAAATCTGGAATCGGTCATTTTGAGGGGTGGTGGTAGGTTTAGTGTTAAACTAAAATAAAATTCCACTTTAGTTTTGTTAATGTACAGCTATTGGAGAATATAAAAGTATACAACAGATATAAATTTTCTTCTTTTTTAGGAAATTATACGTACTATAAAAAAGTTCGAGTCACTGAAACCGTCAAATAAATCGTAAGGCATATTACTATCGTTGTTGAGGACAGTTGGAAAGAAAAGTTTAACAACTATGAATAATAAATAATAACTTAGTATTATCAATACTAAATATTTAATCGCGAATAATTTGTCAATACAAATAATAACTTAAATTGTATTTGTAAATAACAATTAACTTTATTATCTATATAAATAAAAATCAAGTGCTTTTCGTTGGTAAGCGCACTTGAGAACAGCTAGACCGATTTGGCTAATTTCTTTTTCAAAATATTCGTAATAGTCCGAATAAGGTTATAGGGTAAGAAAAATTGGAAAAGTATCCTGGAAAAATGGAAAATTCGGGAAAAACTAAAAGTGCTTTTTGAATCATATTTCAATACAACAAAAG
This sequence comes from Lasioglossum pauxillum, assembly GCA_933228785.1. Lineage (NCBI taxonomy): Eukaryota > Metazoa > Arthropoda > Insecta > Hymenoptera > Halictidae > Lasioglossum > Lasioglossum pauxillum. Next base: position 29,071,451 of record OW121702.1, on the reverse strand, counting down.
AACGAACGTCGCAGCTTTTAATCAATATTTCAATACAACGTCGCGGCTTTCATCAATATTTTAATAGAAATTTACATTATGGACGTCTGTTTGCATTATCGACATTATCAACATCCGCCAGTTAGTTAATTTCTATTCCAATTTATTTTGTTACGTACGCAAATGTCGTTTGACAGCTTGAAGTGACAAACGATTATACAATAACAAAGCTGGGGTTTGAACCATTAGACGCGCCGTTTCTTCTGGAAGGTTTTAGAGCAAACCGCATTCGAAAAAGACCATTCGTTCAAAAGTTGTGACGTCATTAGTGACCCAAGATGACTTTTTTGCTCTGTTTTGAGCACGTTTCTGCTTATATTTTTGGACTTATAGCATCTATATTCAATTTGAGGTACACATTGGGAGAGGGCGCGAGAGAGAGAGAGAGGGATATGGAGAGGGAGAAAGAGAAGGAGAGAGGGCGATGGACAGGAAGAGAGAGAGAGAGAAGGAGAGAGATGGGAGGAGAGACGGAGAAAGTGGGAGAAGGAGAAGGAGAGAGGGCGATGGACAGGGAGAGAGACAGAAGGAGAGAGATGGGAGGAGAGACGGAGAGAGTTGGAGAAAGAGAAGGAGAGAAGGGGAGAGACACAAGGATATGAATAAAAAAAGCAGAAATCGCTTACATAGAGACAATAACTCGGAAAATTGCGTACAAGCGAGATTTTATCGAAATTGCCCACTGTGCGCCGCCTGCCCGGAGGGCATGGTTGCGAGAGCGTGCCGACGGCACGCCGTGAGCAGCTGGTTTTGAATATTTTATCTAGACTTGCTCACATATAGACAACTATTTTTGCTTTTTATTTGAATAACCATAACTTGTTACTTAAATTTTTATCCAAATAATTATTTATTTAAATATTATCTATCACTGTGTCAATCAGTACCAATCAAGGAACTGTTCCTCGAAGTGCATGTTCAATAAACCGCTTAAAATGATAGGGAGTTGTTTAGAACAAAAATGGGAAGAATTCATAATGAGAAGGTTTCAAGAAGCATTTGTCAGTTGCAGAGCTTCTGAGAATTTCCAGCTCGCCCTCTCGAGTACCGGAAGAGCTAATGCAGGGGGGAGTTTTAGTAGGTACACCCAGCACGCTGGGAGTGTCTTATATTTTTCTGGGATCGGAATGGCTCCACGATGTTGTGCGTAATTACATTCAACACCCTGTACTATAAACAATAAAAAACAATTGATTTAAGTCCGCCAAAATGACGATGAATGGGTCCGGCAAGAACTATGCATCGCAACGCGCTCAAATCCAGAGTCGCCAGATGAGGAGAATTGACTTGAATCGCGCCAGGGGGAAAAGTTACCCTCTCCCTGCCAGTACGAAGATTAGTCACGTGACATTGCACAGTGGTCTAGGGACCCACTTTTCGTGGCCAAAATTGTTTTAGCGTTATTTCAAGACTTACGGCCATAGTAAAGTAGGTCGTTGAATTCGGCTTGATGTCAGGTATGACATTTCAAAGTCCGAAATATATACAGTGTACCACGAAAGTATTTGAACGCACTTTAAAACAGTATAACTTTTTTATAATTATACCAAACGACCAGATGTTTTGTAAGCAATTAGAAGTATTGGTTTACTATATGATCTGTAAAGAAGATTTTCCAGAAATTAGAATTTTCAAGGTTGCATGGAAAAAGAAGATAGAAAAAGTATTTTTGGACTTTTGTCACGAACTCGACATAAGAAAAAGGTTCGACGAAAGGCCCCTCGCGTAACGGTTCCTTCGCGACGGAACACAATACATTAAAGTCGAAACATAGAATTTTGCCCACGAAAATTGGCTTATTGGACCACTGTGCATTGTGACGCACGCACGATAGAGACGAACCGCGTTACGTGACCGAGCCGTGTAGCATCGCAGAAGGGGAACGGTAGAGTGGGGACACGAGCCTTAATCTGACGACCAGTGTCGCCAGTTGGCACCAAAACTGGTGCCATTCACTCTCCTCCTTTTCCCCTTCCACTATCCCATTCCAGCACCATGCACACACTCCAACGTCCCCCACGAATTGTAAGACCGTAGACCACGGTGTCCGTAGACTGGTGTGGTCATCAGAGAATGGATACTTGTATTCCCCTCGATTTTCTCGACCTGGTGACACTGGCTGAGGCAAGAGCTCTTGGTTTTAGCCACCAACGCGAACCCGTTTTCGAGAAAATCGATTTTGAAATTGGAAAAAATTCGTACCACTCGGGTATCCCAGGTTCGCGCCCCATGCGGGGACATTTTTTTTTGTTTCTTTTTCGAAGTTTTTGCAATAATGTACAATAATTTTACAAGTGTTTGCAATAATGTACAATAGTTTTACAAGAAATAAGCAACAAATTAAATATATTAACAATATTAATACTCCGATTCCCGCGTGCACGTAGTGGGGTGATGGGCGTCGAAAAAGCACCCGAAACATAAGTATTTCCTGCACCACGAACACCGCACAAATGTTGTTGCATCCTCGTTGCAGTTGCACTTTTCTTTTTTCAAATCTTCCGGAAACGCTACGTCGTTCACGTTGGTGAAGACTTCTTCACTCGTAAGGGTGAGTAATAGATCGAACACTTCATCCTCCACATCCGCAATACTTTCCACGACCGCTTCCGAACTGCTTGGTAGAGGCTCCATTGTATGTTAAACTATATGTGTTTAAACACATAGTTTGAAATTTGCCGAAGTACACCCCTAGACGGAGGGTTGAGTATAACTATAGTCCCGGCATTTTTCGCTAGGAGCGCTAATGTCTGTTTCCTATCATTCAGTTACCGATACAGTCACTGTATCGGTAAAACAGTGACTGAATGATCAGAAACAGACAGTAGCGCTCCTAGCTAAAAATGCCATGGAACTGATACTTGTACCGAAACCCTCCGTTTAGGGGTGTACTTCGTACTTTTCAAACTTTGTGTTTAAACACGTATAATTTAACATAATAAAGGGGCATCGTTAAGACAATCGTTGGCGGTAGACCCTCGCAGGTATATCTCGCTTTATGGTTAAAATCGTTACAGAACTCTCTTTCGTACTACGTGAGAGAATACACGGCAGAAATAATTTTCGTTATAATACTTACCACAACGAATATGTTAGATTTTTATCAAACATATATCTTGTACATCGTAAAACTAGATTACTTGTCATTTATTATATTGGAAATAATATGTAGTACGTAGAAAAATAAAAAAGAAAGTGAAAAAAGATATTTATAAAAAATGCCGACACAGGACGCGAACACCGACCAATCTCGTGGTAGACATTGTTGGTAACAAGAGGTTTTCACTCATGGAATATAACGCACATGTCGCATTTCAAAATCGATTTTCTCGAAAACGGGTTCGCGTTGGCGGCTAAGACCAACTGGATAGTTCATGAGGGTGCGTAAGCTATGTCCACACAAATACTCGTTGGGATCCGGCGTTCTCGATACGCGAGGTCTCCTTGTAAGACCGTAGACCACGGTGCCCGTGCCGTAGACTGGTCTGGTCATCAGAGAGAGGGCAAAATGTATTCCCCCCTATTTCCCCGTTCTGGCTTCATTGCTGACGACTCTGCCCAAATCTGCGATGCAGCCGCGGAACATGGTGCATTAGCGGTTGCGTGTTTCGCTGCAGCCGCGAATCATGATCGTTGGATCCATATACATGAGAAGCGTACGGTGTTGACACTTTAAAGGCGTATCACGACCCGGTTTCGCGAATTCGTGGTATCTAGCTGGCAGTGTTCAGCGCAAGAAGCTTTTACGAGACGGATTCGTTGGTTCGCCGCTGTGCAGCGTGCGCGAGCATTATCAGAGGCCGCGACATGCTTGTTTACGCGTGCACCAGGAATTCAAATGAGCCCGAAGCTTCAAGCTCTCGGAATCCATGTGTAAGGAAGCACCACGATATACGGGAATGCCATGGCTTTAATTTTCCGCGACATATTATACACACAAGTAGCGGCGGAATGTTGCAGACTCGGATCAGCAAAGCGGGAACTCTACGTTACATCTAATTGGACTCGGGATTTTATGCATTTATGACGAAAATTGGCGAACTGCAGAACGGTAAAAACATCAAAGGTATTTACGGCTAGGTACTGTTATGTTATTTCCATCCTTGTTAAATTATTCAGAAAAAGAACTTTTCTGCTCATCTCTTTTTCTTTGGAATTTATGGAGAACGATCGTATTCTGTATTAAAATCCACAGTCCATATGTAAAGCAAAAACAAGTCCTGCATTGTGCGAACAGTGTCGCATTTCTTTATTATTATTTTTATCGTTGTAAAGTATAAGGCAGTGTTTCCCAACGTGGGACCCATGTCTCACAAGGGGTGGGGGCAATTCAACAATTTCCTAGTGATTTCTTCCTAAAACCTATCATATTTAACCCTTAGCATTCGAATGGACTCTGAGGCGCCACTAAAAATTCCTGTACCATTACTCAAAATATTGTTTACAATATTAAATATATCGGCATCTAATCAATTACTAAACATTTAGGTATAATTATTTGCATTTAGGCATTTATTATTGTACGAGGTATTATACTAATTTCATATCCATAAAATTTCAGAAATTATAGGGAATAGAAATATTCTAGGTCGGAAAAAATGTTTCATAATCGACTTAAAATAGCTCCGAGAGCAAAGGGTTAAGTTTCTTCAGTGAACAATTCAATTATTGAATATATTAAAAATGATGTACATGTTACAGAGGGGGTGTAAAAATTTTACAAAGGCTTAGGAGGGGCATGGCACAAAAAAGGTTGGGAAACTACGGGGTGTTAGCTTAATTTTATTATTTTTAATGTGTTTTATACAGGGTGTTTACCTACAGGTGGGAGAAAATTTAAGGGGTGGTTCTCGACGATAATCTAAGACGAAAATGAAGAATAAAAAAATTGCGATTTCGGCTTCGTTATTTACTTATTAACAAATAAAAATCCGCCTAAAATGCTGCAACACTTCTAACAAAAGTGTACGTTGCGTACGTCACACAGGAGCGCAACAGTCTCGTATCAAGTGACAAACGCATGCATACCTTGGTTCTCATTTGGGGCCCCAGCGAGGTGAAAATGTTTAAAAAATCGTTGGACGACATTGAACCTACCTACTCGTTAAAATCCACAAGGGCATTTCTAATATCCGCCCTATGGAATTATCGAGTAGAAGGGGTCAATGCCCTTTCACTTTTACAATCATTTCACACATATCCACAAATTCTTATCCTGCACTATAATTGTTCATAACACCGTACTTAATATACTGGAGGAAACGCTCTATCACTATTTACAATATCATACACACGCACTACGAGTTTCTGCGAACGGAAATCTTCGACGCGTGCAAGAAGAATCGTCCGTACAAGCTAGCATCCGTAAGCACACTGATTCAAGACAGCTGATGTGGTCAATGCACACACATGAAATATTTCACGGTCACAGACAGAATGAGAAGGAATCACGAAATTCGTGAAAACAGGATAGACAATGTATTGGTATAGCAACGCGCGACGTTTGGGCGGTAGTTTGCTGTAGATCTTCATTTGTTTTATCGATCTGGCATCTACCTCATCAGCTGTCTTGAATCAGTATGCATACGGATGCTAGCTTGTACGAACGATTCTTCTCGCACGCGTCGAAGATTTCCGTTGGCAGAAATCACACACGACCTCAAGATGTCCGTTTCGTCTGTGAACGAGTCTCGCGACGTAAATCAAGTTCCATAAAGTGCGGTGTTTCAACATTAAAGGATTACCAGTTCTTTACATTCTCCTCATTTCCCTCAGTAAACTTGTACTCTCTGTAAACTCGTAGTGCGTGTGTATGATATCGTAAATAGTGCTAGAGCGTTTATTCCAGTATATTAAGTACGGTGTTATGAACAATTATAGTGCAGAATAAGGATTTGTGGATATGTGTGAGAAGAATTTAAAAGTGAAAGGGCATTGACCCCTTCTACTCGATAATTCCATAGGGCGGATATTAGAAATGCCCTTGTGGATTTTAACGAGTAGGTAGGTTCAATGTCGTCCAACGATTTTTTAAACATTTTCACCTCGCTGGGGCCCCAAATGAGAACCAAGGTATGCATGCGTTTGTCACTTGATACGAGACTGTTGCGCTCCTGTGTGACGTACGCAACGTACACTTTTGTTAGAAGTGTTGCAGCATTTTAGGCGGATTTTTAATTGTTAATAACTAAATAACGGAGCCGAAATCGCAATTTTTTTATTCTTCATTTTCGTCTTAGATTATCGTCGAGAACCACCCCTTAAATTTTCTCCTACCAGTAGGTAAACACCCTGTATATGAGAATACAATATTCCTTCAAACTAGTGGGTTACCAATTCATTTCAACGAAAAAAATGATAAGTTGTATTCACAAAAATCGATTTCTTGCAAAATTCTGAGGTCGTAGACAAATTTTGAGACCAGATTTGAAATCAGCGTGAAAAAATCTACGGGATATGATGTGTCGCATGTTAAAAAAAAATTTTACCGTGCGTGGTATTGATAAAACCACAATTTTCTTGAAATTGTGCGAGTTTGACGAATTCTTTCAAGGTTAAAAAACGTTCGTACCACAATCTCCATAATTATTTCATATTCTGCAAGTTTCAGCTTTCATTTTAAAAAAATTTCATCGCTCTATCTCATTTCTATCGAAAGTTCTTTGATTTTAACACAGAATTCATCGGTTTTACCCATTGTGCGGCGCATAGGTACCTCTATCACAGTTGGAAGAGTTAACACATACCCACTGGCGATTATCTAGTAATATTTAAAAGCCAATGGTCCATGGTTAAAGACTTTTTAGTGGATTTTTCAACAGCAACAACAATTTCAATTGTGAACCAAGAGGTCACCCCCAACATACGCCATGCTCTCTCGAATCGATAATATTGCTTACTGCTTCACGTATCCGATTTTATTCGATAGCACGTGCAATTGTCTTGTTGCGTAATATATTGTCTCGACAACGAGAAACGTTGATTCTCCAGACCGTTTCCAGTTTCAAAGGGCTAAGTTTGCGAATGCTTTCGAGGGGAATCATTAACCGTGAGTGCTTGTAAAGCGAAAAGCTCGGCGAACGAAAGCAGTTTTGAGCACAGGTATACAGGGGAGGAGATCTGAATTCTGATTTATGCGCAGCCAACTTACAATTGGCTGGTTCGAGTGCCCATAAACAAGATTGACAATCGTTTTATGGACGTCCACAAATATTCTTGCCAAAGTAGCGCCCTAAGCTACGAAACCGCTCTGACAGATTCGCTTCGAACGGATCGGCCTCCTATAAATCGTTTCGCTAGTGTGCGTCTATTATAAATTACAAGCATGACGGATGTTTGCGGGACGCGATGATATGTGGATGTCACTGTATTTACAGGGTGTACCAAAAATATTGTACTTACTTGAAACGGCTGATTCTTGAGATCATTCGAAGTAACATTCTCCTTTGCGAAAATGTTCTCCGTGGCTTTGTTAAGGAGTTATTAACGAGAAATACAGACCTATACGAATGCGGCTACAACGGCGCGCGCTGAGCCTGGTGTTGGCATTGGCCGAGCTGGAATCCGTCGGCTGTAGCCGCGCTCTAATTGGTCCGTGTTCTTCGTTGATAACTTCTTAACAAAGCCACGCAGAACAATTTTGTAAAGGAAAAAGTTACTTCCAATGACCGCCGGAATTACCCACTTCAAGGGAGTCCAACATTTTTGGGACACCCTGTAGAGTGTCGCACGGTTTCATCATTGATCGACATTCAGCGAGCCTTCTCTAGAGATCTAGAGTCATTGTAAGTACTGTAAATGCACTCCAGTATCACGTCATGGAAATAATTATTGACGTACCATAAGATTAACATCGGAAAATGCCGAGAGATTAATCATTGACGATTTATATTTCTGTGTAGCTTAGAGGCCGAGAGGCACAAGCGAAGATGAAAATTTCAAGAAACGCAACGGAACGGGACGGGTGTTCGTAGCTGCTTCGTGAGTTTTGTCCCGGTCCTTTCTCCCATGTTCATTCAGAGAAAATCAATTAGTCGGACGAGAGCGTCAGTCATGTTAATTCGATTTATCGATAGTAGACACTAAGTAGATTTTCAGCGACACTTATTTACACTCGCAGCTATTTGAACTCGAAAATTAAACATTTCTTCCGACCTATAATAATTCCATTCTATATAAATTTTTTTCTTTGTATGAATATAAAATTGATGTAATACTTCATACAATATTTAAAATTTTAGTAATTGATTAGGTAACAACATATTTAATAGTGTCAACAATATTTTGAATAATGGCACAGCAATTTATTGTGGTGACTCTCTGAGTGCTAAGGGTTAAACGGTATTAAACCAAACGGACATTAGCCACATTAGAAGTGTAGTATCCAGAAAATGAAAAGTTTACTAAATCGGTTACAAGTTTCGAGTTTCGGGCGTAAAAACAGACTGTCCGCGGCGCGAGGCCGCACTCTATATATTAGAAATCCTCTCCTTTAATGTGTGATCGTCAATCATTTATTCGCAATCATTTATTCGGCCGAGGTTCGTTGATATTGTCTTATATGGTCAGGCGTGATTGCCGTCGTCGTGATTACGCGTCAGAGTTGGGCGTTATTCGAATGAAATTTCATTCGAATTCCCAGCGAATAAAAATTACGAAAAAAATTTTATTCGAAGAGAAGTTCGAATAAATCTTTATTCGAATAAGTCAGCGAATAAAAATTTATTCGAATAAGCCAGCGAGCGAAGAAAGGTAGCGAATGACATCGCGCCGACGACTCAGGGCCCCGAGTGTCGACGACGGGGCCGTCAAATGATCTGAACATCGGAGCATTCTGGAACATTCTGGAACGTTCTAAAACGTTTCTACAGATGTTCTTTTTGTAACGTAAAGTGAAATATAATCATTTGTAACACGGACTATATTTGTCTTTTTATGCGTACTCCTCGATGCGATGACCGAATTTCCATTATATTACGTTCGCAGGACAAACTCATTATTAGATTGTATTTATTTATTAAGCGTAGACTGTGCATTCTATCACAGCCGACACTGCATACAGATATTATCAGTCCGATCAGCTGGTCCGACCATGCTACTGCATACGCGCAGCAGCATGTAGAGGCGGCCGTGATATAACGGAAACGACTTTAAATCACTAGAAATCGGACTGACAATGGACAGCGTTGCTAAATTTATAATAAAGTCGCGTAAGGGAACGCGCACAGTGGACCCGTTCCGACCGATGCGACGTCCGACGTTGTGTCTCTTTTTCGCACGCTTGAAAAAAGAGACAGATGCGTCGAACATCGGCCAAATCGGACGAAAACCGGTCCACTGTGCGCGTTCCTTTATTTCTCAGCGACCGCCTACCCAGAATTTGTCAAATACCTACCCCCTTAAGTGTTTCGGATATTTCGAATCTCAAAAGGTGAGTACGCTAGCTGATGTGTTGTTCCGGCTACCGCTTAATACCGTAAATTAGCTCGGGAAAGTTGACATCGACAGCGCAATCCAACTACGCAGAAACTTTCCATATGGTCTGATGTAATCACGCTTTCCTCATTAAATATCTTAGCATCGGGTGGCGCCAAAGTAGTTCGAGAGCTAGTAAACTGCGCTGAAAACGTTACAGACACGGCAGACAGGTGCATCATGGCACGGAACGAAGAATGATATTATTTTTTAGCGAGGACCGTGCAGAACTAGTTTCATGGACAATTACAACTATGAAACTTCCGGCCGAGTTAGACATCTCTGTTATGTGAATCGCTTACATTCCGCAAACTTTCACGGGAATCTTGAAACTTCGGAACACGGATCGAGTCAAGAAGGAACACCTGTCCGCCCAGATGTATGCACGGCACCGTAAAAATAAGTTTAATGACAGCACCAACTTTTCTTCCACGGAAAACTTAAATTAAATGAAAGAATTTCATTTAACAATAGGACATTTTTCATATCGAAAAAACCTACCTCGCTCCTTGGCATTCGTATATCCTATTCATTTTAGTTCATCTCATTATTTCTATATACTTGATAAATGTTTCTATATACTTCTGTTTAAACTTTAAGGTTTACTAACAGATTTTATATTAACCCTCGAGACGTTGAACAGTGGTCCCAAATCGTGAAAACCGGCCAAAACCTCTAAACATACTTGAATGCACCAAAAAATTCGTACACGGGGGTTTTCGGGGTCGGTGATTACGAATATGAAGTTTAAATTCCAAAAAACAAAATGGCGGATCCAATATGGCGGTCATATACATTACAAAACGGTTACGTCTGCTTGGAAAATGATCTTCTTGGGGTCTTTGGGGTCACTGATTACGAATATGAACTCGAAAATTTGGAAAACAAAACGGCCGATTAAAATTTAGATAACAATTCGCATTAAATGTGTTTTGAGAGGTTGATAGGTAAAAATGTATAAATGACAAACAAAATTACACATTGTATATCAAGAATTAGTATAATCGTAAATTATGTACATAAGATTTGATCATCCGAATCGTTTTTCATTACTAAAAGTTGTAAAATCGCATTTTAAAATCCATAGAAATGAAACAAAGTTTACCCTCGTATGAGCAAACAGGAGACTATTGGAGGTTGGTTTTTATAAATTTTGAAAGATAAATGTATTAGCAACACGTCAGAAAAGAAATTTTGGTGGGACAACGTGGGACTTTTAACTTATGTCTACGTTTCCACAATACGCGCATCAAGTTTTACCTTCTACGTTCTCGAAAGAATATTGCCATCGTGTAACGTAATGACTAACAATTTGTGAGATACAAAAACAGGTAAACATTCTAATTACTTATAGGAACAGCATCCATTTTGCAGAATTGAAATTGATGCACTATTTTGAAAGTTATGCACTTTAGAAGGGGGCGTTCAATTTCCTACTAATGCGCGCGACAAATGCTCATCAAACGAAGGTTAACTTTGAACTGACGGCAGAACCGTGCCATAAACTTTTTATCTTTTTCCTTGGCGGCATTCAGTGGCCATAACATCACTTTACCCAACCCTAGAATTACAAACTCCTAGAAGGACGTTCATTTTTGAGGTTTTGGCCGTTTTTTCGGGATTTGGGACAACTGTGCGTTGGCTCGGGGACGGCTTTCGTCGTATTTTGGATGAGGGTACCTATGTATCATGTAGGAGTCACGAATGTGACTCCGGCATAGCGTACGAAAGGTTAAACCGGATGAATACGTTGAAAAAGCTCTACAATTGCACAATGTCATATTAATAAATAGATTACGGGTCTTTATGAAATAAAGACCCGTGAAATAAAAATGATCTGCATCGATCATTTATGCTCGCATGCTCCCAGTATTTACCGTCCCTGTTATCCCCTGTTATCTTTTGTTTTATGAAAATATGCAAAATAGTAGGAAGACTGTATCACAATACGATGCAACCGGGGTAACGCAAACAAAAGACAACCGCGATGATCTACTTAAAAATGGCGCTTTTGTTCGCGTTTTTCAATAGGGCATTAAAAGCCGGAGCTAAACTTCCGAAGACGTCCATGCTCAAAATTCAATACAATTTTGACTAAAATAATGATGGTTAGAAGGATTTTTGGCGAATCGAAAAAATTTTTTACCATTTTGATGTCAAAATGAGTGTCGCCAGATCGAGGAAATCGAGGGGAACACGGTTTACCTTCTCCGATGACCAGATTAATGCGTGGCCAGTTACGGACTTGATGGAGGATGTTGAAGTATGCTCATGACGCTGGAATGGGATAGTGGAAGGGGAAAATGAGGAAAGGAAAACTTGATCAGTTTTGGTCGATTCTGGCGACACACTGTGGTCTAAAAGTCAGTTCTAGCGCGAATAAATCAAACATACCAACTAACGTAAATCTGTTAAAATTTATACTTGTATGATAGTTTGATATGTATACTACAATAACAAAAGCAAAATTAGTAAATCACATCACCGTATTATTGTTGGTAAGACTGTCAACATTGCAGTAACCACATTTTGTTTTCCTGCGTTAGTCAATTGCTACAAATTATAACCTCAAAATATCAAAATATTCCAATTCCATGATCAAAGTCACTTAGATTTTAAGAAATCCTCAATTACCGGAACCGAAGCCGGTGAATGCAGGTAGGTTAAAAACTGTGTTTTATTTTCAATTAAAATCTTTCAAATTAAACTTCAAATCGTTAATACGTCCAACTTAGGACGTAACACTTCTTAGAAACACTGGGTAGGTGTGTGGTGTCATCCAGACCTAACCCAGCCTTACCCTACAAAAATTTTTTGCAGGTAAGGAAGGGGGTGACATTATAATGATGCTAATTTTTTTCGAGTCGCCAAAGATCCTTCTGACAATCATCATTTTAGTCAATAAAGAATCTATTCCCAAAATTTCATCCAATTCTGAGCATAGACGTCTTCGGAAGTTCAGCCAAAGCCGGGGATGTTACTGTCGAGAACTGATTTTTTTCGGTTTTCGATATTACAGCGCGCGAATATTCAATCTGTGAAAGGCGTTCAACTTTATCGACATCATTTCTCAATTTGCCCGCGAAACTTTTTCCGGCTAACTGAGAAACCCGCGGAATTGCAGTTTTTGTTCGCCACCGTTTACACGTCGGCAGTTTGTCGACGCGACGACATTTTAATGCGATTTTCTCGCTGCGGGGACATAATCTCGACCGGACGCCATCGGCGAAAACCGTCGGGCGCATTTGAAATTTTCATGAGCCCGTGTACCGTTGGAAAAAAATTTCAAACGCAACTTCGAAATTGCTCTTGCTCCCTCTGCTCTGTCTTCTCTTGTGAAAGCGATCGAATTCATAATGAACGGCCCCATAACGCGGTCGTTGAACTGATCTACGGAGATCGGTTTCATTGGCGGACGTTTAAAAAATTGGAATTCGCACGGCCATTCGATCACGTTACGTTTGAAAGATTTAATGACATCCCGTCCGAACAGTGGAAAAATTCAATAGAAACATGTACTATCAATATTAATGATCGACTATTTCAACAATTCGTATATCGATTCCCGTTTAATTTCTCGACGTAAGTCTCAACGAAAAATTCTGCACGTTACAGCGAACCATTTTTTATTCCCTCAACTGTTGACGTACTGCAAATTTATTACATCGTCCAGGCTGACGCGAGAACGAGACTAACGCCGAAATTGTGTAGGTATTTTATTTACTTTAAAATAAATATAAAATTCGATATAAAAATATCGTTCTGTTTTTAAAAGTAATTTCTCGGAAAATAAATTCTTTTTAGAACTCGCTCAACGCGGACCTTGCCACTGTTTCTCCGAAAGAGGAGCAGGTATTTTCGAAATGACTTCTCAGAGTTTATTTTGAATTTTCTCTGAAAAGCTTGTTTGAAGTTTGAAAGTAGGCACCTGGCAGTATTGTTTGTGCAGATTGAAAGATTAATTCTTGAAATGTCTCTATGAGAAACCAGAATGGTCATCGGAAAAATTCTCTGTATCAATAATAAAAAATGGGTAGAGCAGATGTTCAAAATATTGAAACAATAGTTCTTAATTGTTTCGACGTTTTCACTCTTCTCATTTTATTTGCTTTATTAAACAGTTAGTCTTTCGATTATGAAGGATTTATAGGTTAAGTTTAACTCGGTTGTTGATGTCGAAATGAATAGAAGCTTAATAACTGCACAGATTGGTAGGAAATTGATAGGGAATTATAGGGCTTTCATATGAAATTAATTGCCGACTAATCGACGTCGGATAAGAACGGAGTATCAACGAAAAATTGTTTTCATTGAACATTTATTGCGACTCATCGTCATAGGAAATTGATCTCTCTTACAGTAACGAGGATAGCCGAGCTGAAAGTTGTTTGACACTGATTAGTGACCGCACAGCGATCACCTGTACAGTACGCGGCCGATAAATAGGTAATTAAGCACTTGATTGCCAATTTTATCGCGTCCTGAGCAAACGCTAACTCTCGGCTAAACCTTTCATTATACTGTGTACGCCGACCGTGAGATTCAGAAGTACAAGCCATTAAAAAGTTAGTTCTGGCAGAACGTATTCCGTTAGCGGAACATAATTTCCACATAAGGAGCAGTTAAAAGCGACTCATCGTTAATTTTAACATTGCATGAAACCCTTTGCACTCGGAGCTATTCTAATTCGACAGTTAAACATTTCTTCCGACCTAGAATCATTCCATTTTATATAATTTTTTTCATTTTATGGATATGAAATTGATATAATAAGGCATACAATATTTGAATGTTTAATATGTTTATATATTTAATAATATACACAATATTTTGAATAATGGTACAGCAATTTTTCTTTGTATAAAGAAAGCCTTTTATTAACCTGTAAAGGTCTCGATAAAAATACACCGAGATTTGGACATTTGAACGTCTATTAGACATCCACTGCAAATTCTTTACTAGATCTATAATACAACAAAAATCTACATATTTTAAAAAGGGGTTAAACTTCAATTTCCGGGTTCAAAAATTTTGCACTTTTTTCATACAATCCAGTAGATTTTGACGACAAAACTCCAAAAATGCAAGTTTTAAAGCACAAAGCTCATTCGTTCACCCGTTAGACAACGCGCGGCGCTCAGAACAAACCAGAGCCGGGGAAAATAGTATTTGAAATAGTAAATAATCCCATTTATTTTACAATGTCTGTACAACGTTGAAAATAAAATATTTTATTTGATGCAGTAATTTTTGAAAATAAAATATTTTATTTGATGCAGTAATTTTTGAGAATAGTATTTGAAAGTAGTATTTTATTTTAAGAATATTGAAAATATTTGCACATTGTCTTTATTTTCAATTTCAATTTTAAATATTATTGCTCAAAATAATGGTTCGCATTCAATAGATTTCTGAGTATAAATAGTTTTCTGGTGATAAGATACACTGTATGTTTATCAACAAACTTCAGTATATACGCAGTAATAGCAGCAATCAAGCAAAAAAATAAAACGAAAATGTGGCAAATGATATAGTTTCTTATATTAAGTACCATTTCTTCTTTAAATTATTGCTAAAATAAGAGATATTAAATAAGTACATACTGCGATTTCTGAAACCATTAGGTATAACGATGCAAAAAATAAAATATTCTATTTTGTGTTTCAGATTATTAAAATAGAAATATTTCATTTTGTGGATGAAATTGTTAAAATAGAAATATTTTATTAACTTCCCGATTTTATAGGGAAGTTATTGTAATTACCCCGAAAATCGAAAATCGAATTTTTAGCAGATCTTCACGTTTCATGGTCATTGGAGTCATTTTAGACTATTTTTATCAAAATGTCGGTATATGTGTGTGTGTGTGTGTGTGTGTGTGTGTGTGTGTGTGTGTGTGTGTGTGTGTGTGTGTGTACGTATGTCCGTTTCTATGGTATCAAATTTTTCGTTAACGTTTTCAGAAAAAGTAACAACACGATCGGAATGATGAATGATGCAATCGATGTGCCTCGCTGTAACTTAGAGCTGATTAGATTTTGGTCCATATTGGTCAAGTAGTTTTTTAGTTTTTTTCGAAAGGAGTTGATTAAACATTGCAAGTTATACGAAAGGCGTATCCACCGAAGAAGTAAACGTAACTAAATATATATATTTAGACATATTTAAAAAAAAAATTTTTTTTATAAAATTAAAACAAAAATTTTTTATAAAATTAAAAAAGATTTTTTCTTGTTTTTTTTTAATTAAAAAAAATGTATTTTCCAATTATGCAACTAATGCTAATGTAACCGCTTACAATAATCGAAAATTATTCCAATGCAAGAGTGAGTTAATCATCGCCGAGAATACATTTTCAAAGAATATCGATGAAAGTACAAAAACATTTATATTACAATCTTTAAATAAACAATGAGTTCAAAACGAATGGTTAACTGAGATTAAATTGAAAATTAATATAAAATATATGATAATTAATAACATTGACGTTGAAGACGAATTGGTTAATGGAGCATGCGGAATATTAAAATTTATTACTTTTCAAGAAAATACTAAAATTCCGTCTATATTGTGGTTAGATTTTCAATTGGCCAGGGTAGGAGTGAAAGTAAGAACTCGTTATCGTGATTATATGAAAAATGCAAATATAAATCAAAATTTAACACCAATAATAAAAAAATATCGAATCAAGTAAATATTTCGAGTGAAGGAAAATAACAAATTACACGTAGTCAATTTCCAGAGGTTCCTGCTGAAGCGATTGCGATTCATAAAAGTCAGGGACAAACATACGAGAAAGTATGTATGGATTTTAAAACATCAGAAATACGAACTTTACAAATGTTGTATGTAGCACTGAGCAGAGTTTCAAAATCGAGCGGTTTATATATTTTGAGAAAATTTAAATTAATAGTATCGAAGAAAACCGAGATCAATACTGCAAACCCGGATAATGATGAGTTGTATCGTTTGCGAAAAACTAATTAAGACAATTTATTTTGCAATATTAGTATGCTATAACAAGGAACCAAGCGAGCAACGAGCATACGATATTGGTTTAATGCGACGCCATATAGCAAACATTTTGATAAGTAGAAAACTATTGAATTTCCCTGAAAACGTATAATCTTCTCAAAACGTACACTTAATAAATAATAATAATAATATACAGCAACTAACGAATCGGGAAGTTCTTTGTGTGGCTCGTGGAGAGTCACACACAAAATGAAAGACATTAATAGCTGTGGGCCCTACTAGCCATGCATACCACTAACATTCTCGCAAGAGCAGTCCTGCCCGCGAGCTCGCGAAGCGAGCGAGCAACAACAACCCTACTCGCGAGCGAGCGAAGCGAGCGAGCAACAATAGCCCTCTAGTTTTGAGGTTTAGATTGTTCAAATACATAGAAGTATTTTATTTCGAGGTTCAGATTGTTCAAATAGAAATATTTTATTTCGAGGTTCAGATTGTTCAAATAAAATACTATGTTCTTTAAGCAAAATAAAATCTGAAATATTAAATAGTATTTCAAATATTTTTTTCGCCAAATAATGCCTACCTCTGGTACAAACCAACATGGCACACAATGGTCCGGACCTTAGACCCATAGACATATAGAGATAGACTGCGCGGCCTGTACGAAGCGCTGAAGCCCACAATGGCGGCGCGCGAGAGAGAGAGCATTAGCCGGGGTCCATAGCGCTCTCTTTCTAATTGATGTGTCGGTGGGGAAAGATTCCCCTACTTGCTTGCTAGATAATGTACATTTCTACATAGTATTGATTAATTTGTTAATATTTATTTGGTTTTTCACATTTATTTGTTTTTTGGTACCCTACCATTGAATTGTAAAATAATAACAAATTGGAATAAACATTTAAAGACACACGTTTATTTATTGGAGAACGTTCCTCCACACAGGGCCGTTCCTAGGTGTACAGCCGCCTGCGTGCTGAGCAATTTTTCGACGTCCCCCACCCTCACCTTGACAATGAGAAAAAATATTTAAACCAGTATACATAAGTACTTTATTCAAATTTATAATGAGAAATTCAGAATAAATAAATAAATGTGTGTCTTTGAATGTTTATTCTAATCTGTTATTATTTTACAATTCGTTGGTGGGAAACAAAAAAACAAATAAATATCAAAAACCAAATAAATATTAACAAATTAATCAATACTATGTAGAAATCTACATTATCTAGCAAGCAAGTAGGGGAATCTTTCCCCACTGACACATCAATTAGAAATAGAGCGCTATGGACCCCGTCTAACGCTCTCTCTCTCTCTCTCTCTCACTCTTTGTACGGCGCGCCGCCATTGTGGGCTTCAACTCGCCCATAAGACGGCGCAGTCTATCTCTATATGTCTATGCTTAGATCATATACATACATACATATACTTATAGACCCGACTTCAGATAACATGCCGTGTTTGATGATTACTTCATCCATCAGATAACGAATGTGGGCAAAGTGCTATAGCCCTGTGCTGGACACGGTTGGGGCCCCTCAAACGCTTGCTTCCCCCACCGTAACGGTGCGGCGCTTACTAAATAGAAGGGGACAGTGAGCGCTATGGTGGGGATGGTTTCGTCTCAATTAAGACAAACGTGCCCAGCACTGCTATAGCCTGTTGAGAAGTCGCAGTATTGCGAAGCTAAAGTGTACCTACAGGGGAAAGAGGAATCGTCGCCGTATCTCATTCTGTATAAATATTTATGAAAACTGTAACTGTAATATGCACTGTTGTGCAAAAGAAAGAAGCACCTGGCCATATTCAATAGAAAAACGTAAAAAATCAAGTAAGGACACAGTAAGCTTTGAAAAAGCATTCCGTTATCTAATTGAATAGTTCTACGGTTTATCTAATTCTTTAAATGCAATAAATCGATCATTGTACAATACAATTTCTACATAAAGATATTTTTTGTCAAAATCTACATGATTGTATAAAAAAATGTGGAAATTGTTTGGTCCCAGGAAGAAAAGAATAGCCTAACGAGAATTCCCAATAACCTTGGTGTAATTTTCTTATAACTGTGTGATAAAAACGCAACGGATCGCGAAACAAAACTTCAAAGCAACGTCTCAAGTGCAGCCTGCTAAATGCACATTGAATTCCACCAGAGTGCCACGTAGAGGAACAGATCGCATTCGAGATTCATGATGTTATTCGAGCTTCAAGTACAATTACCCTTGTTTTGCCGGCGACTATTTCCGTTTCGCGTACTTCCGTTCTCATTATCTACCCTCCGCATTATCCATACTGAATGAAGTTTAAAAGGGTTGTACTCGCTGAAGACCAATATTCCACCGCAGTTAGCCACAAATATTTCAAATCCCGGCCGCAATACATAAAGGATCACGCGAATACAATATTTCTCGTGCAATCTACCACAAACCGAGCGATAATCGAATCGCTAATAAAACTATACATATGTCTACTCTATTCATTCGATTTGTCCCTTTAGTACATTAACATTCGACTTAATAACATTAAAAACAGTCATTTTCAAAGTTATTGAAGTTACTTTTGCGCAGCCCCTACTTTACGTATCCCGATTTGTTAATTTGGTACAAGTTGACTAAAATGGTGAAGTTACTAAAATGGTAATAATAAATGTTTAAAACAGTAAACGACGTGAAAAATTTTAGAATAACTGTTACTTTTGGTCTTTGGTCATAGCTGAATCCAATACCTGAGTGTTGTTAGTTGAATTCATACAGCCTTCTTACTCGCCAATTCGTCACAATTTTTTGACAGTTTACCAGTGTAGGATGTGAATTGCGGGGTTCACGCCAACGACCGCCCTCTCGTCCAAGAGATCATTTCTCGCTATTGTAACGCGTGTCATTTGAACTGGCGTAAATTAATTAATATAGTTGCGTGATTGAGTTATCTCTTTTCCTCCTCTAAGCGAAGCAGATCCTACCCCTATCCCTATTTTCCAACCCCAACAATGAACGTAAGAAGGTAGAAAAGGTACTGGAGTTATATGGCGCATCTGAACTCGTATACGATAATAATTGACGCAAGATATGTAAAAGATTGGGCACTCCTGGGTTAGAAATTCCTTCGTGTTTTTTGTATCCGAAGGAAACTATCTTAGACATCAATGTAAAGAGTTATTCCATCCTACGCCAACAAGGACATCGGAACTACCTCCCATAAACGCATGCAATTAACTATCATCTCATAATTATTTAATTTCAGTTTTCAGAAAAGCACATGGCTTTTAATATACGAAATTTATTTATACGTATGTATATTACTTATCGCAATACATTATTCTACTTACAAGTTTCTGTTCTATGTACGGCTCCCAAAATAACAGTGTCTTGAATATTACTGCATTGGTGATATAAATACATACCTGCAACAAATAAATGTTCAAATTATTTATACCGAAAGAAACATGTATTTGTATACTATACTGTCCAGCACGTATTTGGACTTATTAATTTAAAAAAGAAACTGCGATATTTCAATTTAAAACGGCTTCTCTTAAACAAGATAACCTAGTTTCATATTACATTAATAACATGTGACAAGTTTAAATTCTGATTAAACGAAAAATGAAATCTATTGCAATTTTCGTGGTTATGCTTCTTATCTGAAAATATTCAAATCTAGGAAAAACTCTAATTACGCTACATGATGCAATTTGTTGATATTACGTTAACGAAATGTACAATGTTGACAGATGTACTAATAAGTTCATACCAGAAACCGAAGACAATAACAAGGAATTTTACAAATTTAAGATAACAAAACGCAAGTTGCTTGCGTGATTGATTGCGTGAAAGTGATTGCGTGAGTTATCCCTTTTCCTTCCCTAAGCGAAGGAGATCCTACTCCTTTCCTTATTTTCCAACCCCAACCATGGATGTAAATAGGTAGAAGAAGTGCTTAAGTTTATGGCGCATCTGAACTCGTATGCGAAAAAAATTCACGCATATTATGTAAAAGGTTGGACATCCCTGGTATAGCATTGTATATACCCAATTCTTTCTTGAGAGACACCAGTGTAGAATAGAAATTTTACTATGGTCAGCAATCTGATTTACTTACTCGCGACGCGACGCACAGTGTGTCCAAACGGCGAAATCGTGGCCAAAACCTCGAAAATGAACTTTTCAGTGGGAATACGGTAAGTACTATTTTAGATTCTTGAGTAATGTGCCTATGGAAAAACCGAGGTGCGAAGGTTTTATTATTTATACCTGAAAAATGGTGACAGCTCGAAGTTTTCGTAATTCGAAAACGGTTTATTTAATTTCAATTCTGTAAAATGGATGCTGTTCCTGGAAGTAACTAGAATGTCTCTGACTACTAGTATATCTGAAATACTTAATGGTTACGTTGTATAATTATAAACCTTATTAGAAGACACGAACAGAAAAGTTTTAAGGACAAATTTTGAACATGTAGAGTAAAAGCTGTACATTGGACAATATTGTGCTAAAATTTTTGTTGGAACTTGTAGTTAACACTGTCATCTTTCAGTATTTGCAAAAATTGGCTGCTCGAAAGTGCTCTTTGTTTTGTAAGATCATTTTGTAAATGCAGAATGAAGAAACGTCATGCGTGCTTTCTTTTGATTTGTTTGAGGGTTGTGGCAAAAGTTGACTGAACTTTCTATGTTTTTTTGCTGTGTAATGTTATATCTAATTATGTATTATAAGTTTTAATCCGTAAAATAAATAAACACATGATTTGTAAGTTGTACATTGAAATAAATTCGAATTTTCAAATATGAAAATTTTGTTTTATTCCTATATTAAAAAATAGATTTCAACTAATAATTACAGACCTAAGATCATTACTGTACAAACTTTTTAGAGGAAAAAACAATTTTTGCTGTACATGTCCGCCATATTGGATTCGCTATTTTGTTTTTTAAACTTTTAAGTTCAGATTCGTAATCACCGACCCCAAAGACGCTCATGTACCAATTTTTGTCCAATTTTGTCCAGATTGAAGCGAGTTTTGAGGTTTTCACCACGATTTCGCTGTTTGGACACACTGTGCGAAGGACGAGTTTCGAAGGCTACGCCCGCTCGAACCGGTCGCGCGTATCGCTCCCCGTAGCGGTCTTAGTTCTTCTAGCCGCCACGAATAGCGAGTATGAAACGCGCCTGAGGAACTCCGAATTAGGACCGCCATAGGGAGCAAGACGCATGGCCGGGTCGAGGGGACGTAGCTTTCGAAACTCGGCCGACGCGAGTACGTAAATTCGAGCGCTGCTATGGATTAAGGTTAAAATGACCCTCGTCTCCAAAAACCATTCGTCGTACGATGGTGAAGACATTTTTGAACATTTTAACGAATCCTATCTAGAAAAATTAGGAATGAGGCTTTTAAAGTTTTCGTGAAATCAGCTTGGAATTTCGGTGTTGAATTATTCGTGTGCCTCCGATAAACTCCAAGATATTCAACCAAACTTAGTTTTATTTTTTAATTTTCGAGGGTTCCTTTTATCTGTGCGATATAAGCGATAAAGGAAATGCATACCCGAGACATTTTCGTAAAGGTTGTTTCCAGCAAAGCTTCGTAAAAACCGGCTGACGTTGTTTCGGTGCGTTCCTCGTTAGTATTATACATTCCAAGCTCGACGACTTTCTCTCTGCCCTGAGACCCAGAAATTCCACGGCATCCGAGTATCAAAGTCCCCTATTGATCTTTGAACGCGCGGCAAAATGAGCAGAATCGAGCTCGGCTTTTTAACATCGGCCGAAGGAAAATGTTCGGGGAGAGGTGAAACTCGATCAAGCCCAATCGCACGACATCGTTCCGCGAAAAGGAGTACTTAGAGAAAGAACAATAAAGGAAAATCGAGGAAAATCAACGCGAATAAAAGAACCAATCCTTTGCCGATCGAACGTGTTTTCGTCAGAGCCAGAGGATTCCCCGTTGCTTGCCGACCGAGTACGTAGAAATTTATTTCACCTGGTTCCTGTGAACGAAACGACGCGAACCCGATTACGTTTCCCAATGTGAAAACCCTTTTCCGCTGGGAAAACAAAATGGAAGGGTTCTAGAGCCATTATCAAGAAGAGATTCAAGAAAATTCTGTATAGTTTCGTGCAACATTATTTATGCATTTCTAGAAAAATCTCATCCACAGCTCAACTTATGCATTGCTTTATACAGTATCTTTTGTTTATTTGTTTAGAACGTGCAATTGAGGATACTCAAAATGATGTAATTATGCCATCAACTTCTGCATCGGATACATCTAAAGTAGATAGAGCAACATCTCCCATCCCTGGATGCAGTGGCTGTAAGAAATATTTCATTGTATTTAATATAATATGTCTAATAATTTTCTACAAAATTAATATTTCTTATGCATTATATTTTTAATACTTCTTAGTTGTGGATCAGTGTATAAGTATGTCACCGAAGGAAGAGGAAAACTCTTGGGAAAGAGAATACCTTAAAAAACAACTGCAAGACACAAAGAAATATATAAGAAAGATAAAAGATCTGCAGCAAAAGAAACACGACGAAAGAAATAAAAAATTTGCTCTTTGAAGAATAAAATGCTAATCCAATTACTTAAACTAGAGGGCTATTGTTGCTCGCTCGCTTCGCTCGCTCGCGAGTAGGGTTGTTTTTGCTCGCTCGCTTCGCGAGCTCGCGGGTAGGACTGCTCTTGCGAGAGGGTTAGTGATACGCATGGCTAGTAGGGCCTACTGATATTAATGTTTTTTATTTGGTGTGTGACTCTCCAAGAGTCACACAAAGAACTTCCCGATTCGTTACTCCTTCGCCAACATCGCTAACATCGTTTTTTTTTGTACTTTCATCGATATTCTCTCAAAATGTATTCTTGGGAGTAGAGATGATAAATTCACTGTTGCATTGGAATAACTTTCGATTATTCCAAGCGGTAACATTAGCATCAGTTAAAAAAAAAATTTTTTTTAATCTAAAAAAAAATTTTTTTTAAATCTAAAAAAAAAATAAGAAAAAAAAATTTTTTTATGTAATTGCGTTTGGTTCTTTGGTGGAAAATTTTCGTCCTCCCTTATAAATTGCATTGTAGAATCAACTCTTTTCGAAAAAAAACTCAAAATCTAAAAAACTACTTGACCAATATGGACCAAAATCTAATCAGCTCTAAGTTACGACGGGGCACATCGATTGCATCATTCATCATCCTGATCGCGTTGTTACTTTTTCTGAAAACGTTAACGAAAAATTTGATTACATAGAAACGGCCATACGCACACACACACACACACACACACACACACACACACACACACACACACACACACACACACACACACACACACACACACACACACACACACACACACACACACATACGAACATTTTGCTTAAAATAGTCTAAAATGACTGCAATGACCATGAAACGTGAAGATCTGCTAAAAAATCGATTTTCGATTTTCGGGGTAATTACAATAACTTCCCTATAAAATCGGGAAGTTAATATTAAATTGTACAATTGTTAATATCTATTGCATAAAAGGGATTAGGATGTATTATTAATAATTTTCGTAACAAAATTGGGTTTTGTCAATTTTATCATTTAATATATTACATTATTGCCCCCTAAACAAAATTAATTTGTTATATACATGACGTATACTTTCCGAGTGGTTGATGCTTTCTTTAGTAATATAAAATAATCTTCTTATTTTTATATATTTGACACATATACACCTAATTAAGTGGACAATGTGATTCTCGAGCATACTTCGCTCCGTTGTGTGATTTTCCAAATTGACGAAAAATTTTCGGCCGACAAAATGATTTAATACCTGAACAGTTAAATAAGTACTGTTAAATTGTTTCTGCATATGTATATGCACTACCACTTTCAAGTAGTGCACGTCTAATAATTTTTTCGCATTCATTAAATCACATTCTTAAGTGCAGAAAAGTGAAAGATAATCTCCTAGTTATTCCTATTTCTAAATAACAATGTTTTATGTATTTGTAAAATTAAATACCAAACAGATAAGACTTTTCATATCTATAGATTCTAACTTTTGACCGTTTAATTTTGACATGCGTTTATAAATAAAACACTTTGTTTCTTTATTTTATTGAAAATATTCTATCGTAATTTATAACTCTTAACAAACTAAAAGTCTCATCTTCAAATTTCGCGCATATATGCTAGAACCAATCACTAGTGGGGCACCAGAGTACCACGGGACCGTGCTCCCCGCTCCCCGGAAATGGCTTCACACCCTCGCCTAAAGTAAGGGTTTATGTTCCGTCCCCTTATTCCTATGTCCATGGGGTAAACTGTATTCCCCTCGATTTCCTCGATCTGGCGACACTGGTCGCAAGCAGGGTTGGGCAGTTTTGAACAATACCTATAACAATATATCGCTACTGTAAAAATATAAATGTGGACACTCTAGAACTTCCATGTGAAATCTGCATCTTGTCGAATTTTTTTGAGGTTTTTGATTTTTTACAAGCAGGATTTTCACTTTAAAAATCTGAAACCAATTGCAAAGTATGTATTTGGGTTCTTGACATGTGTCAGATTTTTTTCAGAATTTCTAAACATCATTAACTAGGGAAAATAGGTCAAAAACTGATTTTTCGATTTTACCCCATAACTACCCTCCGGATCGAGATACAGGGTTGAAACTTTGCACAGTATGTTTTTTCTTGGTGTCCTATCGAATGTCCATCGTCCATATAATTCGTTTCAAGGGCATTTTTGATTACCTTAGAGATGGGCATAAATTGTATTTAAATAAAAAGTTCCAAGACATTTTCACGAGTAAAACCAGTAAGCACAGTCCAAATTCTATCGAGTTTAGTGTCATTTTAATCGAAAGAACGCTACGAATTAATTGGCGCCACTTCCATGAAAAAATTACTAAAAATAAACAAGTTTTGCAATTGAATTACACACCGATATACCTGACTGGGCGTCGGGTTGCCCGGTCGTGTTTATTTCACTCCTTTGCCACGGCTACCGATGCCTTCGTCGACCTGGCAGAAAATTATTCGAAGGATTTATTTGAAGACTTTGCACGAATAATTTTTCGAATAAACCATCTCCATTCAACATTTTTTATTAAATAAAATTTTTGCCCATCTCTGGCGTAGGTGGTAAGGTCTCCGGCTGCAACCTTTTTGACCCTTGATCGAATCCCGCAGCGAATAATTTTTTTTTGAAATGTAAACTTCAGAATGCTCTTAAATTAAAACAGCTTTAAACTAAAGATAATAAATATTGTTCAAATATTTGTTAAAAGAACGTGTTTAGTTATTTATATGATATTATACTACGGTGTTAAAATGAATAAAAGGTTTATCTTAATAAATTTTAACTTATTAAAATGTAATAAATATTATAACAAAATTTTTTATTACGTAGTTTATTCGTAGTTTGTTTCCGTACTTCCATTATCAAGAAGGGATCACACTTTCAAATAATCCTTCATTGATCGAATAATTTACTTTTCCGTGTTCCAATCGAAAATGAAAAATTTCTATGTCTTCCTATCAACTATCGAATATTTCAAATAATAAAAGGATTCGGACATTTTATTATAGCTCTGGAAGGAGTGATGATATTTTTGCATTTTTTCACGACAAAATACATATAAATAGACTACAAACAGGAATATATGAAAATTCATGAACGGTTGTCATGCTTGCATCAGAATTAATAGAATTGTATTCGTGAAAATATAAATAAACTGGAAAGAGAAACGTGTAAGTACAAACTCGTAAACAATTATCAAGGTTATAATACAATACAACGAATAAAATTTGTTATGGAATTAGGGCATATTCGTGTGTTTTCTCCCGCTGTGTAGCCTTAATGTCACATTGCTTATTTACATCTTCAGATGGACAGTTGTCGACGAATTGCGAAATAAAAGACTAATTTTGATAAATATGGTTCTTCTATCGATCGTATTTGTTGTTAATAAATGTTAAATGCTTTCGGCGCAACGGTTCGATCGTTTATTACTAATTATGAAGCAATTTTGCTAATTATCAAACAAAATCAACATTTCGATCCTAGTTTGGTTCCTTTTCAAGATTTATTTGAATCGCGTCTGTAAGATAAATATGCTATAATAATTTCAAAAACTATTGAATGATTGAATATACGGAATATTGTTCATAAAGACTCACTCACTTGCTTTGGGGAAAATAAATTTATAATAAATGTGTGACACGTGTGTTACGTGCGTCGGACATGTCTGTTGTCAAGATACTGATGTAAGAACGTATTGAAACCGATCTAGGTTATATCTTATTATAAAAGGTCATAGTATATTCTTAAATCCACTCTTTCATTAATGAATATATCATAAATTCATAACATTAATAATCATTATTAATTGTGATCTTAGAACAATCTGTACAAATAGCTGAAAAGGTTTAACTTTCACAAGGTAATGTCTAATAACAGATAAAAGAGTAAGGTGGAATCTCTTGGACCCCGACAAATGAATTTCATAAGTAGCCTCGTTTTTAATAAAGTTGTGATAACGAATAACACAGGATAAAAAGTAAAAAAAACAGATTTAATTTTATTCATATAAAAATTCTTTTCAAAGCTCTGAAGCTGGAGTCTCTGAGACACCACATTATCTTGCGAAGGTTAATTTTAGTAGAGGGCGAAGTAGCGTTTCATTTTGACCGAACCAACAGTTCGAACTCGGAAACGGAAGTTCGTCGCAAACAAGGGCACCCCCACGCGCTGTTGAGGAACTTGCAGAGTGAGCTAGATTCGTATCAGTTTGTATGGATCCGGAACTTCTAAATTAAACAGATCTTATTAGATGAAATCCTGTTGATGTTATCTCGCTACGAGTCTCACAATACGAGACTGAGTCGAGTACAATTCGACAGGGTGAAAGTGGAAGTGTCCCTGGTGCAGGGAACCTATTCGAACTTCATTTACGAAACATTTTCGATGTCCCTCGGCTTTGCTCTCTCCTCCTCCACTCACCGTTCCCTTACGATCGAAGCAATTTGAATGATTGCGTGCCTTTTTCAGCTGAAATTCTAAGAAAATTGAATTTCAGCTGTCCCGCGCAGAGTCGCCAGATGAGGAGCGGGAGCACGAATTAAGGGAACAAGTTAACCTCTCTCTGCCAGTATCGGACATATGCATGACAGCGTCATACAAGGGGAAAGTAGAGTGGGTGATCCTTACACTTTCTCCCACGAGAGTCCGGATTCGCGTAAAGACCAGTCTTCGTTCGTCGCTGCGCATCTTCGCTCTAATTGATTTAAGAAAGTGGGGAGTGGGTAGTGGAGTGGGAGATTATATGCTCGTTGCGCCCCCACCATCTTCCCAGCTGTGCGAAACGAGTCTGGACTCTCGTGGGACAAAGCGTAGCTATAGGAACGAAACATTTTTCTCAACATTTTGTTGGTCACACCCCCCTAAATCGTGACTCTTGGTGAAAAAATGATACGTGTGTTACGGATGATGAACAGGTATTCAATATCATCTCTGGCAGGAACCGTCCTAGATAAACGAACAGAGCTACCCTAGATAAATCTACATAACTGTTTAGTTTAGGTCCCAAACATACGCACGACTAACAAATATTTTGGTCGTTGACAAAATACGAATGTTCACTTGAAGGGTATTGACAAGTACCATCCGTCATTGCAGGGCTATATAAGCTCTTACATTTCTACTCTCGGGGGCTAGTACTGTCGTAATCACGAATGGTGTCGCGTCGTGCTGCATCTCGGAAGTAAACTACCAGTGAGATCGGGCTAAAGTCCCTTTTGAATCATAGTTTAGCCGTATAGATTTCGCGAGTTCGGTGTAACATCTATTAGGCAGTGACAAGGTTGCTCCGAGACCCCGCATTGCCAGTGCGTCAACACCGTGCATCTTACAACACGTATTCTAAAGCTATGTCCACACTTCAGCAACATCGAGCGACTTTTTGTCGTCTCTTGTTGCCTTCCTTTTCTTCTTTTATTTCACCGAAACGGCGACTTTGTCAAGACATATGCAATATCAACTGATAATTGCTCGTTGTTGCGCCAGTGTAGACGTAGCTTAACATTCAGGAGATCGATGAGTTTAGGATCAATTGCATTATCGATGTAACCTCTTGTCCTAAGTCTTAACCTGGCTGCTCTGGTCCCGTGGTGTCGGGAAAGGACTTCAACGGTTGGTTCACTGAAACGCGTGAACAGAAAAGCAAAACGCGGATTTTCTTTGATCTTGCAACAGCGACATCCAGAACCCAGCTAATGGGTCCTTCCGTCCCGAATGTTTTGAGTGAAGAATGGCGCGGGGTTCTCAGCGACTTTCCCAGCGTGTGCGGGGCGGGGGGTGGGAGGGGGGGACAAGTTTCCGCGACATCGAGAAACGATAAAAATATCAGAAAATTCCATTTGAAATGTCGCGGGCAGAATAGACAGGCGGGAACAAAAAGCCGAGCCGAATGGAACCGGTGCCAACCGAGGGCGGTGGGGTCGGTTCCCCTGGAGTTCCATGAATTTAAATCGTCCTTCCAGTTTCCCAGGCGTACGTCTCGATCAGAGATAAAACGGTCCATTCGTCTCGTGATGTACCCCGTATCGCCGCGAGACGGGAATTAGGTTAAAGGGAATAATGCCAGCCGAGATTTAATCTGCCTTCTCGCAATTTTAACGCCGGACCTGCCGAAGAAGAAAGAATCCCGGAGGTGAGGATGGCCTCCTCGAGTTGAAGCGATCGAACCCACGCAAAATTGAAAATTTTCCTTAAATTCCTTAAATTCTTCTACATGCTTTCACATATTAATGTATATTCTCTTCCGACCTACTGATTTTCAGATTCACCATATTCTAATGAAATCATAATCAGCAACATCTGTCATTTGGAAAATTTTCAATTTTGCGCCGCCTCCGAAAAGATTTTATTGTATTTAAGTTCGTGTGTATTCACATAATTATTTATACTTATAATTATTTCATATTTAATTTTTTTTATAAAATTTTTTGAAAGTGAAAACGCGATTCTTGATGTTCAGAAAACACAAATTAACTACAATCGACCCGTGTGCAAATGGCAATCGCGTCCGTCACATGAATCGTATATGACGATCAAGACGTACGAACTTCACGACGCGATTACAATCGACCCGTGTGTGGGCGGCAATCGCGTCTGTTGCATGAATCGTACGACCATCAAGACGTACAAACTGCACGACGCGATTTCAATCAACCCGTGTGTGGAGGGCCTAATAGTTAACGAGATATTGTCCAAACAAGAAAGAAAATTGTTTCGATAATATTTCGTTAACTATTAGATTTAGGACATACGGAGGTCAATACATTTTTACTCAGAATTCGATAGTCAATCGACTCATGATACAGTAAGTAGTTATTTCCATTTAAAAAAATCAAGGTGACCTTCACCTCACCTTGGAGTGTCCAGCGGGATAAATAAAAGTCTCACCACATGATGTCCCTCTCGGTACTGAACAACTTTCATCTGAAACATTTTTGCGTATAATCAATATTTTTTGAGACATCCGTCTTATAATGTTTAGCCTGTATATGCAAGAAGTAGAATTGGTTGATTATGGTCAGACGCGTCAGACGATTCCTATGCACGGGTGGTACAATCGAGCAAGGGGTGATACTACATGTAAACATAAGTCGAAAGAAAGGAATAACATTTTTTCGATTGACGCTTCGTTTTCGAGAAAATCGAGTTTAAAGTTCCGCCAGGTTCGTGTGCTTTAGTATATTCAGAAAGTAGAATTGGTTAATCATGGTCAGACGTGTCAGACGATACCTATGCAATAGCACATGTATTCGCTGCATTTTCAAACTCAATTTTCTCGAAAACGAGCTGCCAAACGAAAAAATGTTATTCCTTCTTTTCGACTTATTTTTGCATGTAGAATCACTCCCTTCCCGGTTGTACTTCGATTTCCGGCCCACCCCGTATATAGCGAGGACAACTTTCTCACAAATATCGTGCACATCTCTGTACCTTCAGATGGGCAAAAAAGTGAACGAAGAACAGAGGCGGGTCATAACGAAGAGGTCGACGGAAAGGGGAGGCGGTGTTGACTTCCAGTAGAATCCTCTGTCACAGAAGGTCTCTCTCTCTCTCTCTCTCTCTCTCTCTCTCTCTCTCTCTGTCCCTCTCTCTGTGATCGGGGACAGATTGCTGGGAGTCGAATGCTATCAGTATGCAAGTAATACAAGCGATCCGTGAATGTCGCGGATGAGAACGGGAATCGCCGGTTTCATGAATTTCAGAGCGACATTCACGCGTCTCCATGTTTATCTAACAAGAATTCCAGAGACTTGCATAAATATTGGTGTCGCATCATTGTTACATTTGATTCATTTATCTCTGCAACAATCAATCTTTTATTTTGCGAAATACGAAAAAGGGGAAAACAAATTCATTGTTTATTTTCGTATACGAGTACAGTCAGTCCCATAAGTACGCCCTTTGAAGTACGCCCTTTGAAACTTAAAACAGAATAACTTTTTTCTAATTGTACCAAACGATCTGATTCTTTATAATCAATTAGAAGCATTGATTTACGAAATGATATGCAAAAAAGACGTTCCAAATATTTATAATTGACAAGATTACATGCAAAAAAGACATTCCAAATATTTGTAATTTACAAGATTACATGCAAAAATAAAAAAGGCATTTCTAAAAACTTTTTTATTCGGGCCCTCGATGAAAATATAAAATATATGTTTTGTAGATCTACATATGTTAATTATACACGTACTGAAAATTTCATAGAAATCGGTTGACGCAGAAAAAACGGCACGCATCGAAAGATGTACGATTCTATGCATTTTAAGCAAGAACTGGTCACGAGTCGTGGAAAACTACGACTTTCACCACTTTTAACCACTTGGAGCTCGTGTGTATGCTAATCGATTTCGATGAAATTTTCAGTATATGTATAACTAACATAGATCTACAAAACATATATTTTAAATTTTTGTTAAGAGCCCAAATAAAAAAGTTTTAAAAAATGCCTTTGTTATTTTTGCATGTAACCTTGTAAATTGTAATTTTTGGAAAATCTTTTTCACAAATCATTTAGTAAACCAGTGCTTCTAATTGATTATAAAAAATCAGGTCGTTTGGTACAATTATAAAAAAGTCATTCTATTTTAAATGGTGTACGAATACTTTTTACACTCACTGTATATCTTCCGTTGTTCGTGTAATATGATTTTTTTTATTTCCACGAGACATATTGCAATTGCATGGAACGAAAACAAGATACCTATCTTGTACACGGGTATTAAATTATTCGGTTTCAATTACCGTAAATTAATTAACGTGCTGTATCGTAATAAACTATAAAAGTAGGTTAGGAAATAACGCTGCACCTTCATCGTTAATATTTGATATAGTTGGATGATTCGTCGCAGTATACGGTTCCATCATTAAAACTTATAACGTGAAAATGTTAATAGAAAATGCGAACGATGCATAGATACAGTGTATCACAAAAATAGTTGAACGCACTTTAAAACGGTATACCTTTTTTATGATCGGACCAAACGACCTGACTTTTTTTGAGCAATTAGAAGAATTGATTTACCAAATGGCATGCAAAAAAGATTTTGAAAAAATTTCAATTGCTAAGAATTACATGAGAAAGTAAAAGAGGCACCATTGACAAATTTTTTATTAGAGCCCGTAATGAAAATTTAAAATATTCGTTTTGTAGATGTACATTAGGGTGGACCTTATTATTTGACCAACGAATTTTTTTCACGACGCCCCCCAGAATGGTTCCTTTTGGTGAGAAAAAAATTTGTGCAAAATTTGAGATCGATCGGATAAAAAGGTCACATGGCGTATTTAAATTGAAAATTTTGAAATTTTTGAAATTCATCGTAACTATAAACTATTATATATCGTTGGATTTGTAATTTTTTTCTAAATAATAATATGGAAAAATTATACGACCTTAATTTTAAAAAAATAACGATGACCTTGAAATTTCGAAAATTTGATTTTAAACAAAATTTTTTTTTGCCATTATATTTACCATATCGAACAGTGCAACTTTTTCCTCTGACATTTTTTCGTATAACCACAAATAACAGATATTTAAATATATTCATTTATTACCTATGACCGAATATAATTTATTACGTTACCTCCAGATGTACCCCGTGGACCTTAAGTCCACTTTTTTACAATTTTTCCTATCTTGAAATTCGTAAGCGTACACCCGGAAAACAGATGTAAACTCTCGTTATAAAATTTGTAACCACCCGTACTTAAACTCCCACTCCTATTCCTACTCCTACCCTTACTAGTTTTTCCACCAATAACTTTCAACTCCATTAACCAATCATCACACTTTTCCAAAAAAACGACACCCACACCGAAGTAAGATTTAGATGTATCAGAGAACCACCGATTAGATCTGTCTGAGCTAACGAACTGTAATCATCAGTATCGAGTAAGCGAACATACAACCTCAAGTGTTGTCTTTGATCAACTATCAACTCAACCTACAAAATCGGACTCGCGATCATCGTCGTTCAATCCAGATTCGGCAGACGCGAGCCGTTACAGTAGTCATACAGGAAGACTACTTAATTTCTATATAAATTGAGAAGCCCAATGGAGAGTAGAAGTCGCGAAAAACTGTTCTTATTAGAACATGATGAAAATCAGATAATTGGCGCTAAGTTGCCATCGAAACGGCAAGTTTTAAGAGTGCTATTTTATAATTTGCGGAAAGTGAAATTGAACCTTCGGTCTAGTGCACACCTTGTTGTCAAAGAAGTGGAAGTGTGGGAAAAGGCCAGAATTCGAGTTCAGTTAAACAGTCGCTGCGTCGAGAAATTGGAGTCATTATACCACAAGTGGAAGGTCTTACAAAAGAGTTGTAAACGACGATCCCAGATACGAGATCAACGGGAACAAGAGTGTCTTGATCAATTAGTGATCTTTTAGTAGCGGCGATTATTATAAAAAATTTGTCATTTTACCAACTAATGTGGCCGATCACATGCAAAAGGACATTTCAGATTTCATATTGGACGAAAGTCGAAAATGTTTTAGTAGATTTAATATATCGACAGAATTTTTGAATAAAGATCCAGTTTGGCAAGATGAAGATTCTTACAAACTAGGTTTAGATATAGTTAAGGCTTTACCTGTGGTCAATGATTCGGTAGAAAGAGCCGTTAAGCTAATACAGGATTACAATCAAATTTTAGCTCGCAATGAGGAAGAAAAGCAGTTGGTACTGCAAATGGTAAAATATTACCGCCAGCAATATCCTGACGCAACGAAAACTACAATAGCGAAAAATGTGTAAATATAAAATAGAGTTCTTTAGTGTAAGAAAAATCGAACGTCGATAGTCCGCAGCACAGGCGGACCACACCGCTACCTCCCTGTCAGGAAGAACCCAGAGGGGTAGCGTCATAAAATACGCTGGCAGCGCGAGTCCTTACAGTCACTTCGGGCCTGAGGACCCACTCTTCCCGTGATCGCGAATGGTGCAACATCGCTCTTCCAGTGACTGTTGTCAAGTTTGGATTCTCTCTCTAACTTTTGTATTGTTTGTCTGTTCATTTAATAAAACGCATTCTTGGCGAGCGGCTTCACCGTCGATCGGCGTATGATTGGTGACCAGCTCTGTCCTTCCCATCCTAAAAGTGGATAGTCTTACATTAGAATATAACAAATAGTTCCATATTACTATTCTGTAGAATATATTCATTCACATATATAGTACAATACAAAATTAAATATCTCTGTTATTTGTGGTTATACGAAAAAATGTCAGAGGAGAAAGTTGCACTGTTCAATATGGTAAATATAGTGGCAAAAAAAAATTTTTTTTTTAAATCAAATTTTCGAAATTTCAAGGTCATCGTCATTTTTTTAAAATTAAGGTCATATAATTTATCCATATTCTTATTTAGAAAAAAATTACAAATCCAACGATATATAGTACTTCATAGTTACGATGAATTTAAACATTTTCAATTTAAATGCGCCACGTAATCCTTTTTTCCAATCGATCTCAAACTTTGCACAAATTTTTTTTTTCACCAAATGGAACCATTCTGGGGGGCGTCGTGCTTCGTATCTCTATAAAAATTTTTCGCCAAGTATAGTTTAGGTCCACCCTAATGTACATTCTGCCAAAAAAGTACCGGGAATTGGTCAATGAAACAGAAAATATGTATTATTGATCCAAATTTATTGTATTGCCTTTAAAGTAGGCCCCTTTCGAAATAATACACTTATGCCAACGAATAACCCAATCATCAAAACATTTTTTAAACGCATTTTTTGGAATCAACTTCAGTACTCGCCGCGAATTCTCTTTTATGTCATCTATCGACTGAAAACGGGTGTCTCGAAGTGGTAATTTGAGTTTTGGAAAAAGAAAAAAGTCGGCCGGAGCCATATCAGGGGAATACGGTGGCTGCTCGATAAGATTTATTGAGTTTTTGGCCGGAAATTCGTTCACAATGATAGCTTTGTGAGGTGGTGCGTTATCGTGGTGCAAAATCCATGGGTTTTCTTTCTACAAATCTGGTCTTTTTCGACGAAATTGCTCTCTCAAACGCCGCATAACGCTCAGATAATATTCTTTATTTACTGTCTCACCATGTGGCAAGAATTCCGATTGCACAACACCGCGGTAATCGAAAACAATTACAGATTCTTTGTTCGATATTTATATCCGTTGTAAAAATCGCAAAACACACTTGAGATGAGCTGATAAAATGGCGCACTGCAAACAAACTAAATGACAAGTGACGCTCAAACTCCGCGTGAGTATAGAGGATAGTTGTGCCAACTTAGCGACAAAAAGAATTTCAACAATCACTTTAAGCGGGCTTTTTACATGATCGATGCCCGGTACTTTCTTGACAGAATGTATGTTAGTTATACACATGTCTGAAAATTTCATCGAGATTAGTTGACGCAGATAAAAACGACACGCATCGATAGATGTAAGAATCTGTGGACTTTAAGCAGAAACTGACGAAAAGTCGCGAAAAACTATGATTTTCACCACATTTAACCACTTGTAGCTCTTGGGTATGTTAATCGATTTCGATGAAATTTACAGCATACATATAACTAACATAGATCTACAAAACATGCATTTTCTATTTTCATTAATGGCCGAAGTAAAAACGTTTGAAAAAATGCTTTTTTTTATTTTTACATGCAACCTTGTAAATTGTAATTTTTGGAAAATCTTTCTTGCAGATCATTTAGTAAACCAATGCTTCTAATTGCTTACAAAACATCAGTTTGGTACAGCTATAAAATAGTTATACTGTTTTAAAGTGCGTTCTAATACTTTCGTGGCTTACTGTGCCTGTGTACGTGTACATCGCTGTACATTCTAGGGTTATTTCGTATTTTAATCCTGCAGTCGTTTGTTACACCGAGCACAAGTGAGTAACAAAATATTCTGATACTATACAATTTACTTTTGTTTAATAAGCGACTTCTTTGAACGCATGACTAAAATATTCCCCACTAATTTCGATACGTTGCACAGTGCGTCGGAATGCCCATTTTGTGGACAAAATTTCATAAAAACCATAAGTGATATAAAAAAATGTTTCAAATAAAAGTAGTAGGGTATAGAGAAGAGTATATGATGATTATACAGGGTGTTTCGTCTAAAACAGGACATCTAAATATCTCTTCAAGTTATTGTGATGCAGAAAATATTTGTTACGTAATGTGCATGGTGTCTATGGACCAAATATCTGGCAAGAATATTTTTTTCCAAAGGTCATTTTTTTCGGAGTTATCAAGGTCATCGATGTTTTTTGATACGTAACTACATTTTTATTTTATTGCATTGGGAAACTGATCGAAAAATACATTCAGATATGTACAATAACATGACCTTGAGCTTAATCTGAAGGTAAAACTTTAATTTTCGAAGATCAAAGTCATTTCAAGGTCATGGACTTATTGTTCGTTGTCAAAAATGGATCGACGATCTCAGAATCGTTTCCAAACAGAGATTTCGAAGTATCCCATTTGATACTTTGT
Organism: Lasioglossum pauxillum; assembly: GCA_933228785.1. Taxonomy (NCBI): domain Eukaryota; kingdom Metazoa; phylum Arthropoda; class Insecta; order Hymenoptera; family Halictidae; genus Lasioglossum; species Lasioglossum pauxillum. The sequence continues at coordinate 29,034,895 of OW121702.1, read as the reverse complement.
TTCGAGAGCCGGACTGTGGGGCCTAACCTAAACAGTCTGGAGATAGCCTAACCTAATAGTCTGGAGGGGACTCTGGTTTCCTTTCGGGGTTTCAACGGTTTTCCTCTCAGCGTCAGTCGAAGCTAAGATTTCATTTAGCAAAGAGCTTCCTCCCGCGCCGTGAAATAAAGAAAAGTTTAATTCCAGAAGTACCAGTGTGCATTCATTATGACCCATTCCAATAGCTCCCACCCGCCTATCGAGTGCAACCAACAGTGTTCAAGTTTAGAGAAACACCCGAAACGATTTGAGAAGTTTAAATGTCGCGTACGGCGTACCATCCCCCGTCGCTACTGCCCCGGTTCAAACTTTATGTTGCCAAAGTTCGATGTTTCTCGTTTACACGTACCGTGATTGGTCGGTTGATTAATGTGCGTAGATTTGTAAAAACGTAGTGTGGGAACGAGGAACGACGACAGGCTGCTCAAGTATTTGCAGATTTTTCGCGTTTTGATTGACGGGAGGAAAATTGGAAAAACCAGCTGAAGTGGGGTGTGTGGAAGGGGTTCCGAGTGCAGGCGCAGGCTCCGATGCAGAAACGCACGCGTGCACACATACGCGTTATCGTAGTATCACGGGAACCAGACGGCTCGCGATGAAAACGCGGGTTCCAGCGACAGTGGAAACACAATTATCGGCCAATCAACTCGGCCAGCCATCGTGGCGCACCATGAATCGACCTCTCTCGGGTATCCAGGTTGCTCGAACGGAAACGGGAGATAATCTGCGCGTTTATCCGGTCCAACTTTTCCAATTCTTCCCAACTTCCGGCGACGGACTCCCGGAACGAAATATGTACGGTAGGAAGCGTCCCGGTTGTGCCCTTGGGCGAAATCGTTTCCAAACATCTGCGAGGAAAGTTCCTGCCCTGAGAAATCTATTTATTATACTGGATATTTTCTGCTGGAAACTCTCCGCTCTGTCGAAACTTGTTTGCCTGAGACATCCGTTACGCGTCCACGCGAGAGTTACGATGGACGACAGAGCCTCTCTCCGTTCGCCTACTCGGGTCCTAAGAACTTCCTGCGCTTCTTTTCAATGGTCTCGAGGACCCTCTCTACAGTTCGGCAAGGCCCTGTTCACTGAAATTTCCTCCAGATTGGTCTCGGCGCTGTTTCAGGAGCGTAACAAGCACCCTAAGTTTCTAGCGAGTGACCAAGTAGGGTTTCAAGAAGCTGCTCAACCGAAAGAAGTCATAAAACTCTTTCCTCTGAATCAGCCAACCGTTTTTCGTTCGTAATTTAGTTTTACCGCGACACACTCGACATATTTTTTGCGAGAATCTTTTCACGCCGCCATATCCCAGCGTGACAAATGGCCATTTTAGCTAGACAAAATTCACTTTCAAATAAAAAAAAACTAATTGTGCCAATATAATCTACAATAACCATGTATTAAAACTTAAAATTCTTTTTTTGAATGTTTACTGAGCGTATAAACTTCATTTTAAAGACAGACGATTAACCTATAAATAAACGGCCACATTTCCATACGCGTTAGAAATATTAAAAAATTTACTAAGGAGTATTTAACTTTCCTATATATAATGGATCTCAGCATCAGATGGATGACAGCATCTCAAACTACGTATTTTAACTTTAGTAATTCAAAATTATCGATAACTTCTCTGTATTTTTGTAAATAAAATGTCAAAGATAGAACTTATTTTTCCACAGAAATTTCCATGTTGCTATTCTTCGTTAATAAATTAGTATATGCCCCACGCGATGATTTTTACATATTATAAAGCAGAGAAACTAGTTTATTTTAATACCAAAATTGACTTGTAAAACGTTGAAAAACTATACTAATTTTTACAATGAAGTACCGTCCCGACGCGACGTCCAACTTATCTAAAATTTTAGATATATCATTTTTTTATAACAATTTTAGGGGGCGGCGTGCTTAAAATTTTATAATAAAAAAATAAGGTCTACCCTATTGACCACAAAACCAATAGCAACATCTGATTGCTGAATTATTATAAAATCCATCACGGGAATCTTCGATTTTCACGTTCAGAGTTTGCAATCGAAAAATCGGAAAAAATCCCGAATGAGATTTCTCTCAAATTTTTACCAGTTTTCTGAAACTGGTTTTTCAATTTTTCTCGGTAACTACCCTGACAGATGAGATATAGGGCTGAAACTTAGCAAAAAGTGTTTCTTGGTAGGCTATGGAAAGAAAAAATGTACCAATTATTTTAAATAAACTGGCGCTAGGTACAGGCCCCTCTGCAGAGACCTAATATTAATATTATTTTCATTCTACGTATTTTTTTCGTTGTGCACTGGTTCTTTCCAGCGCTTATTAAAATCACGTAGAGACGTGTAACGAGAACGAGGTGCAGCTAGAAGCAACTAATTATAACAAAATCCGGACAAATTGAACATTTTTTTTAAACATAATTTTTATTGCTAAAGTGGAAAAGTTTATAATTTTCCTTTACTAAATTGTTTGTTAGGTCATAAAGAACACATTTACTCAATATAACCCCCTTCTGCTTGAATGAACGCCTCCATTCTCGGTCTGAAGCATTCGCAGGCCCGTTTTAATGAGTCACGGCCCATATCGGCGGATACCGCTTCAATAGCGGCTCTCAATGATGCGACTTTTGGTTGTCTGAATTTGTTAGTGACCCCTTCAACTACGCTGCATACATAGAAGTCCAAAGGATTTAAACCTGGCTCTTGGGAGGTAAAAATTCTTTGGACCAAAGACATGTCGACATTGTCCGACAACCAATTTTGTACCAAATGAGTTGTGTGCGCAAGCGCACTGTCCTGCTGGAAAACATACGGCTTTCCAGACGATTTCCAGAGATAGTTTTTTCACTCACACCGACAACCGACGACAATTTTCGGGTCGACTGCACTGGATCCTCAAAAATCAGCTCCTGAGCCCGTTGAATGATTTCGGGCGTACTGACAACGCGCTCCTTCGAGTGAGTTTTCCTTGCCGGTGTTGCAAAACCTTCGTTGGACTTCTCCGACTCGTTATATACTTGGCGACAACATCATACACAGTCGATCTTGGGTACCTGAAGAATCGAATGATTTCTGTCGCTGAGCGCCCAGCGCGAATACTTTCGATAATCGCGGCTCTTCGATTATGCTCCGCACTTGGCTTCAACATTGCCACTGTTTCGAAATTGTGAATGTTTAGTAAATACGTCAAGCTATTTGGACGCCAGTCGTGACCTCTCGAAGTGGTGTAGAACAGCGGGAAATTCAAATTGAATTTTGTCCGGATTTTGGCGCCGCACTCTGTAGACTATGAATTCCGCGAGTGCAAATGTTCAAAAAGACACGAGTATGGGTTAGGTTCTAGTGGGGTTTGGGTTTTTGAGTTGAGGATATGTCAAGGTCATATTATAGTAGGCCGTTGAACTCGACTTGACGTAACAATAATATTATGTATTAAATAATGTGTAATGTCATTTAAAAAAATGAAGGTGACCTTCATTTTTCATGAACATGTTACGGACAGAGAACAGATTCCGCTCGACTTTCTCAAAGGAATCTCTTCAAGATCGTCTCTGGCAGGAAGCGTCCTAGATAACCTTTTCGTATCATAGTTGAACCTTTTAATGAAGACCGATAGGGGTGTGCGAGAACCCGAAATATCGGGAACCCGATGGTCGGGACGAGTCGAGAAGAGGTCGAGTCGGAACGGGTCGGGTTCCCGAAAATTTCGAGATTCCCGAAGAAATCGGGTTCCCGAAAATTTCGAGATTCCCGAAGAAATCGGGTTCCCGAAAATTTCGAGAATATGACATAAGATACTCTTGAAAAGAATTCGTGATGGACAACATTCTTTCAATCTCGAAAACATCTAGAATAAAAAATCCAAAACTATGAATGTATTCATTAAAACGAATGATTACTGGGTTCTCGAAATTTTCGGCAATCCCGATAAATTCGAGAATCCCGATTTTTTTCGGGAATCCCGATAAAAATTCGAGAATCTCGAAATTTTCGGGTACCCGTCCTGATCCCGAAAAAAATTCGTGTTCCCGTGCCGACCCGATATTTCGGGTTCTCGCACACCTCTAAAGACCGAGCTCTGGCCCGATTTAATTGGAAGTGAGAAAAAACGGAAGTCTGGCCCTAAATGCGATTAGATTGTGAACAGAGCATTCCATTCATTGTAGGGGTATATAAACCCTTAGGTTTTTACTCTCGGGGGCTAGTACTTTCGTAGACACGAATCGCATCATGTCGAGCTTCATCTCGTAGAGTGAACTTGTTAGTGAGATCGAGTTAAAGTTCCTCTTCGTATCAAAGTTAACCGTATAGATTCTGCGAGTTCGGTATAAAATCATTAGGCATTTGTAAAGTTGGTCTGAGACCCCGCATTGCCAGTGCGTCAACATAGGTAATAATACTTTCTTTCATTCCATCTTATTCAGTCGCGACAATTACACAATTCTAACATATTCTCTTATATAATCAAAATATATTTGTGTTTATTGGTAAATTCGTGCAAATCACTTAACCCATTATTATTGTTCCAAAACCCTAATCATGTAATTGAACGTTCCCACATGATACAATCTTACCGCTCGGATTGTATCAATTAAATTATACTAGTTGCGAGGCCTACTAACAGTCCTTTCTTTTTTTGCTCCCTGAGGGATTTCTTCCTCCCTTACTATCTCGGGATGTCGGTAAGGCCCCTTACTTCGATTCGCTTACCGACATCTTATCCCGAGTTGGGCCACAGCCTGTTCTTGACATTTTTGGTCTACTAACACTCCTAGCAACTCCCTGATTACGCATCAGGTTCGTTCGCGACATTCCAATCGTCCAAACAGACATTCATCCAACCTAGTGGCTCTCTAATTTCGCATTGGGTTCGTCCATGAAAACTATTATACCATCCTTGCGGCTCCCTGATTACGTATCAGATTCGTCTATGTTCTCATCCAGAGGTGGGCATTATTTGGCGAAAAAGATATTTGAAATACTATTTAATATTTTAGATTTTATTTTGCTTAAAGAAAATAGTATTTTATTTGAACAATCTAAACCTCGAAATAAAATATTTCTATTTGAACAATCTGAACCTCGAAATAAAATATTTCTATTTGAACAATCTGAACCTCGAAATAAAATACTTCTATTTGAACAATCTGAACCTCAAAATAAAATATTTCTATTTTAACAATTTCATCCACAAAATAAAATATTTCTATTTGAATAATCTGAAACACAAAATAAAATATTTCTATTTTAATAATCTGAAACACAAAATGGAATATTTTAATTTTTGCGTCGTTATACCTAATACTTTCAGAAATCGCATTACTTATTTAATATTTCTTATTTTAGCAATAATTTAAAGAATAAATTGTACGTAATATAAGAAACTATATCATTTGCCACATTTTCGTTTTATCTTTTGTTTGACTGCTGCTATTCGCATACGATATGGTGTACCGTTCCAAATTGGAATCTGTTAGGGTGCTCCTTCGAGGACACGGAATCAGTCCAGCAAAGCTAAGAAGTCTCTCAACCGGGGCAGAGGATGGAATAGCTGTGTTGTATTTTTAAAAAAGTTTTGAAATGCAACTTCTAGTATTTTTTATACAATTCCGATCCATTGCAATTTTGTACCTTTGTCTTGACATATGTATCTGGATTCGCCAGAAAATTTCGAACAACATGACCCGATTGCTTTAACACTAACCGAACCACGACCGGTCAAATGACCGCTTTCACAATGTTTATTTTTTAATAACTAAAATTATAAAGATACTTCTATTAGAAATTATTGAATAAGTTTCTTTATTCAAGCAAGTGTTATTATGATAATTGTGAAAAATCTAAATAAGCTCAGTGTTGTAATTATTACAAAACAATATACATCCGACACATTTTGTACTCGGTACGGTTCGTGTTAAGGTCCTAGCTATTCCCTTTTATGTTTTTCTATGGAGGATAGTGCCATTATTTGGCCTTTTTTAAAATCCGTCAACTTATTTAACTTTCTCATTACCGCGGTACCAAATAATAGTGAACAGTAACAATAATAACACTCGTAAATAATAGTGATAACAATAACAATGCTGATAATTACAACAATTACAGAAAATAATGAACTTTTTGCTGATTGATCGTATTTCATTTACTTCTCTTCCGTTTTCATTTTCAAACAACCAAATCTGCGTCTATCTTCACGCTGAGTCTCTTAATACTTGACTAACTTCACTCTTATAATGAATATAGCCACTGGTGTACGATATGAAGTTACATACAACAAGAAAAGCAAGTACGTCTAAACTTCTGATACGGCCCTTTTTCATATTTTCGCTAAAAATTCTTGCCCTGCAATGCCATATATGAATACTTTTAGTAGTAATCTAAATTTACCAAAGTATTCTAAAGATACGTTAAAAAAAGTCAATCATAGATTCATCAGGGGGTACGTTTTTCTTAAAATAATAGGGTGCGTCTAAAGTTTTGATACGCACTGTATACACAAAGAAATTTGTTCAATAATTCCTCGTGGACGCATTCTTGCAATCTAAATAAAATAATCGGAAATTAAATATACTGTAACATGTCATTTCGACGCGTTCCGTAAATCTAATATTAATCAAAATAATTATGATGTAACTTATTTATCGTGGCATGCACAAGAGAAACGTGACATCCCTCGATATCGTTGTGTTTTATACATGCAGTAAAGTTGCATTATTTTGAAATCAGCTGTGTTGTGCATGGAGAAATATCGTGTAGGGACACTATTTTTTTATTACTGATGAGTACCGCGCCGATCGCGCCGAAAGTACAAAGGAAGCCGAACATAGAAAAGGTCAGCATGTAAACACGGATCGCGCTGCCCTTTCTTACACCCGAAACTTTCATCGCCAATTAAACCACTAAATACAGTTGAAATTACATTGCGTTTAGTGTCATTTTAATAAGAAAACTACCACAAATAAGTTGGCGAAAGTCCCATAAAAAAGTAATGAAAAATAAAGAAGTTTTGTAATTAGATTAGTAGTAGTTCACACCGATATACCCGTGCCGAGATCAGATTCGAGGCAGGTCGAGCTTCTCGACCCCTGTGGCGTTGCCCCTCAGTGAGGGGGGGGTTAGGCACTTGACAAATTCTGGGTAGGCGGTCGCTGAGAAATAACGCGACTTTACTGTATGTAGAACTTTAGCGAAATCCCTCATTGCCCAATGATTAACTGTTTTGAACTGCATAATTTTTGCATGGAATCTTCAATTAGGTTCAATTAGACAAGGTAATCGATTTTCAGTATAGGAATTGCACGTGTTATCCAGGAGCCGATCGATATCGGATGCTCGTGGATCTGCAGTCTCGAATTTTCACTCGGTTTTCTCTCACGGCCTGGCAGCCCTTCAGGGCTGAAAGTTCTCTTTGCCAACCCCAATTGTCGTTCATTTCTCGGGCGTAAGATGCTTGTTAAGCCGTCGAGAGATGTCCTACTGTTTAAGACGGCGCTTTGCGCACGGAGGAAAGTTTGCACGGCAATTAGCGGTGTTGTAATGCACAGTTAAAATTTAATCTCAAGACTGAGAGACGGGTTCGCCGGTGGCAGAAAAAAATTTCGGGATATCGAATTACCCCGCGATAGTTTTGTTGCGAGAAATTGATCACTAGGTGCGGATTTTATGTACCCATTTATGACAAAAATGGCCAAAAATAAAACTGCATAAACACATTAGAAGAATTCAATCATGCATACCTGGGCTGTTTAACAAAATATTTAAATAGTATTTCTTTTAATTTACTTTTCAAAGTTATTTCAGAAATAACCTACTTTTCAAATAAGAAAATGTCATCATTAAGTATTTCATACAAAAATTAAATTTATTTATTTATTATTTCTCGAAATAAATTATTTATTATTCGCTACAATCTTTACTTGTTATTTGATCCCGATAGAAATAACTGCTTGTCCAAAGTGCAGCATAAAAATTTTTATGTTCACTCTTTCTTACCCTATTTATGTAAAAATTTATGTAAATACATAAACTAGAACTTGTACATATTTTGACTGTTTAAGGGAACATTTAGTAATTTCTGTAATATTGGGTTGGCAAATTAGTTTGTTCGGTTTTTGTGATTTATTCCACTCTAAAAAACCGAACGAACTTATTTGCCAATCCAATAGATTTATCAATTGAGATTGATAAAACGTAGGAAAAATACGGGCACAAGTTGAAATGGGTACTGCTCGATTATTTTATAACGATGGGAAATTTAAATATGCTTAACAACCATCCAGTAATGGAAAATGTATTTGTAAAATTGAATATTCCTCTCCCGTCTTCGTCGTCAATGGAGAGACTATTCTCATTTGCGACTTTAACTGATGCCCCCAAGTTTCGATCACTAACAGACCAAATGGAACGAGTTCTGTTAAAAGCCAAAACAAGTTTTTCTGCTACAATTACTTAAACTAATAAATTATTTTGACTTTTATTTTCATTGATTCCTCTTTTTTTGATGATATTATTTATAAATGTATACAGACAATATTTTGATTTCATTGACATTTATTTTGAGTGTTATTTCAGAGACAATTTCTCGATAAACAATTACATATTATTCTTCCAAATAAACAGTTCTACCATTTATTATTTTCCAATTATATTTGCATACCTTCAAATTACTTCAATTAACCAAATGAGATACACGCCAGCAATTTAAAAACATTATTTGTCAAATACTCAAGAGCATTATTTCTAGAATTTATTCACAAATTATTATTCGAAATAAATTGCGCCCAGGTCTGCAATAATCTTGTTATTCAACGTTAATGTTGTCCGAGTACGGTAGTTCTAGTGTAAAATAATGAATATGCGGATTTTTCTATAAACTGAAAATTGTCTGCACTGTAAGATACAGCGAGTCACTTAGGAATGGTTTTCTTCCCTTAATATGGTGGCGCCCTTACCTGCCGAAAACGTTTAAAATTATTCAACTTTAACCCCTTGCACTCTGAGATATTTTAACTCGAAAATTAAATATTTCTTTCGACCTAGAATATTTCCATTCCTTATGATTTTAAACATTAATGGATATGAAATTGGTATAATACTTCATACAATGCCTAGAAGTTTAGTAATTGATTAGATACCGATATATTTAAAAATGTGAACAGTATTTTGAATAATGGTACAGTAATTTTTAATGGTGAATCTGAGACATCACTCGAGTGCTAACGATTAAACACTCATAACTAGACTGCGGATGTTTATGCAAATGCATATTTTTATCGAAAATAGATAAAAAACTGGGACCTAAACAGGAATTTGTTTTGTCATTAGAGGATTTTAAAAATATAATTTTTATTTTGCATATTCCATATGTTTTGCACAAGTGCATATTTCTTGCATAAATTTTGCATAAATGCATATTCGACTATTTAATACTACGCCAGAATAAATAAGATAGATGTGCCTAAAAGATTGAGCAGCTACGATCCACAATTATTAGAAACAAATTATGCAACTATTGCTCGATTTGAGAATTCAGCAATGAGAGTATTATGGCCAAGTGGAGGCGAAGATAAAGTACTATTGCTCGTCACAGATGCAGCGACGTATATGTTGAAAGCTGGAAAGCATTTGAAAATATTTTATCCAAATGTGTTGCACATAACTTGTTTGGTACATGGACTAAACCGAATTGGTGAGGAAGTGCGACTGCAATTCCCTTCTGTTAATAAATTAATATCTACTGTTAAAAAAGTATTTTTAAAAGCTCCACTACGCGTCGAAATTTATAAAAATAAATTACAAAATATGCCATTGCCACCAGAACCTGTAATAACAAGATGGGGAACATGGTTGGAAGCAGCGTTATTTTATGCAACGCGTTTAGAAGGAATAAAAGACGTCATAGAATCCTTGGTCAATTAAATCGGCGAAAGAAGCCTTTACAACAAAATTTAACATTTATTCAGAGCCATTTCCAAATGTTACCTGAGGCCATGAAGAAATTGGAAACAATTGGATTACCTCTAACGGAATCTATAGATTTGGTAACTACAGTTATAGAAAATTTAAAAATTATACCCGGTGATTATGGAGAAAAGGTTACACATAAAATGGAATCTGTATTAAAACGAAATGTACACTTTAAATGTATTATTAAAAATACGCAAGATTTTGATGGGTGAACACGTTGAAGCACCACGAGAGGTTCTGGCACATCATTGGGGTAAATTTAAATACGCCCCTATAACATCATGTGATGTAGAACGCTCTTTTTCAGCGTATAAATTAATTGTAACAGATAAGAGGCATCATTTTACAATCGACACTATAGAAAAAACTATTGTTGTATATTACAATTTAAATTATAATAAATAAAACAATAAAATAATTACTATTTTACAGATCCGTACATGTATTCCCTATACATATATTTAGCATATACCTTGCATACATCTTGCATATATTTTGCATATTTCGTCATATTATAAATGCATAAAGATCCGCAGTCTACTCATTACTTTTGAATCAGTGAATTCTCAATGTTAAAAAGTTGATTTTTGGCATTTTCACGTCAAAATTTACACAGGGTAACATTTTAAATCCAACACTTTTGGTCCCGGAAGGTGAAGTTGAGCCCATTAGCAATGACTATTAGGGAATACAAGTAAATGAAGTTCGTCTCCATTTATGTGAAGTTATCATCGACTTTCATTCGAAGTCAAATGTGAGAAATAATGTTCACATTAATATCTTGAACCTCCCTAAAAATTCCCTCAAAATTCGTTTGTATCGCCATGTTCATCGTAATGGATAGCGAACATTTTTACTGACTGAAATACTTCGCGTGTTTAATCGATCGAATCGTGCGAAAATGCTATTGATCTTAGATTTACATAAGACTAGCTCAGCCATTCAGATTCATAGCTTACACGGAACATGAAGTTGTTGGAAAATATTCCATGAATATATTCCCTGCGTCTCCGCTTCTCTAAAACTTCTGCCTTGCATTCATTCTGTCGCATGAAGCTCGATCATCTAGAAAAAGCCAAATTTTCTGACTTCACGTTTAACACCGTCCATGACACAGTATCCAGAACTATGTAGTACCCTAATTTTAGACATTCCGAACCTCAGAATTTATTAGTTAAAAACAAAATTCTATACAACTGTTTTCTTTATCTCTACCGACAATTTGTTAATAACGTATATTAATGTTTTCAGCGCACTGGTTCGATCTGCTGCTACTACTTAAGCAATTTTGCAAATTACTACAAAATTTTCAACGTTTCGGTCACTATTTAGACCATTTTCAAGAAAAATTTTCATATAATTGCGTCTGTAAAAATTATTAAATTAATATATAATGTGTAATTTATGTTGCGTTCCGCACAAAAAACCAAATGTTCTAAGAAAAAACAAACCTATTTGCTAAGTGAACAAATTATTTTAAACTCTTTACAACTTTATAACACATGTTGATTCCATGCCTGTGATATACGAACTGAGGCAAACGTTAGAATTTGAAGAGGCGATGAATCAGAAAACATCGATCGACCCATTGGCCAATCAATATTTGGCGATAAATATGAACCGTGGAAAATCCAAGCAACAAGTTTCCACTGTTTGTGTACCATACGAAGTTGTGGTAATTTATTAATTGACATTCAATCTACTTTTGATGTATTTTAAAGCTTTAACAGATTTTAAGAGTACTACTACTACTTTTTATGGGACTTTGGCCAACTTATTTCGGGCATTTTTCTAATTAAAATCACACTAAACGCGATTTAATTAACTTCCCGATTTTATAGGGAAGTTATTGTAATTACCCCGAAAATCGAAAATCGAATTTTTAGCAGATCTTCACGTTTCATGGTCATTGGAGTCATTTTAGACTATTTTTATCAAAATGTCGGTATGTGTGTGTGTGTGTGTGTGTGTGTGTGTGTGTGTGTGTGCGTATGTCCGTTTCTATGGTATCAAATTTTTCGTTAACGTTTTCAGAAAAAGTAACAACGCGATCGGAATGATGAATGATGCAATCGATGTGCCCCGCTGTAACTTAGAGCTGATTAGATTTTGGTCCATTTTGGTCAAGTAGTTTTTTAGTTTTTTTAGTTTTTTTCGAAAGAAGTTCATTCAACAATGCAATTTATACGAGAGAACGGAAAGTTTCCACCGAAGAAACAAACGTAATTACACAAAAAATTTTTTTTTCGATTTTTTTAAAATTAGAAAAAAAATTTTTTTTTTAAAATCCTTTTTGTACCTTAAGATGATGTTTCCGTTTACAATAATCGAAAATTATCCCAATGCAAGAGTGAGTTGATCATCTCTACTCCCGAGAATACATTTTCAAAGAATATCGATGAAAGTACAAAAACATTTAAATTACAATCTTTAAAAAAACAATCAGTTCAAAACGAATTATTAACTGAGATTAAATTGAAAATTAATATGAACTATATGATAATTATTAATAACAGTGATGTTGAAAACGGATTGGTTAATGGAGCACACATGCGGAATATTAAAATTTATTACTTTTCAAGAAAATACTAAAATTCCGTCTATATTGTGATTAGATTTTCAATTGGCCAAAGTAGGAGTGAAAGTAAGAACTCGTTATCGTGATTATATGAAAAATGCAAATATTGATCAAAATTTAACACCAATAATAAAAATATCGAATCAAGTAAATATCTCGAGTGAGGAAAAATATCAAATCACACGTAGTCAATTTCCAGTGGTTCCTGCTGAAGCGATTACGATTCATAAAAGTCAGGGATAAAAAACATACGAGAAAGTATGTTTGGATTTTAAAAAATCAGAAAGGCCAACTTTACAAATGTTGTATGGAGCACTGAGCAGAGTTTCAAAATTGTGCGCGCTTTATATATTTCGGGACAATTCAAATTAACAGTATCGAAGAAAACCAAGATCAATACTGCAACCCCGGATAGTGATGAGTTGTATCGTTTGCGAAAAACTAATTAAGACAATTTATATTGCAACATTAGTATGCTATAACAAGGAACCAAGCGAGCAACGAGCATACGATATTGGTTTAATGCGACGCCATGTAGCAAACATTTTGATAAGTAGAAAACTATTGAATTTCCCTGAAAACGTATAATATTCTTAAAACGTACACTTAATAAATAATAATAATAATATACAGCAACTAATGAATCGGGAAGTTGTTTGTGTGGCTCGTGGAGAGTCACACACAAAATGAAAGACATTAATAGCTGTGGGCCCTACTAGCCATGCGTACCACTAACATTCTCGCAAGAGCAGTCTTGCCCGCGAGCTCGCGAAGCGAGCGAGCAACAACAACCCTACTCGCGAGCGAGCGAGCAACAATAGCCCTCTAGTTTCAATTGTATTTAGTGGTTTAATCGACGACGAAAGTTTCGGGCGCAAGGGAGGACAGCGTATGGGAAAGAAAGAGACGCGGAGAGTCGGCCGCGCGCTGTCACTCTTTACACGCGCTGTCCTTTTCTATGTTCGGCTCGGTCTTTGAAGCTCAAAAAATAGTCTCCGTCAACGAACAGTGCACACGAACCTCTCCGAGGCTTTTGGGACTGCAGTAATTCTTCGATCGGAGTCCCAACACCCGTGTGTTGAACGGACTTGGGTAGCGTAGAGAGGCTATTTTTTTATGACTCCGTCGACCGCGCCGAGACTTCAAACGACGAGCCGAACATAGAGAAGGACAAAATGAAATAGGATCGCGTGGCCGAAGCGTGTCGCTGTCGCTGGCACAGTTTAAAGGCCCGTGCGTCATCACAATGAAACACCAAAATCTTAACTTCTTTATTTTCTATGATATCATGATGGGACTTTAACTAGGTTATTCCTGGCGTTTCGCTGATTAAAATGGTACCAAAAACGATATAATTGGGCCAATATTTAGTGGTTTAATCGACGATGAAAGTTTCGAACGCAACGAAGAACAGCGACAACGCGGGCCTTTGAACTGTGCCGGCGGCAGCTACTGTTCGCGTCTCTTTCTTTCCAACACGCTCTTCTTCGTTGCGTTCGAAACTTTCATCGTCGATTAAACCACTAAATATTGGCCCAATTATATCGTTCTTGGTACCATTTTAATCAGCGAAACGCCAGGAATAAGCTAGTTAAAGTCCCATAAACCGATCATTAACATTAAGAAGTTTGAGATTTCGATTCAGTCGAGTCAATGTGTGGTGTTCACACCGATATACCCGAGCCGAGATCAAACATCGCCGCCCTACGGCGCGGCGCAGCGTTGGCCGGCAGTAGAGTGAGTAGGCACTGGACTACGGTTAGATAGGCGACCCAGGACTCCGATTGAAGATTTACTGTATAGAGAATTTACTGTATTTCACGTGCCAAGAAATAATTTTCCACAGCTTCATCAATAGCACGCTATATAAACATCCTCCCAGTCGCGCTTGGATTGGAACTTTACTGCATATTGTAACTATTACATCAGTTTTATTGTGAAAAAACTTTACCATAATTTTTTAGGAGAAAGATTGCGGTTTGACACAAAAGGTTTCTTTTTCACTTTCTACCCTTGTGATGAATAGAATGCGATGCAATAGTAAACAACTTGTTGATCTTATAACCTCCAAATTTAAGATCAAAGATAACTTTCTTACATCGATTTTCAACAAATCGAGAGTGTAGAATCTCGCTATGATAGTCGCGACTGTATACTTTCTATACACCCTGCACACGAGTGATGATGCTTTATCCACCTTTAAAAAAAATAAAAATTAAAAATTAAATATTAATTATTTAATCAATTAATTAAATATTAAAAAAATTAAATATTATCGTAATACATTTACGCGTATTTTCTCTAGTATGATTAGAAGGACTGAATTCCTACGATAAGGTTTAATTTTGTAGTTTCGGCCTTGTTAATGTCACTGTGTTCGAATGCACCGACAACCGTCTACGCGAACCGACAGGAGCATCCACGAAGAAATGAAATTTCCGTGAAACTTCAGTTTCTCTAGATTCGTCTGTACATACATAAATATGTAAATATGCATAAGCTCCCGCAGACTGGTTATAAATTTTCGACCAGACTTTCCACCGATCTTCTCTCGTTGAAGAACACCCTGTAAACGCGAAGTTCCTTCGAGTCTAAGCGTTCAGTAGAATAACAAGGAAGACAATAAAAGCCTCCGCTTTCCAGAACTTCTCCATCACCGAAGTCGATCCTTCGGTTAACTTCGCGGATAAATCCGAGTTTACGGTTCGTGACCGCCGCCGCCGCCGTTTAAATATTAAATTTCCTCTATTTCATTTCGTTAACGAAACGCGAGGCTTGCCTCCTCAGCTGGTTAAGCTATCGCATTAGCTTTACACCGCAGAGTGCCGCACAATGAGACTATCATAATGTTGGACATTATGACGTACAGTAAAGTCGCGTTATTTTGCAAACGACTGTGTTCTGCACGGAGAAATATCGTGTAGGGACACTTTTTTTATGACTGTGTACCAGAATGTAATGTCGTATTTTTTTCGTAAAATTAAACTAGTAAATCAGTGAAACAGTTACCATCCTTATCAATGACTTTCTGCCACCTAGTAAGTAACTTTTCAATCCCTGATCGGTGGAATATAGATGGTTTCTGATGAAAAAATGTAGAAAGTCCGGTTTTTAGCTCTTCTACATTTCGGCATTTTTTCCACTTAAAAAATGCTGCATTGCCTTGAACAAATGATCATTAGAAGGTGCGACATCGGGTGAATAAGGTGGGGTATGGTAACACTTCCTAACCTAACTCTTTGATTTTGTTAGAGTCTTTGTTGCAAATAGCATACAATGCCGAATGTGCAACTCCTCTGGATTTGATGTGTGCGGGGACATGCACACATCGCTAAATTCGTATATACGTATATGCAATTACACGATTTACGAGAATCGGAAATCACGCTTCAATATTGCAATGAGGAGTTCAGAAGTAGTCAATTGTGATTCCTAAAAGTCTGCTACAGGGTCGTACGCTCCCCAAAATGCATATTCGTACGTTATAGAGGAATAATTTGTAATATTCGCTTCTGAACTCTTCATTGCAATGTTGAAGCGTCAGTTCGCATAGAAAAAATTACCTTGTGTATATGTATACGAAAGTTACACAAGGTAATTTTTTCTATGCGAACATATAGAAAATAAAGAAGTTTTTTGTAATTGGATTAGTAGGCACTTGACAAATTCTGGGTAGGCGGTCGCTGAAAAATAACGCGACTTTACTGTACCATAAACGCTTAAAAGGGGATAGTCTCGTTTCCAGGACTGCAAGGATGAAAAGTCCAGCTTTTACGTTTACGAGGCGTAATTTGCATTATTCGGAAGCATAAAGCTGCGCATGTAGCTATTTTGATGAAGCTTATAAGTAAAAACAGGACTTTTAAGAGCAATCGTGGCCTAGATTGATCTTTTATCTAGCGCTTTTGACTACTGAAAAATCTCATCGCATGCATTATCGAGAAATAAGGAGGCGCACCCGGCACCCTTGCAGTCCTAGAAACGAGTCTACTCCCTTCAACCTTACAATTTAACTGCGTTTCAATCAATTGCATTCAACAGCTTTTCCAATTTTCTGCGAAAAAAGTAGTGCGGTTCACTTTTCAACGTTCCTTGTATTTTCATCGGAATCCTTTGTACAGGTTGTCAAGAAATTATGTGTAAAAACCAGTACAGCGTGATTCTACATCTCAGGATCGGCAAAGATCTGTTAAAAATGTTTTGTGCAAAATTGACCTTGACAGACTTTTTCAAGATATTTTTTGATGATTGTATCGTGTTCTACTCATCGAGAGGAACAAACTTCTCAAAGGAACCATGGATCAAAAGTGAGCCTTCTAGAAGTTAGCCCCCCACTTGTTGAACTAAATAGTTTCAACAGCTATGTTGAGTTGTGCTTTTCTGTTATATTTTGCTTGAATATTGATCGAGTACTGCAATATAAAAAATATCTAACTATTCTAATATAACTGTAATGTGTATAATCTGTATAAATAAAAATCAAATGCTGTTTGTTGGTGAGCACATCACTTGAGAACGGCTGGACCGATTTGGCAAATTTTTTATTTTTAAATGTTCGAGATAGTCCGAATAAGGTTTTAGGAAAGAAAAATTGGAAAAGTAGCCCGGAAAAATGGAGAATTCGGGAAAAACTAAAAGTGAAACAAAAAAACGAACGTCGCAGCATTTAATCAATATTTCAATAAGAATTTTCATTATCGACATTATCAACATCCGCCAGTTAGTTTATTTCAATTCGAATTTATGAATTTACATTATCGACGAATTAAACTACGTGTGTACAATTGTTTTTCATATTGTCAAAAGTTGTGACGTCATTAGTGCGCCCATTGTGCGCCTCCCGCTAGGGTTACCCGCCCGGAGGGCCTGGTTGCAAGGGCGTGCCGAAAGCACGCCACGAGCAGCTAGTATAATATTAAAAATAAGACAGAAAATTTAAAAAATCGATTTTTATAGTAGCCCTCCACTTATCATTTTTTAAAATTTTCTCTACTGTGCCAAGTTGTGCTAAGTTGTGCTAAGATTATGCTAAGTATTATTTTGAAAAAATAATAAATAAAGAAGTTATGGTAAATAATGGTTTTTTGGACATGCAATTAACGTTTAGGTTAGTAACACTTCTTTAAACTATAATTATATATATGAGTTGTGTTGGCCTAGCACTTATCATCACAACTGCCAGTTTCTCTAGCACAACGATATTTACCCTGGAATTGCACTGTGGGTCTCAGAAACCCAGAGCGTCATTAATTATAATGTTACATGAGTATGAATGGCTTGTTTGCATTTTAGTGAAACATCAAGGTGGGATACTAAACCATTAAATATTCACATTATCTAGTTTTTTTCTAAAAAAGAACTTTGGGCTTCTGAGACCCGAGTGTGAAGTATACGTTTCAAAAAATATGCGTGATGTTCCAAGATTAAGAGCACTTTACTCTTGTCCGAGGCCCTTCGCGCTTGCATAATACATATACATAACTGGACTTTCTAATCATCCGACAAAGATAGTACTGCATATCTAAGTTGTGCTAGCCTAGCACAAGTGCATACTCTTGTCCGCGGACCAACGCGTTTGGATTGAACACAAGATTAAAGTGCCCTTGATATCGGTGTGCGGAGGAAATCGACAGTTGTGCTGACTTATGCTAGGCTAGCACAACTCAGATATACATACCATATTGTGTTTGTCGGATGACCAGGAAGCCTAATTAATGATATAGTATCCAAACTATGTTTTATATTATAGTTTTAATATTCGAGCACAGCTCAGAGCACAACTTTTTAAAATTATTTAATTCAACAAGTGGGTGGCTACTTCTAGGAGGTCAAAAATGTGCCGTTCTTTTGAAAATTGACATTAAATAACACATAAACCTTCCTGATTGATCAGATCAATTCTGAACCCCAATTCAGACTCAAAGAAGTTTTTGTGTTATTTGAGCTTTAACGTCAATTTTCAAGAGATCGGTTAATTTTGGACACATGGTTCCTTTGAAAAGGGGGTTCCTCTGATTTAACCTTGAAAAAGTCTGTCAAGGTCAATTGTGCACACAATATTTTTGTAACCCTCATCCGTCCCTCGTGTCATTTCGACAGTTTTCTTAAAATAAGTTATACTGTTCTGTTATTTATAGGTAAATTTGCTCGAAACTTCGAGACTTTAATATTTTTAATGCGAGAAACGCAACTGAAAAACTTAAGATGTGAAGTCGTCAATTTGAATAAAAAAATATCCAAAAGTAACTGTTTAACTTGTTATTTCATAGATCTTTTACCATTGTGTCAATTTGAAACCGAGGAAAAGATTCAGTTCGTGAAATGAGGGAAGAATGGGGTTAACAGATCTCTGCCGATTCTAAGGTGTAGAATCACGCTGTAACAGTTTTTACACATAATTTCTTGATCAACGAACACGACGAAAGTGCGAGCTGCATAAACGAGTAGTTGCCGGGAGAGGCACGCGTTTGAGGAGCTCTAACCGTTCCCAACATTGGTGTAAGTATTACAGCGTAATTACACCCTATACATTTTTTTCCAGTGCGAAATGTAAAGTAACTATACTTCGGCTGCGTGAGTGTTTGTGAAGTTTAATTGCTTTCCATGAGGGTAGGTACGAAAGGATTGAAACGTTCCAATTAAATGAAATGTTTTCGGAATTATACGTGAAACATATCATAAATAGCAGTCCTAAGAGTGCTGGAAAATTTTTATGTACGATTTTAAAACTTGGTGTGTGTGTTTTCAGTCCTATACGCCGAATACAGTTTAAATGTAATAACTAGACTGCGGATCTTTATGCATTTATGAACAAATTGGGAGGGTGAAAAATAAAACACAGCAAATGATTAGAAAAATTTCAGAATACTGTGATGTCGTTTTTAGTGTAACAAAGTAATTAAGGGATGAAATCTATTTTACAACGTTTTTATTAGCTCGCTTTCTTGTCTGTTTGTCTGTTTGTCTGTTTATCTGTTTGTCTGTTTGTCTGTTTGTCTGTTTGTCTGTTTGTCTGTTTGTCTGTTTGTCTGTTTGTCTGTTTGTCTGTTTGTTTGTTTGTTTGTTTGTCTGTTTGTCTGTTTGTCTGTTTGCCTGTTTGTCTGTTCGGTACAAATTTTGCAATTGATTTAAAACTAACTTCCCAATGAGCTAGAGACTTGAATTGTTAAACATAGCTCAGAAGTGGATGACAATGCAATATTTAAAAAATTTTTTTTTAAGAAGCCTATGTGTTTAGGAGATATGAATTATTAATAAATTGGGTAATTACTGCGAAAGGCTCTGCGTACTCCGATTTTGATGAAATTTAAATATGTTATAGATTTCGACATTTTGAACAACTTTTTCCTTTTCCAATATAGGGGGCTCGCTTTTAGTTTTCGAGATACGTGAAAAAAACTATTGCTAATACTGTATTGAATTTTTAGTATTCCTGCACGCTCCGTGGCAACGTAAGCTTGTCGCGGTGTGGCGTTTGTTTACATTTTGACGCTGTGGAGATGAGAGAGAAAACAGGGTCCCACTCTGGTCATACATATATAGGGTGAGCTTCCAATTTTGAAAGACTACTTCTGGATTAGATGAAATTAGAATTAGTTAGGATTACGTGGCTGGGGAGCGGAGAGGGACGGCCGTTAGGCCGGTCCGATCACGCATACGAAAATCCAGAAGTAGTCTTTCAAAATTGAAAGCTCACCCTATATATGTATGACAACAAACGTCGCACTGGGACAGGCTTACGTTGCCACGTAGCGTGCAGGAATACGAAAAATTCAATACAGTATTAGCGATAGTTTTTTGCAAATATTTCGAAAACTAAAAGCGACCCCCCTATATTGGAAAAGGAAAAAGTTGTTCAAAATGTGTTGCTGCATAACATATTAAAATTTCATTAAATTGGAGTATGCAGACTCTTTTGCAATAATTACCATAAATTGAACCATTGCACCCAAGATAATGCATGGAAAGGAGTGTAAAGAGTAGCTGCCGCTGAGAAAACTCGGACAACAGTTCATATCATTTTCAGTGCAATAAAATTGTTAGTGATTTAGGTGAACTATTCATGCATCAATTATCAATTGCATGCGCCCCACGTTTTTCGTTTTAAATCTTACAAGTATTTTCATAGCTATTCAAAATTCACAATCACAAATTTTCAGGACTATCTGTACGGGGTTAGGAATCTGTGTGGGGCTAGAAAAATTTATTTTGTACTTTTAGTCCGTTTTTTGAACGTGGTGTTTTTAAAAAATGTATTTTATACTTTTTAGTCCGTTTTAAAAACGTGGTATTTTTTAAAAATGTATTTTTATTTAAATAATTTTTATATTACTCCTACTGCTCGCAATCAATGCAGAACATTTTTATTTTGCATAAAAATCCACAGTCCAGTAATAACGAAGCAGGCTGACCAAAAGGTCAGGTGATCCCCTAATTTGACCAATGGTTACTCGACATCAGCGAATCAGAAGGTGAGAGGCGAGGTTGGGACCCGGTAGTTTTATGAAATATGGAAGCCATCCGGGGAGCTGTTCCCATCGGGAACACGGTGGTTATTTATATTTCACAGAAGTCGCTACTCGACGGCCGCGACGCGAGGGATCCCTCATCTCTGCACACGGAGTTCTCTTTTTTCCCGTCCTCGCCTCCTTTCTCTTCCACAGACTTACTCCAGAGCAATAATCGCCTCCCCCCCCCCCCCCAAGCGCCGTCCTGGACAGATCCGTGTTTCGTGGACCTACGGCGCGTATAAACGTCAGAGAAGCGTGCTGGCGATAAATACCGGCCACCGACGCAATTACCGCACCGGGAAAATGGGGGACGAGCGCGGAAAAACCGAAGGGTGTCGACACGGACGAAGCGGGAGTATTTTATTTCGTACGGCCAACACAAATTTCATTCCTGTTGAGTTATATTATTGCTGCGAGACTAACATTCATTAACAGCCCCACAGTGTTACGCTGATTGCGCGATCTTTCAGATTTTACGACGCGACGACGTCGCGGATGCGTTCTCTGATGAACTAACCATCTGACGTTCAGGACAACCAAACAAATGAATGCTTCTTATTCACCTTCTCTATTCACCTACTTCTCAACACATACAGTCGGTGAGAAAAGGCTTCGTACATACAGTGAGAGTCAGAAATGAGTATACACCCCATACATATAAGATTCTACATTATATTGGGTATGGGAATAAGTTTCCGCCCTTTTGGAGATTTCGTTGTACTTAAGTACCGATCGCGTATTTGGTGGAACGTAGTATTAGGTCAATCGGAAAGTTCCGTCCGTTTTTTAAAAAAAAGTAGAGCTTTATTTAAGAAACAAAATGAAGTGATGACTTTTCCCCATCTTTCGGACAGCAAGCGAATTCCGCGACGAAAGAATGAGTCATCTTTGGAGGTCATCCAGTTAGAGACTCATTTTTCGACATCTTCGTAAGAATTAAATCGTTCCTCAGCAAGTGCGTGTGCCATCGACCGAAACAAGTGAGAGTCACAAGGGGCACAGTCTGGCGAATAAGCCGCATAAGCTAGCACTTCCCAGCGAAGTGCGTCTAACGTTTCTTTGACAACTTTTGTGACGTTTCGCAAGCAGAATTTTGCAGATTTTTCAAAGTCTCTTGGCTTGAGTTCATATGTGACCCACTTTCCTTCCTTGTAGATCTCCCCCAAGGCTTTCAAACGATAGGAAATGACAGATTAAACGCAACTTAACGCTTCTGCAGTTTGTTTTTGCGTTTAACATGGATCTTCATCCACCAATGCCTGCAATTCTTCGTCTTCGAATACTCGTGGCCGTTCAGAACGCTCTTTGACCTCTACAGTAAAATCACCATTTTTAAAGCGTCGAAACCACTCTCTACATGTTTTATCGGAAACAGCATTATCGCCATAAACGTCTACAATCATTCGATGAGTTTCAGCTGCAGTTTTCTTCCAATTGAAGCAAAAGATTAACACTTCGCGCAAATGACGCTTATTCAGCTCAAATTCCGACATTTTCAATGTAGAAAAAACGACGTTATGTATTGAATTTTATTGAAAGATGTCTAAACTAAGAAGTTAACGTTACTTTAAACGTTATAGTTAACGACAGTTCGAGCTACGGCTTCTCGACGCTAAACGGACGGAACTTTCCGATTGACCTAATACATGTTTTGAAAGGTCTATGTCTAAGCTTCAAAACGCAGTTAGTGGCAATTGTTTCGAGTGTGAACAGCAGTCAATTTTTCGCGTGAAAAATGTCGACTTTTGTTGCAAGTAAGCAGCATTTGCGGGACGTCATGTTGCATTATTTTGTTTTAAAGAAAGGTGTTATATATTTACTAGAGGTTTGCGGGACGGGACGGGAATTCCCGACAATGTTCGGGTATTCCCTAAAATATTCGGATATTCCCGAAAATGTTCGGGTATTCCCGAAAATATTTGGGAATCCCGAATACATTCGAGATTCCTGAACATTTTCGGGAATCCCGTGAATGTGTTCGGGATCTCTGAGACGAAAGCCAAACGTGGAGAAGGACAGGTTAATTTGTACACTGGAATTGTCCTTTCAAGATCACAGGACGTAATTGGTGCATATGTGTATTTTTTCCAATAACTTGCATTAATTTCGTGTGGTCCTTCAGTAGTGGATGCATTGTGACGTGGCAGGTTTTGCCAACGTCTGTCCGAATCCTTTACGAAAGACCGGGTCACTCTCAGGCAGTGCCGAAACGAAACAGCCGTTGCGATCGATCTCCCTGGAGACGTCCGAGTCCCAGTGGTAAAGAATTATCGCATTTGGAATGTCGCGCCACTGGGCGCGACACAAAGTTTCAGGACTAACCGATTCCGAGAGGAGCCCGGTACCTATCTCCGGCCACTGATTGGCGAAAGACCTAAATAGAGGCACTCGGAGCACCTATCGCAGGACGCCGCTTGCGAGGACGGCAACAGGGATTGGACCGAGCCCGGATTCACCAACCCGGAGACATCGACGAGGATATTGAGAATTAGGGATGTCCATCTGACCAACCTCGTCGACCTCTCGTCCGGAATATGCCGCGAGAGCAACCCCGGAATGGCTCGGATCCACCCTTACCGATCTCGCAGCGATCTATCGAACGTAGCCCCGGAGAATCGATCAATTACCGGAGGCCCGGGATCGAAGTTACTAGATTCGTCCCAGCTGCGAGGAACCACGCGATAGGCCCGAGTGTCGCCACGGCGCGGCGCACAGTGGAACTTTTCGTCCATTTCGGAGACAAAATCAAAGAACTTCCGATAGAAATGAGACAGAGAGCTGAAATTTTTTTTAATTACAGCTGAGACTTCACAGAATATGGGAAAAATAGGGAGATTATGGTACGAACATTTTTTAACCTTGAAAAAAATCGTCAAACTTGCACAATGTCACGAAAATTGTGGTTTTTGCAATACCACGGGTAGAAAAAAATTTTTCTGTAACATGCCATACATCATTTCCTGTAGATTTTTTCATGCTGAATTCAAATCTGGTTTCAAAATTTGTCTACGACTTCAGGATCCTTCAGTTCCACTGTGCGCCGTATCCCATGGAACGCCTCACAGTGTGGGACCTTTCGTCCAAATCGGAGGCGTTCCATGGGATACGGCGCACAGTGGAACTTTTCGTCCAAATCGGAGACAAAATCAAAGAACTTTCGATAGAAATGAGGTAGAGCGATGAAATTTTTTAAAAATTAAAGCTGAAACTTGGCAGAATATGGGAAAATAGGAAGATTATGGTACGAACGTTTTATAACCTTGAGAAAATTCGTTAAACAATTCGTTCACAAAAATCGATTTCTTGTAAAATCCTGAAGTCGTAGACAAATTTCGAGACCAGATTTGAATTCAGCATGAAAAAATCTACAGGAAATGATGTATGGCAAGTTACAAAAAAATTTTTTTCTACCCGTGGTATTGCAAAAACCACAATTTTCGTGACATTGTGCAAGTTTGACGATTTTTTTCAATGTTAAAAAATGTTCGTACCATAATCTCCCTATTTTTCCCCTATTCTGTGAAGTCTCAGCTGTAATTAAAAAAATATTCAGCTCTCTATCTCATTTCTATCGGAAGTTCTTTGATTTTGTCTCCGAAATGGACGAAAAGTTCCACTGTGCGGCGGAGATAGTTGAGGAAGTAGGGGGACGCCTCGCTTCCGCGTTCCCGAGCCGGCTCGAACTGGAGCACCGGGTCGAAGGACTGCGTATCGTTAACACGCATTAAATTCGCGAATATTAATCAGTATTTTGCGTCGGCCGCCGAGACGAGAGTATCGCCGTCTGGTAAGTGCCGGTCAGGCACTTTGCGATAATTTGGTGTTTGTGACCAGTTCGTGTTGGTTCGAGGGCGTTGTTCGAGTTTTCGAATCTTCGTGTCGCGTCGGCAGTACTACAGATCCGCCGGCGTTTTCCGAGGACCAGGAGTCGCTCTCCTGCGAGGTACGCGAGGCCGTGGGTCGTGACGCCGCCGGTTGTCCGTACACGGAATATCCGGGGCTCACGATATTCGTCCGACGTATTTTTTTGGCTACCCTCGAGACATTCCACGGTGGGACAACGCGACGCGACGTGCCCGTTTCGTCTGTTCGATACTTCGT
This sequence comes from Lasioglossum pauxillum, assembly GCA_933228785.1. NCBI lineage: Eukaryota > Metazoa > Arthropoda > Insecta > Hymenoptera > Halictidae > Lasioglossum > Lasioglossum pauxillum. Next base: position 29,009,714 of record OW121702.1, on the reverse strand, counting down.
TTCGTTTATTCGCGAGTTTGTTTCGTTTTCGCCCAGTCAATAGAATAGAACCGCGTATGTTACCGGAGCTCGGCAGAACTCGTGCCTCTTAGGCTTGTATTTCACGCGAAGTCCTGTGACTGCCGAGCTCGACGCGATAGAATAGGTTACGCGCGATCGGCCGAACATCCGCCGAGTATTTTCGCCTTCGCGCCGGCAAATCTTTTGGACTGCCGCCGGTTTCCACCGATGGCCTGTACGACGTTCCGTTTCCAATAAACGAATATTATTTGCCCTCAAATCTCGGTAATTTATCCTCCCTGTGAGAAACGTTCCCGTCGCGGGGAATGCCCCGTCCTTTTTCCTCACGTGGAACCCTGGCAGTACACGTGGCTATTCCTGGCTATCGCGGTCCTCGCAGATTCGGAATTCGTTTGCGATTCTATCGAACTGTTCGACAGTTTAGCGTAGCACGGTAACGTGCCTGGCGCCCGATTTCGTATTAGAAAGATCCACGATATTTCGATCCGAATCTGCGAGCGATCTTTTGTCCCGGGAGGACCACGTGTCGCGCGACCGAGCGTGGCCCGATCTAAGGGCCATAATTTCCCGTGTTCGGTAGCTTTTCCATCTCGGAAAGGTAACCGAAGTGACAGCATATAGAGTTTGGTTAAGTTTTAACAACGTAAATTTCTGTCCATCACATCCACGGGATTCCTGAAAATCTTCGGGAATTTCCGTCCCGTCCCGCACACCTCTAATATTTACTATACAGGGTGAATTCGATAAAGCAGGACACCTAAATATCTCCGTTACTTTTCGTTGTACAAAAAAACTTCGTAGGACAAAGTTACACTGTTCAAAGGGCCACATACAACGGTGTAAGGGAAACAAAATTTCAAGGTCATTTTTATGAGATTTCAAGGTTATCGATGTTTTTTTAAATGGAATGAGGTATTTTTTAATACATCAATCGATGCAGCTGGACATTCGTTATAAAAAAGTACTAACTTATGTATGTCGAAAAGTTAGTAGTTCAGGAGATATTTCAATTTAAACTAGAGTGCTATTGTTGCTCGCTCGCTTCGCTCGCTCGCGAGTAGGGTTGTTTTTGCTCGCTCGCTTCGCCAGCTCGCGGGTAGGACTGCTCTTGCGAGAGGGTTAGTGATACGCATGGCTAGTAGGGCCTACTGCTATTAATGTTTTTTATTTGGTGTGTGACTCTCCAAGAGTCACACAAAGAACTTCCCGATTCGTTACTCCTTCGCCAAGATCGCTAACATCGTTTTTTTTTTGTACTTTCATCGATATTCTCCCAAAATGTATTCTTGGGAGCAGAGATGATTAACCCACTCTTGCATTGGAATAACTTTCGATTATTCCAAGCGGTAACAATAGCATCAGTTAAAAAAAAAAATTTTTTTTTAATCTAAAAAAAAAATTAAGAAAAAAATTTTTTATGTAATTTCGTTTGGTTCTTTGGTGGAAAATTTTCGTCCTCCCTTATAAATTGCATTGTAGAATCAACTCTTTTCGAAAAAAACTAAAAATCTAAAAAACTACTTGACCGATATGGACCAAAATCTAATCAGCTCTAAGTTACAGCGGGGCACATCGATTGCATCATTCATCATTCTGATCACGTTGTTACTTTTTCAGAAAACGTTAACGAAAAATTTGATAACATAAAAACGGCCATACGCACACACACACATACAGACATTTTGATAAAAATAGTCTAAAATGACTCCAATGACCATGAAACGTGAAGATCTGCTAAAAAATCGATTTTCGATTTTCGGGGTAATTACAATAACATTCCCTATAAAATCGGGAAGTTAATAACTCTAAAATACCATTACTGTCGTGCTAAGATGTTACACAAGTAAGTAAACACTAACGTCTTAGTACGACAGTAATGGTATTTTAGAGTTATTTAAATTGAAATATCTCCTGAACTTCTAACTTTTCGACATACATTTTTTATAAATAATGTCCAGCTGCATCGATTGATGTGTTAATAAATACCTCATTCCATTAAAAAAAATGAAGTTGACCTTCACATGTCCTTTACGCGTCCACTTGTAAAAAAAATTAATACACTACATAATGTACCCCTTCAGACCATACAACTTGTGTATACAATATTTTTTCGTGCAACACATACTTTGAAAGTTATTATAGGTGTGCAGGTTGCGTGGACCACCCTGTATTTGTATACTCACTTTTAACTCTCACTGTACAGTCACTCGCAATAAGTGGACAATTTTTAAACAGACTAATACTTTTTCAACCCTTAGCACTCGAAAAATTGCTGTACTATTACTCAAAATATCGTTTATAGTATTAAATATGGTATCTAATTAATTACTAAATATTTAAGTATTGTATGAGGTGTTATATCAACTTTTCATATCCATAAAATAAAAAAAGTCATATAGATTGGAATAATTCTGGGTCGGAAGAAATGTTTGGTTTTCAAGTTAAAATGGCTCCGAATGCAAAGGGGTAATATTGGACCGTGCAATTTGTAAAAAGAAATTCTGAGAAAATTGCAGAGTACCTATTACTGCGAGTGTAGGTATTATTGCGGTATTTTTTCCCAATGAGATTAAAATACGTAAAAATAAATTTGTACAATTTAATGAGAACGTATTCTCGTTGGCGAGCCAACAAAATTGTCAATCATTCTCATATTTTGTCATCTCAGGATATGAAAAAGCATTCTTCATAAATGGTACAAATAGGACCATTTTTCTTCTATCTCGATCACCAAAGGATTGTTGTTCACATGATTGTACATTCGTTATATTGCTTCAAATTGCATCGCGGAAATATTTTTTATTATTTAGATACCTACTTCGATATAATAAAGATAGAAAAAGAAACTTCTCTTGCCTTTTGAATAACAAAAATTAAGGCCTCAGCATTTTCTGCATTAAAGTGATGTGAGAGCTCATTACTGCGACTCAAAAATCATTAGGAATGTCCGTAATACTGCGATGTGAGTTGCAAGTACGATGTCAAACAAGGTTCACTTCAGCCTAACGTTTTAGGTTAGGTACGTATTCGATACACGGAAGTAAGTAGGGTACGATTCTAGCTAAAGAGTATCTATAGATAAAATAAGAAGATATGGCAAAAATTAAATCGAAAAGTAATGAAAACAATACTAGCAAAAATAAAAAAATTCATATCATCACGTGGTTCTCACTGCCATCTTCTGATGGATGATCAGTCCTTCTTTTGAAATGACGAATAAAGCAGAATTGGACAAATTAAATAGTAGAACGGAGATGAGTGTGAACTTTCTTTGAAACTAGATTAATAAAGTAATTATACTTCCGAGGTGGTTCTGACATTTGAAATGTGAAGAACAGATAGATATATCATTTTTGGCAAAGTCGGGGGTTCTCGAGGATAATCCAGGAGAGGCAGAGGTTGCCAAAACTCCTCAAGAAAGTCAAGAGAAGGTACCTCAAACCGCACTATACAGGAAAACCCGAGGGAAATAAAAGTTTCTCGAAGGTCTCCCTAGTGAGTTGACGCCCAAAAGTTTTCAAGAAGTCTCTAGAAGAAGCGGAAAGACTCAAAACTTCGTCAAAGGTGTTTAGAAAATCTAAATGCACTCGAAGGGTGCGAAGTATCTGTAGCTACGCAGGTTCCCAAAGGTCTTCTAAAACTGGCACAAGCAAAGATTGTCTTGTAGGGCAACCCTCTTCGCACCGTTAATGTCAAGAGGAACGAAACCATGCCTGGTTAGAGCACTCTAGATAGAGCAAGATATACAGGGTGACAGAAAGGAAAATGCTAGGAGATTATTATTATCCCCCCACAGTGGGGGGGAGAGGTAATTTGATTGTTAAGGGGGCCAATTCGAAAATGGACTCGTCTAGAGTTTAAGTTAACCGTATGGCAGCGGTTTCCAGCGTCCCTCTGGGGAGGCGCCAAAATTTTTAATAAAAAGTGAATGTTTAACCATAATATCTACAAATAAGTAAAGTTTATATCGTAACGTAACAGTACAAATTCAGTGAAGTAATGTTTATTTTTATTTTTTTTACATTTTATACATTCATTTAAGCCCTATTCAGAAATTGTCCGGAGATGAACATTTTAAAAATGACGCCTTTGCAAACGCTCCGTTTCTGATCGGCGAATCGTATACAAACCAGTTGCGACAAATTCCGCTTGCTGATAATACAGTGGGAAGAAGAATTAATGATATATCTGAAGATATTTGCGATCAATTAGTTTTTCGGCTGCGTACTTCGAAATTCTCCATTCAAGTAGATGAGACTGATATAGCTAAAGATGCCCATTTAATTGCATACATTCGATATGTTGCGGAAAATAATATATTTGAAGAAATATTATTTTGCAAACCTATTCCTGGAAAGACTACATCCATTGAGATGTTTAATATAATAGACAGTTTTTTTGACGGAAACGACATAACATGGAATAATTGCATTGGACTGTACACCGACGGAGCTCACTCAATGTACGGACACAAAGCAGGTCTTCAAACATTGGTAAAAAAAAAAGCACCACATGCTATCTGGACGCACTGTATGCTTCACAGAGCAGCTTTAGCGTCAAAACATATGAGCGAGGAACTGAACAACATTTTTACGAAAGTTATAAAAATTATAAACTACATTAAGAACAGTCCTTTGAGAGCTAGGCTGTTTGCAAAGCTGTGTGTTGATATGGGAGCTAATTATACCTCATTTCTGTATTATTGCGAAGTCGCTGGCTATCTCGTACAAAAGTGATTCAAAGGGTGTTTCAGCTCAAAGAAGAAATAGCAACCTTCCTCGAAGAAAACCACCATGATGAGGCGCATTTGTGGATGAACAATAATTTTATTGTTAAACTTGCCTATTTGATTGAAATTTTTGGAAAATTGAGCGGTTTAAATAAATCAATGCAGGGATCACAAATGCATCCCCTTGTTCGAAAAGACAAAGTAAAAGCTTTCATTAAAAAGCTGGAGTTATGGAAATCAAATTCACAAAAGAATGAGTTGGAAATGTTTTCACTTTCAAAAGATTTCTGGGACACAGCCAATATTGAAGCGAGCAAAAATCTTTTTATCGAACACTTGGATGGTTCAGTGCTGCATTTTTCAAATTATTTCAAAGATTCCTCAAAGGTTTTGTGGATACGGTATCCATTTATCGACAATCGAGAAGACGAATTTGAGCTGACAACCATCGAAAAGCAAAAATTGATAGAATTATCATGCGACAGCTCACTGAAACAAAAGTTTCAAAATGAAACCATAATTCAATTTTGGGTGAATCTTAGTGGAGAGTATGAATCTTTGTATTGCAAAACAATGCATGTGCTTCTACCGTTTATAACGTCTTATTTATGCGAAACGAGCTTTTCGGCAATGGCTGCTATGAAAACCAAATATCGAACCAGGTTAATAGTCGAAAAAGAGTTACAAGTGGCACTCTCCACATTGCCCCCAAGATATGATAAACTTTGTGCCAATAAACAACAACACTCGCATTAAATTTTAATGCATTAGATGTAGTTTAATTAGTAATTTAATATAAAAATAAATATGCATGTTCCTATTGTTATAGCAAAACTTTGTTATTATTCTGTTAATTGTAGTTTTCAGTATTTTAAAACGTGTCTATATTACTATATCGATTAGAAGATATGGAGGCGCGGAAAAAAAATTTATTTTAGGGAAGCATAGTAGCATAAAGGTTGGAAACCGCTGCCGCATGGAGAATCTCAGTCGCTACTCGAGCTGAATAAACGTCCAGTACAGGTAACTTCTGTCCAAACTAGTGTTACCGTTTCCATCTTCGTATTTAGCTGAATGTGGAGTTAGTGCCATAAATGGTTCGCTGCCAATGAAAAGAAATCGGCTGGATATAACACAACGGGAAGACTTGAGACTGAAGCTAACTAAATTGGAACCTAACATAAAATCTCTTGGCAGCAAGCATCAAGCGCAAGGATCTTTAATAAAACAACGAAAATAATATAAAAAAATCTTTCATTAAAATTATTTCGTACTTGAATTTCAGTTCTCCGTTATGTTTTGAAAATTTACTTACTGTAATTCCTCAACAATTTCCTAGCGATTTCTTCCTAGAACTTATCATATAAGTTTTTTCAGTGAACAATTCAATTTCTAAATATTAAAAAGTATGTATGTATATGTCATATAGGGGGCATAAGAATTTTAGAAAGGCGTAGGTTGGGCATAGCACAAAAAAAGTTGGGAAACACTGGTCTAGGACCTACACCAAGAGGTAGATAATCGTACTCGAGAATGGTCGAACTATTAAACTCGCGTAAACTCCAGGATCCTCGAGATTTACTACTCTTCTACTGATCTATGTAGAACGTAACCTGTCAGATTTCATGCCCCTATTTCATACTTTTCTCTAATCAATGCGAATGAGAACACTGCGCCAGTAAGTGCGAAACTGCTCACAGCTGTGTTTCTATTCAATGTTGATTCAAAAAATTGTTTTCAACGAAATAGAAATTGTACAATAATATTTTATTATAATTACACGGTCCAACAAATTTCAATCAACAAATCTGCCCTTAATTTTTCTCCTAGACGTACAGTTTTTGAGGAAATTAAGTTTCTAAAAAAGACATATTTTTCAACTTTGAACAAATATTGTGATGTTATTATAAAAGATATTGAACACGTTTAAACAATCATAATGTCTTAATACTGGATATCACTGTATTCGGGAAAGTCTACACAATCTTTTGCTGTAAAGAACAATTCAATATAAAGATATTGAATATAAAAGTATAATAACATCACAATACTTGTTCAAAGTTGAAAAATATGTCGTTTTGCCAAACTTAATTTCCTCAAAAACTGTACGTCTAGGAGAAAAATTAAGGGCAGATTTGGAATCGGTGCGAAAAACTCTATAACAATCGTATAGTGGGAATCGAAATACTTTTTGGATGTTGGACAGTGTTATTTATTACAGAAATTAAAGATGTGTTACCAATAATGAATCAAAGCAAATCATAGCTTTTCAAAACGAGAAAATTGCAGGACCAAGTTTTACAAGTTCGAAGTTTCATTATGGAAGGTCGTTGATCAAGTAAGGTGTTTCGTGTAACAAGGAATTATTCGCGGTTCGATTATTATTTTAAGAACAACGACAATTATTATATAATCTGTGGAGTTCGAAGTGAATGTTGTTAAGATACTCCCAACTTTGGGAGTATTCTAGTCTAGACCATTCAAAAAATTGATTTTTTATTTTTTGCATTTTCTGAAAGTAGACAGGACTTTTCTGAACAAGAGGAAGGGCCATTGCATGGGCCAGGGTTAGCAGACAAGTCGTAAGTATGCCATTCTCATATAACGGGTATGAGAAACTTTAAACGCATTTTTCTCGAAACGATGCTTTTTTACATGACTGACATGATATCTCAAACTCTAGTCGACCGACTGACTTCAAATTCGACGTACACTTTCAATGGACGCGCCGTCACCGTCTGAACCGGAATCATAGAACAAAAAAAATTTTCTTATCTTTTTTAGGTCGCTAAACATGAAAAAATTTTGTAAATTTTCACTTTTTTCCATTATGGTACACACCACAATCACAATCATCATACTAATCAAGAATCCTTTTGATTTTTTCATATCAGATAAGCAGGATGATCGGAATCGTGTCAGCCAGTAGGACACTTTTTTTAAACGAACCTTGTTTGACGACACGTAACTCCGTCAGTTTTGATCATTTTCACTTTAAAAAACTGTGAATATTCGTAGAATATAAATAAATATGTATGCAAAATGCCGATATTAAGAAACTCATATTTTTTTTGTAAAAAATTCCCTAAAAATACCAGAAAAATGAATGTCTAGACTAAAATATCCCCTTAATCGACAGACACAGAACGTGTCAAGGGATGGTGTTCAGTGCCCCGAAATGGAAATAGTGGTTCCATATCGCGATTTCAAGCCCGACCATCAAAACGTTTCGAGTACGTGCCCGATACACCTCGGAATGAAAAACGATTGGTCGGTATTTTTTCTTCTGGAAAATCGAACGGACGCCCGGCGAGACTGTACTATATACCGTATAAAATAAAGACGCGGCGGAATGGCCACGCGATACACACAAATTGCCGGACCACCATTAACAAATATTGAATTCGATAAATTTCCCTCGTGCCCGGCGATTCTATCGTTTTCCTCTGATTGATTTCGAAAAACTACAGAACGCGGACCTCTTTGAACGCGGTCGGGTAATTGACTTCTTTGAAATTGGTAATTAGAAACTCTCTCTTTCGGCGCTACGCATTTCAAAGCGATCCAGAATTCAAAGTTTAATTTTCGATTTCATCAGGCAGCCCCGCTTGCCTGCTCAGCTTTGCTTTGTTATTCCTTTCCCGTTCAACCATTACGCGAGGCAATAATTCGTATTAGAGATACCAGAATGAATATTTACTGCGCCCAGTGACATACAATTAAAATGCAGTTTTAGGCAATCGACGAACTCGATCAGAATCCGACGGTGCCCAGTGGGCTGAATCGAGAAGTTTAGTGACATTTCACGAAAGAGTCGACTTTCTCATATCGATTTCTAATAAATTTGTATTGCTTTCTAAATGTCCATCAACATCGAAGTTAAAAATGTTAATGTTCGTTCACAAAAACTGTAGTTAATATAAATTCACAAAGATAGACATTTGGGATGCAGTATGTTTCAGCCAAAAATTGCTTCTTTCCACCGAGGTGTCCTGATTACCCTATTTAATATTTCTTCTGGCTCTTTTGTGTATATGAAAAACAGTCCATTGGGGTAACAATTAACGCTGTTAGTTGAGGATGTTTGCTCGCAATGTATTAGAAATTAATAATTAATGAAATGAACAAATCGATACACTTTCTTAGAATTTGCAAGGTATATCTTTTGATGGACCTAACTGGACCTAATCGGATAAATCAGATCATTTTCATTAGACCTTCCTCTACATATCCCAACAAAAATCGTATCCGACCCGATCCGACCGTGGAAATTATAATTATTTAAAGTTATCGGGACGTGCCACTTGTGACGCATAGCAACTCACATATAGTACTTAAATACCATCCAAATATGAATATTTTTGCAATTGCATTAACAGTTCATACCTACTCAAAACAAGTATGTAATTTTTAACAATAATATAAGTAATCTATTAATTTTATTGTTAAAAATATAATGAACGGTAATAATATAACTGGACTAAGAGTTTTTTAGTTTTTCTTAGTATCACTGTTTTTGGGTAAGTATATCTGTCATTGAATCATAGTTAACAATTAAGAGACTCTTCTAGCGAACTGTTTAGATTATCGAGACGCGAGATGTTTATGCTATGCTGCAGATAAGGTTTCGATTAAGGTCCACCGTTTTGTCTTCATTTAGTTGAAACTGTTACGGATAGAGAATATATTCCGTTCGTTTTCTCACAGGAATCTTTTCCAGATCGTCTCTGGCAGGAAGCGTCCTAGATAACGTTTCATATCATAGTTGAACCCTTTGATTTAGGACCGAGTTCTGGCTCCGATCTCATTAGAAGTGACAAAAATTAGAGTCTGGCCCTAAGCCCTAATCTCTAAGCGCGATTAGATTATGATCAGAGTATTCCATTCATTGTAGGGGTATATAAACCCTTAGATTCTTACTCTCGGGGGTTAGTACTTCGGTAGACACGTATCGCGTCACGTAGTGCTGCAATTTGGAAAAAGCAACTTCTAGTGAGATCGGGCTAAAGTACCTTTCAGATCAAAGTTTGTTAAAGTTGTTTCCGGGTCCCCCGCATTGCCAGGCGTCAAAAACGAGCATCGTAGTTAGGTGAATTCCTTTTTTCTACATTCTATATCTTTATTTACATTCCAATCACGACAATTACACACTTGTATTACAGATCTTTATAATTAGAATATATCTGTGTTCTTTGGTAACTATAGCAAAATTATTGAACCCATAATTATTGTCCAAAATCCTAATATATTAGTTGAACGTTCCCACTCGATACAACCTTACCGTTCGGGTTGTATCAATTAGATTATATTAGTTACGAGGCCTACTAACTATCCCAACGACTCCCTGATTTCGCATCAGGTTCGTTCGCTACTTACCAATTATCCAAATAGAGATTTTTCCTATCTAGTGGCTCCCCAATTTCGCATTGGGTTCGTCCACGAAAACTATACCATCCTAGCGGCTCCCTGATTTCGCATCAGGTTCGTCCGCATTATAACAGCTTTGTGCTTCTATCCAACTTCCCAGAGGCTCCCCAATTTCGCATTGGGTTCGTCCGCGCTGTTCTACAACCTCCTAGCAGCTCCCCGGTATCGCATCGGGTTCGTCTGCGCGTCGTTCCTAGTGACTCCCCAATTTCGCATTGGGTTCGTTCACGAAGTTTCACCTTCCTAGCAGCTCCCTGATTTCGCATCAGATTCGTTTGACTCCATTCCTTGAGGCTCCCTGACTTCGCGTCAGGTTCGTCCACGCTGTCTATATTCCTAGCGGCTCCCCAATTTCGCATTGGGTTCGTCCGCGTGCCTCAACTAACAAATTGATACCATATTCCTGGGTTTATAACCCTTCACCGGTCACTCGTGCTGCTCGCGGCCCTGGCTCGTAACAAAACAAAATCTTTGGAGAGATCACAGTGATCCATATTGAGAGAACTTGTACATATTTAAAGGTTTTGTTTTAGTTTTTTACGTTTTCTACACTTTAAGTTCGGTTTAAAGTTACAGTTTAAGTCTTACAGTTTAAGTTTTGTTTTTTTTTCTGTAGTTTATAAGTGTTTATTATGTGTATAGTTTATTAAGTGTTCCTGTTGACATTTGTGTTATTAATATATATGTATAAGATATATAAAAGATAAAAATATCGACAAAAATCTAACGTTTTGGTAAGATTAAATTGGCTTATGTTTTATATTTGTTATATATACAGGGTGTCCCAAAATTCGTGAACTTCCCGGAAGGGGGTGGTTCCTGAGACAATTTCAAGCGAAATTTTCCTTTGCAAAAATGTTATCCGCGGCTTTGTTTAGGAGTTATTAACGAAAAACACGGACCAATCAGAGCGCGACCTAGGCGTAAGTTGCCACAGTCGGCCAATAGACAGTTGATGCGCCGGGTCGACTATGGCAACTCGCGTCTGGGTCGCGCTCTGATTGGTCCGTGTTTTTAGTTAATAACTCTTAAACAAAGCCGCAGATAACATTTTTGCAGAGGAAAATGTCGCTTGAAATGGTCTCAGGAACCACCCCCTTCCGGGAAGTTCATGAATTTTGGGACACCCTGTATATTTTTGTTGGTATTTTTATCTTTTATAAACACATTACACATACATGAAATAATACGAAATGACAATGGTCGTAATATATAGAATAGACATGATTTTGAAACAATTCAATTGAAAAAATTATTTATAATTATTATAAATTATTATAAAAAATATCTTTTGACACGCTTGTGAGGCGTTTTTACCTCCTCGGTACATTTTGTATGCGTTGATTATAAAAAGATTTTTCGAATTTATATTTTACATATTCCATAAAACATTACATGTATGAAATGTAAATATAAAATACATATTTAGTAAGTAACAAATAGTTCAGAAGATTATACTTAAACATATACTTAAACTCATAATATGTAGTGATTTATGAAGAAAACTTGTAATACAGTTATTATTAAATAGTACAACTTTCAAATGGTAGACAATATTTCATAAATTTTTTATTTGTACAATTAGTTGCTACAATCAAAATTTAATGTGACAAACAAACAGATTTTGTGTTGTTCTTGTGGTCTGTTGATTCGTCTTATTGTACGAAGCCCTCTCAATGAATTTCACAGGCTTCCATCCGAAAAAGAGTACACAACTCAATTAAATAAGCAACCAAAATGAATTTTCGCATCAATAATAATTATTATGAACAAGTGAAAAGAAATTCGATCATCGATAATTGTTATGAGCTATCGAAATAAATTTCTCTCATCGATAACTGTTATGGGCGATAGAAACAAATTTGTGTCATTGATAACTGTTATGAGTGATCGAAATGAACTTCTCTTATCGATAATTGTTATGAGTGATCGAAATGAACTTCCCATCGATAACTGCTTTGAGCAATCGAAACAGTTTTTCTTCGTCGATAACAGTTCTCGAGGAGGATCCAATTTTTTTGAACACTAATAACTGTTATTTGTAACCAAAAAGTATAAAAATCGATACTTTATAATCATTCTGTTCTTCGAATTTTTTTCTTTATATTTTGTGTACATTACCTTAAATCTCAATAATAATCAACTTTTTATTAATGATTTTTGTCGTAGAAAATTTTAAAATAGCTGTTACTTTTGGTCCCTGGTCATAGCTGAATCTAAAACCTGAGTGTTGTCAGTTGAATCCATACAGCCTTCATACTCACCAATTCGTCGCAATTATTTGACAGTTTACAATTGTAGGATGTGAATTGCGAGGTTCACGCCAACGACCGCCCTCTAGTCCAAGCGATAATCTCTCACTATTGTAACGCGTGTCTTTTGAACAGGCGTAAATTAATTAATTTAGTTGCGTGTTTGAGTATCTCTTTTCCTCCTCTAAGCGAAGCAGATCCTAGCCCTATCCCTCTTTTCCAAACACAACAATGAGCGTAAGAATGTAGAAAAATTACTGGAGTTATATGGCGCACCTGAACTCGTATGCGATAATAATTGACGCAAGATATGTAAAAGATTGGGCATTCCTGGGTTAGAAATTCCTTCGTGTCTTTTGTATCCGAAGGAAACTATCTTAGACATCAAGGTAAAGAGTTATTCCATCCTACGCCAACAAGGACATCGGAACTACCTGTCCTAAACGCATGCAATTAATTATTATCGCATAATTATTCAATTACAGTTTTCAGAAAAGCACGTGGCCTTTAATATACGAAATTTATTTATACATATGTATATTACTTATCGCAATACATTATTCTACTTACAAGTTTCTGTTCTATGTTTTTCTGTTCTACGGCTCCCAAAATAACAGTGTCTTGAATATTACCGCATTGGTGATATAAATACATACCTGTAACAAATAAATGTTCAAATTATTCATACCGAAAGAAACATGTATTTGTATACTATACTGTCCAGCACGTATTTGGCCTTATTAATTTAAAAAAGAAACTGCGATATTTCAATTTAAAACGGCTTCTCTTAAACAAGATAACCTAGTTTCATATTACATTATTAACATGTGATAAGTTTAAATTCTGATTAAACGAAAAATGAAATCCATTGCAATTTTCGTGGTTATGCTTCTTATCTGAAAATTTTCAAATCTAGGAAAATCTCTAATTACGCTACATGATGCAATTTGTTCATATTACGTTAACGAAATGTACAATGTTGACAGATGTACTAATACGTTCATACCAGAAGCCGAAGACAATAACAAAGAATTTTACAAATTCAAGATAACAAAATGCAAGCTGCTTGCGTGATTGAGTTATCCCTTTTTCTTCCCTAAGCGAAGCATATCCTACCCCTTTCCATATTTTCCAACCCCAAACATGGATGTAAAAAGGTAGAAAAAGTGCTCGAGTTTATGGCGCATCTGAACTCGTATGCGAAAAAAATTTACGCATGTTATGTAAAAGACTGGACATCCCTGGTATAGCATTGTATATACCCAATTCTTTCTTGAGAGACACCAGTGTAGAATAGAAATTTTACTGTGGGTCAGCGCTCGGATTTACTTACTCGCGACGCGACGGTCGACTTTATAACAGTTATCAATGGGAGAAGTTCATTTCGATCACTCATAACAGCTATTGATGAAGGAAATTTGTTATAGTTATTATTAAATATGGTATGGTATGGTAGAAATTATTTGGTCCCCTCGGGGTTTCAAATCCATTTTACCAACTCCCTATCTTTCCACTTTCACCCCTATCGCCTTTTCAGCGGGACCTACAGTTTATAAAGGTGGGTTCCGAACCACCTAGTTATTATTAAATAGTACAACTTTCAAATGGTAGACAATCAATTATTTCATAAATTTTGTATTCGTACAGTTAATTGCTACAATCAAAATTTAATATGACAAACAAACACATTTTGTGTTGTTCTTGTGGTTTGTTGATTCGTCTTGTTGTACGAAACCTACTCAATGAATTTCACAGGATTGCTCCATCCGAAAAAGAGTAGACAACTCAATAAATAAGCAACCGAAAGGAATTTTCTCATCAATAATTATTATGAACAATCGAAATAAATTTCTTTCATCGATAACTGCTTTGAGCAATTGAAACAGTTTTTCTTTATCGACAACAATTATCGAGGAGGATCCAATTTTTTTGACACTAATAATTGTTATTTGTAACCAAAATGTATAAAAATCGATATTTTCTATTCATTTCGTTTTTCGAATTTTTTTCATTATATTTTGTGTACATTATCTTAAATTTCAATAACAATCAACTTTTTATTAATGATTTTTATCGTAGACAATTTTATAACTGTTATTCTTGGCCCCTGGAAATTATATCATATTTAGGGTCATTTTAACCAGAAAAATGTCAGAAATAAGTTAGTGAAAGTCCCATCAAAAAATAATGAAAAATAAAGAAGTTTTGTAATTGAATTAGTAGTAGTTCACACCGATATACCTGAGCCGAGATTAGGTTACTACAGTGGAGGGGATATTTTTTTTGCATTCAACGTGTTCATCCTTTTTGCGGCTATAAAAGAATTACTGTAATTAGTAGACAGCGGATTTTATCCATTTATGACAAAAATAAGTAGGGGTAATTTAAAACAGTAAAAACATTAGAAGAATTTTAGAATAGTATTACATTCTTTTCAACCTATTAAATATATTAAGAAAGAAAATAAACTCCTGTTTCATTCCAGTTTGTTACAATTCAGATAAAAAATTTTTATTTTGCATAAAGATCCGCAGTGCAGTAATTAGATTGCAAGAAATAGAAACCAAACTAAATATTATTTCTTCCCTTATGGGGGTATACTCATTTCTAGGATGGCAAGGATGCGGTATGCGCCTTCTCATTTCTCGATAATGCGAAGATGGGGTTTTCCAGTAGCCAAAAGCGCTGGATAAAAGATAAATCTAGGCCCCGATCGCCCTTAAAAGTCCTATTTTTTACGTTTACGAGGCGTAATTTGCATTATTCGGCAGCAACTATCGCAGCTTTATGCTTCCGAATAATGCAAATTACGCTGCCGAATAATGAAAATTTATTCAAAGTTAATACTTTGTTTAAATAAAAAATAAACACAATCGCGAGAAACTTCAATATTTGTCACATGACTTCGTGCAGATTTATTAAAAAACTAACATATGGACAAGAGGCTTCAATAAAATACAGAAAAAAAGAGAATCGCATTTAATGAGCATAAAGGAAAGATTATAGCAAAATACCTTTTGAAATTTTAATCTATTTTGATCTTTTTCCGCAAGAAGTCAGGAAGTTAGCGTTTAAATGTGCTAGAAAATTTAACTTGAACATTCCACCTTCTTGATGGCTAAAGAATTGAATGCAAGTTATGCCAATTTAATTTTATACCAAAGATAATGTTTGAGTTATTACATTGTTTTTGATGTTCTGTTAAACATAACATATTTTGTTAACCCAAACCTAAATAAATCAATATTTTTTATGGTAAGAGAATGTAGGGAACTTGAAAGGGGTATGTGCATAGAGGAAATGTTGAGTGAGAGGGGGTCAGAGGAAGCGGTAGAATGGCCGAGGAAGCTAGAGAGAAGAAGGAAGAAAAGAATAGAGAGAAAGATGTGAGAGTTAGTAGGAATTGTAAACCAAGTCCCTTTGTATGGCCGGAAGGCTAAAAATAAAGCATTTCTATTCTATTCCTTAACATATAAAATATTCCATTAAAGTATTAATTATCAGCAAATTTTATTCTTTAGTAACAACTTGCCCCACAACGGGGCACAAAGTTCCGCTTCGCTCAATAACAAATAAACGAAAGAATATAATTATAAGAAACCTATTACAATATTTTAATCTGGAGATTAGAATTTTAAAATATCATAAATTTAACAATAAATTACTCGTTAACGACGAGTGTTAGGTTTATGAATGAGTCTAGATTACTAACCGGATGATCGATCAGTTCGTGAGATCATCGATGAGATCGACACAAGTCGTGATCATGTAAAGACACACTTAACCTAAGCAATAAATACTAGATATTGATTACAACCACCAGTTAATTCCTTATAAGAAACCAAACAATTGGCGACGAGATGAACGAGCACACGTTAAGAATACGTGTTAAATACGTTAAGCACGTGTTAAAAGTTAAAACATCCATGCAGTAAATCAAGAGTTATGAACTAGACATATGTATATCATAACTAGACTGCGGCTGTTTATGCAAATGCATATTTTTATCGAAAATAGATAAAAAAACTGGGACCTAAACAGAAAGTTGTTTTGTCATTAGAGGATTTTAAAAATATAATTTTTATTTTGCATATGTTTTGCATAAGTGCATATTTCTTGCATAAATTTTGCATAAATACATAAATAAGCAATTAACAGAAACAAATTATGCAACTATTGCTCGATTTGTGAATTCAGCAATGAGAGTATTATGGCCAAGTGGAGGCGGAGATAAAGTACTATTGCTCGTCACAGATGCAGCGACGTATATGTTGAAAGCTGGGAAGCATTTGAAAAAATTGTATCCAAATTTGTTGCACATAACTTGTTTGCTACATGGACTAAACCTAATGGCTGAGGAAGTGCGACTGCAATTCCCTTCTGTTAATAAATTAATATCTACTGTTAAAAAAGTATTTTTGAAAGCTCCACTACGCGTCGAAATTTATAAAAATAAATTACAAAATATGCCATTGCCACCAGAACCTGTAATAACAAGATGGGAAACCTGGTTGGAAGCAGCGTTTTTTTATGCAACGCATTTAGAAGGAATAAAAGACAGAATCGTTCGATGAAAAGGAGGCTTGGTCAATTAAATCGGCAAAAGAAGCATTTACAACAAAATTTAACATTTATTCAGAGCCATTGTCCAAATGTTACCTGAGGCCATGAAGAAATTGGAAACAATTGGATTACCTTTAACGGAATCTATAGATTTGGTAACTACAGTTATAGAAAATTTAAAAATTATACCCGGTGATTATGGAGAAAAGGTTACACATAAAATGGAATCTGTATTAAAACGAAATGTACACTTTAAATGTATTATTAAAAATACGCAAGATTTTGAAGAGTGAACACATTAAAGGACCACGAGAGATTCTGGCACATCATTGAGGTAAATTTAAATACGCCCCTATAACATCATGTGATGTAGAACACTCTCTCTTTTTCAGCGTATAAATTAATTTTAACAGACAAGAGGCATCAATTTACAATCGACACTATAGAAAAAACTATTGTTGTATATTGTAATTTAAATTATAATAAATAAAACAATAAAATAATTATGATTTTACAGATCCGTACATGCATTCCCTATACATATATTTAGCATATACCTTGCACACATCTTGCATATATTTTGCGTATTTCGACATATTATAAATGCATAAATATCCGCAGCCTAATCATAACCTACAAACAGGCCACACGTTGAATTTCCATTAAATAAATATATGCTATCAACAGATCCTAAAGATAAAGCTAAAAAGCCAGATACAAGGAATCAGCCAGGGGTAAGTGTCAAGGCAAAAGACGCTACCATTCATCAAACTACAATAAATTGAATAGAAACTCGAACAATGACTGCAATTATCGGGAAAATAACCGAGTTCAACAACAAAGAGGAGATTTGTGAGGATTATGTAGAGAGGTTTGAATGGTTTCCACAACGAAATAAAACCGTCATCACTCCTGATCAACAAAAGAAAGCATGCTTATTCAATGGTTTAGGCGCAAAAAGTTATACAGTCATAAAATCTCTATTATTCCCGAGCACTCCACAAGAGGCAAGTTATGATCGTGTAAAGAAGAAATGCACAGGTCACTTAAAAAGAACTGTAAATAAACTACTGGCACGCGTAAAATTTCAAAAACGTGGCCAGAAAGAAGGCGAGGACAATATCTATATTATTTCTACGTCATTTTATGTATATGTTTCTTGAAAATCGGAAGTTATAGATCCGATCTCCCCTACATGTTTAGCTAATAATATGCATTCAGCATTAAGCATCCTACGAGCTGTACAGCTGAACCCGATGCGGCAGCAATATACGTGATAATAGTCTGGATGGAATCGTCTAAATGCTAACCTAACTTCTGAATCCTCTAGACACCGGGCTCCCGATCTCCCTATTGTATCAAGATCTCATCTCCCGTCACAGATATTTGTAAATTACTGCTTCAACGGGAGTCATCTGGCAAAGTCCTTTGTCCCGATCCCATTAACTCCGCAGCAAGATCCGGGAACCCGGAAGACCAGGTTTCAACTATTCCTCGGGATCCCAAGGAACCTCGCTAACGATCACTTCCACAGTCCAGACTTGGAAGCACGTACCGAAACCAGCACCCTTCGCGGGAGACGGATGATCTGCAGGAAACGAAACGTTCCTGCGACGGGTCGGACACCTATAATCCGACGTCCAACAGACTAGACGCCATTTCCGGTTCGAGGGAACCGTGGAGCGCAACGGTTGCACCGACTCGAATCAATCGACGTCCATTTTTAATGAACCTGGATTGACCAGCGCCGCGGAGGTTCGACGGCAGCCGTGGGACGGCAAAAAATGAACAATCTTCTGCCGTTTGCTAGCCGCAACAATGTGAATCGATTCGTTACACCGCGCCGCTCGATCGATGTTGCGTGCCGGTGTTAGCTCGTTGCAAAAATAATTGTCGTTTCCGTTGCTTCGTCTATTTTACATGAAATTATTTATCATTGGGCTAATTCAAATTCAATTAGCCCAATCTCCTTAGATAATACTGTTTTACAAAATTCCGTTTAAAATAAAAATTGAAACAAACATTGTATAATGCATAAATACAGATGTAGCTTTCATATGACATGTAGAATGAATAAGATAGAATAGGCTTGGTGTAATCGTTATTAATATCACAATTTTTGGGTGATTAAGGGCGTTAATCGATTTGACAAGTGAAACAAAAGTAATAACCTCAAAGTCGATCTTCAAATTATATTTTTTATTGCAGAAAAAGTTCATTAACCTCAAATAAACCACTAATTTGTATTTAAGTGTCAAAGCCATCGGTTCAGTCATAACTTTTTAACTTCCCGATTCATAGGGAAATTACTGTAATGACCCCGAAAATCGAAAATCGAGTTTTTAGCAGATCTTCACGTTTCATGGTCATTGGAATCATTTTAGACTATTTTTAGCAAAATGTTTGTATGTGTGTGTGTGCGTATGTATGTTCGTATGGTATTAAATTTTTCGTTTTCTGAAAAAGTAACAACGCGATCAGAATGATGAATGATGCATTCGATGTTCCCCGCTGTAACTTAGAGCTGATTAGATTTTGGTCCATTTTGGTCAAGTAGTTCTTTAGTTTGTTTCGAAAGGAGTTGGTTCGACAATGCAATTTATACGAGAGGACGGAAATTTTCCACCGAAGAAACAAACGTAATTACACAAAAAAGTTTTTTAATATTTTTTTTCATTTTTAAAAAAAATTTTTTTTATTTATGCAACTAACGCTAATGTTACCGCTTACAATAATTGAAAATTATCCCAATGCAAGAGTGAGTTTATTATCTCTACTCCCGAGAATACATTGGGAGAATATCGATGAAAGTACAAAAAAAAATGTATATTACAATCTTTGAAAAAACAATCAGTTCAAAACAAATTATTAACTGAGATTAAATTGAAAATTAATATAAAATATATAATAATTATTAATAACATTGATGTTGAAGACGGATTGGTTAATGGAACATGCGGAATATTAAAATTTATTATTACTTTTCAAGAAAATACTAAAATTCCGTCTATATTGTGGTTAGATTTTCAATTGGCCAGAGTAGGAGTGAAAGTAAGAACTTTCCATATAGCAAACATTTTGATAAGTAGAAAACTATTGAATTTCCCTGAAAACGTATAATCTTCTTAAAACGTACACTTAATAATGATAATAATATACTGCAACTAACGAATCGGAAAGTTCTTTGTATGATTGTTGCAGAGTCATACACCAAATAAAAAACATGAATAGCTGTAGGCCCTAATAGCCATGCCTACCGCTAACCATCTCGCAAGAGCAGTTTCGCGAGCGAGCAAAACAACCCTATTCGCGAGCGAGCGAGGCGAGCAAGCAACAATAACCCCCTAGTTTTATTTGTAATAAATTTCCCAAATAATACAGAATAACACCATCAAACGACAAAATGGTTTGAACGCGGATATCATTATTGCAACGATTTACATTAGAGTACGGAGTTAATCAGACTGGCTTCTGAAATGAATTATTTATTATTCGGCGACCAAAAAACAAATTGTCGTTTAATGGTGTTAATCTGTATTATTTAGGAAATTTATTATAAATAAAAAAGTTATGACTAAACCAAGTGCTTTGACACTTAAATTTAAAATATTGAAACAATCGAGTTAATCGATTTGGCCTTTGAACGGCTCTGTATTTAATAGAGATCGAAACGATTTAATTAAATTACTGTCCCATTGTACGCGAACTCTCAGGTGTCCTGGTGCTAAATGTACGAAGTGTGTTAAAAAAATAACGGGAATTTTGTAATTTCGCGGGTTGTATTAGTCCGATTCGCGCCATTCTTCTTTGTTGCGTTGGTAAATTGTGCAGAGCGCGAGAGAAAACTAGCAGGAAGGGAACAGGGAAAGAAGCCTGACCATTCAGGTTGCCTTTACGTTCCTCTTGCGCCGTTCCCCTCCCGCTAGTTTTCTCTCGTGCTCTGGACAGTACATTGGTTGTCGTATTCGATGTTTAGTCTATTGTCAGCTTTCGAGAAGATTACATGTGCTTTGGCACGATCAGCGATTGTTTGTAGTGAAACAATTCATAGCTTTTGCGCCACGATAACGCACCAGCTCACACTTCGTTGCTCGTTCGTGATTGTTTGGGCAAAACCAACACTGTAATGATGTTTTTCTTCCCAAAAATAAAGACAACCTTAAAGAGTCGTTGTTTTTCAAACATATATGAGATTAAAAGCGCATCTCGCTGAAAGAGCTAAAATCTATCCCAAAGATCGAGTTCCAGAAGTGTTCCGGAGATTGGAAGACATGCTGGCATAAGTGTCTAATATCTAATGCAAACTATTTTGAAGAGGATATCATTCATGTAGGGTAAACTGTAGAATGATTGGCACCCTAATCCCAAAATCGCAGTAGAAATCTTTTTATCTTTTCTTAAACGAGCTTTACTTTCTATTATTATAAGCTAATCGAGATTTTTCAGCAAAATCAAACAGTTTTACGAGTCATAAATCTTTTATCTATACAGGGTGAGGCGCAAATTAGTCCCCACGATTTTTCAGCCCCTTCGGATGGTCGGACAGAAAAATGTTTCTCACCAAAGTTAATCAGTATTTAACCGACAAGAAATTGCAATTTTTTAAAATAAAAAAAAATTTATTTTCAACAAGAAAATCAAGGTCGCTGTCATATCTTTTAATGGTACTGGGTATTTTTAACTTCATAATATTGTAGGCGACGTCAAAACGAATTCAATGACCTACTATATGATGACTTTCAGGTGACTTTGAAAGAAAATATCGCCATGAATCAGTTTTTGGGGATCAGTGGATTGGAACATATGGTCCAATTCGATGGCCAGCTCGCTCGCCGGATATGACCCCTTTAGATTTTTATCTTTGGGGATATTTACAATCGATTGTATATGAAAGACCTGTGGATAATATGGAAAATCTTAAAGAACGCATAATTCAAGCGTGTAGAAATGTAAAAAGAAGTTCTCTAATGGAAGCTACGCTTAAGACTTTGTTACAAAGAGCAGAACTTTGCGTTACACAAGATGGGATGCAGTTCGAAAATTTAATTTAATTATTAATTAATTACATGTAAACGTTTAACATTTCTGTTTTCAATGTGGCTCCGTATAAATTTGGATTTTGTGAGTTAAGTTCTGAAACAATGTTTACGTTCATTTGTTTACCTCTAAATGCGAGGTGTTGCTATTACGTACCGCCGAAATATTTCAAATATTCTGGCAATTGATTCATGGCGATATTTTTTTTCAAGGTCATCTGAAAGTCATCGTATAGTAGGTCGTTGAATTCGTTTTGACGTCGCCTACAATATTATGAAGTTAAAAATAGTCAGTACCATTAAAAGATATGACAGCGACCTTGATTTTTTTGTTGAAAATAGATTTTTTTTTATTTTAAAAAATTGCAATTTCTTGTCGATTAAATACTGATTAACTTTGGTGAGAAACATTTTTCTGTCTGACCATCCGAAGGGGCTGAAAAATCGTGGGGACTAATTTGCGCCTCACCCTGTATAAAAAGAAAGTCCTGACTAACTCATCAACGCCCAGGCTAAATTCTTGGACCTAGAAAGCTGTTTTGCAAAGAGGTTTCCTTTGTGATCTATACAAGGAATAAGAAAGGATATTTCGAAATGCAACACCTAAGGTGGTGAAAAGGGGTTGCAACGTTTGTATGAGGTACATTTTATTTTTGGTCGGATTTACTTGAAACTTGGTCTTAGTTCACTTTGATATAATTAATCAAACACCTATTTCGGCATTTTAAAAAATTCAACCCCTAAGGGGGTGAAAAGCGGTTTGAAATCTAAGATGGCGACATGACATAAAATTAAAACTGTATAGGGGTGAATGGGGGGTTAAAAGGTTTTATGGAGAAACAATATCAATTTCCGAGGGCATTAAACGGTTTCCTGTGCGAGCGAAGCCGCGGGCGAAAGCTACTTATAAAATATATTGAGTGAATAACAATCGCAAGACAAGTAGCACAGTCATTAGAATATTTGCTAACAGTCACATGTGGAATTCTATTATGAAAACTTACAACGTTGTTTTGAAATATAAATACGAAGCAATAAAAAATTATTTTCTGTACCAGGAATTCTTAATATGTGTTCTTAAAATTCCCGTTACCTTCCGAACACACATCGTATACTCACAATCCACAAACATCGATACTCCGTAACAGTTCACTGTTTCCATGCACAATCGTTAACAGGTTCACTACAATGAAAACGAGTAGGGTTGTTTTTGCTCGCTCGCTTCGCGAGCTCGCGGGTAGGACTGCTCTTGCGAGAGGGTTAGTGGTACGCATGACTAGTAGGAGGGCCTACTGCTATTAACGTTTTTTATTTGGTGTGTGACTCTCCAAGAGTCACACAAAGAACTTCCTGATTCGTTACTCCTTCGCCAACATCGCCAACATCGTTTTTTTTTGGTACTTTTATCGATATTCTCCCAATGTATTCACGGGAGTAGAGATGATAAACTCACTCTTGCATTGGGATAATTTTCGGTTATTGTAAGCGGTAACATTAGCATTAGTTGCATAAATAAAAAAAAATGAAATTAAAAAAAATTTTTTTTTAATGAAAAAAAATATAAAAAATTTTTTTTTAAATTTTTGGTGTAATTACGTTTGTTTCTTCGGTGGAAAATTTCCGTCCTCTCGTATAAATTGCATTGTTGAATCAACTCCTTTCGAAAAAAACTAAAAAACTACTTGACCAAAATCTAATCAGCTCTAAGTTACAGCGGGGCACATCGATTGTATCATTCATCATTCTGATCGCGTTGTTACTTTTTCAGAAAACGTTAACGAAAAATTTGATACCATACAAACATACATACGCACACACACACATACAAACATTTTGTTAAAAAATGTCTAAAATGACTCCAATGACCATGAAACGTGAAGATCTGCTAAATACTCGATTTTCAATTTTCGGGGTCATTACAGTATTTTCCCTATGAATCGGGAAGTTAATAATCTTCCTTCTTCTTCTAAGAAGTTACGAATGACAAAATAATTCGAATCACTGTCATCGAAAAAATAAATCGTAGTGCAAGGGGTTAAGTATCGAAGTTGCATAATGTTTGAAAACAACAGCTTGCGTTCTCCGCATTGATTTCATACGATAAAGAACACAATATCGCGAGAAGTGTCTGAACGAATATTTCACGACGCGCGAATGCATAAATAAATGGAATTTAAACTGTGGGGTGTGCAAATAGGGTCCCATGGATATCATCGACACAGGTTTCTCCGACACGGTTTTCACCGACATTTAATTAATTTTTTATTTATTAATTAATTAATTCAAGAACACTCAGTTTCATATTTCGTTTTTCCACTGATTTTTATTCAATCCACATTAATTAAAAATTAATGAAATGTTGTCGGTGACAACCGTGTCGGAAAAATCTGTGTCGATGATTTCCATGGGACCCGTGAAATAATTACATCGTAAACACGACACGTTTACGTGCAATTCCTATTCTTTCCGAAGCCTGTGAAAATCAATAAGGTGCATGAACAATCTCAGCTGGCCGTTAAATGTACACATCGGGGAAAAGAATAACGTCAATATTAAATATTTTGTGTAGAAATATTTTCTCATACGACGCGGTTGTCGATGAATTCTGGTTTCGCACTGTGGTCCGGATCGAGAAATTCAGTGACATTTCGCCTAAAATGAACTTTCTCGTATCGATATCTAGTCGATGAATCTAATCTAATAGGTTATGGCCAGTGAATGTTTTTTTAAAACTAACTGTGGTCTGTTGAAAACTAATTCTTCTTAAATGTCTATGGACCTCGGAAATGAAGAAATTAGTACAATTTAATAAATATTATAGTTGTAATAAACATTGAAAGTTGGACATTTTTACGATCCTGTTTAATATTTTCTCTTGCTTTTTCTTTTTAAATTGTTGGCAGACTTTTGCAATAAAAAATCATCTTCTATTATCAATTAATGTAAATACTCCATTTAAAAAATAACGCCGAATGCAGTAAGAAAAGAGTATACCATTCAAGATTAAGCGAGTTTAAGTTTCTAACAAATTAGAGTATTTTTAGCACAACTCCCTCTCTCGGGTTTGATTCGTCTGATCGGTTTTTATCTTCCAGCCGAGCACGTTATACGAAAACGTACGAAACAGGCAACAATTTGTCATCCAGTCGACAGTTGGACGTAATTTCCAATAACGAAAACGTGACAGTCGCCGCGGAACGATTGTTTACGAATCAATGTAGACAGAAGTAGCAAATGAACTTCCGACCTGGAGTAACCACGGGAAGTTTTATCGACTTGGCTGTAGAAGGACGTCAACCCCGGTCTATGGCTGACCAGAAATACCATGTAAACAGAATTCCAAAGCTTCTTCTTCTTCAAGATAAACGGGAACTGGTTAGTCACCGCTGTGGAAGCCGGCGAAAGATGGCCTCGACATTAAAGCGTCTCCCTCCTTAAAAACTTGACGAATGGCGTAATTAATACTGACGGATTCCGAGGATGCTGAAACCGCGGCGCAGCGCATTTTCCATTTTATTCGGGGACTTCGAGCTCGAGCTTCTATATCCGTCCGAAATCCAACGTTACGGATCCGACCGAGCGCGTTGTTCGCAAGTGTTTACGAACTCCCACGTATTGTATATTTCCGAAAATTAACGAATTCGACTGACTTTCATTGCATGCTGCGCCAACGCGAACGCGAAACGGGTTGCGCGGACGAATTAAAAGAAGTTTGGAATCCCACAAATCAGACTTTTCTAGACTAAACAATAGGTAATTTGTGGACGACCGTTGGTACTTGGCGCTCGCTGAAGCTTTTGCCAAATTTCTCTCTCTCTCTATCTCTTTGCCTACTTCGATTTCCTCTCCTTCCTAGGGAACAAGGTATTTTGAGTCGTCTGCGGCGCTCAATTTCCTCTTACAGTTATTCCTCGGAAATCGAGAAGAATAAACGTATTGGGGCAAGAGCGGTAACAAAAATGAAACGTAATTCTTCTCTCTTTGTGTCTGAGGCGACGCGACGTTCGATCGATTTGGTAGATAGCATCTCTCTTGACATTTGCAAGCTCTTTCGATGCTGCTTGAAAAATTTGTTTCTTGTCGATGATGTTATGTTGCCTGAAATGAATGTTCATATTCAAACGAAAACTCATTTATGCAGAGAATATCTTTTGAATCAGAGAAGAAATATTCTATAATTTCAAACTGCGTGTGCAATACGCGATTGATTAGATTGCGGATTGTTATGCAAAATAAAAACGTTCTGCATCTGTTGCAAGGAACAGGAGCAACATAGAGATTTCTTTCCTTCTTTAATAATGTTAAGAGGTTGGAAATAGTGTGTCAATACTCATCAATAGTTCTCGAGCTAATCATTTTTGTCATAAATGCATGAAAATCCGCAGTCTACTAATAATACATATTGAATTCAATTCTCCAGTTGCCAAGAATATGATCACGGTTTTATAAAATGTCACTTATTTTATCATGAACTTGATTTTTGTGGCTTGGTATGTTTGCTTTTTTAGAAATGCAAACCAAGGTGTGAAGACGATTTAAGTTAATAAAAATGTTTCTTCTGGTTATATCGATCCTTTCATGTAACATTGTGAACGTTAACTTATAAATTAATTTTATACAAATTACAAAAAATATAACGAATATAAATTTTATATATGTTAGACATACATTTCTATACATATATGAAATATATGATGTTATGAAATATATTTAATACTATCTGTACCCGACCACGCGTTGCTGTGGTTCAGTCTGGCTAAATGGAAAAGAAAGAAAAGAGAAAGAGCAACAGACATACTTTTCTACTTTATATCTATCCCTCTCTTTCTCTCCCCCTCTCCTTCTCTCTCTCCCTCGCTCTCCCTCTCCCGCTCCCCTCCCCCTCCCTCTCAGTCACTCTCTCTCTCCCTCTCCCAATGAGTACCTCAAATTGAATATTGATGCTACCAGTCAAAAGTTATAAGCAGAAACGTGCCCAAAAAAGGGCGAAAATGTCGTCTGTGGTCACTAATGACGTCACAACTTTTGAACGAATGGACTTTTTCGAACGCGGTTTTCGCCTAAACCTTCCCGAAGAAACGCCGCGTTTAATGGCTCAAATCCCAGCTTGCTGCGTTCAGCCGTTCTCAGATGATGCAGGCAAACACGATTTTATTATATATGTTTTTCCAAAAAAAGCATGTTTTTACCTGTCACAGGTGTGACATCTGTATAATAGGTATATAAAAACACGCGCGTATTCAAATGCAACGTTGTGTCAAAATTTCAAAGCAATCAGTGACGAAGTTTCGGAGATTTAAGATTTTGCACAAACGAATATTTACATTTTTATTTATATAGATAATATACAGGGTGGCCCACATAACTCTGAACAGCTCAATATCTCCGTTACTTTTCGTTGTACAAAAAAACTTCGTAAGACAAAGTTACACTGTTTGAAGGGCCACATATAACGGTGTAAGGGAAAAAATTTTCAAGGTCATTTTTATGAGATTTCAAGGTTATCGATGTTTTTTTAAATGGAATGAGGTATTTTTTAATACATCAATCGATGCAGCTGGACATTCTTTATAAAAAAGTACTAACCTATGTATGTCGAAAAGTTAGTAGTTCAGGAGATATTTCAATTTAAATAACTCCAAAATACCATTACTGTCGTACTAAGACGTTACACAAGTAAGTAAACACTAACGCCTTAGTACGACAGTAATGGTATTTTGGAGTTATTTAAATTGAAATATCTCCTGAACTACTAACTTTTCGACATACATAGGTTAGTACTTTTTTATAAAGAATGTCCAGCTGCATCGATTGATATATTAAAAAATACCTCATTCCATTTAAAAAAACATCGATAACCTTGAAATCTCATAAAAATGACCTTGAAATTTTATTTCCCTTACACCGTTATATGTGGCCCTTCAAACAGTGTAACTTTGTCCTATGAAGTTTTTTTGTACAACGAGAAGTAACGGAGATATTGAGCTGTTCAGAGTTATGTGGGCCACCCTGTATGAAAATAAATCTTCACCCAGGAGTGCAGCACTGCGGTCGGTTATACAGTGTACACTACGCGACAAAAAGATAACACACTATCCAATTTTGTTAATTTTCGAAAATATAGTTGAATAACTACAGTTTTCGTATTATATATCATTGCTTAGTTAGTAATAGACTGTATCTGTACAGGGTAAATGCTTGTTTTCTGTCTATAGGTTTACGGTTAAATCAAAACGTAAACAGTAGTGCTATTTGCTGCGTTAAAATGATAGCACAAAATCAAATTTGTATGTTTCCAGTTAACATCAAGACGTCAAAGTGTTCAGGTCGACAAGTATTTAATATTGTGCGTGTTCTAGAATTGAAATATTGTGACATTTTCAATAATGGGTCGCGATAAAAGATTGACTGGTCCTGAAATAGTATTGGGTATGGGAATAAGTTTCCGTCCTTTTGGAGATGTCGTTGTACTTACAGTGAGTGTCGAAAGTATTCGTACACTGATAATTTTCAAACAAAACTGTGAAATTGTTGTTTATTAACTATTTTTTCTGTAAACAATGAATGTGTACATATTCTGAGAAGTCCATAGAATAGGTACAATGCAAAAAAAAATTAATTTCTTGATTAACTTGCGAATGTAATAAGGAAAAACAAAAAATCGACTGAAATACACCAGCAAATAGTATTCGTACACTCCTTATTTCGAGAGCGTAGGGAACAGTTCTTAACGTAAACATACCATGTAAACATAAACAAATTGCGGTGTAAGTATGATTGATCTCCTCAGTATATTTAGAAACGTTGTTGGCATCAATACCATTTCAAAATTCGGAAATATTCAAAGTTATCGTTGAAAAATGGTACGGAAACGTACGGAAACAACGATAGAAGAAAGAAAAATGATTATCAGCTTACACAATCAGTGTAAAAGTTTAGCAGAAATTTCGCTTATTGTAAGTAGATCTCGATCTACTATACAAAGTTTAATTGACAGGTATGGGCTACGAAAAAGACTACAAAATAAATCAAGAAGTGGACGTCCACGAAAAATCAATCAATACACTGGTAGAGTTATTATTAGAATGGTAAAGACAAATCCAAGAATAAATGCAATAAAAATAGTTGAACACATTAAAAATAATTTAAACATTGATGTATCTGCTAGTACTGTGCGCAGTTTTATACGAAATTCAGGATGTCACGGACGGGCGGCCGGTACAAAATTTTTCGTAAGTGACACGAATAGAAAGAAAAGACTGGAATTTGCAAATAATAATGTAACTACACCAGTGGAGTACTGGAATAAAGTGAACTTCACAGATGAATGTAAGTTCAACATTTTTGGGTCTGATGGACACCGTACCGTTTGGAGAAAAAAAATACAGAATTGAAACAACAAAACTTAAAAGCTATAGTCAAACACGGTGGAGGTTCGGTACTTGTTTGGGGCTGCATGAGTGCAGCTGGTGTTGGCTCATTAGAATTTATTGATGGAATAATGAACCACAGGGCCTATATTGACATTCTGAAAAGCAATCTTGATCCTGGTGCAGAGAAAATGAATATTAAAGATGATTTCATTTTCATGCACGATAATGACCCGAAGCATACTGCGTATAATACCAGAATGTGGATACTACATAACACACCGGCGTATCTGAAAACTCCGCCACAATCTCCCGATATTAATGTTATAGAACACCTGTGGGATTATTTAGAACGACAGATCAGAAAAAATGAATTTCTTTAAATGAGAGCTTAAAAAACACACTGAAGGAAGAGTGGAACAAGATCCCACAACACGTAACCCTAAAATTTAGTAAATTCAATGCCGAGAAGAATTGCAGTGGTTATAAAGGCCAAAGGCTATCCAACCAAATATTAATTAATAATTTTTTAATGTCACATTAATTGACATTACGCTTTCTTTCTCAAATTGTAAAAAGTTAGAAACTGTACGAACACTTTCTGTTAATATATTTCAGTCGATTTTTTGTTTTTCCTTATTACATTTGCAAGTTAATCAAGAAATTAATTTTTTTTTGCATTGTATCTATTCTATAAACTTCTCAGAGTATGTACACATTCATTGTTTACATAAAAAATAGTTAATAAACAACAATCTTACAGTTTCGTTTGAAATTTATCAGTGTACGAATACTTTCTACACCCACTGTAAGTACCGATCGCGTATTTGATGGTACGTAGTACATGTTTTTGAAAGGTCTATATCTAACAAGGGAACATATTCAGATGCGACAATCGGATTTTGATGAAACTTTGGGAGCTTATAGTACTTTGAAAAATATTTGACACGTATTTTTTTTTATCGGCAACCATCCACTCTGAAGGGGTGAAAACAGCCCTCAAAGTTGGTGGTCAAAACCATATTTTTTGAGATATCTCGGAAACCAGAGGTCGAAAAAATTTGAATTTTTTTTAAAATTGTGTGTTTTTCAATGGGGGATGTATTCGCGTAAAAAAATTTTAACAAAAGTTTTTTGTTTAAACAATATATTAAAAATTTGATTTTTTTTGCAGTTTCTCGTATTTATTGTTAGTTCATTTTAATGTAAACTTGGGTGTGTGATCTTTGATCCAAAATAGGGGATACATGTTTCAGGATTTTCTTTTTTTTTGCCATTTAACAATAATTATGCATAATGGAAGATAGTCTTGCACCTGGCGTGTGAAGAAATTCTGGCTTGTTTTATCGAAATATAAGCATTTAGTATGAACATATATAGTATTTTAAACAATGCTACTGGATTATATGTCGTTTGTTATTTTATCAGTAGCTAAAGAAGGTGGCGCAGGTAGCAGCGTGACGCGGTGCTAATTACCGCGGCGGAGTAAGGGTACCGACTTGAATGTATAGCCAATTCGTCTGCGAATTTCTGCTGTCGTTGGGCTTTCGGTCAAAATATACCTGGAGCCTTTTCAAATACACTGTGGACCCTTCAAATAATCGAAACTGGAGTTTCCCTCGTTGTATATGGTAGTTCTGATAAGAGCTGGTGGCAAAATGCTGCACACTGCAGTTTTACCTTGGTTATTTATAGCATTTGAAAAGGAAACGAATGTTTTCAAAAGTTTCTATTGATTATTAGGGTGAAAGAGGAGGAAATGTAAAGTAGTCTTAAGAATGTACATATAAATATGGGCACCTTGCTTTGTGTGCTACAGTTTTTCTGTATTACGGTTTGAGTTGTGTAGGATTTCGTTATCAAATTAACGTGCATATTAAGAAGTTAAGGCTACTGCTTTCGGATTTGCAAAACAGTGCCACATAACAAATAATTTCTGGCGATAATCAAGGTAAACATCCGATAATTATATTATTTTTACTTTTCTTGATTGTTTATTTTTAGATTCGTTTTTACAAACATGAAGATCAATCCGATGAACATTATAAACATTTTGATCGAAACATATCACAGCAATAATAACAAGGAAACACCCAACGACAGCAGAAATTCGCAGACGAATTGGCTATACATTCAAGTCGGTACCCTTACTCCGCCGCGGTAATTAGCACCGCGTCACGCTGCTACCTGCGCCACCTTCTTTAGCTACTGATAAAATAACAAACGACATATAATCCAGTAGCATTGTTTAAAATACTATATATGTTCATACTAAATGCTTATATTTCGATAAAACAAGCCAGAATTCCTTCACACGCCAGGTGCAAGACTATCTTCCATTATGCATAATTATTGTTAAATGGCAAAAAAAAAGAAAATCCTGAAACATGTATCCCCTATTTTGGATCAAAGATCACACACCCAAGTTTACATTAAAATGAACTAACAATAAATACGAGAAACTGCAAAAAAAAATCAAATTTTTAATATATTGTTTAAACAAAAAACTTTTGTTAAAATTTTTTTACGCGAATACATCCCCCATTGAAAAACACACAATTTAAAAAGAAATTCAAATTTTTTCGACCTCTGGTTTCCGAGATATCTCAAAAAATATGGTTTTGACCCCCAACTTTGAGGGCTGTTTTCACCCCTTCAGAGTGGATGGTTGCCGATAAAAAAAATACGTGTCAAATATTTTTCAAAGTACTATAAGCTCCCAAAGTTTCATCAAAATCCGATTTTCGCATCTGAATATGTTCCCTTGTAAGCTTCAAAACGTAGTTAGTGGCAATTGTTTCGGGCGTGAACAGCAGTCAATTTTTCGCGTGAAAAATGTCGACTTTTGTTCCAAGTAAGCAGCATTTGCGGGAAGTCGTGTTGCATTATTTTGTTTTAAAGAAAGGTGTTATATATTTACTATATTATATTTATTATATATTTACGAGGACGATGCTCCTTTAAAAACCATGATTTCGACGTAAGGGCAAAGATTGCGATGGTGTGCCAAAAAATTCGAAGATACAGATTTTCCAGCATTACTTGATGGAAATCCACGTCAAACAGTTGCAGAACTGTCAATTGAATTAAACGTCGATCGATCTACTGTTGGAATACGTTTTTACACTATGGGAATTGTTTATACGCTTCTTTTCAACAAAAAGGGGCGGAAACTTATTCCCATACCCAATAACACTCAAAATTTGCGTAAAGAAAATTGTTCCATTGCTAAAATTGCGAAACTGTTGAGTCGTAGTCGCAAAGTTATTTACAATTTCTTAAAAAATGTAGATGAATACGGAAAAAAGAGCGCAGGTCGTCCGAGAGTAACAACTGATCGTCAACGGCGTGTAATTTTAAGAACTGCATCAAATTCTGCTACTACCGCAAGAGAAATTGCAGTAGAGCTGGAGTAAATACTAAGATACGTAATGTACGACGTATTATAAAAGAATGTAAATACATAAAACACCAAAAATTATTGCGTAAACCGCCGCTAACTAAGCAACAGAAAGAAGCTCGTATACAATTTCAGAAGTATGTTCATAAGAAGAAAAATGGCGAAAAGTTATCTTTAGTGATGAAAAGAGATTTACGTTAGATGGACCGGATGGTTACCGTTGTTATTTCCACGGTTTGCGTAAAGAACAAAAAATGTTATGCAATCGATAATTCGGTGGTGGTGGAGTAATGGTGTAGGCGGGAATTGGGTACTATGGAAACACGTAAGTTAAGTTTATAAGTGGAAAAATGAATAGTGCAAAGTACATTAGTTTAATTGAACGATTGAAGAGACATGCTGTAAAAATTGCAGGCACAAACTTTATTTATCAGCAAGTTAATGCAAGTGTTCATACTGTAAATATTGTAAAAGAATATTCTGCACGGGAAAATATTCAAATTTTGCAGTGGCTAGCCGGTTCTCCAGATTTAAATATTATAGAAAATTGCTGGACCCATTTAGCCAAATCGGTACATGCCGGCGGAAGACAATTTCGAACCCTCGACTATCGTTAAGCAGAAACGTGTTTAAAAAATTATATAAATCTGTACAGAAACGTTTATTTCAAGTTATACAAACAGAAGACGGAGTTACAAAGTATTAAGACATTATTTTTTTATACATATACTTTATATTTTAGTTATTTTAAGAAATGTGTGCTATCTTTTAGACCAGTCCTGACCAACACACGGCCCGCCAGGCGATTTTATATTTCTATTGAAACTTTTGTTTCTTGTTGTATGTGTACAAAAAATATTAAATAAATGAAGTGTCATTGTTATAATGCGCAAGTGCGACTACGAACTCCAGTATTATATTTGATATCTTCGATATAATTGAGTTACAGTGCAACAATGAAATGAAACAAATTTTTGCGTCCACATCAAAAATTAATTTTTACAATACTTATATTACATCTGAGAGATATTCCAATTTAAGATATTTTGCACAACGAGTTGTAAGTGCTTTTGGATCCACATATGTTTGTGAAACATTTTTCTCCAAGATGAAACTTACAAAGAGTTCGTCACGTGATTCATTAACTGATGCCAATTTAGAAAACCAGCTAACGAAAGATGTGCAACGTCGAACATAAATAGAGATTTACAAAGGATAAGCAAATATCTCAGTAATTAAGACTTATTTTTTAGTCTTTGAATTTTAATTAAGTTAATGATATTGAATCATAGTATAACAATAAAGTTTTATTCATTTCGTATTTGTGTTACATTTTTTAAAAGCACGTTTAGCTAAAGTGCGGTCCGCTGTAACGTTACACCGTTACACAGCATCAAAGTTGCCCGTGAAACCATTTGAGTTGGCCAGGCCTGTTTTAGATGCAGCGATTTTTCGTTCAATGTTACGTATATTTTCCAATAAAATTGTTTCTTCTCGTAATAAATGTATAGAAACATATTAACACTTTACCTACCGGAAGCCTATTAATAGGATTTTCAATAATTATGCTGCACTAAAAGAGAGTATAGAAATTTTATTTTACATTGCAATCTTAAATGAAACTATTGGATGACATTATTGAGGGTGACTTGTTAGTTCACAATTAAAATTGCTGTTGCTATTCAAGATTCCATTAAAAAGTGTTTAGCCATGTACCATAGATTTTTCAAAATTATGCAATAATCACCGGTCGGTAATGTGTTAAAATAATATTATATTTTATTCTTGTTAGCCAGTATCCAGGTCACAAACAATGTAATAACGTAGACTACTTGAAAAGCTAAAATACCATTTATCTGTATAATGTGCTATCGTTTTATCGCGGAGTGTAATATTTAATTAAATGCAACGGACAAAATTCAGATGTCTCACACAAAGATCAAAGTGCAATTATCTTTCGTTTTGAAAAAATTCTGTTTGAACTTATACTCTTCGTTTAGTAAAGTACCCGCGACCCGGTTACGTGACGCGTTCCGTTTCT
This sequence comes from Lasioglossum pauxillum, assembly GCA_933228785.1. NCBI lineage: Eukaryota > Metazoa > Arthropoda > Insecta > Hymenoptera > Halictidae > Lasioglossum > Lasioglossum pauxillum. Next base: position 28,974,875 of record OW121702.1, on the reverse strand, counting down.
GTCGTGCATATGTCACAATGTCACAATGTTTTTCCCTGAATTTGTGTTCTTTCCCCTCATTGGGTGACACTGCTCGCGACTCACCCATCGGAATCATAAAACATAAGACGAGAGCAAATAGCGACAAAGGGCAAAGCTGCGACAAATAGCATCGATCAGTTGGAGGGGGCGGGGGGGCTACAATCGCGGTATCAGCGTGTCTAATTTCAGCAAATGAAATGGTGTCAAGGCTCGCGAGACACCGCAACGGTGTCGGCAAATCGGTGGGGAAGCAGGATTTTTCCGCGACGGTAAACAAACCGGAGACGCCATGCCGCGCCAGGCAGGGTCACAAGAGGAAAAAAGAGTTTCGATGTACGCTTCACGAAAATAAATCCGCCGGACATTGGGAGCGGAGCCAATCCATCCGAGAATATTCGGGGATTTATCGCGGCCATTCCGTTATCTATTCGCGTGGTACGCGTTCCTCATCCTCCTCTCCTCTTCTTCTTCTTCTTCCTCCTGTACCTCCTGCGCATCGGCTCGGGCATTAGCCACGCTCTCGTTCGTACCGGAAGTCGATCGTATCTCCTTAATGACCTGTATTGAATCGGAACGCGTGCAGAAAACGCGGAACCCCTGCTCTGGTGCTTCCGAAGATGTGAAAACAGCCCTCCGATTTTCACCCTCGCCGAAACGGAGACCGTCATTCGGAAATTCCGTGGTATTACACGGGAACCGTGCTTCCGGCGAAACACACTTTGACGCAAATTTTTCTTTTAAGGAGGGATTCTCGAGTAACGACAGTGAACACAATTTTTCTGAATTTTTTTAGGATAACTGAGCCGTTCATGTTGAAAGCGGCCTAAGCCCATTTGTTAATTGTTTTTTGTTGACTGTAGTAACGTGTACAACATTTTGCGGCCAAGAATGTTCAGAATATACGACAATTTTTCACACGTAAATTTTCGCAGTTATTTCAATAATTAAAAACATTACTTTGAAAGTGGCCTAAGACCAATCCATTATTGATAACGTCCGGAAGTGCTGATTTTTAAAAGAATTCTAACGGAGAAATAATAAATTGGTTAAAAATATGCTGGATACGTTTTTTTGAAAAATGAACCACGTAAAAGTTTCTATGAAATATCAATGGATGAGAATACAGAGTTTAAAATCCTGGATTTATTACCACGTCGGGGGGTGGGGGGCAGACCAAGAAAGTATTGACACTACATCATAAAATTGTAAGACGAATTACAACAGCGAAATACAAGGACATGATGGACTTACTACGTTATACATACGTATACCACCGAAGCACCATGACTTTTTCAAATCCCTCCCGCATACACAAAATTTTTTCATTTTAGATTATGTCGAATGGACTTCGGCTGTTTCAAATTTTGAAAACATATTATCCGCTTAATAATTGTTATTATTTTACTAGTGTGGCACATTGGTATCCTATATGCATATTTTTAATTTTATTGACATGCAAACGTTTAAAAATCTCAATTTAAATATAAATGGACTTAGTTCGCTTCCATAATCAACGGATACATACATGGAACTAGACTTTTTTGGATTGTAAATAAATAGTCTTGAAATACACGCGTTTTCTCTTGTTGGTTATATTCTTCTTATTATTAATTGTACAATGTAATATAGATATAATATTAACAAGATAATATAAAAATTGAAACAGTTCTACTGTTCGGAAAAAAGTTTCCTTTCTTTGGTCAGTTAAATTTGTATTGTTCAAGAACGTATTATAAATAAAAAATCGAACATATAATTTAGGTCCAATGTGTAAAGAAATATGTAAAGACAGTTTTGTTTCCTTGTTTCGGGGTGCCAACCGTGGCTACAATGAAACACCATTTTTTAATGATTGTTATTGCTAACAATTGCTAAAAAATTGCTTTGTATTCTTGAAACCTTACATGATAAGCGTGTAAATTTTTTTATTATAACCTTCACATTTTCGAATTAAAAATTTCCAAAAAATCGTGAACCTACAACTAACCTCTACTAACATAATCTAAACATTTTATTAGGGATTAATACAGAAATGGGGATTTTTACTTAATGATTTAAAGAGTTGGTTTGATTTAAGAAGTTTACATCATTTGAAAAGTGTTAATTTACATTTATAACTATTTGAATTGTTACAATTGTTGAGATTTTTGAATTTGGAGTTTTGGAAGTGTCGTTTCCCTCTTTTTTTACAAACATGTTTCCTTTACCGCAGCTATTGATAAATTAAATGCTAGATATTTACTAAGGACATATTTAATTTATTGATACCATCAAAACCTTTTAATCTTTTGTATGCAATTAGACTGTATTAGTATGTATTAGACTGAAATTCTGAATAAAAATCTACAGCTTATTGGTAAGGCATTTTTGTATCGGTATCTAATGTTTCGAAGAATATTTTTTAATGGGAGCCATATCGTGTAAATAATTATAATTATTTTTGTCGACGATTCGAAAATAGAGAGCAGTAATGGGATTCTCTTACTAGAGAACATAACGTACTCGTTATGTTTTCCACTTGCAACGCAAACAGAAATGAAGATTTATGTTGTGTATGAAAAGAATGTCGCCAGCAAACTCGCATATAAAAAATGTTTTTCAAAATTATATTCCATACCCGTTTTATAAGAAATTTAAAGAAACGAACATCGCAAAAAGTAGGTTCTAGATTATTGATGCCAGTTTAAAACCTGGGTGATAGTTTTCATAACGTTACAAGCTACAAGCTTGGTACACAGATTATTGTACCCCATAAACGCAAATCCACAGTTCAACACAGTTATTTTATTTTACAATTATTAATAGATAGCGTATTTTATGACAAAAATGAATACGTTAAACTCAAAACAGTAAAAACATTAGAAGAATTTAAAAATAATGTCAAATTATTTTGAACCTCTATTAAACTTATTGAAAAGAAAATAATGTTCTGTTTCACTCCAGTTTGTTGCAATTCAGGTAGAAAATTTGTATTTTGCACGACGATCTGCTGTCTAATTATTAATACTATAAAGGTGCTTCAATAGGTAATTATTCCCATTTAATTTACAATTTATAAATGCATAATTTTTAACTTACAATTGGGTAATTATTATATTTGAGTAATAATTAAGAAATCGCGGAGAATCTGTATAAACACAGTCTTCTCACTTTTGCCCGGCAATGCTCGGCATGGTTATTGTTAATAACAAACGAATTCAAAGCCAACAGTTTCCAATAACTTGAACGGCGCGCCTTATCGGTGACAGGATTTATTATCGCAATATTTCAAGTAGAGAAGGAGTCTGCAAGCAAATGGAACGGGTTCGTTTAAAACAAGTAATAAGTAACCAATGATCATTTTTTCCTGTCACGAGTGGCACCGAAGAAAATCGCTGGTTTAAAAGTTTGCTTTTATTCCCCCTCGCAGTAATTTACATGAAATCGCTTTTGTTCGATTCCGAACGAGGAAAGTTTCCCTCGGTTCGCAATACTTAAGCGTAACAAAAATCTGAAATTCTCTTCCGTAGATTACTGAATATCGATCATTTGCGGTCGCGATGTGGACACACCTCCAGTCATCGGGTGGTTTCATTTTGATCGGGCCGCGAATCGCCGCCATTTCCATGGCGATCTCGGCACGAGCCCCCTCTATTGCATTCTCATTATACACCATGTGGAATTAATACACAATTAACCTGCCACCGTAAATTGTGATGCGGTGCGACCGCGTATCAAGTAACTCCTTACTCGAATAGGAGATAGAGTTTGCTCGTTTCCTAGTGGTTTTTGCTGTTCCATTGAATTCCGTATTCATTACCCCAATATAATTCTGTTAATTTGCTAAAGTATTCTTATCCAGCAAAAAAGAAACAACATCGATCGAATATCTTGTGCATAGAAATTAGAATACAATATCAAGAATAATAAGTAGATTGGGTATCTACAATAATTTCTAAAATAAAAGTAAAATAGTATCTAAAATAAAAATTGTCTGCATTGACCGCAAGACACAGAAACTAAAACGAATGCTATTTCTACTCTTGATGATTTTAATAGAGGAGAAATCATATGTACAGTAAGTAAAGTCGCGTTATTTTGCAAACGGCTGTGTTCTGCACGGAGAAATATCGTGTAGGGACACTATTTTTTTTATGACTGCGTCTACCATGCCGACTGCGCCGAGAATACAAACGAAAGCAGAACGTAGAAAAGGACAGTATGTAAATACGGATTGCGCGGCCGAAGCGTATTGGTGTGAACCACTTACAAATCCAATTGCAAAACTTCTTTAGTTTTCAGTATTTTTTTATGAGACTCTCACCAACTTAATTGTGGCATTTTTCTGATTAAAATGACACAACAAACGATATAATTTCAAATATATTTTGTGGTTTAATTGACGGTATGGAGTAACTAAATAAAAATTTATTTTAAATTTTATAAATTGTAAGTTATGCTTTACATGTGCAGTCAATAGGAGCCAAATTGTATCTTGCTTGGTGTCATTTTAATAAGAAATATGCCAGAAATAAGTTGGTGAAAGTCCCATAAAAAAATAATGAAAAATAAAAAAGTTTTATAATTGGATTAGTAGTGGTTCACACCGATATACCCGAGCCGAGATCAATCATCGCCGGCCTGCGACGTTGGCCGGCAGTGGAGTGGGTAGACATTAGACAAATTCTCGGTAGAAGGTCGCGGAGAAATATCGCGACTTTACTGTACAAATAAACAGATTAAGAATGTCACAGATTAAAAGTATTTATCATTTGTGTTAATATTCTTATATTTGTATAACTCTTCGTTCTGTACACCTTACTATTATAAGAATATAAACTTTTTCTTATGTACGAACATTTAATTGGAACTGTTTCCTTTATCTCGATCGACAATTTGTTAATAAAGTATATTGACGTTTTCAGCGCACTGGTTCGATCTGATGTTACTAATTAAGCAATTTTGCAAATTACCACAAAATTTTCAACGTTTCGGTCTATTTTTAGACAATTTTCAAGACAAAATTTTTATATAATTGCGTTTATAAAAAATTATTAAATCAATGTATAATATGTAATTTATGTTACATTCTGCACAAAAACCAAATGTTCTAAGAAACGAATCTACTTGTTAAGTGAACAAATTTATGATTTTGTACCGGATCATTCCTTGAGAACCTTCATATTTTCATTTTTAAAAAAAAATTTGTGGTAATTTGCAAAATTGCTTAGTTAGTAACATCAGATCGATCAGTGCACTGAAAACGTCAATATACTTTATTAACAAATTGTCGATCGAGATAAAGGAAACAGTTGCAATGGATGGCGAAGTAATCACAATAGACGAAGGTTTTTATGCGTCAATGTTAAGACAATTCGGCTTTGAAAATACCATTGTACCAAGTAGTGCCAAATAGAAATTTCATTCTTTCTCTAATCATTTGAATAAGTTGAAAATAACACTGAATCCTCCAATCCTTTCTCAATTAGCTCCTGCCCGATTCTGTCATAAATGCATGAAATTCGCAGTCTAGTGCAGTGTTGGGCCAGTGTCGCCAGTTGAGCTCCAAACGGAGCTCACACATTCCCATCTTTTTCCCCTTCCACTATCCCATTCCAGCACCATGCGCACACTCCACGTCCCCCAGAGAGGGGGTACTTGATTACCCTCGATTGCTGGCGACCTGGTGACACGTCGAGAAGGGGTCGAGTCGGGTCGGGTCGGGTTCCCGAAAATTTCGAGATTCCCGAAGAAATCGGGATCCCAAAAATTTTGAGAATATGACATAAGACACTCTTGAAAAGAATTCGTGATGGACAACATTCTTTCAATCTCGGAAACATCTAGAATAAAAAATCCGAAACTATCAATGTATTCATTAAAGCGAATATAAATGATTACTGGATTCTCGAAATTTTCGGGAATCCCGATAAATTGGAGAATCCCGATTTTTTTCGGGAATCCCGATAAATTCGAGAATCTCGAAATTTTCGGGTACCTATCCCGATCCCGAAAAAATTTCGTGTTCCCAACCCGACCCGATATTTCGGGTTCTCGCACACCCCTAGTGTTGGGCATGGTATGGGCTCATCAAACGCTTGCTTCCCCTACCAACGTCTCTCGCGTCCTTTCTCCAATGGCAAAGGCGCAGCGCTTACTGGAAGGGGACAGTGAACGCTAACGGTAGGAACAGTTTTGTCTCGATTGAGGCAAATGTGCCCAACACTGGTCTACATTTATGACATTATTTTCTTAATTAATTTTACCAGCAGATAAATTACTTTCTTTTGAATTTCAAAACAGCGGCGATGGTACTTGCATTTCGATTTCCAGAGATTTTCGACGTAAAGTGGAAAGGAACGACCCGAAAATCGAGAACGACTTCTATATAGAAACAAGAGTAATGTGTTCCACTGTTAGCATTCCCGAATTCCGAAATACGTATAGTCTGATTTAACACAGGAGGATTTAATAGATCCGCGCTACGAGTGGGGGAGTCCGGGGTTAGTTGACTAATGGGGTTAGTCGACTAATCCATTTTAATTGTAATACTATAAAGTAGATGATGCTGCTTTCAGCGATATTGAAAATAAGAATGACTAGCTCACCTTGCAATGAGTTGTCGTGACCAAAACTTGCGTGTTATACCAATAAGAATGAAACATCTAAAAACATCGGCTGTAAGTAAATATTTTTGTTTCGACTATTGGAGCCGTTTATTTTGAAAGTGGTCTAAGTCCATTTAAGTTTAAATCGAGATATTTAAGAGTTTGCGTTCCAATAAATTTAAAAATATGTATACGTATAGGATACCAATATATCACACTCCTTAGGTGTATCTTAGAGAGCTAATATGTATAATAATAATAATATGTGTCTTCTTACCAAAAATGCAGTTAAGCCGCTTTCAAAATCAACAATTAGATTTGTCATAAAATTTGAAACAGCCCAGTCCTTTCGATATAATTTAAAATGCTGCAAATTAAAAAATAATATACAATTTATTTTATATTTCATTACAAAACTTGAAAAACACCATTTATGCAATTCAGGAAATCTAACTATATGAATTATTTGAAGAAGTCATGGTGCTCCGGTGGTATACGTATATATCGTAGTAAGTCCATCATATCCTTCTATTTCGCTGTTCTAATTTGTCTTATATTTTTCTAAAGTGGTGTCTATACAATATTTTGGAACTTTCTTGGTCTACCCTGACATGGTAATAAATTCAATATTTTAAACTCTGCATTCTCATGCATTGTTATCTTATAGAAAATTTTATATGGTGCATTTCTCAAAAAACGCATCCAGCATGTTTTTAACCAATTTATTGTTTGTAATAACTGTATCGGTAAAACAGAGCTACTACCTTAACATCAAACAACTGACAAATGGACTTAGGCCACTTTCAAAATAAAAATTTGTGTCATTCTAATAACCTGCTAATTTCCTTTTTACAAAATCTTTGTGATTTTAAATATATTAGTTACAATTTGCTTCAGAATGAAAAGATAACATACGTATGTGAATATTAAAATTGCTAGCTTGATTTTTCTCGAAAATGAGCTCAGGCCACTTTCAAAACAAAACGGATTATTTATTAATTTGTATCAATATGATACATTGACTACAATTTGAGGAATTTTATTTTATCCGGTGCATCGAGGTTATGCGCGTGTGGCCATTACAACGATAAAAATGTCGGACGGGGCTACTTGACTAAGTATAGGATTTACGTCATTCAAGAAAGATACCTTGTCCTCAGAAGCAGAAGATGATTCAGAGTGCTTGATCTGCAATAAATCTCACACTGATAGTGTTTGTGGTAAAAACTGAATGCAGTGCACACGTTGCAGCAAACGGGCTCACGAGAAATGCATCAGATGTGTGTATTAACTGTTACTCGGATGTTGATATGTAAGCCTAATTTGGCTTAATTTTGACTACAAATCATCATCTGATTCCCTACAGTAGATATGTATTGTATGAACAGGGGCGGATTAAGCGGTAAGCGGACTAAGCGGCCGCGGGGGGCCCCGCGGTTTGGTTTTGGGGGCCTCGTGCTTGTAGCAGAAAATGGTTAGCTTGCAAAATTGTGCAACTGCCCTGACTACCGCTAAAGGTATCTTTGCTAAAAAAAGAAGGGTCATTCATTGTTGAATGTATAATGTATCGCCTCTAACATTATATTCCACGTTTTTGGGTATAACTTTATGAGAGTTTTTCTTAAAACTTTCTTTAAGGGAGGCCCCGAAATTTTGATCGCTTAGGGCCCCCAGTTGGCTTGATCCGACACTGTGTATGAACAAATAAAAATTAAAAAATTTTAAGGTAACTGTTAGGTGAACTAACACCACAACCGGGGTGTGTCGACTTATCGCTCTCACTAATCTAAATTTGATTAAAACTACAACTGCGTTCAATCAAAGCGACTTTCAAAATTATATCTGTATACCCAAGTCAATGTGCAAACTTTTGGTGTACAACAAGTCAGCAAAATACTAATGGTTCATCGATAAAAATTAAATATGTTAAAAGTTAATGAACTTGAAGCCCCGGTCTCCATTACTTCTCGACACCTCGTTACAGTTTCACAGCCGATATTAGGGCTTCCACAGCCAATGATTGCTTAAACAAAACGTAACGACCAGAACTATTCTTAATTGTAGTTACCGGCCGGTGATTTGTTCCATCGCATTCAATTCACTGCAATTGGAGCGAGAGAATCGTGAGAATACACTTTTAAGCCGGATTTCCCTAGAAATAAGCCAGCGCACGGATTCGCCAACATATGCACACCTACATAAGCACACGTTCACTCGTACACAGATACACGCGCATGCAGAACTTAACTGTGTATCGTACATGTACAATAAGCTACCGAACGAGTATATACAGGATGTTGTGTGTGCGTCTGCTAATACGATAACTGGCTTTTCACGATACGACTACTTATTTGCATGAACTTCGCTATCCTCCGCTATGGAACAACGGGATTCGCCGGTTAAGCCGCGCCGCGTTGCTAGTTGGATTAAAAAGACGTCGGTATTCGAATAATAAGCAAGTCGCTGGGCTGCGAATAATAGTTTTGTAAGCTCAGCGATCAGTGGATTGTAGAGGTTTCTAAACCCTGCTGATTCGCTAATATTATAGCCGGAAGAATTTTTGTTTGGGTACCTGTATACTAGAATATACCAGTATATATTGCAATATATTGGAATACACCATAATATACCTGAATGTATGAGAACATACCAGAATATACAAGAATATACCCGAAAAATATACCAGAATGTACCAGAATGTATCAGAATGTACCAAAATATACCAGAATATACCACAATGTACCAGAACATACCAGCATATACAAGAATAAACGAAAATATACCAGAATATACCCGAAGAATATACCAGAATATACCAGAATATACCAGAATGTACCAGAATGTACCAGAATGTACCAGAATATATCTGAATAGAATACAGGGTGTCCCACGCAACTGGAACAGGCTGTACCTCCTAAACGATCGGGAATAGAGGAAATTGTTATAAGAAAAAGTTGAATGGCATCAGACGGTGCATACTACACAACTAATTTTATGCACTTTTGTGCATCGGTGCATCAGAAAAATGCAACTGCACTTTTTTTAAAAATGGAAACCTACATTTTTGACTGCACCAATCGATGCAGTTTGTTGTGCTCTACATAAAAGTACTAACATACTTATGCCCTTGTCACGTCCGGTGGTTCAGCCATCGATAGTAATTAATCATGATCATGTATAACATATAATTTCTGAATTTCTTTTTATACTTATACTTACTTTAATAATGTTGTCTGTGAAATTAAATATTAAATACTATTGTTGATAACTAATATTGAACTGTCGTATATTATATTATATAGCGAACGGCAGAATCAATAGAATTAAGGAAAATCTACAAGATATATTTCGCAGTTGAATATATGGAATTGTTGTGTAACTCATGTGATTTATTTTAAACCTAAACTCGACTTTAATTTGGAATAACATCGAATAAATTTAGAACACAGCGAAATGTATTTTATTAAATAATAAAGCGACAATTTGAAATATAAATTGCGATTGAATATCCGTTGAAGACTGTTCATCGCTGAAAAATGTGAAGACGGATACTTCGAAATGAATAAGAGATTGACAAATAATAAGCTGGTGACTAATTACCTGGCAGGATGTGTAGGGCAACATGATCGAGCCAAGAGAACGATAAAAGGGAATCAAAAACTCTTCATCCGGTCAAGAGGTATTGGTTCATAGGAAAACTGATTTCGAGGAATGATCGAAGATGCACTTACCCCATGGAGAGGTTCATGGATTAGGTTCAGAACAATGGATTGATTAATCTATAAAAGGGATGGTTCTTCAAGAAATCCAATCCAGTCTATGTTCAAATTTGATCAGTCGCTGTTCAAAAGCTGTCGGTTGTCAGAAATTTAAGTAATCCAGTCTATGTTCAAATTTGCTCAGTCGCTGTTCGAGAGTCATCAAAGTTCAAGTCAATGTCGATATTCTGTTCAAGACAATATTCTGAGTTCAATCTTTGAAGTTCAGTGAAGTTAGAAGTTCAAGGCGTGTACACCCGCCGGATTTTTATATACAGGGTGGCCCACATAACTCTGAACAGCTCAATATCTCCGTTACTTCTCATTGTACAAAAAAACTTCATAGGACAAAGTTACACTGTTTGAAGGGCCACATATAACGGTGTAAGGGAAAAAAAATTTCAAGGTCATTTTTATGAGATTTCAAGGTTATCGATGTTTTTTTAAATGGAATGAGGTATTTTTTAATATATCAATCGATGCAGCTGGACATTCTTTATAAAAAAGTACTAACCTATGTATGTCGAAAAGTTAGTAGTTCAGGAGATATTTCAATTTAAATAACTCCAAAATACCATTACTGTCGTACTAAGGCGTTAGTGTTTACTTACTTGTGTAACGTCTTAGTACGACAGTAATGGTATTTTGGAGTTATTTAAATTGAAATATCTCCTGAACTACTAACTTTTCGACATACATAGGTTAGTACTTTTTTATAAAGAATGTCCAGCTGCATCGATTGATGTATTAAAAAATACCTCATTCCATTTAAAAAAACATCGATAACCTTGAAATCTCATAAAAATGACCTTGAAATTTTTTTTCCCTTACACCGTTATATGTGGCCCGTTAAACAGTGTAACATTGTCCTACGAAGTTTTTTTGTACAACGAAAAGTAACGGAGATATTGAGCTGTTCAGAGTTATGTGGGCCACCCTGTATATAATATATAAAGTTATAAGGCTCGTACACCCGCCGGATTCAACACCAACATCAACACCAACATCAACATCATCATCGTCAACATCATCATCATCATCTTCGACTTTGTTGCTAAAACGATTGTCTCATCCTGCGAGCGGAAAAGCGAGCGAGATCAACGAACGAAGCGAGCGAGATCAGCGAACGGTAAATATTAACAATTTATTATAAGATAACAATAACTCTATGTATAAAAATTTGATGTTTACAATATAGTTTTCTTAATTTTTACTCAAATCAAAACTTCAGATCATTTTTAAAGAGTTTACCCATCTTCGATTTATTCGTACCAATTCCACAATCAAAGCCACATAGAATTTAAGAAATCCTCAATTACCCGAACCGAAGCCGGTGAATGCAGGTAGGTTCAAAACTGCGTTTTATCTACAATTCTAATCTTTCAAATTAAACTTCTATTAGAATCTACTCTTAAACTTTCAAATCTATAATACGTCCACCTTAGGACGTAACACCCTAAATTTATTCGTTAAGAAGTTATCGAATATACCAGAATATACTATAGTATACTGGAATATACTGAAATATACAAAAATCTATTGAAATATAGTAGCTGCTATTTTCATAATTATTCTGATCATATGTTTTATATATGTGTGTCTCAAAAACAACAGTGGCATTGTTGCCGTATATTTTAACTCTTTGCCTTGTGAAACTCGTAGTATTATTCGTCGTAGCGAATAAAAAAATCTGCAGCGAGTGAAATGGCAAGTGTATCCGTTACAGAATTATATCGACTCTTTTCAATGTCCATTACACACATTGATACTTTGTTCGGTTGAAAAACGATGGTTTCATAATTTATCTCTGAATAGACGGGGTGATCGATATCATTTTTATTGCTGCAAGCGTCGCACGCTGATGAATGGCCCCTGGCAATATATTCTATCGTCAAAAGCACAGCGAAAGCCTGTCGAGGGAATGAATAGTTACACGTGTCCCAATTGCTGCACTCATTTTGATCGCCTAGCGCTAACACGCCCTTTAATTAAGCCCCCGATTCTCACTTGCCTCCTGCGCCCCGTAAGTTCGTGAAAATTGCCACTTTTGCGGCCGTTGTAGCTAGGGTTGCCAACCGTCTCCGATTAGCCGGGATTGTCGCGGAATTGAACTGTATTACCATCTTTTTACATATTTTCTGTTTATAAAAAAAATTTCTTCGGAAAACTAGGTATATTATGTTAAGTTAAGTTGTTTCTCAGTGGAAAATATTGTAAAATTGTATATACAGGGTGTCCCGCATACAATGGACAACCGATTAGGAAGTAATCCCACACGTAAAAGTCAGACGAAACTAAAGTATAACATTTTTTTGTTTGACACATTCTTTTCCGAGAAAATCAAGCAGTAGAATCAGTCGGTCATGGTCAGACGCATCAGACGATTCGTATTTACAGTATAGTCGCGATATTTTTCCCATCGCCAGTTCCCATAAGGGAGAAATATCGTGTAGGGACACTATTTTTTATGACTGCGCCTACTACGCCGACCACGCCGAAAGTACAACGCAAGCGGAACGTAGAAAAGAACAGCATGTAAACACGGATCGCGCGGCCGAAGCGTATCGGTGTGAACTACTAATCCAATTACAAAACTTTTTCATTTTTAATTATTTTTTTATGGTTCTTTGAGCATCTTATCTCTGGCATTTTTCTGATTAAAATGACGCCAAACAAGATACAAGTTGGCCCGTATTTACTGCACATGTGAAGCATAACTTATTGTTAGTTACTTTATACCGTCCATTAAACCACTAAATACGATTGAAATTGGTGTCATTTTAATAAGAAAAATGTCAGAAATAAGTTGATGAAAGACTCATAAAAATAAATAATAATAAAAAGTTTTTTCTTGACATTACATTGTGGGGACACGCGGGCCATTAAACTGTGCCGGCGGCGACGACTCTCCGCGTCTCTTTCTTTCCCATACGCTGCCACAGTGGTCGGAAATCGCCAAATCGTGGCCAAAAGTCAAAAATTTTTTAGCGTTGTTTAAAAATCTGTGTAATACTACTTTATTTATAAGGTTCCAGAGCACGTTTTTTTGTTACAGCAAATATTTAATACGTACTGTGCTCACAATAAAACTTTGGTAGATCAACCATCGCGCAGAGATGACAAATTATGAGTATATTCAGAAATATGAAAAAAAGCAATTTGGAATATAACATGTTTTTGGTTGCTGCAACATTTCCGGCGTCTGTTAGACGACATATTTAAATGTTGACAGATTTTCGTTGGGCCAAAGTAGTATTATTGTCGTAAATTTTACGTTAGTTAACCGACTATCTATAATAACTGTAGGCCCAACGTTGGCTATTTGTTAGCAAATTGACATAAATTTTCGTCGTTGGTCCTATGTTGGGATTTGTAGGCGAAACCACTAACCATGTCCCAACTAACTCCCAACCGTTGCACAGTGGTCGGAAATCGCCAAATCGTGACCAAAAGTCAAAAATTTTTTTTCGTTGTTTAAAAACTTTACAGCCAATGTTTAATACGTACTTCTGTCGGAGATACGTAAGTTCAAAGTTAGTAGTTCTAGAAGACCGGCATTTTCAACCATAATTGAAATTACCTCTGCGATTTATTATCGCGCTGTAACGCTGGTTTATCATTCTTGCTATTGTTGGGCATGTCCTAATTTAATATAATATTCTGATTTTATTGCTTTATTTAATTTTTTAAACCTGGGAGATGAAAACGAGAAATCTACACATCTGGTACATTTTATTAACGAGAAAGTTGCGTATCAATCGCGAGAGACTTTCATTTTTTTGGAAAAGAAGCTGTTAAGGCTATTAAAGAAGTGTACGGTTCATTTTCCTGCGGCCTATTGCAACTTTATGAATTATCGCAATTTCCTTAGCGACCGGTAACGTTCCGAAATGGCGAATTTGCCCTAAATCGTAGACAAAACTAATATTCGCAAATGTAAGGTACATTATTGTTATATATTACAATAAAATGCTTCAGATAGTCAACAGTGTAAGATTTTAATGGTAAATATTGTATTTAAAACACCAATTACAATCACAATTATGGAAAATACAAAATAATTTGTATACAAGTAACTTTACAATACTTCGTCACATGACATATCTTCATTCATATTAGGTTCTTCAAAAAATTGTGTGACTTCGGAGGGATATTGTTTCATCTTTTTTGTACATGACATCTTAATACTATACTTATGTATGGATCAGATGAAACACCATAGTATACATTATATATTTATTTGACTAGAGGTGAGCGAAATATCGGAACGAAACGGAACTGAGAAACTTCTATTATATTTTAGTACTAAAGAATTACCTCGGATGCAATGTTTAACACTAAAATCTTACATTTTTCGCTATCTGTAGTCATCTGATAACAATTTCTACTAATAATATACCTCGCAAACATTCTATTACCAAATATATGTGGAAATAAATAATTTTTTCACGTACCCGGCCTCCAGTTTGTTTTTTAATTTTGACATCAGATTCATATTCAACGACACAAGAAACAGGAATTATATTCAAGAGAGTCCAATAAAGTCTTGGATTACGCATCCGCCATATTGAATCCGCCATTTTGTTTTTCGTAATTTTGGTATAGGATTTACATTCAACGGCACGAAAAATATGGGAATACTAATTTTCAAGAGAGTCCAATAATTTTTTGCGTTACGGATCCGCCATATTGAATTCGCCATTTTGTTTTTTGTAATTTTGACCTCAGATTTATAATCAGCGACCCGAAAAACCGATGAGTATTAATTTTGAACTACATTGGAGTACTTCTTCCTATGTTGACCACGTTTTGGCTATTTCCGACCACTGTGCGCTGTCCTGCCTTGCGTCCGAAACTTTCATCGTCAATTAAACCACTAAATACAGTTGAAATTATATCGTGTTTAGTGTCATTTTAATCAGAAAAATGTCAGAAATAAATTGGTGAAAGTCCCATAAAAATATAATGAAAACTAAAGTATTTTTGTAATTGGATTAGTAGTGGTTCACACCGATATACTCGAGCCGAGATCAGATTACGCGTTTACCCTTCGGTGGAGTGGGTAGGCAAGGGAGAATTTTCGTGAAGACTCCCACGCATAAATATCGCGACTTTACTGCAATAGCACAAGTATTCGCTGAATTTTCAAACTCGATTTACAAAAACGAAACGTCACATGAAAAAATTGTATTCTTCAGTTTCGTCTGAGTATTGGGTGTCAAATTATTTCCTAACTGGTTGTCCATTGTATGCGGGACACCCCGTATATATATTTCAGTCCCGGGCAATATGTTCCGGAATTGTTTTAGAAAAAGTTGGTCAACCCAACTGTAGCCGGCGTGTAGTTTAGATCCTTCGACGTTTGCACTTTTCTATGAATTATGCACTATTCCAGATAAAAAGCCGTAGCAACATTGGAAGAATCGAAATCGTAGAGCAACATGAATTTATCCATTAAGAATTCCAAGGTACATAGAAAAGTGCTTCAAACAATCGATTTTTCTGTGTCATAAGTGTTTATGTTCAATTCGTCTTCTTTATTCTTTCATTTCACCCATGGTCCCCGAGGATTTGATTGGTCTACTCAGCACAAAAAGTCGTGAAAGATTGTTCGTAATACTTAAAAATATTAACTTTTCAATATGCGTCTCTTAAGATTTCTTCCGTCCATTTGACAAGCGCTATTGACAAGTGCTTCCACATATTGTTTCAGATCATTGTTTCATGAATCCAACTTTAGAAACAAATGATTGAAACGTCTCGATGAATTCTGTGCCTTAAAACTTAAAACAGTAACGACACTTAGAAAATGTAAAAATATGGAGACATTATTTTCAATGAATTAAAATTATTTACATAAGAAATGAATTTTTATTCATCTCCAGTCCCCATGGAGATAATGTATTATACAAACATTTTATTTTCCGTAAAGATCCGCTGTCTGCTTATAGAAAACAAACATAGGTACTCGATCGTTCGTATATCCATATTTTCTTTACACATAGCGGTGGCGAATTTTAGTCTCCGTGAAAACATTTTCCGCTAGAAACGTAGAACATCTGGAGCAACTAAAATTTACATAAACTTCCGCTTTCATGATAAACATCGTGCAATGATAAACCGATATTACTCTAGCAACGACGTTGCTGTACGCAGCTCTAAAAAATTTTAACGAGGTGGATTCCCGAGTATTTTATAATCCGAGATTAGCTTTTATTCAGTGCCCTGCAATTTTTATAGGGGTTCTGTGGGTGTGTGCGTGTACGGTGCGTGTACGATATCAGAATTCGCAATCTCGCCGGTCCTCGGCATCGGTGGAACCTCTATCGAGAGATTTCCCATCGAGTTTGCGCGATCGGCTGCCTGTAGCAGTATCTTCTATATGCGCCGAAAATTTTCGATGGAATCCGCTGATGGGGTCGTATCTGGAATGCAAGCGATCCTAAGGGCGAATCAGTCGAGCGACCATCATTCCAACCTTGGTCAGTTACCATAGCCGCCGCGCCGTTCAGAACTACCGTTATCGATCATTTCGCAGTGTTCGGTAACGACTCCGTCGTCGTCGTCGTCAGCACCGATAATAGGGGATGCAGGTTTTAGTTATAACGAAGCAATTTAACGATGCAGTGATTGATGAATCGCGGGCCGACTTAACGATCTTAATCGATCGGCAATCGCTACGGTAATTGCCCCAAAAATCATGGATAACCAATTACCGTTGCACTTCTTCTATAGGGTTTTCCATTAACAAGTGTCATTTTAAATTTCCCATCATATCTTTTTCCTGCGAGTGGTAGAACGGTTCCGTCGCGAAGGAATCGTTACACGGGGGATTTTCCGTCGAACCGTTTTTCATAGCGAGTTCGTGACGAAAGGCATTGGAGGATTAACCCTTTGCACTCGGCGCTATTTTAACTCGAAAATTAAACACTTCTTCCGATCTAGAATATTTCCATTCTCAATGATTTCTTCAAATTTGGTTAATACAAAGTTGATACAATACCTCATGTAGTACTTAAATGTTTAATAACACTGTCCAACACCAAATTTGTTCTCTAATTACTGTGGGTCCTTCTTATAGAGTCTTTTGCGCTGATTCCGAATCTGTTTTTAATTTGTTTCCTATACGCACAGTTTTTGAGGAACATGGCTTTGAAAAAAAACATATTTTTCAACTTTAAACAAACATTCTGATGTTTTTATAAAAGATATTGAATTGTTATTTATAGCAAAAGATTCTGTAGACTTTCCCGAATACAGCGATATCAAATATTATTACATTATGATTGATTGAACATGTTTAAATAATCACTAAAGGCGGAGAGACACCACTTTTGCACCAATTTTTGAGGATATTTTTCAATTTATCTCAAAAAATAAGGGTTCAGCGGAAAATCGAACTATACCATGTGATAGAGCAGACTTTTATCTTGAGATACTACGCTTTGAAGTTTGAAACGTCGACGTTTCTTTCGAACCAGAAAGCAAAATATCTTCGCCCGACATGAGTTGCCGTCAGTGGCGCTCACCATTACAACGGTCGTTCGCTGCTCCGTATCCCGTCGCTGCGCCGTATCTCGTCCCGAGCGTCACTGGCGGCAACTCATGTCGGGCGAAGATATTTTGCTTTCTGGTTCGAAAAAAACGTCGACGATCCAAACTTGACAAGGTGGCTTCTCAAAATAAAAGTCTGCTGTATCGAGTAGTATAGTTCGATTTTCCGCTTGACCCTTATTTTTTGAGATAAACTGAAAAATATCCTCAAAAATTGGTGCAAAAGTAGTGTCTCTCCGTCTTTAATCATTGTTTAAACATGTTTAAACATTCATAATGTATTAATATTGGATATCGCTGTATTCTGGAAAGTCTACAGAATCTTTTGCTGCAAAGAACAATTCAATATCTTTTATAAAAACATCGCAATGTTTGTTTAAAGTTGAAAAATATGTTTTTTTTCAAAGCCATGTTCCTCAAAAACTGTGCGTATAGGAAAAAAATTAAAAACAGATTCGGAATCAGCGCAAAAAACTCTATAAGAAGGCCCCAACAGTAATTAGGGAACATAAAAAAAGTTGAAATTTGTTGGACAGTGTAATTGATTAGACACCAACATATCTAGTAATGTAAACAATATTTTAAACAATGGTGCAGCAATTTTTACCGGCACAGAGTGGTCGATTTACTCCAAAACGTGACCAAAAATAAGAAAAATCAATTTTCAAATCCAGAGTTTTATATACGTGGGTTGGCTACCCTGATAGTTGGGCTATTGGATGGTTAACCACTGGCGAACTGGTAACGTGTAATGCGGGGGAGCACCATCATGTTGGAACTGTTGGAAGTACAAAAGTTCTTCATTTAACAAAAAATTGCCGTTTTCATCTCTTTGGTTTTCAAGACTTTCTGTTACAAGTGGATCAATGATGTCGTCCAGTAAATTTAAATATAGATTGCCATTCAAATTCTCTTGGAAAACCAGAGGACCTATAATAGCATTTCCTAACATGCCTGCCCAGACATTTATTTTTTCCGGCCATTGAGTATTACTTTCTCTACTGAGATGTGGATTTTCGTCACTCCAATAACGACAGTTATGACGATTTACAGCATCATTTAATAAAAAAAGTGCATTTGTCACTAAAACAAATATTTTTAATTAGATTAGGAGTGACGTTGATCATATTTGTTAATTCCTTACAAAGCTTAATTCGCCTGTCAAAGTCATCTTCCAATAACTTTTGATGCAACTGCATTTTATGAGGATGAAACTTGTTATGTTCCAGTAATTTGTGCGCAGATCCCACTGATACACCAGTCACCATTAAAACTATAATTTCCTATATTGTCCTATAATTTCGATTTGATCAGCTTCTTTTATGAATTTTGGCAGGTTTCTTTTTATTAGGTGTAGAAATAAGTTCTTTCCGTCGAATTTCAATCGTTTGCTATGATCATTTTCTGCAAGATAATCTTTCGCTACTTTACCAATCTGCAGTACCGACATAGGAAGAAACAAAACATTGTCGCAATCCAACAAACTTCACATTACAACCTCCTTATTATTGTTAACAATGTCACCGACGAAGGAGCATATTCGGCATTGCCTCTTGTTCGCTTCTAATCTCCGAAAATCAGTGAGTGAGGCCACTCAAATGGTATGTGAGGCATATGAAGGTGAAGGGGCTGTTACTGATACAACTTGTCGAAATTGGTATCACCGGTTTAAATCGGGTGACCATTATCTGTACAACGCAGACGCAAATTAATATTGCTGCACGATAATGCTCGCCCGTATACGGCTGCGGGGACGAAAGAGGTGATTTTTTCACTAGGTTGGGAATTTCTTCCACATGCGGCCTACTCTCCTGACATGGCACCTACAGATTACCACCTCTGCCGCTCGCTACAGCATCACCTAGCTGATACAGAGTTCAAAATCCTTGAAGACGGCCAAGAACACCTGGACGTATACATTGCCTCAAAGCCACCGATTTTCTATCGTGAGGAAATTCGTAATTTATCCAAAAAGTGGCGAAAGGTCATAGAAAATAATGGCGAATATTTCGACGATTAATTTTATATATCTCTTTCTAAATAAAACATTTATTTTGCCAAAATATCGGAAAGAACTTATTTCTACACCTAATAAATTTATCACCGATCCTGTTTACTTAAACTTTGCAACTAATTGTAACACGTACGTATGAGAAATATGTGTATCAGGATGTCTCTCATTAAACGTAGCAGCAGTTCGACGAGCACACTCATCAGCTCCATAAATAAAAATTATTTCTACTCGTTCTTCTAAAGAATACACCATTTTATACAATTAGTTGTACTACGATATAGTATCTCTTATTACAATGATTCACACTTGACTAAATAGTACAATCTTATATTGAAAGACAGACAACATAAACAATAGATCAATAGAGGACAATTTTGTTTTCAAACGACCTGCTAGTACAACTGGGAAACATCAACGATTTGCGTCAAAGAATTTTGCACAATAATATTCCTCGCTCTACTTCTCTTTAAATATCTCAGAAACTAGTGCGCGAATAAAAAAAAGGATTCTACGAAAATTGCTGGTCTTTTTACGTACAATAAGATCCCATAATAAAAAATATAGGTTTCCGTTTGAAAAAACAAAGTTGACCTCCAAATGACCTTGTAAACGCCACTCAAATAAAAAACGGATACATACTGGCCCCCGCTTTCCCCCTCGAAATCCATGGATACGTGTTTTACACTTTTTTAATATCTTTCATACTTTTCGAGATATTCGGCTGGAAAGTTTTCAAATGAACACCCTGTATATGACGTTAATACATCAATAATTACGCTACAAATTAAAGATATTAAGTTAAAAATCAATGATAAATCTAGAGAAATAAAGTCTACAGCAACTAATGAAAATAAAGATGAAATGAAAGAGGAGAAAGCGAAATTATACACTCGATTAGAAAATATGGAGAAAGAAGTATTGTCTCTTGAAATGCTTGCTTTACAACAAGAAATGAATATTAAACAGGATGGAATTTATTATAATAACATTTTGATATGTAATCATTAAAGATTTAATAATGTTCGATGTTATCGATATAATTATATATAAATTCAATTTGTCCCGGAATAGGCTTTACTTCTGTTCAGGTACTATTATAGCTTACTTAGATTGCATTTAATGTGTCCAACGATAGGTTAGAATTATTCTTGTTAATACAATTAAAATATTAATCTAAACAACGATTGTGGGATTTTAAATTACTTTACAAAATCTGAATTTCATGTTAAAACTTTTAAAAAATAACTTTTCTTTACCTAAACTGATTAAATTAACGGTAGCAAAAAATGCTGTCCAGTCTTAGGGCATTTCACCTTAATCGTCTATCACGTAATCGAGCTTCTGGGCCTGTTAAGGGCCTCTTTCACGTATGTACATACAGTGGGTAACGAAAGTATTCGAACGCCCTTCAAAACAGAATCACTTTTTTATAATTGTACCAAACGACCTGATTTTTTATAATCAATTAGTAGCATTGGTTTATGAAATGATATGCAAAAAATATTTTCCAAAAAATTATAATTTACAAGGTTACATGCAAAAATAGAAAAGGCATTTTTTTAACTTTTCTATTAGGGTCCTTAAAGAAAATTTAAAATATATATTTTGTAGATCTATGTTAGTTATACACATGTTGAAAATTTCGTCAAAATCGATTAACATACACACGAGCTACAATCGATTAAAAATGTTGAAAATCGTAGTTTTATGCCGGGCGAAGATATGTTGTTTTGTGGTTCGAAAAAAACGACATAGTTGCAAACTTCAAAGAGTGATTTCTCAAGATAAAAGTCTGCTCTATCGGGTGATATAGTTCAATTTTCCGCTAAACCCTTATTTTTTGAGATAAATTCAAAAATATCCTCAAAAATTGGTGCAAAAGTGGTGTCTCTCCGTCTTTAATAAAGATTGTTTAAACATGTTTAATGGATATCACTGCATTCGGCAAAGTCTACAGAATCTTTTGCTGCGAAGAACAATTCAATATCTTTTATAATAACATCACAATATTTGTTTAAAGTTGAAAAATACGTTTTTTCTTTTTAAAGTCATGTTTCTCAAAAACTGTGCGTCTAGGAGAAAAATTAAGAGCAGATTCGGAATCAGCGCCAAAAACTCTATAAGAAGGACCCAACCTAAGATTATTTCGCTCTATTACCAGAATAATTTTTAGCAAATTTCACAATCAATTACGTCCAAACACTTGCGCTGTCGAAACTAAACTAAATGCATCTACAGTAGTAAGAACGCGACTTCTCTAAATATAAACAAACACCATAGGAGGATGTTCCGCGATGCAGATAAGAATGACAACAGTAAACACGCTAGTTCGGGCTATGAACCTATGTATCATTATTTCGGCCACTGTATATCGAGATCAGAGTTGGACAAACGCTAGTCACAATTATGATTATTGACTAATAACTTCATAAGCTCAACAAAAGTGACTATGAGTAATGACTACATAAGTATTTGAGCGTAATGATGAATGAATAAGACTAAATTTTTATTAAGGATGAATATTGACTACTGACTATAATGGCATAACTAATAACTAAATACGTAATCAGAATTTCACTATGACTAATGACTAAAAATGGTTACAAGTTAAAATAAGACATAATAATAACAAAAAAAATATCCTATTAGTTTATAAACATACAAAATACATATTATGACACGTTTGGTCACTGCAAATTCCGATATAGTTTAAGTATACATATTAATGTATGTTAATCGTACAATAGTGACTGATGACTCTTCAGTCATGATTGGTGACTGATCATTTAAACTAACTAATCATAACTAATAAGCAATAACTAACGATTACTTATAGCTGTGACTAACTAGTGCCATGTAGTTATGACTAACTAATCAAAAAGTTTTAGCTGACTTTTTTACATTTTGACTAACAATCAATCACACTATTAGTCATTTTTAATTATTAGTTGATTTTTGCTCAACTCTGATCGAGATATTGCGAGAAATTCCGAGGAATCTGCCTCGAGTAATGTCGCTGGAAAATAACGGGCTGACTGTCACGGGAACTTGGGAACGCTCTGAATGCTACATTTAACGAATTCGAGATCGTGGATAATTGAGTGGAAAGCGAAAATGACGTCTCCCTCGCGAAAAGCAGAGACTCGAGCAATAAACGCTTTCGCAGTTGCACTTGTAACTTGTACAAAAGTTATCTTGTAAGTCCCCTCGTTGTCACTCTTCAAACATTTTGCTACTCTCTTTGTCGTCAGTTACTTGGACCGATGTAATTATCAATGGATGTTCGCTCGGGAAACGTCGCGTCGTCGCAGCAAAAAAATTTTAAAAAGAAAAGACCAATAAGACTCGAACAGAACTGCGAGAGTTTCCCTTTGGTTGGCGCAATGAATTTCAACAGAACTAATATAACGAGTGATTTATTGATCAAAGGACATCGGCGATGCTTCTATTCGATTTGATGGTACAATGGAAGAGCATTAGTAAATGGTTTCCAAGAACGTAAGACGTTGACGGTATAAGCCGCAGCGTCTCAAGGAGATCTAGACTGCTAGAGGTCCCATTTTAATCTATTAATGGATATATTTCAGAAAGTATGCTCATTGGAACACGTACACATTGTTATAGTCTAGATCAGGGGTGGCCAACTTCCCTACAAGTTTCTCACTGCCATTTCCTGTTGGACGATCAGAACTCGTTTGAAATGATGACTGAAGCACAATTGGACCTACATAAAAATATCGATCCTCCTGCATTTTGAAAATCTTTATTTAAATTCGTAATTAAAATTCGGAGAAATCCTGAAACAGTTTTTGAAGTCACCGGGATGGTCTCGAAGGCTGTACACATTTTAGAATACGATATGACGCATTAATGAACTTTGATCTCTCTGTGATATCTAGAAATTTGAAGTCATTCGTCTGTTGAGGGAAACTAACATCCAGCAGAAAAATTCGAGCGAAAATCGAGGCACACATAAGGGACGAAAAACTTCCTGATTTTTTGGTTACTCTTCGAATACTGAATGCTACAGCTGATGTAACCAGCATCGTATTCAAATAATATCCATCAGCCTCGAGAATCCGAGGAAAAGGCAGAGGGTTGAATCCCCTCGCGAGACGACGAGGAAAACAATTGATCGCTAATGGTACATTTACCGTATCCGAAACACAAAGGAACAAGCTATTGCGAGAAAGCTGAAAGACACCGAGGAAAGAAGTGGCCGAAAGTGACGAGCTCAGCGATTTTCCGTCGAGGCAAAGGAAAGGTACGGGGGAAGCAGGGAGAGCTCGTGCGAAACACTCCCCGTCGCCCGCCCTCCTTTGCTCGTTGGCATCGAGAAATAAGCGAGTGTCCAATTTTCGGCTGGCCTCGCTCCGTCGGCCGAAGAAAGTCGGAAAATCGCGCGCGGTTCTCCTTTCTCCGGGGCTGCTTGAAGTCGACTGTGGTGTAAAATCGATATCGGCTTGTCGGCTTGTCGGCTTATCGAACCCGCTCGAGACAGAACGTCCCGTGGGCCGGATAGCTTCCGCAGCGACCCGAGAGCTTTCACGCGGGCGAACGCGACCATGATGGGGCGCGGTGATTCCTACGAATCAAGGCGCATTCGTTACCAATGGAAATAAACGAGCCGACCCACACTCGCTCTCAAACACCCAGCCGTGGAAAAAATCTAGAATTTTCAACGTTCACCATTATTCAACTTTCATCTCCTCTTAACGAACTCAAGGAAAATTACAACGACACCGATCGTAAAATGATCGGCGATTATTTCAGTAGTTTTTCAACGTGTAAATGAGAAACGCGTGTGACCCGTCCAATGAATGAACAACTTAAGCCGCATGTCTGTTGAAATTAGTATTTGCAAATCGTTAATTCATTTCCCGAGTGCTGTTTCTATAAGATGGCTGTGTCATCGTTAACCCTTTGCACTCGGAGCTATTTTAACTCGAAGACTATCTAGAATATTTCCATTCTCTATGATTTTTTAAATTTCGTCGATATGATATTGATATAACAACTCATACAATACTTAAATGTTTAGTAATTGATTAGATATCAACATATTTAACAATGTAAGCGATATTTTGAGTAATGGAACAGCAACATTTAGTGGTGTCTCAGGCTCACCACTCGAGTGCTAAGGCTTAAGTTCCTACATGCCAAAATATCAATCAATATATGATATTATAATTTCTAACGCATTATCAGATGATGATCAATTCTAGTGCTTCGTAAATCTAGTATTAACAAGCATAGGACGGGCGCGGTCGTAGCCCCTCGAAGCTGAACTTGGCACGAAGACCTGATGCGGACGACACACGTCATTTCCGCTCCAGTGGTTAATTGCATTGATTTATATCATCTCTTGGGTACCCGAATATATGTATTTATGTGTCGACAAACTGTCGAGATTCCGAGCCGACCCGTCCCGATCACTACCCTATCCGGCCCCCGAGGCTTAGGTACCCGCATTTTCGGATACCCATACCCATACGCCCCTACTGTTCCGTCGCGCGTCGCGCAGGAACCGTTCACATGGGTTTCCTTCGGACAGTATTTATGGTGCGTTCGTGACTGAAAATCTCCTTCGAGGATTAAGTAAACTATTGTCATTTGGTGACCCATTTTCGAAGCATCGCCAGATGTTTAGTTTGTTGTGCATCTTTAAGAATACGAGTGCCATAAATTTAGTCCCACCGAAGGACCATCCGTGACCGATAAGTAGGTTATACCCCACTCCTCCTTCTCAAGAACTCATTCAGAGCTACGGGAAGGAGGCCTAAGCAGTCTAAAGTGTGTTTATTGGGAAATGCAACTGTCAGCAGGAACCAACCAGCGCATTTTCTTTTCTCATGGCAATCGGTAACACAGCACCACTGCCTAAACTGAGGAACGCCCTAATTCTTCTTATAGTGTAATAATTATATTTTTATACAACAGTAAAAGTGTCGGCTGCTCTTTACTTTACCGGACTCAAAACTTTTGGCTTTCTCCTATAAATTATGATGTATCTGGTATGTAATCCAGTAGATTTGTACCCGGGGAACCTACAGATCCCGGTTTCGATCCCGTAGGATGAATGATTCAGGAGTTATGATTAAATTTGAGTAATTTGCCGCCATATTGGTTTACAAACGGGCACGGGTTAATGTTGATAATATAGAGCGGGTATTGCTATTGTTTTAGATGCATGGGCATTTCCAAAATGAAACGTTACCGATCATCTAAGGTAAAATGAAATGAAATGGAAACTGAGTTGGATCGACGAGGAGGGTACGTAAAACTCCGGAATGCTGAGAAATACGTAATTGAATGTCGTTTGCGGTGTCAATAGACGAACTGAACGATCAGCTGGGAGCGTCGATCCACCGCGTCCGCTCCCCCTGCCGCGTCCGCGAGGCCCGAGCTGCTCGATCCACCCGTGGCGCTCGCGGGGATCGGTGGCACGGTGTGGGGAGGACGGCGCGGCGCGCCGAACTGATCGATAGATCGATGTCAGTCTTAATTTATATATCATATAATTAACCCATGCTTGTACAAAAAAGAGTGTAATGCTAATACATGTGATTAAATAAATTGGAAAAAATCTCTAACTGCTATTGTTGTTTGAATTTTGAAAAACATGGCCACGATTTTGGATTGTAACTGGTCTGGGTTAGGTTTTTGTAAATATTTTCCACGGTATTTCTTCTCATACATTTTCTGAGATATTTTCTCTTTGTTAGCGATATTACTGTGTGAAAATCAGGGTGCCAAGAGAAGGTCTAGTGGTAATAGCTTCCACAAGCTATGACTCCATTAGCTCAGAAAGATAGGTTACACAAATAACACGTCCGACCACTTCGGAAACCAGCACCAGAGAGAGCGGGAACCAGCGACGCCAACATGGCGGCTGCTGATCCTCACCAATAATGGCACGGGAGTGGGGTACAACTTCCCCACAACTGTGTGCCCATGCTGCCATCTAGCGGTTCTGCTCAGTAATCGGCGCGCGATCGTCGCTACAAATCAATATGGCGACGCCCCTACCTGTCAAAAATACTGTAAAGTGCTCAACTTTAAGCAAGCATAACTCCTGAACCATTCATCCTACTGGATCGAAACTTCGATCTGCAGGTTCTCCGGGTATAAGTCTACTGGATTACATACCAGATACATCATAATTTATAGGAGAAAGGCAAACATTTTGAGTCCGATAAATTAAAGTTTACCCAAAGTGACAGTGGTTAAAGAAGAAAATGTCAGCACCATCTTTAGAAACGATGTTACTATCGGATAATACTGTCATCGACTAAAGTCGTTGTAGATCAAAATTGTTGTCGGTTAAAGACGTCGGTCAAAATTATTGTCGGCGGAATTTGTAGTCGTTGAAATATTGTCGGTGAAAACTGTGTCGGTGATTTTCATCAAACCCCTCTTGCACCTGTGCCGCCCGGGGGTCTTCTTGTTATCGCATCACAATAGACACCCATTCGATTAGAAAGGACCCTGCACTAAACCACGTGAAATGGGTCCTCGGCGAAAATGGCTGAATTTGAAATATGCTCTACCTTTTGGGACACTGAACAAATGTATCAACCCTTCAGAAGCCTGAGGTCAGACCAGTAAAGATATCACTTTCGGATCAATGCGGTTACCATTATAAGGGAACAATATGAATTTTCAGTGAACAAAATAGTTAAAGAATAATTGTTTATGACTGTATTGTTTAAACAATTTGAAAATGTCATTATTTGCAAGAACTGTTTGATGATTTAAAGTGGGGAAAATCATAACGGGTAGCAAAAAAAATAAATAAACAATAATAATAATAATCGTTTTAATCATAAACAATTATTCTTTAGTTAAAGAACAATATAGTTATATTGTCCACTAAAAATTGATATTGTTCCCTTACAATGGTAATCGATTGATCCGAAAGTGATATCTTTGCTGGTCTGACCTCAGGCTTTTGAAGGGTTGAAACAACGAAACTGTCCATTTTCTGACATTTGTCCTGACATACATTTGTTCAGTGACCTAAAAGGTACAACATATTTCAAATTCAGCCATTTTCGCCGAGGACCCATTTCACGTGGTTTAGTGCGGGGTCCTTTCTCTTCGACTTTGCGAAAACTTGTACCCTTCTAGCTGTTCAACAGCTTCGTATCGATCTCTAACGCGATTGGCAACATAGACAAAAGAAGCATGCAACCCGACAATTAATTAGAATCTCTGTTTACCTATTATAGCAGTCGATCCGCCGCACACTGGTCCACGCATTCGATCTACAGTGGGTGTACAAAGTATTCGTACACCATTTAAAAACTAATAACTTTTTTATAATTGTACCAAACTACCTGAATTTTTATAATCAATTAGAAGCATTGGTTTACGAAATGATATGCAAGAAAAATTTTCCAAAAATTATAATTTACAAGGTGACATGCAGAAATAAAAAAGGCAATTTTTAAAACATTTTTATTTGGGCCCTATAAAAATTTAAAATAGATATTTTGTAGATCTATGTTAGTTATACACATGCTTCAAATGTCATCGAAATCGATTAACATACATACGAGCTAGAAGCGGTTAAAAATAGTGAAAATCGAAGTTTTAAACGACTTTTGATCAGTTTCTGCTTAAAACCCACAGAATCGTTCATCTTTCCATGCGTGTCGTTTTTTCCTGCGTCAACTGATTTCGATGAAATTTTCTGTATGTATCTAACTAACATAGATCTACAAAATATATATTTTAAATTTTGATTAAGGGCCCAAAGAAAAAAGTTTAAAAAAATGCTTTTTATATTTTTGCATTTAACCTTGTAAATCACAATTATTTGGAACAACTTTTTTGCATATCATTTCGTAAACCAATGCTTCTAATTGATTATAAAAAATCAGGTCGTTTGGTACAATTATAAAAAAGTTATTAGTTTTTAAAAGGTGTACGATTACTTTGTACACCCACTGTAGCTGTTCATTTGGTAAAATAGTAACTTGCCCAAATCGATGTTTATTGAATGTATATTGCTTCCTAAATGTCCATGACATTCGAAAACGACGAAATTAATGAGATTTATTAAAAATTGTGATCAAAACAAGCATTTAAAAATCAACATTATATGAATCCTATTTGACACCGAAAAATTACCTCTTTTCTTATTGATACCCTGCAGAATCTATTTAATATTATGTGTCCATTTTTGTTGCAAATGAACAGTATTTGTCTGTATTTAGAGTATATCTCTTGTACTAAGATTTAATATTTATAATTTATTGAAATAACAATGCTCAATAAACTAAAGAGAATCTTCAAAGTCTTCAATCTTTGGTGAAGGATATCTTTCGAGTCCCCCATAGGCCCCCATTGTATCAAAGTGCATTATTATCAGCGTTCATTTCTCTATGAAATCGTGCAAGAATCACATGCTGTTCGGTCCCGTTACACGAGTTATTATTGTTTAAAGCGTACGTGTCGCCTGAATTGCGGCCGAACCTCTGGCATTTTGATGATGCAGTCGAACAATTAATATTGAAAGATGTTGAAGAAGAAAGTGATGACAATAATGATTTGTCAATATAATATAATATAATGTCAATTGTTATTGTTGTTTGCACAATAAACATTATATTTTTGTCTTTTTATACATAATATTATGTTTTTCGCACAGTTTTAAATAAGATATTTTCAATTATGTTTATAAAATCCATTACTTCAAAAATGATTGATTATTGTGTTTATTTAAAACCTGAACCTGATTTATCAGACACTTCCGATAATCTGAGGAAAAAATGTTTTCAACAAAACTTAATCAACATT
The DNA here is from genome assembly GCA_933228785.1 of Lasioglossum pauxillum. NCBI lineage: Eukaryota > Metazoa > Arthropoda > Insecta > Hymenoptera > Halictidae > Lasioglossum > Lasioglossum pauxillum. The sequence continues at coordinate 28,945,137 of OW121702.1, read as the reverse complement.
CAGCAGTCTACAAATTTCAATCGAGAAAATTAAAAACGAAATTTTTAATGGTTAAATAATTATAGTCACCTTGAATTTTTAAAAGTCAATATGTATGTTTGACTTGATAATATTGTAGCTGATATCAAAACGAATCCAACGACCTAAATGACTATACCTTTAAAGTTTCAAATAGTGCTACAATATTAATAAACAACTAGATCGAGTGCGTGGACCAGTGTGCGCCGCGCCGCAAAAGCGTAACCGTTTTTATGGTACTCCCTTTTGATGGGAAAAATTCGAGAACAAGAAGATAGCAATCATCTTAATGGCCACGTTCCCTCATCCCGGCGACGAACACGGAAGAAGCCGGGGCGACGAAAAAATAACAAGAGCATCGAAGTCTCCTGGCAGTTTATGAAAACTTGAAACCGCGCTTTAGAAATAAGACACTGCAGTCGCTGCAATTTCGTCTCGCGAGGAATTCTTGCACCGTCACGGACGCTGGCAGGCGTTCCGCTAGTCCGAGCATTTGTTCCGTGAAAGGAGCGGGAAGAGGTAAATGAAAATGGCAGCGCTCAAAAAAGCGATTCGCTTTGAGCCCCCCGTGTCAATGCTGGAAAAAATGACCAACGCGACGAGAATCTCGCGAAATGATCTCTCGCCCGCAAGTTGCCTGTTTCAAAAAGCAGTAGTACGGTTCGAAAAATTCGGTTTCCTCGAAACGATTCTGAACACCTTCTCTCCAGGGTCGTCGAGATGAATTCGGAAGTTTTTCGAGTAGTTCCATAAATATTAGATCATCACATAAGTTCGTGGCGACTTTCGTGTATACATCTCATGCGTCGATTTATAAACTTTACGGCGATAAGGAACAAATGCACTTAAGCGTAGCTGTTCGGGAACGGTCTAGAGAAGGTTTTCGTGGATATAAAGATCGTGAAATAGTGAACAGAGTGATTCCTAGCAGTGAAAAATCATGAGCGAAATACGTGTCCATTTTCGACATTGCATGTTATATGAATTTCGGAAAGAAAGTTCAGTAACAATCGCCACGAACAACATATGTGCTGTTTACGGAAAAAGTGGGCTTTCATCTCGTACCTCGTACTCGTAGTTAGTGGTTTCAACTTTTCAAAGGTGGGAATTTTTGTTTAGAAGACTAGGAACGTTCCGGGCGTCCTCCTCAGACAGACGAAGATAAAATTCGAGACCTTGTACAGAAATCACGAAGTTTATCTGTTGAGGAGATGTCAGAAAATACCTAAAACAAACTTAAAGGTGTGTTTACAAAATTAACATATGCAACCGTTCGGAACACGGCACGAACTTATGGGATGATCTAATAAGTAGGCATGGCTAGGTACCCGAAACTTTCATGATCGGATAGGGTATTTTCCTCGGGTTCGGTTTTGGACACGAAAATTCGTGATACTCGGGTACCTGCAAATATCGTTTACCCACCCCTATAAAATCAGCTGTCTTGAATCAGTGTGCATACGGATGCTAGCTTGTACGGACGATTTTCCTCGCACGCGTCGAAGATTTCCGTTCGCAGAAATCACACGACCTCAAGATAGATGTCCGTTCCGTCTGTGAGCGAGTCTCGCGACGTAAATCAAGTTCAATCCCAACAAAAACATCCTGTAAACAGGAGCCAAGTTCCTATGGCCGTAAAAAGTTGTGAGATCGAACAAAATACGGCCAAGTTCGTTAGTTTAGAAATACCTCTTGCAATACTGAAAAAAGCGTTTGTAAAAATTGCTTTAAAAGAACGCTATTTAATTTTTAATAAATTACATGGAGTGCTAAATTATTTAAACTTGGCTGTTACTTTTTAAACCAATGGCCATGAAAGGTGTTAGGTAGCGGCCAAGCAGATTTTTGCGAATATCTCGAAAACTAAAATCGAGCGACGGTAACATTTATAGGAAAAAGTTGTTCAAAACGTAGAAATCTATAACATATCTAAATTTCATCAAAATCGGTGAGGAAGCCCCTAATGTAAATAATTACCAATTATTCCTTTGAGTGTTTGTTATGGTGGACCTATGTACCAAATTTCAAGCTTGTAGGTCAATGGGAAGTACCCAAAAGGTTTTGATGATCTGTCAGTCAGTCAGTCAGTGAGAAATTTAGCGATTTTTGAGGTTCTATATCTCGGAACCTACTAATGTTGGAAGATTAATGTTTGTCAATATTGAGACATGATAGCATTTAACAAGTGTACGAAATTACATCTCTCCATCTGCCTCCAGTTCCGAGTTATAAGCCTCTAAAAAACGGCTAAGTTGTTTCGTGTAAAAAGAAGTAGTGCGAGAACTTAGCTGCTGCACTACCGTGCACCTAGATAAAGTGCAGTGTTTCAACATTAAAGGATTACCAGTTCTTTACATTCTCCTCATTCCCCTCAGTAAACTTGTACTCTCTGTAAACTTGTAGTGCGTGTGTATGATATCGTAAATAGTGCTAGAGCGTTTATTCCAGTATATTAAGTACGGTGTTATGAACAATTATAGTGCAGAATAAGGATTTGTGGATATGTGTGAGAACAATTTAAAAGCGAAAGGGCATTGACCCCTTCTACTCGATAATTCCATAGGGCGGATATTAGAAAAATGCCCTTGTGGATTTTAACGAGTAGGTAGGTTCAATGTCGTCCAACGATTTTTTAAACATTTTCACCTCGCTGGGGTCCCAAATGAGAACCAAGGTATGCATGCATTTGTCACTTGATACGAGACTGTCGCGCGCCTGTGTGACGTGCGCAACGTGCACCTCTGTTGGAAAGTTGCCGCATTTCGGGCAGATTTTTAACAGTTAATAACTGAATAACGAAGCCGAAATCGCAATTTATTTATTCTTCATTTTCGTCTTATATTATCGTCGAGAACCACCCCTTAAATTTTCTCCCACCTGTAGCTAAACACCCTGTACATATAAAAATGGACTGTGTCAGAAGTCTATGTGTCAAAAGTACACCAGTGGCTATATTCATTATAAGAGCGAAGTTAATATAGTATTGAGAGACTCGACATCAGGGGCGGGTTAAGCGGTAAGCGGACTAAGCGGCCGCGTAGGGCCCAGAGGTCTCAAAATATCTTAACTTAAAGATTTTGGAAATGAACGTAAAAGTTCAAAAAACACTCCATAAAATAATCGAACAAATCTAAAAACAAAATGTTAAATGTATGGCCTTTAAGTTGCACTCTTTAACTGTTTAATTCAGTAAATATTTAATAGTAACCATTAGTTGTTTTTAAAATTAATTGTAGTAATTTTCAAGAAAATTGATGTCAGAATTTAAGATGTTAACTTGATCTTTATGTCCAACCTCTACACCATCTTTAGATTTTTTAGGCGAACCTGCACCCCAATTTTGGAACCAAATCATCAAAACCATAATTTGTGATCAAAAGTGCCGACAAGAACTGTTTCTAGTTTCTACTGCAATATCTCTATACTGTGTTTTTCACAAAAGTTGTTCATTTTAGTTTTGTGATACATTTCGTTACTCTAAGTAAGTTTCGTTGCTCAACGTAATATGTATATAATGTTATTCAAATTTCCGGATGGTTAGGTAAAGGCAAGAATAATCACAAAATTGAGTTTCTCCTGTAAAAAGAGATTTTTTTGATTTTATTATTCATGCTCCTATTTATAATTATTTACAATGCTTACCTGTAAAAAGAGAAACGACATTAAATGTCAATTATTCACTATCCTTTCTCTATTTACAATCTTTACTTCTATCTATAATCTATGTTGTTTACTTTCTTAGGTTAATACTTGCACGTGTTTCCTTTTCCATGACACACCTATCTTTCTATCTTTCTTTCTTTCTTTCTCTCTCTCTCTCTCTCTCACTCTCTCTCTGGTGTTTGTCTTTCTGATCTGTTTACTACCACGCCATGTGTGCGCGGGATAATTTAAATAGGAGTACCATGTACTTTCTTTACATGTATATTTTTTAAATAAATTTATTTAATGTCTTGGAATGTAATGTAATGTAATGTATGGAATTTTTGATTACTTTTCTTTTTTTTGTGTATAATTTAATGAGAGTTTTCTTGAAACTTTTTTTTTACAGGGGGGCGAAATACTGACCGCTTAGGATCCCACTTGTCTTGATCAGCCCCAGCTCAACATGAAGATAGCCGTAGAATTGGTTCTTTGAATACGAAAATGGAGGAGAAATAGAATGCGATCAATCAGCAAAAACTTATAGATTAACGTGTCTAATTTATTTGTTCCTTATTAGTTACTGTTGTTGTTAGTGTATTGTTATAATTATTAGTACTGTTATTGTTAATACTACTATTTACCTCGGTGCCGCGACTATGGGCAAGTTAAATAGGTTCACTGATTTGGAAAATCAGAAGTTTAGAAGCACTTCATTAAAATTGACTCATTTTACAAACAGGATAAAATTGATAAATTTGTCTTCACGTATGTTTCTAGGTTCGCCAGAAAATTTCGAACAACATGACCAGATCGCTATAACACTAACCGTACCATTACCGGTCAACTGACCGCTTACACATTGTTTATTTTTTAATTACTGAAATTGCAAAGATGCTTCTATTAGAAATTATTCAATAAATTTCTTTATTCGAGCACGTATTGGTACAAAAATGGTAAAAAATCTAAATAAATTCAGTGTTGTAAATTTTACAAAACAGTATACAATATCCGACAGATTTTGTACGCAGTATGGTTAGTGTTAAGATCCGGGGTTTTTCCCTTTTACTTTTTCCTACGGGGGATAGTGTCATTATTTGGGCTTTTTCAAAATCCGTCAACTTATTTAATTTTACCATTGTCGCGGTACCAAATAATTGTGAACAGTAATAATAATAACACTCGTAAATAATAATAATAACAATACTGATAATTATAACAATAACAGAAAATAATGAACATTTTTCTGATTTATCGTATTTTGTTTGCTTCTCTTCCGTTTTCGTTTTCAAACAACCAATTCTGCGGCTATCTTCATGCTGAGTCTCTTAATACTAACTTCGCTCTCATAATGAATATAGCCACTGGTATACGATATGAAGTTAAAAGCAACAAGAAAAGAAAGTGCGTCTAAATTTCTGATGCGGTCCCTTTTCATATTTTGGCTAAAAATTCTTCGCTGCAGTGCCATATATGAATAGTTTTACTAGCAACCATAATTTTTCGAAGTATTCCAAACATACGATAAAAAAATCGATCGAAGATCATCACAGGGTACGTTCTTGTTAAAATAATAGGGTACAATGTAACTAAGCCAGCAATCAGTGAACAAGTGGGCAAATGTCAGCCATGAACCAAGAATACGACTCGGAAGAGCTGTAACACTCGAATCGCTCCCCGCCAGAAACTCGACTGTGGAAATCGTTCGGGGTTTCTTTATGACCTAGCCAAGAAATTCCGAAATTCTGACAAACAGTAGAAGGCAAGTGCGCCCCGGGAAACTCGCAGGAGTCGTTTCGATCACAAGAGGCGCGCGGAATTCATGATCCAATCAAAAGAAACGATATCAGGTTTTACGAAAACGCCTGTCATCACTAGACTGCGGATCTTTATGCGTTTACAACTTCTGAACATTTACAAAAAATGCTGAAGTATAAAATTTGACAGTATTTAATACGATTTTTATAAATTACGTACCTGCAAATGCTACTACAGTAAAGTCGCGTTATTTCTCAATTGCCTATCCCCTACACTGAGGAGCAGCAACGCCACAGGAGCCACAAAGCTCTAGCTGCCTCAAAGCTCGAGTATATCGGGTATATCGTTGTGAAGTACTACTGACCCAATTACAAAACTTCTTTATTTTCCATGATCTTTTTATGGGACAACGGCCAACTTATTTGTGGCATTATTCTAATTAAAATGACACTAATCATGGTATAATTTCAACTGTATTTAGTGGTTTAATTGACGATGAAAATTTCGGCGCATGGAAGGACAGCACGATCCGTGTTTACACGCTCTCCTTTTCTAAGTTTGGCTTCATTTGTACTTTCGGCGCGGTCGGCGCGATAGACTCACGAGGAGACCTCGCGTATCGAGAACGCCGGAACGCAACGAGTTTTTGTGTGGACATAGCTTATGCACCGTCATGAACTATCCAATTGGTTTTAGCCGGCAACGCGAACCCGTTTTCGACATAATCGATATTGAAATGCGACATGTGCGTTATATTCCATGAGTGAAAACCTCCTGTCGCGAATGTCTACCACGAGATTGGTCGGGGTTCGCGTCCCGTGTCGGCATTTTTTATAAATATCTTTTTTTCACTTTCTTTTTTATTTTTCTACGTGCTACACATTATTTCTAACATAATACATGACAAGTAATCTAGTTTTAGGATTTAGAAGATATATGTTTGTTAAAAATCTAACATATGCGTTGTGTATTATAACGAAAATTATTTTTGTTGTGTATTTCGTCACACAGTACGAAAGAAAGTTCTGTAACGGTTTTAACCATAATACGAGATATACCTGCGCGGGTCTATCGCCAACGATTGTCTTAACGATGCCCATTCATTATGTTAAACTGTACGTGTTTAAACACACAGTTTGAAAAGTACGAAGTACACCCCTAAACGGAGGGTTCCGGTACAAGTATCAGTTAAATGGCATTTTTAGCTAGGAGCGCTAATGTCGGTTTCCGATCATTCAGTCACTGTTTTACCGATACAGTGACTGTATCGGTAAAACAGTAACTGAATGATCGGAAACAGACATTAGCGCTCCCAGCGAAAAATGCTAGAACTATAGTTCTACCCAACCCTCCGTCTAGGGGTGTACTTCGGCTTATATTGTTAATATATTTAATTTGTTGCTTATTTCTTGTAAAATTATTGTACATTATTGCAAAAACTTCGAAAAAGCAACAAAAAAAATGTCCTCGCACGGGGCGCAAACCTGGGATATCCGAATGGTACGAATTTTTTCCAATTTCAAAATCTATTTTCTCGAAAACGGGTTCGCGTTGGCGGCTTAAAACCAATTGGATAGTTCATGAGGGTGCGTAATCTATGTCCACACGAAAACTCGTTGCGATCCGGCGTTCTCGATACGCGAGGTCTCCTCGTCAGTCATAAAAAAATAGTGTCCCTACAGGATATTTCTCCGTGCACTACACAGCCGTTTACAAAATAACGCTACTTCACTGTACCACTGAAAATAAGATTTTATTTGATATTCCACTTCCTTAATATTCGTCTAGAAAAATTACAAGCTGCCTAAACATCTGCGGTTTAGTTGTACACTGACCTCTCGACTTGAGGCCTCCCTGTAGCTCCGGACTAATCCCCTTGAATATGTGAAAGGTAACTTACAGCCCACCGCCTCAGAAGTGATGACGAAGATGAATAAGGAGTTCACGACAGAAGCTCAAGGTCGTGGCAACCAGAGTCGCTAGATTAAGATTTGTGTCCCAACTCTATCCTCTCTTCCTTCTACGCTATCCCCCCACGCTTCCATCACGGCCCGGTCGTGTAGTGCGTTCCGTCTTCGTCGTGCATGTGTCATAACGACACGTGACTAATCCAATACTGACATACAGAGGGTAGGGGAGACCAGGGCTAGTTGACTAATGGGGTTAGTCGACTAATCCATTCTAATTGTAATACTATAGCGTAGATGATACTGCTTTCCGTGATATTGAAACATAAGAATGACTAGCTCACCACGAAATGTGTCGTCGCGACCGAAACTTGCGTGTTATTCCAATAATAATGAAATATCTAAAAACATTGGCTGTAAGTAAATATTTTAGTTTCGACTATTTATCAAATTCTGTCCATTTAGTACTGCTAACCTAACCACAGGGCTAAATGGGCTAAGTCTCGGGGCGCAAGCCTTTTGGGGCGGCAATTTTTATTGGTGTTATATTTTTTTGTTATCAGTTTAGTAATTAGATAAACTTCTAGCAGAAGTACAAAAGAGAAAGTGTGCCTATGATGACATTTACTGAAAATTTGGGTTTCTGGTCAATTTAAAAAATTTAAATGAAGACACAATTAGAAAGAACGCTGCAAAGTTGTGCGAAACGTATATGGACGATCTAGAAAATAATTTTATTGAAGAATGCCTTCATTTTAAACACGTATATTTCTTGGAAAATAAAGAAAATATATATACTGCGGAACTTAGTTTAAGGACAATAATTAACTCGAAAATTGAGTCTACATTGCCACTACAAATTGCAGCGGTAAAAGATCTTTTTCAGCACTGAAAAGGATAAAAAATTATTTACGGTCTCCTTTGGGACCGAACAAATTAAATGCTTTGAGTATTCGATGCATAATAGAGAGTGACGTATTTAACACATTACCGACCGGTGATGACTAAACAATTTTTAATGAATCTTCAATAGCAACAGCAATTTTCATCGAGAACTAACAAGTCACCCTCAATAACGTCATCTAATAGTTTCATTTAAGATTGGAATGTAAAAGCAAATTTCTGTGTTTTCTTTTGGTACAGCACAATTATTAAAAATCCTATTAATAGGCTTCCGGTAGGTAAAGTGTTAATAACTTAAATACGTGTGATATTATTAATCAATCTGCAAAAGAAAAAGCTAGGAAAATAAATATATAAGTTACTTTTCTTTTTGTTTACTATAAAGTTTGTTTTTGTTCATATAGGTTTTTTTTAAATTTTGTATGAATTTTATGTTTTTGTTTAGTGTAATGGTAATAAATTGACTTTTTCTTGTTCTGACACTTTTGTATAACTTAGCCGGTCACCCTGCTCCCGCTAGCCATCCCGTGTATTCTCTTATGAAGAGGAGCGCATTATTTTTAGTAGCCCACAGCCGCCGAATATCTTAGGACGGCCCTGTAATTTGAGGTATTTTATTTTATCCGGTGCATCGAGGTTGTGCACGTATGGCCATTACAGTGATAAAAATGTCGAACGGGGCTACTTGACTAACGCATAGGATCTAGATCATTCGAGAAAGGTTCCTTGTACTCAGAATCAGAAGATGATACAGCATGGTTGATTTGCAATGAATCTTACATTGATAGCGTTTGTGCCGAAAACTGTGCAGTGCACACGTTGCAGCAAATGGGCTCACGAGAAATGCTTCAGATGTGTGTATTAACTGTGACTCGGATGATGATTCGTAAGCCTTAATTTGACTTAATTTTGCCTACAAATCATCATCTGATTCCCTGCAGTAGATATGTATTGTATGAACAAATAAGAATTTAAGTATTGTTAATACTACTATTATTTCTTGAACACTTAAAAGTAACTGTTACGTGAACTAACCCCACAACCGGGGTTTGTTGACTTATTGTTCTCACTAATCTAAATGTGATTAAAACTACAACTAGGTTCAATCAAAGCGATTATCAAAATTAAATCTGTATACCCAAGTCAACGTGCAAACTTTTGGTGTACAACAAGTTTCATTGATGAAAATTAAATATGTTAAAAGTTAGTCAAATAGCCTCGGTCTCCCCTACAGTGTTCCGATTGAACTTAAAGTTTTTCGCGCATGCGCGGCAATTTTAGCCTCAGTAACGTAAACCATTTCGACGAAATCGGGTAGCTTGAGCACCCCGCAGACTTTTAAAAAATTGGTATGTTTTGATTCTGAAAAATGAATATATAACATGTGTATATCTGTATATTTTGTATCTCGTAGGACACGTCCTGGAGTCTTTTTGTCCGGAACTGATTGTTTAGGTACATTCCTTCCAATATAACTGCATCAAGGCGTCAGGGCCCTAGCCGCTCTGCTGCGTCATTGTAGATACGCTACTGTCCTGGTGGCGCATGCGCGAAAAACGGTGGGTTCAATCGGAACACTGCTCCCCTAACTGTTTCTCCTTAATTCGAGAAAATTCCTCTCATTTAGTGTTCCTTCTCGAGAATTTCTCGAGAAATTTTGTAATTGGTTATTTCTAATTTCTCGAGAAATTACAGTATTTCTCGAGAAATTTAAGTCTACGAAAATTCTTGTGAATCTCATTTATTTTATAACATATTTTCGGAAATGAAGAAAAACATATGTCCTTCCATCAGTCAAAATATGCTACATTTTAATGTAGGTATTTAAATATCTCTGTTACTTGTAATTATACGAAAAAATGCCAGAGGAGAAATTTGCACTGTTCAATGAGGTAATATATAATGGCAAAATAAAAAAGTTTTTTGGAAATCATATTTCGAAATTTCAAGGTCATCGTTATTTTTATTTAAAGGAGCTCATATAATTATTCTATATTCCTGTTCTATATTCAGAAAAAAGACAAATCCAACGATGTGCTATGTTCCATAGTTAAGGTGAATTTCACAATTTTTAAAATTTTCAATTTAAGTGCGCCATGTTATCCTTTTATCCAATCGATCTCAAACTTTGCACAAATTTATTTCTCGCCTAAAGGAACAATACTGGATAGTTGCGTGCATTCAGAGCTGGGGAAAATAGTATTTTAAATAGTAAATAGTAAATAATCCCATTTATTTTACAGTGTCTGTACAACTTTGAAAATAAAATATTTTATTTGATGCAGTAATTTTTGAAAATAAAATATTTTATTTAATGCAGTAATTTTTGAAAATAGTATTTTATTTTAAGAATATTGAAAATATGTGGAGTTTGCCTTTATTTTCAATTTCAATTTTAGACATTATTGCTCAAAATAATGGTTCGCATTCAATAGATTTCTGAGTATAAATAGTTTTCTGGTGATAAGATATACTGTATGTTTATCAACAAACCTCAGTAGGCACATGCTGTAAACTGAAGTGGATATACGCAGTAATAGCAGCAATCAAACAAAAAAATAAAACGTAACTGTGGCAAATGATATAGTTTCTTACATTAAGTATCATTTCTTCTTTAAATTATTGCTAAAATAAGAAATATTAGATTATTACAATAGAAATATTTTACTTTGTGTTGCAGATTATTAAAATAGAAATATTTTATTTTGTGGATGAAATTGTTAAATTAGAAATATTATTTTTTGAGGTTCAGATTGTTCAAATACATAGAAGTATTTTATTTCAAGGTTCAGATTGTTCAAATAGAAATATTTTATTTCAAGGTTCAGATTGTTCAAATAGAAATATTTTATTTCAAGGTTCAGATTGTTCAAATAGAAATATTTTATTTGGAGGTTCAGATTGTTCAAATAAAGTACTATTTTCTTTAATCAAAATAAAATCTAAAATATTAAATAGTACTTCAAATATGTTTTTCGCCAAATAATGCCCACCTCTGCATGCATTGTATCTCGATAAAAATGTTTCTCCAAGTATAGCTTGGGCCCACCATAATGTACATATTGGACAGGAATAAACATTGAGTTAATGTTTTTTGCGCTTTCGATAAATATTGTCAACGATATGCCAAATATAATAAGTTAAAAAATTTTTGTATTTTACTAAAAATTCTCGAGAAGTATAGTCTTATTTCTAATTTCTCGAGAAATGAAAAATGTTGAGAAATGAGGATCACTGCCCTCATCTGGCGACTCTGGTGGCAACGAGTGGAGGCTACATCGAGTAATTCCATTCTTTATACAACCCCTGGCAAAAAGTATTCGAACGCATTTAAAAATCGCATAATTTTCTTCAAATTGAACTAAATGAGTTGAGATTTTATGTGACATGATCATAGAAGACTTAGTTGACTAAGTAACGGATAAAAGAAATTTCGAAAAAATTGCTATTGGTCGGAATTGCGGAGAAAAAAGTGAAAGTTAACTTATTCAACTTCTTTATCTGTGCCCTATAATGAAAATGTGAAACATGCAAGTCAAAGTAAGTCTTCCAACATGTCAAGAAACATCAACTGATTCGGTTCGATTTTCAGAAATTATACGATTGTACCATTCGCTGCTTTGCACAAACTGGCGAAAAAATGTACTGACATTTTCCTGGAATTTCAACTCTTTTTCTTGATCCGATGACTCTTCCGGGTTTACATCGGCGACCCTGTATACACCAATGAGTCACTCGCAAGTGCAGTAGACCTCGCTTAACCGGATCCGGAAGGGAAATAAATTTTTAAAAATAAAAAATTTATTTTGATAAATTAAAACGACATAATTAACATGTACATTCTATTCCAAAATAAATTTTTAAAAATAAAAAATTTATTTTGGAATAGAATGTACATTTTAATTATGTCGTTTTAATTTATCCGGGCTGTTTGTCTCCCGATCAAGTCGGTAAATCGAGGTCCTATTGTATAAGAGACGGAAGAATGGCAGACGCTCGAGAAACTTGGGGAATGCGTCCATTGCCGAAAATATTCACGGCAGAGTAATAAATGGCTCCGCTATTAAATCTTCACACTGGGTAATTAATGAACTGCAAGGACAGGTAATAACTCTTCATTAACAACGCCCCACCATTTTTCAAATGACCCGCGCGACGAGTGGTTTTATTGTTTCCAAAACAAGTAAATTGTCCGACACTGGCGAGATAAACAAGTATCGCGCGAACGAAACCTTTTATATTTAATTTGTAATGCAATTAAATGCTGATTGTATCTCTCCTGTTCGAGCCATGAATCCTTTTAATCATTCACCTCCCGTCGCGCGTCGTGTACGTAATTTCGGCAAAAATAAATTGTTTAAACATCCTGACGCGGAAATGCGGCGAAACAGTTTCACACTAACTGAAGCTTATGTTCGACATGTACATTGTTGATTTAAGCTTCATATTAGCTGCATCGTGATGCAGATAGAAATGTGTAGTGAAGCTTTTTAATGGGTTAGGTTAGGACACAGTAACAAGTGGGGGAAATATAAGATTTTTAAACAACAGTACAGACAAAAGTGAATGACCGATTAATATAAGATTTTGTATTGCAGTTTACTATAATATGAACTATAGAAAAATGCTTGTAATATTTAAAAAATAATTTGATCTTATGTCTTTTGTCGTCTTTGTTCGGAATATTTTCTCTTCCAGATGGCTCACTGGTGTACAGGATTCCGACAAACCGAATTAACTATATCAAAAATCCCAAAACGTTTGTAGCTCATTGCAACGTCGACCGATTTTTACGAATATCTGATGAATATTTTTATGATTTTCAGAATATGTTTAATTGACACAGATTTACAAAATGTATTTTTTAAATTTTCAATATAGGCCCACATAAAAAAGTTGTAAAATGCAACTTTTAGTATTTTTTCTACAATACCGATCAATTATAATTTTTGAAAAAATTTCTTTTCACATCATGTAGTAAACTAATTGCCAATTGCTCTCGCTTTCAAAAAAAGTTCAAATCGTATAGTATAATATTTAAAAAGTTATCGTCTTTTTTATAGCGTCCGAATATTAATTCATTTCACTGTATTCTTTTGAAGTAGGCACCATAACTGAATCCAATACCTGAGTGCTCTCAATTGAATTCATACAGCCTTCTTACTCCTCAATTCGTTGCAATTTTTTGACAGTTTACAATTTTAGGATGTGAATTGCGGGGTTCACGACAACGATCGCCCTCTCGCCCAAGAGATCATTTCTCACTATTGTACGGCGTGTTTTTTCAACTGGCGTAAATCAATTAATTTAGTTGCGTGATTGAGTTATCTCATCGCTCAATCGATGAGTTCGCTCATCGATATCTGTTATGACCGATCGAAATAAATTTCTCTCATCAATAAATGTTATGAGCGATAGAAACAAATTTGCCTCATTAATAACTGTTATGAGTGATCGAAATGAACTTCTCTCATCGATAACTGCTTTGAGCAATCGAAACAGTTTTTCTTCGTCGATAACAGTTATCGAAGAGGATCCAACTTTTTGAACACAAATAACTGTTATTTTTAACCAAAAAGTATAAAAATCGATATTTTTTTAATCATTCTGTTCTTCGAATTTTTTTTCTTTATATTTTGTGTACATTATCTTAAATTTTAATAAAATCAACATTTTATTAATGATCTTTATCTTAGAAAATTTTAGAATAACTGTTATTTTTGATCGCTGGTCATAACTGAATCCAATACCTGAGTGTTGTCAGTTGAATTCATACAGCCTTCTTACTCCTCAATTCGTTGCAATTTTTTGACAGTTTACAATTTTAGGATGTGAATTGCGGGGTTCACGACAACGATCGCCCTCTCGTCCAAGAGATCATTTCTCACTATTGTACCGCGTGTCTTTTCAACTGGCGTAAATCAATTAATTTAGTTGCGTGATTGAGTTATCTGTTTTCCTCCTCTTAGCGAAGCAGATCCTACCCCTATCCCTCTTTTCCAAACCCAACAATGAGCGTAAGAAGGTAGAAAAAGTACTGGAGTTATATGATGCATCTGAACTCGTATGCGAAACTAATTGACGCATGATATGTAAAAGATTGGGCACTCCTGGCTTAGAAATTCCTTCGTGTCTTTTGTATCCGAAGGAAACTATCTTAGACATCAATGTAAAGAGTTATTTCATCCTACGCCAACAAGGACATCGGAACTACCTCTCCTAAACGCATGCGATTAACTATTATCTCATAATTATTCAATTACAGTTTTCAGAAAAGCACGTGGCCTTTAGATATACGAAATTTATTTATACGTATGTATATTACTTATAGCAATACATTATTCTACTTACAAGTTTCAGTTCTATGTATGGCTCCCAAAATAATAGCTTCTTGGATATTACCACATTGATGATATAAATACGTACCTGTAACAAATAAATGTTCAAATTATTATTATTATTATTATATTAATTATTATATTTGTAGTATACAAATAGACAGTATAGTAATACTGTCCAGCACGTATTTGGACATATCATTTAAAATAGAAACTGCGATATTTCAATTTACAACGGCTTCGATAGAACTTACGTTTAGGGGAGGCAGCTCGGATGACCTTGACCTTGACATATGTTGTCGAGGACAACATTCTGAACAACTTTTGTCATTACAACTACGCGGTGCTCGATCTTAGTTTTCGAGATATTTGCGAAATACTATTGCGAATACTGTATCTTCGTATGCGTGGTCGCTCTCCACCCCCCACCACCTAACCCTAACTAATTTTGATCGCATAATCTTTTCATTGTATATAGCCGTCGTACAGAATTTGAACTAGTAATGGAAAAATCTTGCGATCAGAATTAGTTAGGATTAGGTGGTGGGTGGCGGAGAGGAAGTAGTCTTTCAAAATTGAAAGCTCACCCTATATAGAGTGACACTCTGTTCTGATCCCCACAACGTGTTTACAAACAGAAAATAAACAGATGCCGCCCCGGAACAGGCTTACGTTGCCACCGAGCATGCAAGAATACGTCAAATTCAATACAGTATTTGCAATAGTTTTTCGCAAATATCTCGAAAACTATGAGCGAGCACCGGGTAGTTGTAATGACAAAAGTTGTTCAGAATGTTGTCCTCGATAACATATGTCAAGGTCAAGGTCATCGGAGCTGCCTCCCCTAAGCGTAAGGTTTACCACGGCTTCTCTTAAACAAGATAACCTAGTTTCACATTACATTATTAACATGTGATAAGCTTAAATTGTCATTAAAAGAAACATGAAATCCATTGCAATTTTCGTTGTTATGCTTCTTAGCTGAAAATTTTCAAATCTAGGAAAAACTCTAATTACTCTACATGATGCAATTTGTTTCGATATTATGTTAACGAAATGTACAATGTTGACAGATGTACTAATACCTTCATATCAGAAGCCGAAGCCGACAATAATAAGGAATTTTACAAATTCAAGATGACAAAACGCAAGTTGCTTGCGTAATTGAGTTATCCCTTTTCCTTCCCTAAGCGAAGCAGATCCTACCCCTTTCCTTATTTTTTTATTAAGGTAGGAAAAGTGCTTGAGTTGTATGGCGCATCTGAAATCGTATGCGAAAAAAATTGACGCATGTTATGTTATGAAGAGAATACAATGAAATATTAGGTTGGCAACTAAATTCGCGACCTTTTGTTTCGTAATTATTTTATTATATCATTATAACCTCATTCCTTTTGAACTGTATATCATTGGAAAACTCTGAATTTTGAGATTAATTCAATATAAAATACCGCGTTTAAAAAATATACAAGGTGTCCCGAATTTAAACGGCAAAAGAAATTTGCTCGTTTTTGCTTCGTTTTGAAGAAAATTGCAAAAAAAGAAACAAAACAAGTTTTCATTTTTGTACTTATTTATTTACATTTAATTTACGTTATCATCTATTTGATGTAGATATTGTTCAAAATGTTGCCCTCTTGCAGCAATGCAAGCATTACATCTAGCACTGACTTGAGAAATTGCAGCTAAACATTGTTCTGGTGATATTTGGTGCACTGCATCTATGATTCCGTCTCTTAATTGCACTCTTGAATTGATTGGCACCGAATAAACTTTCTGCTTCAAGGTTCCCGATACGAAGAAATCCATGGGTGTCATATCAGGTAATCGGCGCGCATACTCTCGCACCGTTTTTAAAGCATTACCGTTGCAGAAACCGTACACGAAAACTATATCAGCATATTCAACATTGTAGCTGAAGCTATTCACTCCAAAATATCTGAGTAACTGACTAAAGACTGATTAAGGAATCATAGAAGAAAGCAAGAATGTAAACAAACGAAAAAATGTAAAGGATAACATCAAGTGTTTACATATCTCACTGTCATAACTCACACAACAATGTCAAAACGATCACAAATACAAGTGTATACAACAACTCAAGAGAGCAACTGACAACGAGGTATTGAATTTTTGCGATTTTCTCCAAAACGAAGCAAAAACGAGCAAATCTCTAAAAGACTTTTTGTCTTCGTTTTTCGGTCCCCTACACGCTCCTGAAGTTTTGCCACTTAAATTCGTGACACCCTGTATATAAATGGCTTTATTTGAGAAAATGTGGAGGTCGCGAACGTAGGTGCCAACCTAATAGAAACAAAATTGTTGACCTTTTTACCTTGAAATCAATTTTTCAGCAGGTCTCACATCAATTCTCACCAAACCGAGGCGAGGCGATGCAGAATCACGCTACCTCCGTGACAAAACGATAAGACACCTCTAGATTTCTAATGTTTCTCAATACCAATGATGTGTACAAAGATTTTGTATACATATATGTAGATCTATATAGAGTATCCTCTGTTTAGTAACATACGAAATAACTGCTATTATTTACGTTGTGTCTTAGGAGTTATATCTGTTTACATGAAAAACCGTTGCGTCAAAATGATAAAATATGGTGAAGAAGAATAGTGATTTAATTACACTGTCCAACACCAAATTTGTTCCACAATTGCTCTTCATTTTTCTCCTAGACGCACAGATTTTAAGAAACATGACATTGAAAAAAAACGTATTTTTCAACTTTAAACGAATATTGTGATGTTATTATAAAAGATATTGAATTGTTCTTTAAAGCAGAAGATTCTGTAGACTTTCCCGAATACAGTGATATCCAATATTAATACATTATGAATGTTTAAACATGTTGAAACAACCATTAAAGATGGAGAGACAACATTTTGAACCCATTTTTGAGGATATTTTTGAATTTATCTCAAAAAATAAGGGTCCAGCGGAAAATCGAATTATTTCATCCGATAGAGCAGACTTTTATCTTGATAAATCATCCTTTGAAGTTTGCAATTTTTACGTTTCTTTTGTGCTAACTCGCGTCTATGTCGCGCTCTGATTGGTCCATGTTTTTCGTTAATAACTCCTAAACAAAGCCTCTCCCATTTCCGGCTGTTGAAGGAATTTTGGGACATCCTGTATATACAAAATTTTTGTACACATCATTGGTATTACATATACATATATAATTTCTTTAGCTGAACGCAGTGCGTCGAACTTGCGAATATTCATTTGATCGATTCTTATTTAACTAATAGATATTTGCGAAATGAAGCCCGCAAGCCAGATTACCGTCGTCCGGAAATTCCATGTCGTTGATTATTTCATAATCAATTATTAATGGCAGTCGAAAGTGATAATTACGTATTTAAGCTGTGAACAGTACGAAATGGCTAGGCTGTGATACCACTAATGGCATCAAGCGTTCCGTGAAATTCAGATGATGCTATCAATAAGATGTAATCTCACACCTGACTACTGGAGTGTGCATCCTCCAAAGCGGTCTTCGTGTACCCACGTTCTCGTTCCATCATCTGGGTCAACGTATACATATCAAATCAGCCTCATATTTGCCTTGTTCAGTGTTCGTTACTGCCTAACAATCCATGCGATCACGCTGATAAATTAAAATCGATATTCCACGTGTACCGATTGCTTGGCAATCTTAGCCAAGGACCAGCGTCGTTTGCAACGAATCAAAACCGTATGCCATCTATCTTCCTTCAATTTTATATCTTGCTGCTTGCAACTTTCTACTTTCCGATCCACTTCTTCGCTTACATGCAAGGACAGTGAAATTTAGTGACATTTTGGTACAGCTTCTAAGCTATTAAAGATATCGACGTAAAATTTGGGGTGTAGGATATTAATATGTAATCTTTTTTAATAATGTATAATGTGGTATACTTTTCGATTATTTAATAGCTTTTTTTACTATTTTTTAAACATATTTACAAAAACAACTTTTAGCAAATTTTTTTGAAACGGAATAGATTCAGCTTAGTCAATATATTATTCTTCTAAATT
The DNA here is from genome assembly GCA_933228785.1 of Lasioglossum pauxillum. NCBI lineage: Eukaryota > Metazoa > Arthropoda > Insecta > Hymenoptera > Halictidae > Lasioglossum > Lasioglossum pauxillum. The sequence continues at coordinate 28,926,533 of OW121702.1, read as the reverse complement.
TTTGAGAAATCGCTATTTGAATAAAATTTGTTTCTTGATTTTCCAAAGCCTCCGGAGAAAATTTATCTGATCCTTATAAATTCACAATCTATGGTACCTGTATAGAGCACAAAGCGAAATGTAAACGATAATAAATATAATAAATTCAGATTTGTACGGAACGCCTCCATTCTTAATAAATAACAAATACCTGAATAATAAAGGAAGAAATGTTGAACACGGAAAATAGTTAACGTAATAAATGTCCAACTATTTATGTACTTACCAAATATTAGTAAAATGATATGTTTTATCACGAACGAGATATAACAAACACAAAATATAAACGCAAACACGCAATATAAGTATAAACGCAATATAACAAACAGAAAATATATAACAAATACAAAATATAAATTACTGTAAACAACGTATGGCTCGTGTTGAGTTAAAGTATGTTGCAGTGAGTGTGTGATGATTATACTGCGGATCTTTATGCAAAATAAGAAATGTTTGCATCGATTGCAAGACACAGGAGCCGAATAAAAATTTAATTCTTCTTTTAATGATCTTATTAAGGTGAAACTAATAACTGGTGGCCTTCTATCTTTTTAATACGTCCACTGTTTTAAGTTGTATGTACCCATTTTTGTAATAAATGCATAAAATCCGCAGTCTAGTGATGATGAACGAAGTGACAACAATATAAGTTTGGAGTAGGCGTGAAATTGACGATCGGGTAAACGAATTCATCGATAGTATTTTTCTCCGAATATTGGTGGGAGAAACGGTCGTATAAGAGGATTGTTTAAAACGTATACAACGTTCGGAGAATTATACTTAATTCTCCATGTATATTAATATAAACTGTACTAAACGATGGTAATACTAAACTAATGCATAAAGTATACTGAGGTACGCACCAAATATAAACTGCACAAAACAAAATTTAAATAAAAAGGAAAAAACATGGAATATAACGCTCAAGAAATTGTAGCATAGCATAAAGATTTGAAGTGTTTAGAGTCTAAAGTGTTTTTTAGTCGTCACGGAGTCCCAACAATGGATGCGAGAACCAATATGCACAGCCGCACGGACGGCTTTAAACAATAATAACTTTTGATATAGGACGAGCTAGGAAATGATTCTTACATGATTACATAGAGGAAAGTATGCTAAAAATATTCCATTTTGTCAAAGTCTTGATAATTTTGCAAATTTTCTTCATTACATTTAGCGTAACATTTTTAATGCATTACAAATACTAATTTTTAATTGACAAATGGTAATTTACAGCTTAAAGATAAACTTTCATTTAAAAAGAAATTGGAAGGAAAATATTAAAAAGGATCGTCGGGGCATCTTAAAGAAGAAAAGCAATTTTTTCCATGCGAAAGGCTATTTTTAAAACGTCCAACTTTAACTGTTTGTTACAGTAATGATTTTTATAAAATTTTATTAATATTTTCATTTCCGAGGTTGGCGGATATTTAGAAAACAATAAACACTCAAAAAATATCTATATGATACAGTTGGTTTTTGGTTCAAATTTCGCGTTTTAGACCACTGTGCGGTCGTCGAGTTTAACACTACAACTACCAACAGTTAAGACGAAGCTATCTCTACCAAAACAAGTCAAAATGACTGGTCTTTGAAAAATACGTAATAATAGAATATTTTTATATTTATTGATTTATCACTATCTTACAAAAGGAAGTCTATGTCATGGAATTATAACTACTGTACGTGTATAATGACAACTGTAATAATATAATTATGATAATAATAACTACTACAATAACTAATTCACTAATTCTCTTACCGAGGACTCCTGAACATTTTCTTCGTCTATAATCTCATTATTACTATTATCACTAGATTGCGGATCTTTATGCATTTACGAAGAAATTGGTTGGGTGAATTATAAAACAGTTGAAGATTCGAAAAATGTAAGAATACTGTAATGTTGTTTTTAATGTAGCGAAGTCAATGAGGTGTGAAATCAATTTTTATTTTATTCCTGCTTCCCACAATAAATGCGGAAGACTTTCATTTTGCATAAAGATCCGCAGTTTAATTATCACTATAAGGTTCAATTTCATTTTCTTCTGATTCAGTTTCTTCATGCTCATACAATTCGCCATCCTCGATATCAGAGCGTTCCATTGGTATATTGTTCACTTTTTGCAACAATTCATAAAATATATAAAAAACCACGCGCGGCACAAGTGAAACTTGTTGCAGTCTGGTAATGTTTAGAAGTAAATTAAGATTGGAAATGGCAAATAATCCTAATAAAGCGACAACAAGATTAGGAACAATTCTCGATGCAGTATTTGCAAGACATTTAGACAATATTGAATCAAGAATATTTATATCATATTTTAGCTATCAAAAGCCAATTGTTTCAATGATAGAATCATAGAAAATCATAGAAACCATAATGAACGATCAAAAAGCGTATGGGAAAGAATTGTCAAATATATTCGACATTACATAACTGCATTTTTTAAAGACCAATAGTTTACGGGAAATTTGAGTTTTGAAGTGAAACTTCTTTGCTGAAGGGGCTACAATTTTCTCGCGTTACGGAAGTGACGCGGTCGAGCGTTACGGAAGTGACGAAATTTCGCGAATAACATCGAGTAGTTTGACAACTAGCATTTTCATAATTAATTTACTAACTTTAAAGACTTCATTGGTGAACTTTTAAAATGAAGCCTTGGCTACATTCCCATTTCAGTTTTATGCAGGTTTGATGCTTAAATTGTTAGTTATTAACAAATTTTTAAGAAGCGGTATGTTATGTATGTCTGTCCTTGTCGCACAGTTCGACCCTCCTTGTCTTACGCATGATGGGAACTTCTGAAACAATCAGCTCGCGCAACAATTGTTAATAACTAATTAATAGACAGCGGATCTTTATGCATTTATAGCAAAATTGAGTAGATGAAATTAAAAATTGTAGGAAAATTTTAAAAATTGAAAATGACAATATATGATTTCTCATCTATTAAAATGATTGAGGGAAGAAATAACATTCTGTTTGGCTTCTATTCCTTGCAATCGATACAGACAATTTTTATCTTGCATAGAGATCCGCAGTCTACTAATTATCCAGAGTTAATTTGTGAACATTTGCAATTGGATAACATAGAATCAACCTCCAGCTACTTTCACATGCAGTTTCTCATCGGATTTTGTTCCGACTGAAAGATTTATAAACAATTATCCAAACCCTTGTTCTAAACTAACCTAAAAAATTTTGACAGGTGTCAGGTAAGTAAAAAAAAAACGCGTGGAAAACCACGCGCGGCAAAAGTGAAACTTCCTGCAATCTAGTAATGTTTAGAAGTAAATTAAGATTGGAAATGGTAAATAATCCTAATGAAGCGACAACAAGATCAGGAACAACTCTCGACGCAGTATTTGCAAGACATTTAGACAAAATAGAATCAAGAATATTTGTATCATATTTTAGCTATCAAAAGCCAATTGTTTCAATGATAGAATCATAGAAAATCATAGAAACCATAATGGACGATCAAAATTTGCGACGCAAAAAGGGGGAGAACGTATGCGAAATGCTATGAACTATGTCTCTTTCTTTCCCATACGCTCTCCTTCTTTGCGTCGCAAATTTTGATCGTTCATTATTTTTTCTATGATTTTCTATGATTCTATCATTGAAACAATTGGCCTGTGATAGCTAAAATCTGTATGTATATAAAGAGACAGTCCTGACTCACTCACTCACTGATGAACGCCCAGGCTAAACCTTTGGACCTAGAAAGCTGAAACCTTGCATAGAGGTTTCCTTTATGATCTATACAAGGGATAAGAAAGGATATTTCGAAATTCAACCTCCAAGGGGGTGAAACGGGGTTGCAACGTTTGTATGAGGAATATTTTGTTCGTGGTCGGATTTACTTCATACTTGGTCTTGATACTCTTTAATATAATTAATCAAACACCTGTTTCGGCATTTTAAAAAATTCAACCCCTAAGGGGGTGAAAAGGGGTTGCAGCGTTTGTATGAGGAATATTTTATTTGTGATCGGATTTGCTTGAAACTTGGTCTTAATGCTCCTTGATATAATTAATCAAACACCTATTTCGGCATTTTAAAAAATTCAACCCCTGAGGGGGTGAAAAGGGGTTTTGAAATCTAAGATGGCGACATGACATAAAATTAAAACTCTATAGGGGTGAATGGGAGGTTGAAAGGTTTTATGGAGAAACAATATCAATTTCCGAGGGCATTAAACGGTTTCCTGTGCGAGCGAAGCCGCGGGCAAAAGCTAGTATGATATAAATATTCTTGATTCAATTTTGTCTAAATGTTTTGCAAATACTGCATCGAGAGTTGTTCCTGATCTTGTTGTCGCTACATTAGGATTATTTACCATTTCCAATCTTAATTTACTTCTAAACATTACTAGTTTGTACCACTTATAGATTTTAAGATATGATATTTTGTTCACAAAACGGCCATTCCGACGCACTGTACGGTGCACGGCGCGATGACGCCGATAACGATGCGAGATTAACGAGTCACGTACTCATTAAAATTTCTTGCGATTAATGTAGCAGGAGTATATCTGGGTCCGTGTGCCCGAGCGTTCTCAATAAATATTCCGTTGCCGCGCGGGCGAGGATCCTCAAAGAGGTAAAGGAGCGAATGTTCAGTTAGTTCAGATCCAATCCGAAGCAGAGTTCCACGCGGTAATTGCTTCGGTCGCGTTAAAGTTGAATCGAGATTAGAAAACACCGAAACGAACATTATAATTGAAGTTCCAATCAGCCAAACGTTCCCGTGAAATTTCCTAGGTAAGCCAGAAGATCTAATTTTATTATGCAATAAAAGGTTGTGCCATTACAATGGCAGAACGGGTATCAAATTAATCCCGGTCATCCCTTCTCCTTGTATACACACGCCCAACAAACGGCTAAAATTTCGCTAATTAACGACTGATAGGTAAACCTGCCTATCGCAGAAAATTGTTTTTGCGCAGAGCCCCGGTAGAATACCACCTATCAGTAACATTCATTCATATTCTGAACGTTATTGTAAACTTCCAATTGTTTCATGTCAATTAATCGTTTCATAAAAATTCAATGGGCTACATACCAATTGTTTCTAGTACCTCATTGATAATATTCCACTTCCGATTTTTTTTTCTATCAATTTGATTCTATCGATAGAGATTTATTCCGCTGGTTTACCGAATTGTATTATTATTTTATGTGCGTCTGCATTTATCATTACACAGAATTTATGATATGTTTTACCAAATAAATTTATACCGCCATTGTTATATGTAAAATGAAAAGTTTAATATGCACATTTATACATAAATATTTTTAGTTTAATGAACTTATATAGATTCTGTTGATCAAAGTGCAACAAAATAGTATTTATTTGCTTCTGGAAATTGTAATTGCTTCTTAAGAAATAAGAAAAACATTCACATAGAAACCTGCAGACTAATAACAACTTTATACTTGCGATCTTATTGAAAGGTGACCGCTGTAGCCAGTTTTCAACGCGTCGAAGCAACACTGCGAGGAATCGCGTAAGAAGGGAACACCCGATATTCGTGAATAAAAGATCGCGTGAAAAATCTGCAGATTCGACCTGCTTGAATTATAGTATACGATTCAGCACGCCATTTGGAACACCGGGGATACGGGTGGAAGATTTTTCGGTCGCTTTATCTGAAAGTCAAATTTAATTCGACACCGGCAAAAAAGAGATACGAAATCGGAAACATCCTCGGTCCGTCGGACTTTGGTGTCGAGATTTCGAACGTGAGCTAAGGTGAAATGCTCTAAGTGTGGACAAGTCAAATGCGATGCCTATATCTGGACAATTGAATTTTTATAGTAAAACTAATATAATTAAGAGATTAAATAATGATTTTATATATTCTGAGGCCTTAGCTACAAGTAGATGTGAATATTATGTGATTAAGACAACAATTGAAATTTACAAATAAATTCAAAGTTTATCTGAAGACAGTATACGAAATAGTCTATTTTCATGCGACTCATGTGCATTTATAGTTTGAACTTTTATTAGAAAAGAAGATATATTTTAAGCCCTTAGGCAAAAACTAATTACCACACATAATAATATTAATATTTTAAAATAAATTGGCAATCAGACGTAACTTAAATAATAATTATTAATTAAATATTAGATGTCCAAGTTTAGAACTGTTTTGACATACATACAAGTACTTCATACTGGGACGCGATGGCAGTAGCTGTCCAACTATAAACTTATACTCCATGTACATACGCCTTAAATGAACTCGTTGTTTTTACACTTAAATGGCAAACTATTTAACTAACTGTACGTACAATTAGTCTCCTTTGTATAACGTATCTAGAAAATTTTACTGTCCCTAAATTTAAAATATCCAAGAAGAAAAATAATAAAAGTTGTTGACTTTGAGCTTCCGTTGTAAGAGATTTAATTAAAGATCTTAAAAAAAGGAGCAAGAAAGAAAAGTTATAGAAGAAGAACATTTGTTAAAAAAAGCATGAAAAAGAGAGAATCAAAATTAAAAAAGAAAAAGAAGAAGAAATCAATTAAAATTGACACGAAAGAAAGAAGATAATTACACTACAAATTAATGATATTAAGTTAAAAATCAATGATAAATCTAAAAAACTAAGGTCTAAAGCAACTAATGAAAATATAGATGAAATTAAAGAAATTATGCACTCAATTAGAAAATATAGAGAAAGAAGTATTGTCTCTTGAAATGCATGCTTTACAACAAAACATGAATATTAAACAGGATAGAATTTAATATAATAATATTTTGATATGTAATCATTAAAGATTTAATAAAGTTCGATGTTATCGATATAATTATATATAAATTCAATTTGTCCCGGTATAAGCTTTACTTCTGCCCAAGTAGTAGCTTCTTGTTAGATGGGATTTAATGTGTCCAACTGTAGGTTAGAATTATTCTTATTAATACAATTAAAATATTAATCTAAACAATGATTTTGGGATTTTAAATTACTTCACAAAATCTGAATTTTATGTTAAAACTCTTAGAAAATTATTTTTGTTTATCTAAACTGATAAATTTAAAGGTAGCAAAATATGATGTCCAGGCTTAGAGCATATTTCACCTTATTCCGCGAGATTTTTTTCTGCCGACGACGGAATGAATAACTCGATCATAAAATTTCGTTTGGTCCACCGAGCGAGCGGGTCTCGCGTTGTTTTCTTTCGCGACCGCTGTGATTCGGTAAACATTCGAAGGACGATAGTGCGTCGGGACAGGAAACGAAAACAATTGTATCCCGTTTCGATCATCCCGTAGTTCTCGCGGCCCAGATTGGCTGGATTGTTTTGGAATAAATCTACAATATTTCATGCACACAACTACGACGCAAGTTCGAGGACGATACTCGGGGATGTCACGTGGCTTGCCTTCAATTTCTGCACACCTGACGTTGCTGCGAAGCTGAGAGACTTTCCAATGAGACTAACCAGCTCGATACCTGACTGAGCTTCGTCGTAGCCCCATTATTAAACCTCTCCGTGTTTTTGTCAAATACATTCGACATTACACGAATGCATTTTTTGAACGCCAATAGCAGAGGTGGACATTATTTGGCGAAAAAGATATTTGAAATACTATTTAATATTTTAGATTTTATTTTGCTTAAAGAAAATAGTATTTTATTTGAACAATCGGAACCTCGAAATAAAATATTTCTGTTTGAACAATCTGAACCTCGAAATAAAATATTTCTGTTTGAACAATCTGAACCTCGAAATAAAATACTTCTATTTTAACAATTTCATCCACAAAATAAAATATTTCTATTTTAATAATCTGAAACACAAAATAGAATATTTTATTTTTTGCGTCGTTATATCTAATACTTTCAGAAATCGCATTACTTATTTAATATTTCTTATTTTAGCAATAATTTAAAAAAGAAATGGTACTTAATATAAGAAATTATATCATTTACCACATTTTCGTTTTATTTTTTTGTTTGACTGCTGCTATTCGCATACAACAAGGTGCAGCATTCCAAACTGGAATCTGTTAGGGTGCTCTGTTAGGGTGAAATGATAAATGATACACAGAAATTAAATGCATCCATATGAAATGCAAAACTTTGGAAGAAGGATTTGAATTTAAAAAGGCATATTTGAAGTGAGGGCATATAGTTGTCCTCCCTCTTACCGTCGCAGCAGTCAGTTGACTGTTTCAATTAATTATTTACGAGTTGAAGAGAAGTAACCATCAAGTTTGTGAAAATACCAAATTTTGGAACGCAAAATAAAATATCTACAGTGATATTGATACAAATCTAAGTAAACGTTTTATGAAAAATTCTTTTACAACACTATTGTGTGGTTAAATATGGATACTTGTTTAAGGGTGTCGAATATATTTGACACTGACCCACAAGCCAGGTGGAGCATCTCAAACGAAAAATATTATTTTACCTTGCTTAAGCACTAGCATAATAGCCCTACATACGAATTTTTAGCTAGACCTAAAATATTTTTTAACTGCAGAGGGTTGAAATGTTCATAACTGCAAAGTCTACAAAATGACTGTTGTGTTCATCGAACATGTACCCTCAGTAACTATGAATTTCCAATTTACGTTACCTAATAATTAAATATCCAGTCCTCAAGCCGAGTTAATAATAGTGCTGGTAATTTACTATAATATCGTAAACGGTATCTCTCATATCAGCAATTATAAAACCACACGGCAAGAATGTTAGCCCTCTAAAATTGAATATTCTCTTTTCTGTATGGAGGAAAAGCTTTTGTAAATTTTTAAAACAGTCGTTGAAATATATTTATAAATTTTTTCGGAAACAACAGTCGAGTTTAATTAAATATTCGTTTGAATGAAACGCAATGTCCGCGCAACGGCTGAATGTTCTCTGTTGCGAGGGAGAGTCGTTCCATAGGAATCTCTTTCAAGGGAAAAGAATTAAAGTACCATGAACGAAAAATTCCAGAAGCGAGAGGGGACTTGATAAGATCTCCAAGAGAAAAGAGCGATAGAATTGCACTACCCGTTTCTCCCTTTCCCCCGATCACTCTCCTCTATCTCTTTCTTACTCTATCTCTTTCTCTCTCTCTCTCTCTCTCTCTCTCCCTCTCTCTCTCTCTCTCTTACTGATTTAACGAGTTTTTGTGCATCTCCAGTGTCTCTCTACTGCGAAATGACGTCCATTGTCCTTTTGAAACGCGGCCGCGCCGCTTATCAATTATTCCGTTCGAAATATAATCCTTCCTCTACTCTCCAATTTTGATATTTTATTCAAACACCCTTAATATACTTCTGCTACCGAAACGATCATTTTTGACCCTCCATTGTTACACACATCACTCAAATACAGATTGATGTCGAGGTGTTTAATTAGAAGCTAAGGATTAGAGTCTTTTAGTACACACTGATTTATCAAATTAACACCACCGAACATTAAAACTGACTAATTTCATTTATTTGGTCTTTGTACGATTTTTACGAACACAATATGTGTTCAAGTAAAAAATTGATTGAAACATTCTCCTGTGAAAACATCTTTATAATTTGCAAATTGTAAAATACAAAATCGGAAAACGGTCATCTGACCGATCGTGGTAATCTTAAATACTTTCTGAACAATCATTTTTCTCTTCACAGCACCCTCATACAATATCGTCTCGTTTTTTTATAGCTACTGTTTTATTGCACTTCGAATGTGACGATACTCAAGAAAATGATAATCTTCATTTTTTATAAACCCTCAGACAAGTTTTTGTTGATTTATTGCTCTCTTTACTTTAACTATGACAAAACCTACAACCTGGGCTGAACTCAAACACTTTTTTTAAACTGAGCCTGTATATCTGAACAAATAACCTTGAATGTCAAGGTCGAAGCGTCAACAATTTTATTATTGCATCAAGCTCTATTCATCGCTAGCATAAAAAGTGCAAGAGAACCGTCGGGCCTCAATCGAATAACTCAATCGTGCCCTCAGAACATTATGGTAAAGTTTTTCATAATCAAACTGATTTCATTGATATTATACACTCCTCAAAAGAATTAAGGGAGCACTTTTGCGAACCCGAAAAATTGCTCCCGCTTTACGTGATCATAACTCCGTCAAAAATTGCTGTACCGATATCGTTAAACAATGGTTTGAAAGCCTGAAACCTCTAGTTTCAGATGCTCTGTTTCAAAGTATTGCGATGTTGGTTTTTTACAAAGTTATAGCGAGATGAAGGCAACATTGACGGTTAACAAAAATTTTGTGCAACTTTGGAACATCACACGGGGAGCAACAAAATTTTTTGATAAATCGTGTTAATATCATTTGGAAGGGCTATCTTTCCTATGTAAATTGTGTGGTTGTTGAATATTCTGCGATTTTTTTGATTCGAGTTATACAACATTGAAGTAAATATGATCTTTTTAACTTTAACAGGCTCTAGAAAGCGAAAAAATTATCGTAGAATCTTGTGCAAAAAAGTAATAGAAAAAACGTTTCTGAAAAATGTTTCTGAAAAATGGAAATTGTGCATTTTTTAAGCATATTTTCAGAAACACCTGGCATATCGAAATGTTAATGAAATTGAAAAAACAAAAGGAGTGCCTTGAAGAGAAAGAAACGCTCAAAATTTAACGCTTTTCGATGTTTTGGCATAAAAAATATAGCATTCCATTAAAAAAAACGAAGTTGACCATCAAATTGGCGAAACGCCTCCACTTACAAATAAAGTACATGAATTATACGGGGTGTCTAAAAATTCCTTCAACATCCGAAGATAGGAGATTCCTGAGATCATTTGAAGTTACATTTTCCTTTGCAAAAATGGCATCCGCTACTTTGTTAAGGAGTTATTAAACGCCGCACAGTGCGCCGAGCCATTGACAAAAATCGAAAAAGTCACTGCTTCATATCGATTTAAAACTATGTTCAGACTATGTCAAAATGTCCAAATAGATCATTTTTTTAAAAATTCAAAAAATTCAGTAGGAAATTAGTTACAAGCGAATCTGTAAACGAATTTTAGGAAGATCAAATAGTACATCAATTCATAGCGTAACTTGTTTCCGTTGTGTTATGAACAAAAGACGTTTTTTAAGAAATAATCTTTTACAGCAAAAGACGTAAGAAATAATCTTTTTAGAAAATGATGGCTAAGGATTGACTAATTGTAACTCATCTTCAAAAATTTTGTAATACTTATATGCAATATAATAATTAACCTGAAATGAAATTATTCTGTTTTATTGGTTTCCCCAATCTTTAGAAGAGGATGAAAAAAAGTGACTCCACGTAACTCTGGGATTTTTATTGCGTCGTATTAGTAAGATAGTATATTTTGATATTATATAAGTTAGATTTGCTACTTCTTGCAACCAACAGAGTTATTTAACAAAATATGTAGCAAGAACTGGTCAGCAAGCGAGTACGCGGATATCCACTTGTAGAAATATGAGATTGACTGTGGTCATTGAATAAATAAAAAAATTTTGATATTACATTAACTACAGATACGATTAAATAAATAAAATTTAATGTCCTAATAATCATTGATAATCATTGACAAGAAGGTAACACCGTCCGATCTCGCTGATTTTTTAATATGTTGTCCAGGTCACCACTCGGAATAATGTTGTAAATGTTTTACTCGGCGGTAGTTGTTTATAAAAAAGTTATTAAAAAACAGTTAATTTACTTTTTACAGTTACTCGCAAAAATATTCGGATGCTCTAAAGAAGACGATAGCTTTTTTCATATTGTATTATACGATTTGAACTTTTTTGGAAAGCTAGAGCAATTAATTTACTACAGGATGAGAAAATTTTTTTTTCATAAATAGCAACTGATCGGAATTGTAGAAAAAATACTAAAAGTTGCATTTTTGAACTTCTTTATGTGGGCCTATATTGAAAATTTAACAAATACGTTTTGCAGATCTGTGTCAATTGAACATATTTTGAAAATTTCGTCAAAATCGGTCGACGTTGCAATGAGCTACAAACGTTTACAGATTGTAAAAATTGCAGATTTTCACGATTTTCGGCCTACATCTAAGAATTCTTACATACAACTTTTCTAGAAAAAGTTTTTTCATACAATGCATATGCTTGTGTCCAAATAAGAAGATACTTGTCCTGCGCATGTTGTTGCGCGTCAGCCGTGAAATTCATGGCGTTAGCCAATGATCGCGTGGTCGGCGGAGCACGAGTAGGGGGATTAGCCAATGAACGAGTTCCGTTAGAGTCATATGCGCAGCAGAGTCTTAAATTCGTCGGCTAGTAAGTACCTTCTTATTTGGAACCAAGTAAGTATACTTCGGAAGTTACTGAGGGTTATTATTGTATTTATATATTTTGAAACTTCCCTAGTAATCATAATTTTTCAAAGTATTATAAACATACGATAAACAAAAATCAATCGGAGATTCATCAGAGGGTACGTTTTTGTTAAAATAACAGGGTGCGCCTAAACTTCTGACACGCACTGTACTAACGCTTCAGCGTCGGCAGCCGTGGGCTCGCTCTGTCTTGTATCCCGGGATATGAAGAGCGCGTAACGACGCCGCCAATATTATACAATATGTAATTGGCTTTACTTGGCAGAACGACAAGTTCGCATTTAGCCGGACGCACAAGTTGCGAACCACCGTTGCACCGTTGCACCGCCACTTGGGATTCCTCGTTTGAGACGCGTCAAGAACGCGAGCGACGCGCACCTCGTCGACGACGTCTCTCCTCTGGCAGCAAAGCAGCACACGCGATTCCCCCGAGATAATACACCGCAAATTTTCGGCCCGTTGACGCTGACACGACGCACCTGCATCGCGAAGGGCGATGCACTTTTACTACCAGCCAGCTCGCCCGCTTTCTCACCTTTGTTGTCCACCATTGTTTCCCCGAACGCCGACCACCACCCTCGCAATCCCCTGCAGAACTTTATTACGGTACACGCACGGTTTACATAGTGTTTTACGAACGTATAAAACAACGGTCGAAACACGTTGCTACAGAACGTTCCGCTGCAAACTTAAAGGCTCGTGCGTAAAAGTCAACAAAAAAGTTGGCTAACATTCTGCTGTACTATCCTTCTCTTTCTGGGCCTTTATTTCTTGTTTCAGCTATGCCAACACTCCGATGGTCACGTATTTCATTTCAAAATTGATGGCTAGCATTCTCTGAATACTTAATTAATCAAATCCAAAAAGCGACCATTCCTGTATGAAATAATCCCGATTATCGATCGTAAATGTTAAATATTTAATTTAATGATGCTTTCGGCGCTACCGTTTCGATCACTTAGTAAATCTAGCAATTTTGCAATAAACTTTTCTTCTTTCCTAACGTTTCGGTTCAGTTTTGAACCTTTTTCAAAGGAAAAATTTGCGTTAATAAATTTTAGATTATTTTATCATGGATGGCGAAACGATCACACATAACGAAGGTTTTTATGCATCAATGTCAAGATTGTTTGGATTTAAAACCATGAGAGTTCTCAAGGAATGGTCAAACACAAGAAACCAAATCGTCGCTAAGATAAGTAACAGAAAGTTATTTCTGTTAAAATGTAGAACCGATAATATAACACCAAAATTTATTAACGCAAATTTTTCTTTTGAAAAAGGTTCAAAACTGAACCGAAACGTTAGGAAAGAAGAAAAGTTTATTGCAAAATTGCTAGATTTACTAAGTGATCGAAACGGTAGCGCCGAAAGCATAATTAAATTAAATATTCCTGTATGAATCTGAGTTTGTTACATACGGAGAGTTTTCCTACGTGTAGTAGCGCATTATAACTGGTTGGGGCCTTGGGCAAGGTAGAATTTCGGGGCCCCCGCGGAAAAACGTAGAATTTGGATCTTGGATCTTGATTTGTGTTCGGGGCCCACTTTTGCTTTGGGGCCCCGGACATTTACACAAGTCACCCCTATGGGGGAACGCGCCACTGCCTATGTGACTCTTTTACTCCCTTCTTGGAACCACGTGTTCATGAAGGAGGTCTGGCTCACATGCCCAAATAGACAGCTCTCCCCTCATGGGAAAGTACATGCATCTGGAAAACTTAGAAATATATTCTAGATTTTTCTATACCCCCACTGCCATTTTTCTAACCAAAATTCAACTATATAAAGGGTTCGAGCTTGTCCATCTCGGGCTTAGTACTAGTCTGGAAGCAGAGCTATACGCATATCGTGAGATATGGTTCTTATTCCCTTTCGATCAAATTCTGTAAAAAGCTTCAAACCGCGATTCGAAAAGGCAAGTTGACTAAATCACCCCTGCATTTCTCAGTGCGTCAACACCGAGATCGGTTTTGTAATTTTAAATACAATAACAAGTGTGCCCCATTTCTATTAATACTGAATATATACTGAGAGGTTTTAGTTTCATTTCCACATGCACTAAAACTCCAGTAACTAGAAATTCTCGAACTTCGATAAACTTTTACCGCTCGAGGTTTATCAACAATTCTTAAAAGAGTTACGAGAGCCGAACTATCAACCAGAGTTGGGCAAAATGTAATTTCAATTACAATTACAATTACTTGACGAATCACTGTAACTGTAATTGTGGTCCGCAATTACAATTACTGGTTGAGCCAAAGTAATTGCAATTACCAATTACAATTACATGTAATTGTAATTTTATTTCTGCAATTTCCAAGTAGTTTGGAAATAATTTTAATTGGGAGTTGCAATTGCAAGTAATTTTAATTGGGAGTTGCAATTGCAAGTAATTGTAATGGGTAGTTGCAATTACAAGTAATTGTAATGGGTAGTTTGAATTACAAGTAATTGTAATGGGTAGTTTGAATTACTTAACGCTAAAATGGCACTAAAAAAAGGTAATTAGATACCTACTCAATGGAAATGTCTAAAAAGAACAAAAAAAGCATATGTTAGGGAATATTTATTATTTATTAAATTACAACTCTTAAGAAATAGGTTCACTTGTCACTTACATTGACAATGTAGTTTTCAC
Source organism: Lasioglossum pauxillum (assembly GCA_933228785.1). Classification (NCBI taxonomy): domain Eukaryota; kingdom Metazoa; phylum Arthropoda; class Insecta; order Hymenoptera; family Halictidae; genus Lasioglossum; species Lasioglossum pauxillum. The sequence goes on along the minus strand of OW121702.1, from coordinate 28,911,531 downwards.
TAGGAAATATTTATTATTTATTATCTTTTTGGAGGGCGGAGATAGCGACACCTGTGCAGTATTTGAATCTTTTTGAATTCGCGGATGACGGAGGCAGAGCCAATGTTGAATGTGAAAAAGATACGAAAGCTCAGTTAAAAATTAGTAATTATTTTTCGGATAAATCGATTTCTTATTCAATGCTTGAAGCCTACCCCGCTATAAAGCAAAGATTTTTTCGAACTAATACTGCTCTACCATCCTCAGCTCCAGTTGAAAGACTTTTATCGTTTGCTTCCATGGCAAACACTCCGAGAACAAATCGATTATCCGACTCTAACTTTGAAATGAGGGTCATTTTGAAAAGTAATGGTAATCGTTTTTGTGAAATATCAAATGATTAGCTACAATAAATATTTAATAAATAATAGATATTTCCCAATGTATGTATAATGTATTTAATAAATAATAAATATTTCCTAACATATGCATTTTGTTTGTTCTTTTTAGACATTTCCATTGAGTAGGTATCTAATTTCCTTTTTTTAGTGCCGTTTTAGCATTAAATAATTGCAACTACCCATTACAATTACTTGTAATTGCAACTACCAATTATAATTACTTGTAATTGCAACTACCAATTACAATTACTTGTAATCAAATTAAAATTACTTGGAAATTTCAGAAATAAATTACCAATTAATATTAATTAATTAATAAATTACAAATTACAATTACATGTAATTGTTAATTGCACTTACGTTGGCTCAACCAGTAATTGTAATTGCGGACCACAATTACAATTACAGTAATTGTGAAAGGAGTAATTGCAATTACTTAACACGATTACAGTAATTGTAATGGAGTCGAACAATTACTTCGGTGTAATTGTTCTTTTAAACCACTAATTTTTATGTTTCGGACCATCTCACCGTTTTCTTATTGTAATTATAGTGCACTTTTACACGTGTAATTGAAGATGTAATGAAATACTAATTGATTACTGTCCAACTTTGCTTCCAAATACTTTACCCTTACCGAAATCCTGTGACACTCGGTGCTGAAAGAGACATCGGCTAGTTCACGATTTCCTATCTACTGGCGACGCGGTGGTGAAACAGATATCGGCTAGTCCCCGACTACCCCTTTCTTCGTACCTAGTTGCGACCCGGTGATAAAATAGGCACCGGCTAGTCCACGACAACCCATCCTGTGACACCCGGTGATGAAACAGGTACCGGCTAGTTCACGACAATTTCCGTTCACACGAACAAACCTCGACCACGTCTTATCCGCCAAACCTCGGGTCGTAACAAGTTCCTGTAGTAACCTCGTGTAGCAACTTATAGTTACAGTAAATCCTCTATAAACTCAAAAGCCTCGGGGAGGTTCGTTTGCATTTTTCGTAGACGGATACTATTTTTATGAGCTTCAAAGGCCGACTCGAACGTAGAAAAGACAGCGCGTGTGAAGAGAGACTGAGCGCGGCCGAAGCGACTGCGACTCCCCGCGTCTCTTTCATTCCCATACGCTGTCCTTCCTTGCGCCCGAAACGTTCATCGTCAATTAAATCACTAAATACAGTTGAAATTATATCGTGTTAGGTCTTAGTTTAATCAGAAAAACTCCAGAAATATATTGGTGAAAGTTTCTTAAAAAAATAAGTAATAATAATAAAAAAGATTTTATATTGGTATTACATTGTGAGGACGCACTGGCCTTTGAACTGTGCCGACGCACAGTGGTCTAGAAGTCAGTTCTAGTGCGAATTAATTATTGTGCGAGGAAAAAATTGACAGTTTGTGAAAAGTTACTTTTAAATATTTGAGATTACAAGAATTCGAGAGAATCAATGCATTTCTTAAAACTTAAGAAAACCATTAAATGGGAGAATACATTCCTATTTGGTACGCATATCTTGCGATTACTGCAAAAGATTTTCATTTTGCATAAAGATCCGCAGTCTACTTGTAAGTCATAACTGGACTGCGGAACTTCATGCATTTATAGCTTCCAAAAATTTTTAGAAAGTTCTACAAAATAAAATTTCACAGAATTTAGTACGATTTTTATTTATTTCGGATCTACGAAGGCTACTACCGCTGAAAATAAGATTTTATTTAATTCGACTTTCTTAAAAACTTTTCACTGTACGGATTTGATTATAATTGTCCTTAGTGCACAAAGATCGCAAACATTGATATAAAAATCATGTAATATTAACATCAAATATTACCGGCAACGTGTCTATTTAGACGAAATTATACGTAAATTCATCGTTAAGCTAATTCTAATGTCGAATTAAATTATAGATGGTACCTTCGGTCACATAGAATTTCATTTAATTCGGATGACAAGAGGTTCGAAACTGATACCAATGAAACGGAGTACCGTTCTCTGCAACGTATCACGACTGTAACACGATATGAAACGATCATGAATTCAATACATGGAGAGTAGAGAGCAAGAGCATATTCTACACGATTGTTTGACCTAGTTGATGAAAAAGCAACTTTATGATAAACCTTTGGACATCGCGATCGTTTCAGAAAATATCGTAAACGCCATATCAAGGGCTTCTTTCTCGCATAGAAAAAATCTGGAACACTTTGATTTACGTGTCGAAGTTTTAAAGACTTTCTTTCTGGTATACCGAAGATTCCAGGTATACAGGGTGTCTCAAAATTCCTCCAGGACCCGAAAATGGGAGGTTCCTGAGATCATTTCAAGCGACATCTTCCTTTGAAAAAATGTCGTCCGCGGCTTCGTTAACGAGTTATTAACGAAAAACACGGACCAATGAGAGCGCGAGCTAGACGCGTGCAGCCTGGCGCGCCGGCAGCCGAGTGTCAGTGGCACGCCGCGATGTCACAACGAACAAAAGTTTCTCGATGATGTGAATCCTCGCCAATTTCGATAAGCTTTGGATATGTTGTCAATACCGTGATTCTGAACAATATTTCTCTTTACAGTCTTTGTCGATCGGCTTTAGTTTACGAGATAATTGTAAAAACATGTAATTGAAAATCGATCGATGTATTATTTCTTGGCCAATCGCGATGAGCTTTGGATATGTTGTCAAAACCATGATTCTGAACAACATTTCCCTTTACAGTTTTTGTCGGCCGGCTTTAGTTTACGAGATAATTGTAAGAACTTGTAATTGTAAATCGATCTCCTCGCCGATTTCGATGAGCTTTATTCCATAGGAAAAAAGATATTTAAAACATCGAATAAATAACATATTTCAAAGTCATCGAAATCGGTGAGGACCCACATCATCGGCAACTTTACCCGAACGAGAGAAGAAGCAGAAATTTATCGAATTAAAAACTCACTTATTCAGCCGTAAATCCATTTGCTTATTACTCCGGTGAAGCACAAAACATGGAACACCACATTTTCACACAATTTCACACAATTTCTGAACACTTAGCACACTTTTCTAATTCGTATCGATAGCGAACGAAATTACATACTCCGACGCGGAAAGAGTTCCATGCTCTTCGCGATCCCGCGCGAAACTATGCTCTCCCAGCCTACAATGTATTCGATGAAGGCGTCGTTTAAAACAAATGAAATCGTTCCCAAGGAAATATTGATTTTTCGAGAATCATATGGTATTGATTTTTCGAGAATCATGTGATTCTCGAAAACATCGATTCTTGACGAACGAACGATGCCATGGACAAGATATCTCGTGTATCTTTATTACTGATATAACGTGCTATTATTCATTCACAGCATCGTTGCGTCGACATCACGGAAACGAGATATCTCGTAGATTGTAGTTTCTGTGCCCCTCTGAAAAGGACTAATTAAAAATTTTATAAAAAAAAATTAAACCGACTTTGAAGAAACGCACACATGAACTTAAATACAATACAATCTTTTCGAAGGCGGCACAAAATTGAAAATTTCGAAAATTTCGACACTGGAAATTACGAAAATCCTTATTTAAGTTCATGTGTGCGTTTCTTCAAAGTCGGTTTAATTTTTTTTTATAAAATTTTTAATTAGTCCTTTTCAGAGGGGCACAGAAACTACAATCTACGAGATATCTCGTTTCCGTGATGTCGACGCAACGATGCTGTGAATGAATAATAGCACGTTATATCAGTAATAAAGATACACGAGATATCTTGTCCATGGCATCGTTCGTTCGTCAAGAATCGATGTTTTCGAGAATCACATGATTCTCGAAAAATCAATACCATATGATTCTCGAAAAATCAATATTTCCTTGGGAACGATTTCATTTGTTTTAAACGACGCCTTCATCGAATACATTGTAGGCTGGGAGAGCATAGTTTCGCGCGGGATCGCGAAGAGCATGGAACTCTTTCCGCGTCGGAGTATGTAATTTCGTTCGCTATCGATACGAATTAGAAAAGTGTGCTAAGTGTTCAGAAATTGTGTGAAATTGTGTGAAAATGTGGTGTTCCATGTTTTGTGCTTCACCGGAGTAATAAGCAAATGGATTTACGGCTGAATAAGTGAGTTTTTAATTCGATAAATTTCTGCTTCTTCTCTCGTTCGGGTAAAGTTGCCGATGATGTGGGTCCTCACCGATTTCGATGACTTTGAAATATGTTATTTATTCGATGTTTTAAATATCTTTTTTCCTATGGAATAAAGCTCATCGAAATCGGCGAGGAGATCGATTTACAATTACATGTTTTTACAATTATCTCGTAAACTAAAGCCGATCGACAAAGACTGTAAAGAGAAATATTGTTCAGAATCACGGTATTGACAACATATTCAAAGCTTATCGAAATTGGCGAGGATTCACATCATCGAGAAACTTTTGTTCGTTGTGACATCGCGGCGTGCCACTGACACTCGGCTGCCGGCGCGCCAGGCTGCACGCGTCTAGCTCGCGCTCTCATTGGCCCGTGTTTTTCGTTAATAACTCGTTAACGAAGCCGCGGACGACATTTTTTCAAAGGAAGATGTCGCTTGAAATGATCTCAGGAACCTCCCATTTTCGGGTCCTGGAGGAATTTTGAGACACCCTGTATGTATATGAAAACAAGGGAACCATATGCTAGTCACGCGGCAAGAAATGATGTATGTACACTTCGCGACAGAAAAAATAAATTTAAAAAACTGTTTAAAAACCACGCTTATATTAAAATGCACTAAAAAGGAGAAAATAATTTTTTTCCTGGTTCTCCATAAACTACCGAATCCAGTTAAATGATTAATAATTCGAAATTGTCTTCCGCCGGCATATACCGATTTGGCTAAATGGGCCCAGAAATTTTCTATAATGTTTAAACCTGGAGACCTGGCGGGCCACTCCATAATTTGAATATTTGGTGCAACATTTTGTATGCATATGGTAAAATATATTATCAGTTTAACACTGATTCATTGTCTCCTCAAATTCTAACGTTTGCCTCAATTCGTATATCACAGGCATGGAATCAACATGTCTTATAAAGTTGTAAAGAGTTTAAAATAATTTGTTCACTTAGCAAGTAGATTTGTTTGTCTTAGAACACTTGGTTTTTTGTGCGGAATGCAACATAAATTACATATTATACATTAATTTAATCATTTTTACAGACGCAATTATGTAAAAATTTTTCTTGGAAATGGTCTAAATCAGGCCGCCATGTTAAATTGTGCGGCCCGCCAGGCGATTTTATATTTCTATTGAAACTTTTGTTTCTTGTTGTATGTATATAAAAAATATTAAATAAACGAAGTGTCATTCTTATAATGCGCAAGTGCGACTATGAACTCCAGTTCTATATTTGATATCTTTGATATAATTGAGTTACAGTGCAACAATGAAATGAAACAAATTTTTTCGTCCACATCAAAATTGAATTTTTACAATACTTATATTACATTTGAGAGATATTCCAACTTAAGATATTTTGCACAACGAGTTGTGAGTTGTAACTGCTTTTGGATCCACATATGTTTGTGAAACATTTTTTTCGAGGATTATTTCATCTAATTTACAAAGAGTTCATCACGTGCTTCATTAACTGATGCCAATTTAGAGAACAAGCTAACAAAAGATGCGCAACGTCGAACACAAATATAGATTTACCAAAATTAAGTGAAAGAAAGGATAAACTAATATCTCATTCATTAAGACTCGAGAGTTAATTATATTGAATCATAGTATAACAATAAAGTTTGATTCATTTTGTATTTGTATTACATTTTTTAAAAGTATGTTTACCTAACGTGCAGCCTACTATAACGTTACGCGTCATCGAAGTGGCCCGTGAAACCATTTGGGTTGGCCAGGCCTGGTCTAAATATTGATCGAAACGTTGAAAATTTTGTGGTAATTTGCAAAATTGCTTAGTTAATAGCATCAGATCGAACCAGTGCGCTGAAAACATTAATACACGTTATTAACAAATTCTCGATCGAGATAAAGGAAACGGGTACTACTTGAAAAGCTAAAAAACCATATATCTGTATAATGTGCTATGTTTTTGTCGCGGAGTGTATGTAACCGGGCGTGCGTGACCACATACTCTCTAGCGTTCCGAATCTATAAGTTTTAGAGTTCCCCTAGTGGCATAGGCAGCTTTAACCAGAGATGGTTTATTTATAAACGGCTCTTGTAACCGCATTCGAAGAAACGTTTCCTCTGTTCGACCGGATCGGAGTGCCTGCGATCCGAAAACCGGAAATACTTCGAGTGAATACGTTGTTCTGCACCGATACCTTCAATACCGAATTCTTCGATCGTGCAATCATTAAATATATAAACGAACGGAAACTGAATCAAGAACAGAAACTGATTATTAGTGTTCGTGCATCATTCGATCGCCACGGGGTGGAAACTTCAATGTAGGCTACCGTTATTGTGTCGAATGAGAAACTCAACCTTGCGCAAGATCACGGATATAAGTCGACACACACGTGTGAAATTCTCTGAGAAATATGCAGAGCGTCCCAAAAATGTTCAAGTTCCTTGAAAGGGGCGCACGGTGATCCGAATCGAGAAATTCAGTGACATTTTGCCAAAAATCAACTTTCTCATATTAATATATCTGATCGACATGTATCTCTTCTTAAATGTTCATAGATTTCGAAAATCAAGAAAATAAATCAAATATAATTCAGATTTGAATTGCGTAACCAGAAAAGCAAGTGATTAAGTGACTACATCCTTCGTACAATAATAGAATTTTATGTCTATAATATCTTAGAGGAACCAGAAAAGCTATCATTGTATAGTATACATTTGCATTAACGCTTAAATATTGATAACAGTAGAACAGAATTTGATTCCGACTTAATCGTCTGATTCGATGTCATATGGCAACGGAAGCAGCGCATTTCAATTTTGCTTGAAGCATAGCACGCTATGTGCTTTTTCGCCACGAGAACCAGCACGTTTCGATAGTTCGACATGGAATGCAGCACGTTTGCTTCTACTCGCGAAAAATAGCACGTTTCGCTCCTAAATACGAAAAGCGTCGCATTAAACAGATTGCCCAGAACACTATTCCAGTAAAGAAATCCAGAGAATGTTTAAATATACAGAAAATACAAAGCGTTTCTTCAAGTAAATGAGTGTATGAAAGAAGACATGAGAATATTTGACAAAAATATTGTATCAAAAAAATTTATTTAATTTTCTTTTACCGCCATTTTTTATATGTGTGTCCGATCATTTTGGTCTTTCGCGTTGCTTTGTTTATGGTCGTTTGATGGTTAATCAACGCTCTGTTCGTCGCTGGTAAATAAAATAGCTCAAAATAGTTTTACTGAAATAATAAAATAACGAAATATGTGATTTTTGATCAATATGTGGTGATTAATTGATGTAGTATGTGTTGATGGTAGAAAAGGGTTACAAAATAGACATAACAATCTCATAAACGAATAACATGAACGACCGGAAAGTTTAATTTTTATGATACATTCAAGAAACTTGTACTTCATTGACAGAATATGTTATTGGGCTGCTCTTTTCCTTGCGTAATCAGAAATTTTTTCCTCTTTCCTGTAAACTTCTGCCTTTCCTCTATGTTATCCAGGAGATTTGGACGAGATGAAGCGAGAAATCCAAGTTTCGATATTGGAGGATCAATGGTTCAAAAGACAAGTGTTTAAAGTTGAGCAATTCAAGCGATTTTGACAGAATAAATAAAGATAATTTGACAGAAAATAATAAATAAAGAAGTTATGGTAAATAATACAATAGCTTGGACATGCAATTAACGTTTAAGTTAATAACACTTATGCAAAGAGCATATAATCATATATCTGAGTTGTGCTAGTTTAGCACAAGTCAGAACAACCGACAGTTTCTCCAACACAACGATATTAATGCTACTTTACTCTTTTCCGAGACCCTTCGCGCTTTAGTAGATTTGAACAAGAAGATGCGAGAAATCCAAGTTTCGATCCTGAAGGATTAATGGTTCAAAAGTTATGTGTTTAAAGTTGAGCGATTTCCAGTGTTTTGACAAAACACTGGAAATCGCTCAACTTTAAACACCCATAACTTTTGAACTATTGATCCTCCAGGGTCGAAACTTGGATTTCTCTTATTTTTTCGTCCAAATCTACTGGATTACATTTCAAAAAGTTAAAAATTTTTGGTTTCCTGAGTTGAAGTTACAATACTAAATATGTTGTTCACAACTTCTTCCTGTGGGCCTATATTGAAAATTTAAAAAATACGTTTTGCATAATAAATCTCCGTCAATTATACATATTCTGAAAATGTCATCAAACCCGGTTGATGCGGAGAAAACTGCAGGCATTGAAAGATGCAAGAATTTTTAGATTAATTTTGGTTGTAGGTTGAAAACCGTGAAAAACTGGAATTTTCACCATCTTTACACGTTTGTAGCTTTTTGTAACTGGCCGATTTTGATGAATTGTTCAGAATATGTGTAATTGACACAGATCTACAAAACCTACTTTTTATATTATCAATATAAGCCCACATAAAAAAGTTGATATGACAAATTAAGTAGTGGCGAATTTTTCAAAAATGTTTTCTCCCGTCTTGTTGTGAACTAGCTTCTAAAAAAATCCAAGTCATATGGTACAATATTAAAAAATTTATCGTTCTTTTGTCCGAATATCACTATGATTCACTGTATATTATTTAACTTTTCTCGAGAAATTGCAAGTAATACCAAATTTGATGTTGATATCGTAGTCACAGATTTTGAAGTACTGTATTTTTCTGGCATCTAAAATTAATTTTTGATCCCGACTGTGCCGCAAAGTTTCGAGTTCGCAACGAATTCCAGATTTTTCGTTTCATAAAAACGTACTGAATTTAAAAAATTTCAATTTCCCGCTGGATGCCGTCGGCAAATTACATAAACGAGACTGTATTAATATTCATTAAATCATGCGTTTCTGAACTTTTTTAACATTCGTTCAAGCAATTATCTGACTCGCATGAATCCTCGAATAGAAGGCCGTCTAGTCTATGAAAACGCTCGTCGGGTTTTCATTCGTTTCTATTTCAATTTCGATAACAATGATCATAAAACATTTAGTTCAATTGCGCTCCGCGCTCTTCGTTATTAATATATAGAGCAATTGAATTTTATTGTTATTTGAATTTATTCAATCTTTGAAATATTAATGGTGTGCGAGGCCTCATATAATTCCAACGCGTACAGTGTATTTAAAGATTAAGTTATAATTAAAAATCATGAGAATAACAAAATTAATAACAAAATTGAGTCGGTCAAATTTCGAAAAGTAGAAAGGTTTAAAAAGTTTCCGAATATATATTATTTTTAATCTAACAGAAAGAGTAAAGAACGAACCTTTCGTTCTTATTTCTCGTAATTGATGCACAAAAATGTTTATTTTACGATTTACACGAACTGCGTGCGAAACATTTAGGTAAATCGACAATTTACAGCAGGCATTCGAGTCAGAACAAACTCTGGCTCTTCGATGAGAAAGTTAACGGTCACGGACCAGAAATATTTGCGCGAAAATAATTTGTTCGCTCGGTATTTCGTTCTTACAATAAGCAACGGTAGAAATGGGATGCAATATCCATTAAGCGTTCTCTCGGTTGGAAATTAATGGCCACTTTTCTCCTTTCGTTACGAGGCACAACGAGTAGAGACTGCGAAACAACATTGTTACGTTCCGCTCGATCGCGCAACCCACGGCCTGTTGCGTAACTCGAATGTAGATCGATTTATCGTCGTTCGGAGGCCATCGATGCTTTTCGAGGATTGAATTCGATCGACGAAAGGGCGTTCGATCGTGAACCGGCCTGTAAACACGGTATCGCTTGTCTTTCATTGGGGAAAAAACCGAACGAACAACTGTTGGCATTAACGCCCCCTCGCATAATGCAGCACTCGTTGCAATAATCGCCCGTTGAATAACAAATTTGCCGATGAATCAAGCTCGTTAAGACCGTGCAGTTTCCAAGAAACTCAACGAGCTTGCAAACATTACGCAACTTCTCCCTCACGATCGAATCGCTTTCATCGACTTACACGATTTGTTAAAACTCTCGCAATTAGAGCCCCAGCAGCATTTATGGTTGGCCAATGGTGGCCAACGCACAGTGCTCGGAAATCGCCAAAACGTGGTCAAAATAGGAAGAAGTACTCCAATTTAGTTCAAAATTGATACTCATAGGTTTTTCGGGTCGCTAATTATAAATCTGAGGTCAAAATTACAAAAAACAAAATGGCGGATTCAATATGGCGGATCCGTAATTCAACCAAATTTGGACTCTCTTGAAAATTAGTATTCCCATATTTTTCGTGCCGGTGAATATGAATCTGAGGTCAAAATTACAAAAAACAAAATGGCGGATTCGTAACGCAAAAATTATTGGACTCTCTTGAAAATTAGTGTTCCCATATTTTTCGTGCCGTTGAATGTGAATCTGATACCAAAATTACAAAAAACCAAAATGGCGGGTTCAAGATAGCGGATGCGTAATCCGAGACTTTATTGGACTCTCTTGAATATAATTCCTCTGTTTCTTGTGTCGTTGAATATGAATCTGATGACAAAATAAAATAACAAACTGGAGGCCGGGTATGTGAAAAAATTATTTATTTCCACATGTATTTGGTAATAGAATGTTTGCGAGGTATACAATTATTAGTACAAATTGTTATCAGATGACTTCGGATAGCAAAAAATGTAAAATTTTAGTGTTAAATATTGCATCCTAGGTAATTCTTTAGTACTGAAATGTAATAGAAGTTTCTCAGTTCCGTTTCACTCTGATATTTCGCTCACTTCTAGTCAAATAAATATACAGGGTGGCCCACATAACTCTGAACAACTCAGTATCTCGAAAACTATGCCATCGATTTTAAAGTTCTTAGTCTTAAATTACATGGAACTGAAGGGCCTTTCTGACTACATAAACGTGAAGTGGCCTCCCTTCCCCTTTAACGGGGGAGGGGAGGTACCTTTGTAATTTTAAATGGAACCCCCTATAAAATGTTACATATTTAGGTTCTACCGGAAAAAACAAGTCAATTTTGTCTGAAACATTTTTTTGTCAGATACTTCCATGATGAGATATAACAGTTTGAAGTTTCGAGTTGTAGGTATTGCTGGGAGATGACAAGAAGATCCCTGAGGGCGTGTAGAGGCAAAAAGGGTCTCCAGCTGGCGCCGCCTACCCACACCACTGACGCTCGCGTACTCGCCGCGTGACCACGCCCTCTCGGCTGCTACGTCACACTAGGGGGCGCTCCGCTCCCTGCTCGCTTCGCTCTCTCTCTCTCCCTCTCCCGTTCTCTCTCCCGCTCTCTCTCTCTCTACCCCGCTCTCTCTCCCGCTCTCTCTCTCCCGGTCTCTCTCTCCCGCTCTCTCTCTCGCTTTCTCTCCCGCTCTCTCTCTCCCGCTCTCTCTCTCCCGCTCTCTCTCTCCCGCTCTCTCTCTCTCTCTCTCTCTCTCTCTCTCTCTCTCTCTCTCTCTCTCTCTCCCCGCTCTCTCTTTCACTCTCTCTCTCTCCATCTCTCTCTCTATCTCTCTCTCCCGCTCTGTCTCTCTCCCGTAGCCCTCCGTAAATACGGGAATCCTGCTACTATGCGTCGTGTGACGTAGCAGCTGAGAGGGCGTGGTCACGCGGCGAGTATGCGAGCGTCAGTGGTCGGGGTAGGCGGCGCCAGCTGGAGACCCTTTTTGCCTCTACACGCCCTCAGGGATCTTCTTGTCATCTCCCAGCGATAGTCATACTTCGCTCCGATCATCACGTCCGATTCTCACGTCATACAATACCCCCATTCTTATCTTAACCCTTGTACAATAATCATATCTTAATGTATTCCCCGTAGCAGTATCACCTAGCATTCTCCGTAATCATTAATCGCGCATCTTATAACATCTGTAGCGTTATGTCTAACGACACATCACGTAGAAGATAAGATACCTATATATTCGACCTCACGATCCCAAAAAGAGTTCAGTTAATTCAGTTCAATTCGGACAGTCAGACTGTCACGTTTGCTCAAGACTCCAGCGAGGCTCGTCGCCTCCTGGATGCCCCGGTCCGGACTCCGACGAGTCGTCGCTCTCATCCGCCTTCGAGCGATCTTACTATATCACGCGCTTCTAATTCATTGTAATTCCATTTCGTACATTACAAATATATTCCCAGTTATTAATTTAATAAGTGAGTCTCGCTTAGTTCTTCTCCCTACATCCTCGCGCTTGTGATACACATTCTCTAATACGAGTATCACATGCCGCGCCGCGCCGGTCGTCTCTATCAATTATGAAAGCTCGTGCGCGTCAACGAACGCGAAATTGAGGACAACAGCTACTGGGTATCCCCCGTCAACCGAGGATCACCAACGACGTGATCATCCCAGGACGAGTGAAGATCACTCCCTACGACGAGTGTGATTCAACTGCAGCCGTCAACGAGCAACGAAAGCAGTTTGCATGAAGGAAGCCTATCTGTCTTCACCGATCGCCATACTCAACTGTCCGACAAGTCGCTAAGCATTTCCCTGCGAAGATTCGCGCTGTCTCAGTTATCTCTGTTCTCGTCCGCCGTTTCGGGCAAATCTACTACCTGAAGCGTTAAGTAGTATACGCATGTTCGCAAAAGTCGTGGTTCCCAGTCAGACGTCGGACGTACGTGCCGCGTGGGCAAAAAAAAGGTTGTATCGTATTTGAGCGTCCAGTAAGGGGAATGGGTCGCGAAACGATAATTTCGCGCAAGTCAGACTCCGGGACGTAACAATATTTACCATTAAAATCTTACTGTTGACATTCTGAAGCATTTTATTGTAATATACAGGGTGTCCCAAAATTCGTGAACTTCCCGAAAAGGGGTGGTTACTGAGACCATTTCAAGCGACATTTCCCTTTGCACCAATGTTATCCGCAGCTTTGTTTAGGAGTTATTAACGAAAAACACGGACCAATCAGAGCGCAACCTAGACGCGAGTTGCCACAGTCGGCCCGGCGCGCCAAATGTCTATTGGCCGACTGTGACAATTCGCGTCTAGGTTGTGCTCTGATTGGTCCGTGTTTTTCGTTAATAACTCCTAAACAAAGCTGCGGATAACATTGGTGCAAAGGAAAATGTCGCTTGAAATGGTCTCTGGAACCACCCTCTTTCGGGAAGTTCACGAATTTTGGGACACCCTGTATAGCAATAATGTACCTTACATTTGCGAATATTAGTTTTGTCTACGATTTAGGGCAAATTCGTCATATCGGAACGTTACCGGTCGCTAAGGAATTGGCGATAATTCATAACGTCGCAATAGGCCGCAAGAAAATGAAACGTACACTTGTTTAATAGCCTTAACAGCATCTTTTCCAAAAAAAAAATGAACGCTGATCGCGATTAATAAGAAACTTTTTCGTTAATAAAATGTACCAGATGTGTAGATTTCTGTTTTTCTTCGTCCCAGAGCTTTAAAAAATTAAATAAAGCAATAAAATCAGAATATTATATTGACAGAAGATTCGGGATAATAAATACTAAACCTTATACTACTTTGGCCCAACGAAAATCTGTCAACATTTAAATATGTCGTCTAACAGACGCCGGAAATGTTGCAGCAACCAAAAACATGTTATATTCTAAACAGCTTCTTTTCGTATTTCTGAATATACTCATAATTTGTCATCTCTACGCGATGGTTGATCTACCGAAGTTTTATTGTGAGTACAGTCTTGGAATTTATTAATTTCTTTAATTTTTCCATTTTCCAAGGGAAACGCAAGGGGTAGTGCTCATGTAGTATCAGATAACCCTTTTGGGTTTCTTCAGAATGGGTCTTCCTTTTTTAGATATTTTCATCTAAATTTGTTGACATATCTACAGTAGCCCAAATCATTAATAATGATGTTATTTATAATATACCATAAAAATAACCGTAAAAGAGAAAATCAGAATAATATGTTAGTGGGTTCAGTTGACAGTTATTATCGTAACGTTGGTCCTGCGTTGGATGTGATCGTTGGCCCAACTGCATAAAAAGACGACATTTCTGTCGGTTGTCCAACCAATACCCCAACGAAGGCCCAACAGAATGCCAACCATAAATAGGGAGCAGAGTTGGGCAAAAATTTTATTTAGATAAAAATTTCGAATGAAGTGGGTTTTCCCAAGTGGATTCTAAACCCATTTTATTCGAAGTTTTTATCTAAATAAAAATTTTGCCCAACTCTGTTAGGGAGGTGAGCGAGAACCCGAAAATGTTAGGCCGAGTCGGGTCGGGACAAGAATCTTTTTCGGGATCGGGCGAGTCCCAAATGTGTTGCCGGTCTCGATAATATCGAGATTTCCAAAATTTCGAGACCCAAAATACTTCCTAATCGATGCCCGACCCGATCTGTTCCCGAAATCACGATCACGGTCGTGATTGTAACTTCATTCACGCCTTGATCGTGACGTATCAATCTAGAGTGAATTTGCTCACTGTTATCCTAATTCTTCATCTCGATTGAATTAGCTCTTCTTTTTTAAATACATCAATCAGCTTGCATAAAAATATCTGCGTATAACTTAAAAATTTTCTTTTCCGTACCTTATTTCAGTATTTAAAACAGAAAAAAACTAATTATTCCTCTCGATTTGGAAATCGTAATATGTATGTACTTAAATAGTATAAAAGTGCAGATAATTTTTTTTTACGCGTATGTATGTATGTATACGTTGTGTATAAAGTTTTATAAATCACCAATATAAATATTATTGGGTTGGCAAATAAGTTCGTTCGGTTTTTGTGATTTATTCCACTCTAAAAAACCGAATGAACTTATTTGCCAACCCAATATTTAACAATTATAGGAAACGCAAATGATAGTTTGAGAAAATTTTTAGAAATCTAATACATTGGATAAAAATGCGACGTAACTCGCAATTTTGTTTTGATGTTCTTAATACACATGAAGCATACAGGTTATGGCTATGTGACTTGCGCGAGAAACAGTTATGCTCTCCGCTAATCTGAAGCGATCACGAAAGTCACGAATCACTGTGAAAAATAACCGTGATTGGGAATGAACGTGATCGAATTACAGTACTAGCGAATCGACTTTAACATCGAGCTGCCGAGTCTTCGTATAAAGTGTTCTCACAAAAAAGGTGTTTAATATTTTCATTCATTTATACTTTCCTACCCGGAAGTCTGTTTGAAGGCCTTCCTTCATTAAGATCCGTTTAAATGACAATTAAAGAAAGTCTCGCCCGATTACGTTACCCGAGATCCATTATAGTTTCACGATCGCCGTTTGTTATTGGCATTGAAGAATTTATTAATAGAACCTTAGCTGCTACTCCTTGGGACAAATTACCGCCGATAGGTACCGTGCAGAGTCGCCAGATTAAGACTTGTGTCCCCACTCTACCTGTCCCTTCTACGATGCTATTTCTCACGCATCCGTCACGTCCCGGTCACGTGACGGTTTTCTCACTCCGTCTTCTCTCCTTCCACTATCCCATTCCATCACCATGAGCATACTCCAACATTTCCCATTAGCAAGGAGACTGCACAGCCTTGCCCTCACGGATTTAGTTGAGATTTTACAGAGTTATAGATATCGTTCCCCTGATTACGAAAATATCCCGTTATATGGGCAGACACTCAATAGTTTTCGAGATATTTGCAGTTAAAGTTTCATAACCAGTAAAATATTAGTTTAGTTCAGTTTATTAGCAAGCAGTGGTGTGGCGTATCGGCAGCGAGCCGAACTTCTACGCCGTAAGTCCGTGTTCAATTATTCCCTTCGTGGTAATTTAAAAAAATTTGTCGTTTTACATGTCAAAATGCATTTTCAATGCTAAATAAATTTTAAATAAAATATTTTTATTCGCTAAAGGGCTAATTGACAATGATACTTATTATTTTATAGAAGAAACACTGGATCTATTACTGCATACACAAAAGATAGTAATTATAAAACAATAATAATATTAAAATAATTAACAATATAACTAACCAACAGGATATATAAATACAAATACAAAATACTTGACACTGAATACGATGAATATAAAAAATACAATGAATATAAGATATACAATATAAAATATACAATACAAAATACAATAAATACAAAAAATATGATAGAAAAAATACAAAATAGATAATAGAAAAAGCTCAATAAGTAGTAAACAGAGCGGTTAATGTGGCTTGCCATCATGCTTCCTGTAGTTTGTATAATTTTAATCATACCTGAAAAATAAATAAATCATACTAATGAACTAATAAATCATACCTAAAAAATATACGTTACGTAGAATAAATATAGAAATCAAATACAGTACTTACAATTTTTGTTATGTGCAACAATAGCACTTATCGTAAAACCAAGGAAAACGAATTAATATATCGAATTAATATAGTTTCATTGCACGAACATTTACTTTCTTGTATTTTCTTTATGCATTTTGACATGTAAAAAAAAATTTTTTTAAATCACCACGAAGGGAATCGAACCCGGACTTATGGCGTAGAAGTTTAGCTCGCTGCCGATACGCCACACCACTGCTTGCTACTAAACTGAACTAAACTAATATTTTACAGGTTATGAAACTTTAATTGCAAATATCTCGAAAATTATTGAGTGTCTGCCCCTATAATGAGGTATTTTCGTAATCAGGGGAACAAGATCTATAACTCTGTAAAATCTCAACTAAATCCGTGAGGACAAGACTGTGCAGTCTCCTTGTAAGAGCGTAGACTGGTTTCACCAGAGTTGGGCAGGAATTAATTATATGAGTAATTAATTACATCTTCAATTACAATTACATGTAATTGTAATCACTGTAATTGTAATTGTGGTCCGCAATTACAATTACTGGCTGAGCCAAAGTAATTGCAATTACAATTACAATTACAATTACATGTAATTGTAATTGTATTTCTTCAATTCCCAAGTAATTGTAATTGTTAGCTGCAATTCCTTTCCAAATAGACGACAGACGACGGTCGCGCGTGAACACTCACACACCGCTAGGGTACTCTCACACACTGATAGACCGGTGTATGAGTGTTCACGCGCGACCGTCGTCCGTCGTCTGTTTGGAAAGGAATTGCAGCTTACAATTACAATTACTTGGGAATTGAATTACTTGAGAATTACAATTACATGTAATTGTAATTGTAATTGCAATTACTTTGGCTCAACCAGTAATTGTAATTGCGGACCACAATTACAATTACACTGATTCGTCATGTAATTGCAATTACAATTACAATTACATGTAATTGCAATTACAATTACAATTACATGTAATTGTAATTGTATTTCTGCAATTCCAAATTACAGTAATTGGTAAGTAATTGTAATTGTAATTGAAATTACATTTTGCCCAACTCTGGGTTTCACGTATTAATCTGGTTAACAGAGAGGGGGCAAACTGTATTCCCCTCGATTTCCCCGATCTAGCTACACTGGTGTCCGACAGGGGAGACCGAAGCTAGTTGACTAATATGGTTAGTCGACTAATACATTCTAATTGTAATACTATAAAGTAGATGATGCGGCTTTCCGTGATATTGAAACATAAGAATGTCTAGTTCATCATGTAATGTGTTTTCGTGACCGAAACTTGCGTGTGATACCAATAAGAATAAAAAATCGAGAAACATCGGCGGTAAGTAAACATTTTTGTTTCGACTATTGGAGTCGTTTATTTTGAAAGTGGCCTAAGTCCATTTAAGTTGAAATTGAGATATTTAAGAGTTTGCGTTTCAATAAAATTAAAAATATGTATACATATAGGATACCAATGTATCACACTCCTTAGGTGTATTTTACAGAGTTAAATTTACAATTCCTATTAAAATAATAGCAATTATTAAGTGAACAATATGTGTCTTCTTATCAAGAAGATACTGGGTTTTTAGTGAAGTGCAATTATTTTGTTTGGCGGATTTCAGAATGAATGACCTAAAGGAGCAACGAGTTGCTGTGAAATTTTGTGTAAAACTGGGAAAATCTGCGACCGAAACTTTTGCTATGCTCAACACGGATTACGGTGATGTTGCTATGAAGCGTGCGGCATGTTTCAAGTGGCATGAACGTTTTAAGGATGGTCGACAGTCGATTGAAGACGATGAGCGTCCTGGACGCCCTTCCACGTCAACTGACGACCCAAACGTTGACAAAATCAACACCCTGGTGCGGGCAAATCGACGTCTGATCGTCAGGGAGCTTGCTGAAGAGTGTGGGATATCAGTTTGATCTTGTCACGAGATTTTGACCGAAAAATTGAAGATGCACCGCGTTGCTGCGAAATTTGTGCCATTCAGCCCTCGGAACTCGTCAGTTTTTGGCCAAACACTCGATCACTGTTCTTCCCCACCCGCCCCCCTACTCACCTAACCGGGGTCCTTGCGACTATTTCTTGTTCCCCAAATTCAAAAGATCCTTGAAAGGAAGAAGATTTGAGACTATTCCCGAGATTAAGGCAAATGCGACGAAGGAGCTGAAGGGTGTTACAAAAGAAGCGTACCAGGACTGTTTCTGCAAGTGGAAACACCGTTGGGATAAGTGTGTGCGTCGGGAAGGAGAGTACTTTGAAGGGGACCCACACATGTAACTACTAAATAAAGTACATTTTGTTTTATGACGTCAGTCCACGTATTTTTTGAACAGATCTCGTATATCGTAGTATGTCTATCATAGCCTTGTATTTCGCTGTTGTAATTTGTCTTATATTTTTATAAAGTGGTGTCAGTACAATATTTTCGAATTTCCTTGGTCTACCCCGACGTGGTAATAAATTCAGTATTTTAAACTCTGCATTCTCATGCATTTATATCTTATAGAAAATTATATATGGTGCATTTCTCAAAAAACGCATCCAGCACATTTCTAACCAATTTATTGCTTCTAATCACTGTATCGGTAAAACACAGCTACTACCTTAACATCAAACAACTGACAAACGGACTTGGGCCACTTTCAAAATAAAAATTTGTATCATTCTAATAACCAGCTAATTTCCTTTTTACAAAATCTTTGTGATTTCAAATACGTTAGTTACAATTTGCTTCAGAATGAAAAGTTAACGTAGAAATGTGAATATTAAAATTGCTAGCTTGATTTTTCTCGAAAATGGACTCAGGCCACTTTCAAAATAAACGGATCATTTATCAATTTTTGTCCATTAAATACTGTTTGATATTTGTTCATGATTAGTTTACGGAAATATTGTAAGATGTAAGATGAAATATTGTAAGATGTAAAAATATTGTAATACATTGACTATAATTTGAGGTATTTTCCGGTGCATCGAGGTTATGCACGTGTGGCCCTTACTATTATAAAAATGTCGAACGGGGCTACTTGACCAATTGTAAGCATAGGATTTACGTCATTCAAGAAAGATTCCTTGTCCTCAGAATCAGAAGATGATTCAGAATGCTTGATCTGCAATGAATCTTACACTGATAGCGTTTGTGGTGAAAACTGAGTGCAGTGCAGTGTCGCCAGAAGCTACTGAAACGGATGCTTTTTCCTCTCCTCCTTTTCCCCTTCCACTATCCCATTTCGCTACCATGAGCATACTCCACCATCCTCCACTAAGGCCGGATACCACGGTGTCCGTGCACATGTTGCAGCAAATGGGCTCACGAAAAATACATCAGATGTGTGTATTAACTGCAACTTGGATGATGATTTACAAATCATCATCTTATCCACTACGGTAGATATGTATGGACAAATAAAAATTTAAGTATTGTTAATATTATTATTTTTTCTTAAACACTTACAAATAACGGTTAAGTCAACTAACCCCACAACCGAGGTTTGTTGACTTATTGCTCTCACTAATCTAAATTTGATTAAAACTACAACTTGGTTCAATCAAAGCGATTTGCAAAATTAAATCTGTATACCCAAGTCAATGTGCAAACTTTTAGTGTTAAATTAAATATGTTAAAAGTTAGTCAACTAGCCCCGGAGAGAGGGCAACTTCTTTCCCTCAATTCGTGCTTCCTCCCCTCATCTGGTGACTTTGGTACCGTGCAGAGTTGAAACTTGCACGAATTGATTGTAATACAGCTATTGGGTTGTAACGAAAGTTCGTAGCGTTTCAAAATTAACATTCAAAGATAAAATTACGATATTTATTCATAGGTTTATTCGATAAAACGATAAGTTGTCTCAAAAATGGCAAAATCTAATGAAACTGAATGGAAAATGTGTTATGAAAAGGTGACTCTGAGTCACCACTCGAATGCTAAGAGTTAAATGTAAAATAAATAAGCGGCGCGCGACCGTCACTACGCACAACATAGCGGCGCTAACCTATCAAAAACACTAGAAATCGCTCAACTTTAAACACTTGTAACTTTTGAACTCTTGACCCTCCAGGATCGAAACTTAGATTTCTCGTATTTTCTATTGAACAACATAGAAAAAGACAAAAATTTACAGGAGAAAGGCAAACATTTCTGGTTACGCAGGGAACAGAGGTGGACATTTTTGCAAAAGTTTTGAGAACGAAGTTTCTACGTAGCTTCTATTCCTTGCAGTTAATAATTTTGAAATATTAACCCTTTGTACTCGGAGCTATTGTTACTCGAAAATTAAAAATTGCTTCCTAGCTAGAATAATTCCATTCTATATGATTTTTTCCATTTTACGGATATGAAATTGATATAATATCTGATACTATACTTAAATTAGTAATTGATTACATCCCGAAATATTCAATAATGTAGTCACCACTCGAATGCTAAGGGTTAAACATGAAAGTCCTAAACATGAAACCATGAAAGTCTAATAACTACTGTAATTCGAAAAAATTTCCTGGTTACACACTTGGCAAACATGCTAACACAGTGTAAAACATTGCTTGAGACTGCATATTCATGAAATATTCACCGAGAAACCCACGCTATTTGACGTTCCTGCGAAAGCATTTCCTCAACTGTGGCTTCCGAAAAGGTTCCCCCGTGAGAATGGGAGCATGGTAAACACTGGGTTACAATGCCATTTTCGTAGCACGTTAGTGTGAGTATCCGTTCGCCAATAGAACCTGACCTCACCGGTCGGAATTCGGTAACAAACAATCATATCTCCAGGGCCGGCGTTAGATAAAACGTTATTATTATTATTACTCTTTCCTTTTTGTCGGAGCACTCAGCTCGGTATTTTGACGTCGCGCGTTGTAGTCGTTTATCAAACTATAATTTATTTTCAAGTCTTTGCCCAATGGTTTTATTAGGAATTTTCATGTCGGGGAGAATGAGTTATTGCGTGAAAACTGAAGATGCTAAAAAGTTCAATTTAGTCGAAAAAGACGGGACGAGCTTGCTCGTAATGGCGGATCTAATAGGATACTATTAACCCTGCAGTACACGAGTGAAGAGCTCTTTCAAAACGGTTTCACAAGAATATTGTTCGTCGAAACTGCAAGTTACGTCAATACAAGGATGTCACACCCTAAATGTTTTGAACGTATTAGAATTACAAATAATTGTATTAATTATTTCAGAATTATTTTTCCCATTTCTTTTTTTTTTAACTTACCTTCATTATGCTGTTGCCCCAAGAATTGAAATTGAAATAATATGACAAGTTCTTTAAAATATTTATGTGACGAGCAGCTGTAAAATCAATTGCAATTCTGTTAATACTTCGAGTTTTTTTGTTACACTCTTCAAAAACAAACGACTTTTTTAAAATTGGACCAAATGGCTCGAGTGTTTTTTTCAAATGTCAGAAGAATTAATTTACTGGATATTGAGTGAATATTTTTTTAAAAAATTGGTTGCAATTCAGATGAAATAGGTAGCAGTCAAGATTTTCAAGTTTTCTATCTGTAACGCATAAAAAAGCTATAGGCATTGTAAGATGTGAAAATCTGCGAACTCAACAAACTATGTATAGAAGCCGCTACAGCGTGGTTCTACAGGATGTCCCAACATTCCTTCAACAGCTGTAAATGGGCGGTTCCTGAGATCATTTGAAGCAACATTTTCCTTCGCAAAAATGTTATCCGCGGCTTTGTTTTTAGGAGTTATTAACGAAAAGACAGTTGGTGGCGCCGCACCGGGCCGACTGTGCTAACTCGCGTCTAGGTCACGCTCTGATTAGTCCGTGTTTTTCTTTAATAACTCCTTAACAAAGCTGCGGGTGCCTTTTTCGCAAAGGAAAATGTTGCCTCGAATGATCTCAGGAACCTTTCATTTCCGGATGTTGAAGGAATTTTGGGACACCCTGTATATCTTAGGATCGGCGAAGATCTGTTTAAAAAGTTTGGTGCCTTTTTGAAGGTCAAATTTGTTTACGATTGTTTCGTGTTCTACTCATCGAGGGGGACAAACTTCTCAGAGGAACCATGGTTCAAAGATGAACCATTCTCTGGAAAACTGACGTTAAGGGGGATCTATACCCTCGGATTGTAACTAGAAAGGAACTAGAATCTTACTAGATTTTGGGTCTAAATTGCATTGATTTTTTGTCCTTATTTAAGCCGATTTATGACTGGGTGAGGGCTCATTCTATAGAGGAAGGTTAAATACCGCGCGCTCTGCTATTGATTTAACGAGATTATGTTTACATCTAATAATATGAGTACCCAAAGTAGAGAAAAAATCTAGAAAAATAACCGCAGATTTCAATGTATTTTTCTGTCTCAAAGAGACTTTTTTGACTGATGTGATGAGCAGAGAGCGCCGTGATGAACCTTCCTCTATCAAATGAACTATTGTGTAGCTCAAAATATGCTCGTATAAGGACAAAAAATCGATGCGCGTGATTTCATTCACATAGCAGAGATTTCCCCATATTACGTTCATGAAGACAGAGGTTATCTCTGATGTAGAGCCAATCTAGAGCCAATTTTATTTCAGTTAGTTTAGACGAGATGGTGCCTAGTCAGAAGGACTGTCAATCAGTGCTGCGATATTGTGCAACATTTCACTGCTGCACTGCTGTCAATGTGGAATCATAGCAAAACTGACACAGCCGAGGTACATATTCTCATCGGTGGCACTAATGTTAGTGCGACCTGTCCTGTATAACGGCATTCGTGACGAGCTGAATAGAATATGCAAATAGCAAGCAACTCCATCTCCTGTTCATTATGCAGTTGCGTGTTTATCAATGTTACCCAACTTTTTTTCTGCACAGAGGTTGATAACATTGATAAATACCCCAAAATCTGAGGGTATAGATCCCCCTTAAAGTTCAAATAATACGTCAACTTGCATACGTACAAATTACATACTGTAATATAATATATAATAGATCAATAGGTTATCTATTTATTTGTAAATAATAGTATGCTGTGGATCGGACGGACGAACAGAAGATTCTGACAAAGTAAGCATAACTTTACATTAGTATTTTATAATATAGGATTAAATAACGCATTAAATAACGGTTGTTTACACCTTGCTTAATAAACTAATCCTCCTAGCATCTCCAAGAAAGACGTTTGGTATAATTTTTAAAAAGTCAATAATTTTTAAACGGTGTACATATGCAGTCGGGGAAAATAAAAAATGGACACTCTTAAAAATCACATGACCTCGTTAAAATTGCACTTTCGGTATCCGTATTAAATCAGCGAAATCTACAAATCGCATTTTTTAAATTATCGTTACAGGCTCAGATAAAAAAGTTAAGAACACAATTCTTAAAATTTTGTATGATTCCTACAAATTGCGATTTAAATAAAAATTTTGGACTCATTTTCTAGCTTAAAATTAATCTGTTTAACATTTAAAAGATTTCAAGTCATTTGGACCAATTTTAACAAAGTAATGTAATTTTTAAGAGTGTCCATTTAATATTGTCCCCAGTGTTGGGCAATAAATAAATTTATTTAAATAAAAATTTCAATAACAAGTTATTTGTTATATGGATATTCAAATAAAAACAAAAATAATTATTTATTATTTGACCAAGTCTAAAGGAATTATTTAAAATAATAAAGTGAATTGTTATTTACAATTACAATTTCAATTATTATTTGTATTGACAAATAATAAATTACTTTGTATTTTTTATATAGCAGACAAAAAACATTGTGTATACAAAATACAAGAAATAAGAGAAGACCAAAAGCTATTTATTTGATTTCCACCTCAATCCAAATACTAAATAATCTTTTATTTGTAAATAAGAAATAAAATTGTATTTAAATAAAAAGTTTAATTATTATTTGCAATTAAAATCACACGTTTATTTATTATTTAAAATAAAATTTGCACACTTGATTGTCCCCGACTGTGTATGACTGCAAACCTATAATATGAATAGCTTCCCATAATAAACATCGCTCCATATTGCATATTTTCAGACAAATCATCGTCATTCGAATCCAGGGCATACAATAGAAGAACGCGGGGAGTTGGCTTTGGTTTTGCGTCGCTTCAGTGGATTTCGCAGATCCGCTCGGAAAAAGGAGTCGCGGTCGTAATTTTCATCGGGGAAACAAGAAACAGAGGATCGGGGAGGAGGACCAACCGACTGGGTCCGTGAATGGACGGAAAGAGAGAAGCATCGACGAAGAGACAGAAAAGCCTCGGGACAAAACGCGGGCCGCAGCAAAAACGGGGGACGAGAACTGGTAGGGCAACGCGCGTAGAACGGCGCGAAATAAAAAGAAGGAACAAACGCTGTGTGGGAGAGCTAGATGTCATTCAATTTCGTTCAGCAGTCCCTCGTGAACCGAGCAAAAAATATTGTTTGTCATTCGCCGACACTTTTTCCCTGTCTCTGCCATTCGCAGTTATCCCGCGGACATCCCTCGTTTTCTACGCGACGAGAAGTAAAAAATGGGTTAATGGCTTCTCTGATCCTTGGTCTACCGATATCTCTATGAGCTTTTCATTCAATCCCGGAAACCTCACGCTTTTTATTTTTGCCAGATTGTGTGGGTGGTTATTAGGCATCGGAATGAAACGGCCTTGTTCTATGTGGTTCTATGTAAGCTGGTCCATCCTGCCGCCGCGCCGCGCCGCCATCATGATACCGATATACCGCGTTTCTGGATAACAGACTTTCGTAACACCAGGTTTAAAGGATTGAAATCCGAGAATTATGTGGTACGAATTTTCTAGATCTTAATTAAGATACGGACTAAGAACGGCTTTCGTAATCTACAAGGAAGAAGCAGATTTGGTTCAAGTATCGTAGAATGGACTGGTCGGTAATTTGAACGTGTCAGCAAATGTAGGGGAGACCGGGGCTAGTTGACTGTGGGGTTAATCGACTAATCTAATTGTAATACTATAAAGTAGATGATGCTGCTTTCCGTGATATTGAAACATAAGAATGACTAGCTCACCACGTAATGTGTTGTCGTGACCGAAACTTGCGTGTTATACTAGTTACAATAAAAAATCTGAAAACATCGGCGATAAGTAAATATTTTTGTTTCGACTATTTCACAATTTTTGTCTATTAAGTACTGCTTGATATTTTTTCATGATTAGTTTATGGAAATATGATACATTCACTACAATTTGAGGTATTTTATTTTATCCGGTGCATCGAGGTTAGGTGCGTGTGGTCCTTACAATGATAAAAATGTCGGATGGGGCTACTTGACTAAGCATAGGATTTACGTCATTTATGAAAGATTCCTTGTCGTCAGAATTACAAAATGATACAGAATGATTGATCTGCAATGAATCTCACACTGATAGCGTTTGTGGTGAAAACTGAGTTGAGTGCACACGTTGCAGTAAATAGGTCCACGAAAAATGCATCAGATGTGTGAATTAACTGCAACTTGGATGATGATTTGTAAGCCTCATCTGGCTTGATTCTGCCTACAAACTATCATCTGATTCACTACAGTAGATATGCATGAATAAATAAGAATGGAAGTATTGTTAATAATATTATTTTTTCTTAAACACTTAAAAGTAACTGTTAAGTCCACTAACCGCTCAACCGGGGCTTGTTGACTTATTGCTCTCACTAACCTAAATTTGATTAAAACTACAATTAGGTCCAATCAAAGCGATTTTCAAAATTAAATCTACATACCTAAGTCAATGTGCAAACTTTTGGTATACAGCAAGTCACCAAAATACTAGTAGTTCATTGGTAAAAGTTAAATATGTTAAAAGTTGGTCAACTAGCCCCGGTCTCGCCTACTTTGTCGGCGAACGCGGTGTCGGCAGTATCGCTAGACCGGTGAAATTGAGGGGAGTACGGTTATCCTCTCTCCTTCATTACCGGATTAGTCACGTGACATTGTGACACATGCACAACAGGGACGAAACGCGTCACGCGACCCGGCTGTGGTAGAGGCGTGGGGATGCTCGACGCCTGGAATGGGGATGGCGTCGTAGAAGGAGAAGATAGAGTGGGGCACAGTGTGTTGGGCAATATTTAAATAAAGATTTAAATAACAAGTTATTTGATATTTGCAATTTGTCGACGAACCCAGGTTAACCCATACAGTACGCACTTACCCCACACGCAGGTGTAGTAATATTTACGGGGCAAGAGTATCTTAGTGTTTTCTTCAATAAATTTTAAAAAATACAATAAAAACGATTTATTTAATGTAAACCTACATCAATATTTGTTGTACTTACCTAAAATAACAACACAGAATATATTAATAAACTGTAAACTATTGCACGTTCGGGGTAACCTCAAAGTTGTACGTGTACCTCGCACGTGAGTGTTTGGCATTGGTTGATTTAAGCGAGGAAAACACCTTTATTCTTGGGCGACATCTATGTCAAATAGTTCATACTAACTTATACTACATTAATAAATACAAGCCAGAGAAATTTCGCTCATATTATAATCAAAATAACCAGTTAATGCAGTTGCCCCGTTTACGCACTTATCCCACTCCACCTTACAGGTAAGAACGATGTTAATTTCGCAACATTTCCATTGTATGTAGAAAATACAAGAAATAAGAAATCTTATTTGCAAATAAGAAATAATAAATAGATTACATTGGGCAGTATTTAAATGACTTTTATTTTAATAAAAAGTTTAGTTAATATTTGCAATTACAATCACACGTATGTATATTTATCATTTATTATTTGAATAAAAATTTGTCCATCGCTGATTACAGCCTTTATTTCTAAAAAAGCTTTAAACTTTTTTAGAAGATTTTCAATTTTCCTAGATTTTATAAACAAGGAATCCTCAGTACATAATTTAGCTGCAGTTAATCATTCGGCAGAGCAAGGAGTCTAACTTACAGTGACCCGAATTAATATTCGGACGGTCTAAAAAAGACGATAACATTTTAATAATGTACTATATGATTTGAACTTTTTTGGGAAGCTAGAGCAATTAGTTTACTACAGGATGTGACAATTTTTTTCTAAAAAAATAGCAATTAGTCGTAATTGCAGAAAAAATACTAAAAGTTGCATTTTACAACTTTTTGATGTGGGTCTATATTGAAAATTTAAAAAATATGTTTCGTAGATCTGTGTATTAATGAAAAATGTGTAAAATGTCTTTAGAATTGTTGTCTTGTATATGTATATAAAAAAGTATTTAAACTCAATACCTCTATTTTCTTTTCTTCGCCTTTATATTCACCACATCCAGTTGAAAATATGATACTCTGATTAAGTATGAGATACTCATATTCAACATAATTTCTCTACTTTTTAAATTAATTTTTATTTAATTTAATTGATACATTTAATTTACTATTAACATTTAACTAAACTTTTAATTTAATAGATACATTGAAAAATTTACCTTATGGTACTATTATATTATCATAAGTATTTTTGCACAAAAAAAGAAGAACGTTTAATCATAATGAAAAGTCTTTCATTCATATATGTATTCCCACTCATATAAAATTTCATATTTATCGCAAACTTAACATGAAGGTGCCACGTCTTCCTCTTATCCGATTAACTTGACCTTTCGCATGAATTATTTTCTTACTCAATAAAAATTTCTACCCACCCTAATAAGGTGAATTGCCCTAAGTATGTACAAGCCAAAAGTAATGCCTGAATCTGGACAATTGAAATTTTATAATAAAACCAATAATTCAGAGATTAAATAATGATTTTATATATTTTGAGGGCTTAGCTACAAGTAGATGTGAATATTATTTGTTTAAGCCGTCAATTGAAATTTAAAAATAAATTCAAAGCTTATCTGAAAACAGTATACGAAATAGTCTATTTTCATGCGAATCATGTGCATTTATAGTTCGAACTTTTATTTTTAAAAAAATATAATTTAATCCCTTAGGCAAAAGATAATTATCACGCATAATAATATTGATATTTGAAAATAAATTGGCAATCAGACGTAACATAAATAATAATTATTAATTCAAATATTAGATGTCCCAGTTTAGAACTGTTTTGAAATATAAGTACTCCATACTGGGACGCGATGGCAGTAGCTGTCCAACTATAAGCTCATACTCGATGTGCAATGTGCATACGCCTTAAGCCGGACACATGTTTGCGATTAAAATCAACTCGTTGTTTTTACACCTAAATGGCAAATTATTTAATTGAATGTACGTATAATTAGTTTTCTATTAGCTTGTAAAAAGAGAGAAACAAAATTAAAATAGGAAAAGAACAAGAATTCAATAAAAATTTACACGAAAGAAAAAAAACAATTACACAACAAATTAAAGATATTAAGTTAAAAATCAATGATAAATCTACAAAATTAAGGTCTAAAGCAACTAATGAAAACACAGATGAAATTGGCGAAAAGAAAGCGAAATTATGCACTCAATTAGAAAATATGGAGAAAGAAGAGACAAAAAGTTTGAAAGAAGCCACATGTCGCAAACAAATAGTTATTGAGATATAAGCTGTTAAAGTTTTTGCAGAATTTGATTGTGTGGAATTATACGTATAGACAAAAGTCTACTACTAAAATCCACACGACCGTGTCGATGAGACTCTCTTGAAACGCTTGCTTCACAACAAAAACTGAAAATTAAACAGGATAGAATGTAATATAATAGTATTTCGATATGCAAATCGTTAAAGATTTAATAGAGTTCGATGTTATAGATATAATTATATTTAATTTTTATTTGTCACGGAGCAGGCTTTACTTCTGTCCACGTACTAGCTTAGATTGCATTTAATCTGTCCAACGATAGGTTAGAATTATCCTTGTTAATACAATTAAAATATTAATCTAAACTAGAGGGCTATTGTTGCTCGCTCGCTTCGCTCGCTCGCGAGTAGGGTTGTTTTTGCTCGCCCGCTTCGCGAGCTCGCGGGTAGGACTGCTCCAGCGAGAGGGTTAGTGATACCCATGGCTAGTAGGGCCTACTGCTATTAATGTTTTTTATTTGGCGTGTGACTCTCCAAGAGTCACACAAAGAACTTCCCGATTCGTTACTCCTTCGCCAACATCGCTAACATCGTTTTTTTTTGTACTTTCATCGATATTCTCCCAAAATGTATTCTTGGGAGTAGAGATGATAAATTCACTCTTGCATTGGAATAACTTTCGATTATTCCAAGCGGTAACGTTAGCATCAGTTTAAAAAAAATTTTTTTTTTAAATCTAAAAAAAAAATTGAGGAAAAAAATTTTTTTTAATCTAAAAAAAAATTAAGAAAAAAATTTTTTTTATGTAATTGCGTTTGGTTCTTTGGTGGAAAATTTTCGTCCTCCCTTATAAATTGCATTGTAGAATCAACTCTTTTCGAAAAAAAACTAAAAATTTAAAAAACTACTTGACCAATATGGACCAAAATTTAATCAGCTCTAAGTTACGACGGGGCACTTCGATTGCATCATTCATCATCCTGATCGCGTTGTTACTTTTTCTGAAAACGTTAACGAAAAATTTGATACCATACAAACGGACATACGCACACACACACACACAAACATTTTGATAAAAATAGTCTAAAATTACTCCAATGACCATGAAACGTAAAGATCTGCTAAAAAATCGATTTTCGATTTTCGGGGTAATTACAGTAACTTCCCTATGAATCGGGAAGTTAACAATGATTTTGGGATTTTAAATTACTTTACCAAATCTGAATTTTATGTTGAAACTCTTAGAAAATTATGTTTGTTTATCTAAACTGATAAAATTAAAGATAGGAAAACATGCTGTCCAGGTTTGGGGCATTTCACTTTACCCATATTCCAACAAATCGAGCTTGAATCTCGCATCCGGTGCGGTGCGGTGGCGAGGCATGCGAGATGAGTCAATCGTCTGAAAGAAGCGTCGTTCGATTTGAACCGTGTCACACTGGTCCACGCGCTCGATCTAGCTGTTCATTAATATTTTAGCAATATTTGAAAATTTAAAGGTATAGTAATTTAGGTCGTTGGATTCGTTTTGATATCAGCTACAATATTATGAAGTCAAAAATACATATTGGCTTTTAAAAATTCGAGATGACTTTAATTATTTATGCATTAAAAATTTCTTGTAGACTGCTGAATGTTGATTAAGTTTTGTTTAAAACATTTTTTCCTCAGATTATCGGAAGTGTCTGATAAATCAGGTTCAGGTTTTAAATAAACACAATAATCAATCATTTTTGAAGTAATGGATTTTATAAACATAATTGAAAATATCTTATTTAAAACTGTGCGAAAAACATAATATTAATTATAAAAAGACAAAAATATAATGTTTATTGTGCAAACAACAATAACAATTGACATTATATTATATTATATTGACAAATCATTATTGTCATCACTTTCTTCTTCAACATCTTTCAATATTAATTGTTCGACTGCATCATCAAAATGCCAGAGGTTCGGCCGCAATTCAGGCGACACGTACGCTTTAAACAATAATAACTTGTGTAACGGGACCGAACAGGATGTGATTCTTGCACGATTTCATAGAGAAATGAACGCTGATAATAATGCACTTTGATGCAATGAGGGCCCATGGGGGACTCGAAAGATATCCTTCACCAACGATTGAAAACATTGAAGATTCTCTTTAGTTTATTGAGCATTGTTATTTCAATAAATTATAAATATTAAATCTTAGTACAAGAGATATACTCTAAATGCAGACAAATACTATTCATTTGCAACAAAAATGGACACAATATTAAATACATTCTCCAAGGTATCAATAATAAAATAGGTAATTTTTCGATGGCAAATAGGATTCATATAATGTTGATTTTTAAATGCTTGTTCTGATCACAATTTTTAATAAATCTCATTAATTTCGTCATTTTCGAATGTCATGGACATTTAGGAAGCAATATACATTCAATAAACATCGATTTGGGCAAGTTACTTTTTTACCAAATGAACAGCTAGATCGAACGCGTGGACCAGTGTGCGACGGTGGAAGAGTCCTGCGATCGTTCGGAGGTAAGGGACAACGGCTCGTGGCACTGGGTTACCCGTATTCGTGTCAAGATCAACTAAGAAGAAGCCACCAGCCGGCCGTTCTTGATTCTAAGAACGGCCGGAGAGTTCGGCTCGTGACGGCACGCATACGTCGCGTGTAAAAATAATTCACGATCGCAGAAGGCCCCGAGAATGCGCCTCGACATGCATTTCTTTCGTCCCGATGCGCGGAGTGATTTCATTTCGTGTAACCTTACCACCCTCGCGTGTTTGTGCCAGTGACACCGAAAACCCTGCGAGAGGATCACGGGGACACCGTGCCGCAGCGGACACTGGGTCAGCTATTTTATTTTCAGCCAGGATTTTCAAACGTTCGACACGCCGGAATTACATTCCTTAATCCGCTGTTTCCGTTTTATTTTCGATCGCGCGCGCACACGCACGGCTATTTACACGCGCCGCGTTTTAAAATACATACTGCGAACGACGCGCGAACTGTATAAATTATAAAATGCATTTTGCAAGAAAAGCGCTGCATGTTCGTGTATGCACGAAAGCTTTATTCTTTATATTCCTTATCATTTATTTATTATACACATCTTATTATTTTAAACCAAAGTATTTCAATGTAATTTTTACGATACTGTCAAAAATGAACCGTTATATGTATAGTGCTTGTTATTTCAACATTATATGAAGTTTATATAATGTTAATATTCTTTTTCATTAAATATCTCGAAACAAGAAATATATAACTTACAATTAGACCACTTTCATAATTATGGGCACACATGTTCTCAGATTATACTTTGTATTAAGTTTCTACATACATATGTCCGATTTTTCATAATAACGCTAAACAGGCACACCTTTTTTCTAAATAACCTTATTGTATAAAATAAGCACCATCGTAAGCAATAACAGGGTAAACTTTTCCTTGCGTCTGGGCGAGAAATACAAGTTTCGATCCTGGAGGATCAATGGTTAAACAGTTATGAGCGTTTAAAGTTGAGCGATTTACAGTGTTTTTGACAGGTAAGAGCGCCGCCATGTTCGTGTAGCATAATTACGCGCTGATGTCGAGTATGTACATGGATTTCTAAATGTAGTCGGATGACCCTCTCCGCGCTCCACCACTCGACCTAACCACCAACCAACTTGGACTGTACCTTCTCTTTGAAATCCTGCATATGATTCTGTATGTTTTAATTACTGTTTGATGACAGCTTGTTTCAGAACAAAGATACTTAGTCGGTCTCCATTTTCGGCAATGCCGCATGCTAATGTTGCTACCTAGCGGCTCCGCTCGGTAAGCGCAACTGTCACTACACACAACATGACGGCGCTAATCTGTCAAAACCACTGGAAATTGCTTAACTTTGAACAATTATAACTTTTGAACCATTGATTCTCCAAGATCGAAACTTGGATTTCTCACATCTTCTCGCCCAAATCTACTAAAGCGCTATTAGTAGCGAAGGGTCTCGGACAAGAGTAAAGTGCCCTTATTATCGTTGTGCTGGAGAAACTATCAGTTGTGTTGACTTGTGTTCGACAAGCACAACTCAGATATATGATTATATGCTGTTTGCATAAGTATTACTAATGTAAACGTTAATTGCACGTCCAAACTATTATATTATTTACCATAACTTCTTTATTTATTATTTTCTGTCTAATTATCTTTATTTATTCTGTCAGAAACGCTTGAAATTGTTCAACTTTAAACACTTGTAACTTTTGAAACATTGATCCTCCAATATCGAAACTTGGATTTCTCACTTCTTCTCGTCCAACTAACTTAATAACATAGAGGAAAGGCAGAAGTTTACAGGAAAGAGGAAAAATTTTCTGATTACGCAAGGAAAAGAGCAGTCCAATAACATATTCTGTCAATGAATTACAAGTTTCTCGAATGTATCAGAAAAATTAAACTTTTTGGTCGTTCGTGTCATTCGTTTATAAGATTGTTATCTTCATTTTGTAACCCTTTTCTACCATCAACACATACTACATCAATTAATCACCACATATTGATCAAAAATCACATATTTCGTTATTTTATTATTTCAGTAAAACTATTTTGAGCTATTTTATTTACCAGCGACGAACAGAGCGTTGATTAACCATCAAACGACCATAAACAAAGCAACGCGAAAGACCAAAATGATCGGACACACATATAAAAAATGGCGGTAAAAGAAAATTAAATAAATTTTTTTGATACAATATTTTTGTCAAATATTCTCATGTCTTCTTCCATACACTCATTTACTTGAAGAAACGCTTTGTATTTTCTGTATATTTAAACATTCTCTGCATTTCTTTACTGGAATAGAGTTCTGAGCAATCTGTTTAATACGACACTTTTCGTAGTTAGGAGCGAAACGTGCTATTTTTCGCGAGCAGAAGCAAACGTGCTGCATTCCTCGTCGAACTACCGAAACGTGCTGGTTTTCGTGGCGAAAAAGCACACAGCGTGCTACGCTTGAAGCAAAATTGAAATGCGCTGCTTCCGTTGCCATATGACATCGAATCAAACGATTATTAAATTTAAGACGATATCAACATATAAGCGTCGATGCAAATGTATACGATATAATGAAAGCTTTTCTGGTTCCTCTAAGATATTGTGGAGATAAAATTCTATTATTGTACGAAGGATGTCACTTAATCACTTGCTTTTCCCACTACTAGCGTACCGATTTATTATGCAAACGGCTGTGTTCTGCACGGAGAAATATCGCGTAGGGACTCTATTTTTTACTACGTTTTTATTAGCTCGCTTTCTTGTCTATTTGTTTGTTTGTTCGTTTGTTCGGTACAAATTTTGCCATTGATTTTAAACTAACTCCCCGATGAACTAGAGAATTGAAATTTTATACATAGCTCAAAACTGCATGACAATGCAATATTTAAAAAAAAAATTTTAATTTAAGGAAGCCTATGCGTTTAGGAGATATAAACTATTAAAAGTTTAACCGTTACACCTCCCCGCGCGACGGTCAGTAGTACCTACTCGGCTCCCACTCTGACTCATCCCCACTCCACTGACCCGCTTCGCACCGAAGGAGCTCAGTGTGCGTTCGAGATCCGTGCGATGTTTACAAAGTTACTACGTATTATTATACTATAATGTTTGTTTACCAAGCGAAAGAACAGTTACACCGAAATTCTCGAAATGGCGTTTGTTTTCAATAAGACGCGGCCGCAATACCGTCTGAAAAGTACTGCTTGGAGATGACAAGAAGAACCTGAGGGGGCGTAGAGGCGAGAGGGGTCTATTGTTCTGCATAGCAGTAGTAGTGTGTATGTGACCGCTTCGGCCAATAGAAGGCGCGCACCTTCCAAGCTAACCAATCGGGCGCGCATTCCTGTCTACGTCACCGTATTCCTGCCAGGGACCTTCTTGTCATCTCTCAGCAGTACGTGTCTCTGTTATAATCTCATCAAAATCTTCAAAATCGATTGATGCATGCAATACATAATTGATGCATGAATAGTTCGATTTTATTGCACAGCAAATGATATGAACTGTTGTGCGAGTTTTCTCAACGGCAGCTACTCTCTACACTCCTTACTATGTATTATCTTGCGCCCCACGTTTTTCGTTTTAAATCTTACAAGTATTTTCATAGCTATTCAAAATTCACAATCACAAATTTTCAGGACTATCTGTACGGGGTTCTGTATGGGGCTAGGAAAAATTATTTTATGCTTTTTAGTCCGTTTTAAAAACGTGGTATTTTTTAAAAATTTATTTTGATTTAAATAATTATTTATGACTGAGTCTACCGTGCCGACCGCATCAAGAGTACAAACGAAGCCGAACGTAGAAAAGGTCAGCGTGTAAACACGGATCGTGCTGTCCTTACTTGCTCCCGAAACTTTCATCGTCAATTAAACCTCTAAGTACAGTTGAAATTATGTATATCGTGTTTAGTGTCATTTTAATCGGTTAAATGCCACAAATAAGTTGGTCAGAGTCCCATAAAAAAATAAAAGAAATAAAGAAATTTTGTAATCGGATCAGTTCACTGGATAGTTCACGACGATATACCCGAGCCGAGATCAGATTACGCGGCATGTTTCCACTGCTCGGAGACCGAGGCAGCTCGAGCTTTTGTGGCCCTGGGCGTTGCCCACAGTGGAGGGGGTAGGCGCTTGACAAATTCTGGGTAGCCGGTCGCTGAGAAATAATGCGACTTTACTGTATTTCATATTGCTAAAGGGTTCATCAAGACAAAATCCTTATGAGTCATTTGAATTACATTAAATGGGTCTCCTTCCTTTTTGTTGGTTTTGATAATATTAAAAATGTTTTGAATTTTTTTCGCATGTGACTCGATTTACATTAGAGTACGGAGTTAATCAGTATGGCTTGTGAAATAAATAATTTATTATTCGGCGACCAAAAAGAATTTTGTCGTTTAATGGTGTTAATCTATATTATTTGGGAAATTTATTCTAAATAAAAAAGTTATGACTGAACCAAGTGTTTTAACACTTCAAAAGAATATTTCAAATAGTGGAGTTAATCGTTTTGGCCTGTGAACGGCTCATTTCTGACATTTATAAGTGCATGTAACACCTTCAAGGCAATTTTTCAAAATGAATGACTTTGCGAGGGCTTGAAATGCTGCATCAATTAATAAAGAATGAATTACAATTTAAAATACAGCGAGGAACGAGATCGAAAGAAGAAATTACAGAAACGGAGATTTAGTGCAAAGGGTGTGCGATGAATATTGTGAAGCCATTTCGTGGAAAATCAAGCTCCACGGTTCCCACGGCTCGGCGGCACGGGCAGGGAATAATATGGTGAAACCGGAAATGCACAATATGTCGCGCGAACTTCTTACGTCCACGTAACCCATCATCACATTACCCTCTTTGGGCTCGTGTCGCTGGCATGAAAATGAACAGCTTTCAAGCCAGGCTACGGACAGTAGTCCTCCCTCTCTCTCTGTCTCTCCCTGTGTTTAGCGCGCGCACACACACTGACCCCCGAGCCATTTGTTCCCGTTTGCTCTGATAAATTACAGATTGCTTGAAAGCATGCTCGATTTCATATTTTCAGCCGGTTCTTCGCGCGACCGATACGATCGAACGTATCGTTGAGCGAGAACAATAGCAGTAAGTACCTATCTGTAACGGGACGGCAGGGCCGGGCCACCGCGCACCGGCTCCGCTTCGCTCGGATGTTCTCCATACATTGTTAATTGCGACACCATACATTATTCGCATCATCGCGAATATCGTTTCACCCTGTAAAATATTTCTCCTCGAAACAAGCGCTCGATAACGCTGGAATTCTATAAATCTCTGTCTCATACCATTTCCGATACATAGTATTAGGTCAATCGGAAAGTTCCGTCCGTTTAGCGTCGAGTAGCCGTAGCTCGAACTGTCGTTAATTATAACGTCTAAAGTAAGGTTAACTTTTTAATTTGGACATCTTTCAATAAAATTCAATACATAACAATATACGCTTGCATCAATAACATCGTTTTTTTCTACATTGAAAATGTAGGAATTTGAGCCGACTAAGCGTCATTTGCGCGAAGTGTTAATCTTTTGCTTCAATCGGAAGAAAACTGCAGCTGAAGCTCATCGAATGATTGTAAACGTTTATGGCGATAATGCTGTTTCCGATAAAACATACAGAGAGTGGTTTCGACGCTTTAAAAATGTTGATTTTACTGTGGAGGACAAAGAGCGTTCTGGACGGCCACGAGTATTCGAAGACGAAGAATTGCAGGCATTGATAGATGAAGATCCATGTCAAACGCAAAAACGAATTGCAGAACTGCTGTTTTCATCAGCCAAAAAGCTGTCTACTGGCGCTACTTTCGTTATTACCGATCTCTTTTCTCGGTTTCGAGGCGTGCAATGTAAAATGTCAAAGTCGGTCCGCTAGGAAAAAAGCGAACAGCTGAATTCAAACTGGAGCAAAAGGAATCACCAATTAGAACGACGAACGGGGTGAAAGAGTGCTCAGTGTTCCTGAATAAATCGTATTGTGTGAAAACAAGAAAACAGATTGGACAAAACCCACGTTGGACGCAATTCCGTGCACACGAGCCGCGGTAGAAACCTTAAAAATATAAAGTTATAATTTTGGAACGCGGACGTCATTTTCGGATTTCGTGGAGACGTTCGCCGATGAATCTACAGACAGAATCTGTACACTTTTGTCCACGTGTTATCCTTGGCAACTATTAACACATTACCGACCGGTGATTATTGCATAATTTTGAAAAATCTATGGTACATGGCTAAACACTTTTTAATGGAACCTTCAATAGCGCTAGCAATTTTCATTGTGAACTAACAAGTCACCCTCAATAACGTCATCTAATACTTTCATTTAAGATTGCAATGTAAAAGAAAATGTCTATGCTTTCTTTTGGTACAGCACAATTATTGAAAATCCTATTAATAGGCTTCCGGTAGGTAAAGTGTTAACTAATTGCTGCTACATCTCATGTTATAAGTCTTAGTCACAGTTAAGTATCTTGTGAATAGCCATACTGAGCCGTCATTTTAAGGCAAGGGGTTAATAACTCGAGATTAAAATAGATAAAGTTTATATCATAACAATAATTCTAGCAACATTCTCAAATCTCGTAGATCCTAATAGAATTTTGTTTACTTAACATTGCCCGTGCCAGAACCGATCAAATAACCAAATTCAAAGGTTTTACCCCATAATTATTAAAATTACGAAGATGCTTCCATTATACCGGTGTTAATATTGTAGTAAGGAGGTATTCTGGTTGTCGAAGCCGTTTCCGCACGAGTTTTTAGGAATTTATTTAGAAAAACTGTTGAACGCATCTTGTTAGGATTTTAGACACATATTTATTGGTATTTGAAATGTATATGTGATTTCTCAGAAGTATAACAAATCGTCAAAATTACATAAGTCACATATTTTTTTATAGAGTACGTTTCGGGAAACGTAGAATGGCAGATACAATTAAAACTGATTATGTATTGAGACTCCGGTATAATATTTCTTCTCGAAACAAGCGCTCGACAACATTCTGTAAATCTCTGTCGCATAATATTGTATTTTCGATGGCGTGCTCATTTTTGTGTAATAACGTCGAGATAGGAATTGTGCACCATGTACGTAATTTTCCGTCAGGATTAAGAAAACAAGAGACTTGTTCAACTTCGATAAACATTGTGCTAAACCGTGCATAATATCGTTCACGTATGAATAATAACGGAGTCGATACCGATCGATCAAATCGGTTGGGGTTCATTAACGTCGTTTAGGATGAAGTGACGAAGTAGTGTAATGAAGAATGCGTTGTTCCCTCAATAATTTTGCGTACATAACGACAACAATGAAATACTTAAACACGAAGAATAAATCCAAGTTATGTAGAGTAAACACCTCCATTTTGAATTCAAACAGTTTTAATTTTAGTAACAGTTTTATAAATTTACCATTCATACTAATTAGCTGCAGTCTTTATTTGCATATTGTTTCATTTGAAACAAAATACTAATGAAGCTGATTTCATTGTTTAATTACTTCTGTACAATGTTCAAGGTTTATCAGTGTCTGATAGACTTACAGAATAAATCGAATGTAACAATTTTAAGGTTAGCTTTTAGTTCTTCGCGGAAAAAACGCCGAAAAAATCGGTTTTTATTTTTTTTAACAACGGCGCACCAAACAAAAAAATGTGAAAAAATTCATGAACAATACCTATAACAATATATCGCTACTGTAAAAATATAAATGTGGACACTCTAGAACCTCCATGAGAAATCTGCATTTTTTCGATTTTTTTGAGGTTTTTGATTTTTTACAAGCAGGATTTTCACTTTAAAAATTCTGAAACCAATTGCAAAGTATGTATTTTGGTTCTTGACATATGTCAGATTTTTTTCAGAATTTCTAAACATCATTAACTAGAAAAAATAGGCCAAAAACTGATTTTTCGATTTTACCCCATAACTACCCTCCGGATCGAGATACAGGGTTGAAAATTTGCACGGTATGTTTTTTCTTGGTGTCCTATCGACCATCGTCGACATAATTCGGTTCAAGGGCATTTCTGACTACCATATCCGGCTAAGAAAATTGTTCCATTACCAAAATTGCGAAACTGTTGAATCGTAGTCGCGAAGTTATTTACAATTTCTTAAAAAATGTAGACGAATTTCGAAAAAAAGAGCGCAGGTCGTCCAAGAGTGACAACTGATCGTCAACGGCGTGCAATTTTAAGGACTGCATCAAATTCTGTTGCTACTGCAAGAGAAATTGCAGCAGAAGCTGGAGTAAATACTAATTGTAAGATACTTATTGCACAACGTATTGTAAAAGAATGTAAATGCATAAAACGACATACAAATTTTCTACCTGATTGGTAACCAACTGGGATGGAATAGAAATTTATTTTCTTTCTTAATATGTTTAATAGGTCGAAAACAATATAACAGTATTTTTTAATTCCTTTAATGATTTCACTGAGTCGAATTACACCTACTCATTTTATTATAAGTATAAGAAATATAGGCAGAGATTTCTTCAAAAAATTGAAAAAATTGCCTTTCACTTTTTTCTTCGCACTTTCGACCAATAGCAATTTTTTCAAAATTTCGTTTACCTGTTTCTTTATTTAGTAAACTAAGTCTTCTAACGTGTCAAGAAATCCCCACGCATTTGGTTTGGATTTCAAGAAAATTATATGATTTTTC
Source organism: Lasioglossum pauxillum (assembly GCA_933228785.1). Lineage (NCBI taxonomy): Eukaryota > Metazoa > Arthropoda > Insecta > Hymenoptera > Halictidae > Lasioglossum > Lasioglossum pauxillum. The sequence continues at coordinate 28,871,107 of OW121702.1, read as the reverse complement.
AATGCGATCGAAAACTTTTTGCCAGGGTTGTAGAGTCACAGAGTCGAAAAAGGCTTGCTTGATTATTAGGAAGGCGACTTTGAAAATCCGTATCACACTTGACGGAGAGACGTTTTCAGGTCACTGGGTAAAATTGCGTTCATCGAATATTCTCGGATTCCTAAATCGATAAGTATTGCATCATGGAACGGAATAAGTGCACGCAGAACTAAGGGCTTGGTCGAGCGCCTCAGACAACTCAACCTGAATTTCTGTTGTGCTCACGCGGTTCGTGTCGGGTGTGTTTCCTCGACATTTTTTTCCCGCCGGTGACACGAAAACTAAGTGGACTGAACGGGAAAATGGAAAATGCATGAGGAAAAGCGGGCCGCGAAACTTTTCCGGGGAACTTGAGAAACAAAAAGGACTATGTGGAAATCAGTAAAATAGACTCCAGACGCAAATATTTCATCGAACACACCGGAACATGTATTCCTATCGCTGGTTCACGAGGAAAATCTCTGGACGTCATTTTCTCTGACAAATAGATGGATACAGCGCCATATTCGTGTACGAAACGCGAGCTGAAAATTGTAGACAATTCCCGACGGGAAGGAAATCATTTTCAGCGTGGCCATTGTCGTTCAATAAACTGCTCCCTGCCATAGTTCATTCGTTCCTTCATGAACAAAAAATATACAAAACAGTGCTCCATTATTGCACGGAAAAAGCAATACAATATTTGCGTGAAAATATTTTACGAATACTAATATAACTATTATCGAAAGGTTGTGTGAAATATAAACACAACAATTTCGTTCACGACAATTTCGTTCAACGACAGTTTTACTCTCGAATATAATTGTTGAATGCAAATATGGTATATGGCTTAACGATAATTTGGAGAGATGTTGATGAAACGACGAATTATTTTGCCTTTTTAGCAAATATAAAATGGCCAGCTGTCTACTACATCTCTTTTTAACCCTTTGCACTCGGAGCTATTTTAATTGGAAAATTAAACATTTCTTCCGACCTAGAATAATTCCATTCAATATTAATTTATTTCTTCGTATGAATATGAAATTGATATAATACCTGATACAATACTTATATGTTTGGTAATTTATTAAATACCAACATATTTAATAATGTAAACAATATTATGAATAATGGTACAGCAATTTTTAGTGGCGCCTCTCTCAGAGTCACCATTCGAGTGCCAAAGGGTTAATATTTCTAACGGTGAATACGACAGTAGACATTGCCATAAAAATGTTCTAAATACCTAGGGGTGATTAACGCTTCCTCAAATCAGTATCTAACTTGCTCATCCTGTACATCAGGCCCGGGGCAACTTCTTCGCCGCTGTCACTTCACGACTCCCACTACCAGTGTACTGGTTCCCCCACTATCAACTGTTTCACATTGCCCCTATCGTGCTTTGCCTCGCGTAACTGGTAGTAGGAGAACCGGTACACTGGTAGTGGGAGTTGCAGGATTTGAAACAGACCCGGAAATAACTGTTTGAAACTGTTTCATTTCGGGCTTAGTGATAACTAATTAATAATATTGATGTATGTTAATCGCACAATAGTGACTGATGACTACGGATTGATGGCTGATCATTAGACTGCGGATCTTTATGCATTTATAATATGTCGAAATATGCAAAATATATGCAAAATATATGCAAGATGTATGCAAAGTATATGCTAAATATATGTATAGGGAATGCATGTACAAATCTGTAAAATAGTCATTATTTTATTGTTTTTTTTATTATAATTTAAATTACAATATACAACAATAGTTTTTTCTATAGTGTCGATTATAAATCGATGCCTCTTGTCTGTTAAAATTAATTTATACGCTGAAAAAGAGCGTTCTACATCACATGATGTTATATAGGGTCATATTTTTTACCCCAATGATGTGCCAGAACCTCTCGTGGTCTTTCAACGTGTTCACCCTTCAAAATCTTGCTTATTTTTAATAATACATTAAAGTGTACATTTCGTTTTAATACAGATTCCATTTTATGTGTAACCTTTTCTCCATAATCACCGGGTATAATTTTTAAATTTTCTATAACTGTAGTTACCAAATGTATACATAGATTCCGTTAGAGGTAATCCTATTGTTTCCGATTACTGCATGGCCTCAGGTAACATTTGGAAATGGCTCTGAATAATATTTATACAAAATTTATGCATTTATGCAAAATTTGTGCAAGAGATATGCACTTATGCAAAACATATGCAATATGCAAAATAAAAATTATATTTTTAAAATCCTCTAATGACAAATTTCTGTTTAGGTCCCAGTTTTTTATCTATTTTCGATAAAAATATGAATTTGCATAAACATCCGCAGTCTACTGATCATCAACTACTAATTCACTAATAAGTAATAGCTAACGATTACTTAGAGCTGTCACTAACTATTTGCCATTTAGTTATCACTAACTAATCAAAAAGTTTCGGACACTCTTAAAAAGCCGATAACTCTTTTAATATTGGATCATACAATTTGAACTTTTTGAAAAGTTAGAACAATTGGTTTGCTACACAATGTGAAAAAAATTGTTGAGAAAAATTGCAAGTTGTCGGAATTGCAAAGAAAATACTAAAAAATGTATTTTGCAACTTCTTTATGAGGGCTTATACGGAAAATTTGAAATACACGTTTCGTAGATCTGTATCGTTTAAACTTTAAACATATTCTGAAAATTTCATCAAAATCGGTCGACGTTGCAGCGAGCTACAAGTTTAGAAATTGTACAAATTGCAGTTTTTCACGATTTTCGACCTCTAACTGCAATAAATCTAAGGATTCTTACATCTTTCAATGTCCGTCGTTCTTTGCCGCATCAATCGATTCCGATGAAACTTTCACAATGCATATCATTGACACAGATCTACAAAACGTATTTTTTAAATTTTAAATATAGGCCCACATAAAAAAGTTGTAAAATGCAACTTTTAGTATTTTCTGCAAAATTCCGACCAATTGCAATTTTTTTAAAAAATTTCTTCTCACACCATGTAGTAAATTAATTGCTCTAACTTCTCAACAAGGTTCAAACCGTCTGGTCCAATATTAAAAAAGTTATCGTTTTTTTGAGGGCGTCCTAATATTAATGGGAGTCACTGTATAGCCATTGGTGTACGATATAAATACAAAGTTACAAGCAACAGGAAAAGCAAGTGCGTTTAAACTTCTGATACGGCCCTTTTGCATATTTATGCTAAAAATTCTTCCCTGCAGTGCCATATGCGAAAAGTCTTACAAGGAGAGTGCAAGGTCGATGAGTATCAGATTTGATTGAAACTTTGTACAGTTATAGATCTCGTTCTCCTGTTAATATGTATACCCCATTATAGGCGCAGATACTCAATAGTTTTTAAGATATTTATATTTAAAGGTTTTCATTATCATGAATATACAGGGGAAACATTATAAAGTGTTACAGACGAAATCTCCAAAAATATTGTTGATACCCAAAAATGTTTCAGATGAAAGTTGTTCAGTACCGAGGAGGACATCATGTGATGGAACTTTTATTTTTCCCGGTGAACAGTCCAAGGTGAGGCGAAGGTCACCTTGATTTTTTAATTGGAAACACTTACTTTCTGTATCATGAATCGATAGACTATCGAATTCTGAGTGAGAATGTGTTGGCCTCCATATGTCCTAAATCTAATATTTAACGAAATATTATCGAAACAATTTTCATTCTTCTTTGGATAATGTCTCGTTAATTATTACGTTTAGGACATATGAAGGTCAACATTTTTATACTCAGAATTTGATACTCTATCAACCTATGGTATAAAAAATAGGACATTCCATTTAACAAAATAAAGTTGACCTTCACCTCACCTTGGAGTGTCCACCGGTGAAAATAAAAGCCCCACCGCATGATATCCCCCTCGATACTGAACAACTTCCATCTGAAACAGTTTTGCGTATAATCAATATTTTTGGAGATATTCGTGTCTGTAAGACAGGGGTGGCCAATCTTTTTCATACCATGCGCAAAATTTTTTCACATACGAGTCCAGGTGCGCCATACAACTCGAGCACTTTTTCTACCTTCTTATATTCGTTGTATAGGGGTAGGATCTGCTTCTGTTAGGGAAGGAAAAGGGATAACTCAATCGCGCCACTAAATTAATTAACTTGCGTCAATTGAAAAGACATACGTTCATTGGAGCACAGATCTACAAAAGTGAGAAATGATCTTTTGGACGAGAGGGCGATCGCTGTCATGAACACTCCAATTCCCATCCTATAATTGTAAACTGTCAAAAAATTGCGACGAATTGATGAGTAAGAAGGCTGAATAAATTCAACTGAGAGCTCTCAGGTGTTGAAAATATGAAGATGGAATCAGTTATGGTGCCTACTTCAAAAGAATAAGTATAAACGCAAGGATCCAATGCGCCACTTGTAATCATCCAATGCGCCACGTTTGGCGCATGCGCCACAGGTTGGCCACCCCTGCTGTAAAGCTTTACAATGTTCCCCCTGTATGTATATTCATGATAATGAAAACCTTTAATTATAAATATCTTAAAAACTATTGAGTATCTGAGTCTATAATGGGGTATACATATTAACAGGAGAACAAGATCTATAACTGTACAAAGTTTCAATCAAATCTGATACTCATCGACCTTGCACTCTCCTTGTTAGTGGTAATCATAATTTTTCAAAGTGTTCTAAACATACGATAAAATAAAAAGAATTAATCGGATATTCATCAGAGGATACGTTTCTGTTAAAATAATAGGGTGCATCTAAACTTCTGATACGCACTCGCACTACAGTAACTATGTACATATAGATGTATTTAAACTATCTATAGATGTATAGATGTATACATACATACACGATGCAGCAGCGTTTTCTCATTTGAGGACGTACCAGTGCGAATTAAAAATTATTGGATAACCGAAAGAACTCGCGAAGAACTCCCAAAGAAAAAGATAGCACGCGCGTGCTATCTTTAATTTCTCGTGTTAAGATTACCTTCCGCGAATATGTAAACAGAATACAGATTGACTTTAGTTCAATGAGTTCCCTTAATTGGAAGAGAAACATATAATCCGACACAAACAAAATGATAGCACACTGAAACTATATTTACAGTATTCAATTTACAGTATTCAATTACAGTATTAGTTACAATATTCAATTTCTGTTTAGAGCTTTGTCGTACTGCTATTCTCATAATTGGTCGCGGCAAAAAGCTTAGTGAAAGCGAAATCAGCACAATTTTAGCTGTGAGAAAACAAAAGTTGTCTATTACTCAAATTGCAAAAGAAGTTAGTCGCACTCGAAAAGTTATATAGAATTAGCTGAAAGATACAAGTGCATATGGAAAGAAGAAAAGTACAGGAAGGCCAGCAGCATTATCTGAATGCGATACACGAGCAATAATACATGATGCTTCCAATTTTTGTGCTACTGCAAGGGAGATCGCTAAGAAAACTGGAGTCGAAACACATATTCAAAATGTTCGTCGTGCACTTCAGAGAGAGAGACTAGTAATATTATAAATCGGTCTAGAATAACAGCAAAAACATCATTAAACGCAAGACATAAGGAGGCACGTTTGTTATTAGCAAAAGAACATGTACGTTGGAAAAAGACTTGGAGAAAAGTAATTTTTACGGATGAGAAGAGGTTCAACCTTGATGGACCAGACGGATGTACACATAATAATGTGATATTCATAAGCAACCGCCAACAAAAATTCGACACCAAATGCATGGAGGTGGAGTAATGGTCTGGGCTGGTATCGGATATAAAGGAAAGACAGAAATAAAGTTTATTCACGGGACAATGAATAGCGTTCGTTATCTCCAATTAATAAAAAATCAAATTTATACGTATGCAGAACGCATTGCTGAAACACCATGTATATTCCAGCAAGATAATGCTGCAGTACATACTGCTAAAATTGTTAAGGAATATTTTTTAAATGAAAATAGCTCCACTCTTCAATGGCCGGCGTGCTCACCCGACCTTAATATCAATGAAAATTGCTGGGCAATGCTTTGCTGAGGGCCAACAATTTTCAAATATAAATGATTTAAAAACTTGAATTATATAATTCTTTACCTAAAAGGATAGTGGAAATCATAGAAAACAAAGGAGGCTCCACACATTATTAGAAAAATATAGTTTGGTGTATATATTGTTATAAGAAATACGTATACTTTTGTTACATGAAACATATAGTTGTGTTGTATAAGATATATATCTTTATTTTTCAAGTGTACTATCATTTTGTTTGTGTCGGATTATGTGTTTCCCTTCCAATTAAGAGAACTCATTGAACTAAAGTCAATCTATGTTCTGTTTACATATCCGCAGAAGGTATGTTTGACACACTACACAGAGTTTCCACGCTAGCATAATCTTAACACGAGAAATTAAAGATAGCACGCGTGTGCTATCGGAGACGCGTAGCCCGGTGTTCTAAGATCTGGAACAAGGAAGTGACTCAACAATGATCCGAACATCAGGGAAGAAGGGGAGAGGACGAGAACGGCACCTCAAGAATAGAAATTGAAACCGAAGTGGATTAACCCGGATGCCGACCGCACATATCCATCGTTTGTTGCTATTCAAAATATACCTTGAGCCGGGGACGAGATCAAACTGGCGTCCATTCTCAAAGAATTTACATATTTTCCGACGGCCGAGGGGACCTTCCTCTGTTATTCCACGATAAGCGGTTTCTATAAATCGCGCTGATCGTATTTCATAGATAAGTGGAATTATACAACCATAAGTATTAAATAACCGGACTCGTGGAGTGAAAGCAGCTTACCAGGAAAAACGTTTCCATTTTACGACAAACTACGACACACATACCGCTGCAAGTGTTACAATTTTTCTTTTGTAACAGTGTACAAATTAAAAAGCGTTTGCCAAATGTGCACTCATACGCGAAAGTATTCGAACGCTTACAATTCTAACATTCAACTAATGAGATATGTAGAGTAAGGAGCAAAACTAAACCAATAACCTCAAGTTTTGTATAAATCATTATTTATTGCTAGGAATATTGAAGAATAACAAAACATCAACATTATAATTATTTTTATCATAGTTAGAAGTAACTTAAGAAATTTTTTTCAATAATTAATGTCTCCTCGTTTAGCAACGACAACAAAAATAGATTGACTCGGTTTTGCACCGGTCCTTACAAGAAATGTTTACGTGGAATGTTCCAGTAGTATGTTTACATCTAGCACTTTGGTATGTTTACAAACTAGTAGTCTATGTCTTAACACTCAGTTCTTCGCAATCAGTCGATCGAAAAAGCACGCAAATGAAGTAAGAATAAATATGAAGTCGATTGCTCCAAATTGTGTAAAAATAGTCATTTCTCTTGTCAAAGTTGTCAGCGTTGTCAACGCGTAAGACGGCGAAAACTTGCAGTTTTAGTCAATCGACAGTGCAGAGGATAAGAAAAAAATACTGTAAAAGTATATTATTAAATGTTGGAGGAAGACCAAAAATATTATCACCGCAGGATGAACGAAGGATTATACGGTTTGTCACATCTGGTGAAGCTTCAAGTTCCATTATGGCTGCAAAATTATTGAAAGAAGATACGGATATACCAATAAGTCAGTGAACAGCACGAAGAACCCTCAAAGGAGCTGAGTTTAGAAGCATTAAGAAAAAAAAGAAGCCAATGTTATCGAAACAAAATATTAAACGTCGTTTGGAATTTGCTACAAAATATCAAAACTGGACAACTACTGACTGGGAACGGGTTATTTGGTCAGACGAGACGAAAATTAAAAGAAATTTGTTCAGATGGCATGTCTTGGTGCTGGATTCGTAAAAATGAAAGGCTTAAACCACGGCATGTGAAACCGACGTTAAAGCATGGAGGCGGATCCCTAATGTTCTGGGGGTGCCTAACAGCATTTGGTGTTGGATCACTGCACCGAATTAATGGCATCATGAATCAGTACATGTACAAGGATATTTTACAAGATCATCTCATAGATGCTGTTGAAAATATGCCTTTTGAAGAAAATAATGTAATTTTCATGCATGACCGAGACCCTAAGCACACTGCTAAAAGTGTAAAAAATTGGCTCTGTACTAAAAAATTTTCTGTTCTGGATTGGCCTGCACAGAGCCCCGACCTCAACCCCATAGATAATCTATGGGGTTTACTAAAAAGACGACTTCGGGATTCATATGACTCCCAACCAATTTCAATCGCACATTTTTATAATAGAATTCAAGAACAGTGGGAACAAATATCTCCGGATTATTGCAAAAAATTAGTACAAACTATGCCAAAGCAAATTAGTGCAGTTTTACAAGCACAAGGGTTGTGAACGAAATATTAAAAATAAATATTATATTAAATATGGCCAAGTATTGGACGTGGTGCAAAACCAAGTCAATCTATTTTTGTTGTCATTGCTAAACGAGGATTACATTAATTATTGAAAATTTCTTAAGTTACTTCTAACTATGATAAAAACAATTATAATGTTGATTTTTGGTTATTCTTCTATCTTCCTACCAATAAATAATGATTTATACAAAACTTGTGGTTATTGGTTCAGTTTTGCTCCTTAATGTATGTTAGATTAAAGCATTTGTTGTAATATCCCACATATAGCAAGGGATGGGTCTCAAGACTACATAAACAAAATCTATACAGGATGTCCCAAAATTCCTTCAACAGCCATTTCGACATTTTGATTTTCTCGCTATCGTTACTCGTAGCAAAAAATGTTTCAGCACAGGCTTGAATGGTATCGAGTGGAGCATATTTTGATGTTATTAGTTTTTTCGTGAGTGGACGCGTAAAGGTTATATAAAGGTCAACTTTGTTTTTTTAAATTGAATGAGGTATTTTTTAATACATCAATATTGATGCAGCTGAACATTCGCTATAAAAAAGTACTAACCTATGTATGTCGAAAAGTTAGTATTTCAGGAGATATTTCAATTTAAATATGAAACTCTAAAATACCATTACGGTATCCAAAGAATACCTTGGATGAAGAATAAAGTTTGCGAAGGAATGTATTCCTCTTAGCAATATTTGAATTAAAATAACTCCTAAACTAATCATTTTTCGACATACATAATATTTACAGAGATAATTTTTGTATAAAGAATCAAAAGCTGCATCAAAGGCAATAGGATAAATATTGTAAATAGACCACTTCCGTTGTACCTAGAAAGTTCTAATAACCCCTTGAAAGCAGCAAAAAACAAATAAGAAGCACGCTTTTGCATACACATTTTGTAAGAAAGTATTCGAGTTGATCTGCGTTATCAATTCGTTCGGTACATCTACCCTTCCTTTCTTCAACATATGAAAAGCATAAAAGCGGGTTTTCGAAGAAGATGTTTTCTCCTGAACCGGTTTTTCCCTTTCTGAAAAAGAAGAAACTCACAAATCCTACCTGTTCCCGGATTTGGCATACGACGCTGTTCTCTTTTTTAGAAACGTGAAAAACACGACGCAGAAAACACATTTTCATGGTCCACGCGGGACGAAGAAAATAAGAGAGATTTGCGAAATGCCTCGTTAGAGGATCAACTACAGCTTTGGAAAGTGTAAAGTGCATGTACAACATAAATTATTATATTTTTGTTAATCCTTGTAAGCTCGGAAATAATTACGCAAAATATCCGCGGGTGATGTTCTCGTTCTGTGTTCATCCACTTTCGCTCTACGTTTTGAATCAACAAATTGTATTTTACCACGCTCATATTAGCTTGCCGAGTTGTCGTTGTTATTGTTGTTGTTGTATGCTCCAAATCTTGTAATCGAATTTTAAACCACTTCCCGATGAGCAGAGACTTGAAATTTTAAACATAGCTCAGAACTGGATGACAATGCAATATTAAAAAACAGATTTAAAAAATAACTGTGCGTTCACGGAAAAAAATGATAATATTCACCGTCACACCTCGTCGCGCGACACTCGGTAGTAAGTCATCACGTTCAGCGATCCGTACTCCTCGCGCCAGCGCTCCCTACTCCACTACGCGTTCCCACTCCGACTCTTCCCCACTCCACTGGCCATTTCGCACCGAAGAAGCTCAGTCAGTGTGTTGTTCCGCTCATTCTGATCCATTTCGGAAAATTTCGGACTCCATCAAGAGATTGCACAGTGGAACTTTTCGTCCATTTCGGAGACAAAATCAAAGAACTTCCGATAGAAATGAGATAGAGAGCTGAAATTTTTTTTAATTACAGCTGAGACTTCACAGAATATGGGAAAAATAGGGAGATTATGGTACGAACATTTTTTAACCTTGAAAAAAATCGTCAAACTTGCACAATGTCACGAAAATTGTGGTTTTTGCAATACCACGGGTAGAAAAAAATTTTTTTGTAACATGCCATACATCATTTCCTGTAGATTTTTTCATGCTGAATTCAAATCTGGTCTCAAAATTTGTCTACGACTTCAGGATTTTACAAGAAATCGATTTTTGTGAACGAATTGTTTAACGAATTTCCTCAAGATTATAAAACGTTCGTACTACCTCAACGCTCTACCTTATTTCTATCGAAAGTTCTTTGATTTTGTCTCCGATTTGGACGGAAGGTCCCACACTGTGAGGCGTTCCATGGAATACGGCGCACAGTGGAACTTTTCGTCCAAATCGGAGACAAAATCGAAGAACTTTCGATAGAAATGAGGTAGAGCGATGAAATTTTTTTAAAATTAAAGCTGAAACTTGGCAGAATATGGGAAAATAGGAAGATTATGGTACGAACGTTTTATAACCTTGAGAAAATTCGTTAAACAATTCGTTCACAAAAATCGATTTCTTGTAAAATCCTGAAGTCGTAGACAAATTTTGAGACCAGATTTGAATTCAGCATGAAAAAATCTACAGGAAATGATGTATGGCATGTTACAAAAAAATTTTTTTCTACCCGTGGTATTGCAAAAACCACAATTTTCGTGACATTGTGCAAGTTTGACGATTTTTTTCAAGGTTAAAAAATGTTCGTACCATAATCTCCCTATTTTTCCCATATTCTGTGAAGTCTCAGCTGTAATTAGAAAAAATTTCAGCTCTCTATCTCATTTCTATCGGAAGTTCTTTGATTTTGTCTCCGAAATGGACGAAAAGTTCCACTGTGCGTCGTCCCTCGGAGTCATCCCCTCATTCTATCTCGCGTATTTCCGTATCTCGCGTTTCTATATCTTACTATTTCATTCCAGTATTACTACATCTTGCGTTCCATTTAAAAAAGACTAAAAAGTAGAAAATAAAAAAATATATAAAAAAACTTTTTAAAAGCCACGCTTATATTAAAATGCACTAAAATGGAAAAAAAAATTTTTTTAGACATTAGTCACTATAAATAAAAGCGTGGAGCGCCCACGAAGATTACGTCAATATAGTTTAGCGCTGCACGCTTTCATTTATAGTCACGAATGTCTAAAAAAATTATTTTCCTCTTCTTAGTACATTTTAATATAAGCGAGGCGTTTAAAAAGCTTTTTTTTATATATTTTTTTTATCCGTGATCTCATATACATATACTTTCATAACATCCTCAAACAGTACCTACTTTTAGAACCTTGTGTCCAACTACAAGATTATTAAGAAATTAAACAACACTAGAAAAAATTCGTAACATAACGTCATTTAAGTACAGTAGGACCACCAATTAGGACGACGAACGGGATGGAAGAGTGCTCAGTGTTCCTGAATAAATCGTATTGTGTGAAAACAAGAAAACAGATTGGACAAAACCCACGTTGGACGCAATTCCGTGCACACAAACCGCGACAGAAACCTTAAAAATATGAAGTTATAATTTTGGAACGCGGACGTCACTTTCGGATTTCGTGTAGACGTTCGCCAAGGAATCTACAGACATAATCTGTACATTTTCGTCCACGTGTTATCTTTGGCAACTATTAAAAATCACTTTTCTGAGTTTATTATTCGAAAAATTGTATTCTTTGGCATAAAAATTCGCTGGACCTCGTTACCTTATAAATGAATTTTATAGCAAAAACGTACTGTCATGACTATGTTTGTCTCGAAAGGTCACAAAATGTCTCGCGGGACAGTAGAGTCCACCCATCCCCACCACCTGACGCAGCCGTAGTCCCAATGATTAGACTTTGACGCCACATGTACGTAGCATATCTGTGACGGCATTAACCAAGGCAGTAATCCACAGTTAAGGAGGTACACTGGTTTTCGAGGGTTACCCTGAGTTGGTCGACAACTTATTTGACCGACACTGTTTTTATCAACGTTTAGACCGACAGTAACTTTCGTCGACATTGTTTTCATCTACACGGTCAAATCGTCGACAAATGTCTTCATCGACACGGTTTGGCCGACACTAACACGGTCAAATCGTCAATGAAAACAGTGTGGGTCAAATGAGTTGTCGACCAACCCAGGGTAACCCGGTTTTCGAAGCCGTTTCCGCACGAATTTTTAAGAATTTTTTTTAGAAAAACTGTTGAACGAATCGTGTTAGGGTTTTACACACGTATTTATTGGTATTTGAAATGCATATGTAAGTTTTTAGAAATAAAAATCATCAAAATTACATGAGTCACATATTTTTTTATGGAGCATGTTTCGAAAAACATGAGTTAAAAAAAAAGATTTGAATATGTAGAATGGCAGGTACAGTCGTACTATATTAACCCGTGCCCCCAAAAAATCATACAAAATTGAAACAACTTATTTAACCCGTTGGTTTACAATTCAATTTTAAGATTCCAGACTAAAACGTACCATTTAATTTTGCCTATATACGTTCTGTATTCGCTATAGTCGAAAATAAGCTAATTTTCATTACCTAATTACTGTTACATGTCATGTTATGAGTCTTAGTCACAGTTAAGTATCTTGTGAACAGTCAAACTTGGCATACGAGATCCCTGACGTCTCTGACACGTCATTTTAATGCAAGGGATTAATAACTCAAGATTAAAAAACATAAAGTTTATATCATAACAATAATTCTAGCAACATTCTCAAATCTCGTAGATCATAATAGAATTATGTTTACTAAACATTGACCGAGTCACAACCGATCAAATTACCAGATTCAAACTTGTACCCCATAATTATTAAAATTACGAAGATGCTTCCATTAGATATTATAAAATAAATTTCGTGATTCGAGCACGTATTATTATAAAAATTGCGAAAAATCTATATAAATTCAGTCCTGTAATTGTTATAGCACAAGGTATATGTACCAGTGTTAATATTGTAGTAAAAATTGATTTCCTGGTAGTAGCCAAAGAGTCTGTTAATGCTGATAAGATGAAGAACGAGTTGTCATTGTTAATTTGTATTTCTGTACAGCATCACATGTAGATTGCGAAATGTATAGTTGGACACGCTGTTCCTCTGCATAGTTTTCCAATAATCGCGATATGTTATTGAAATGTATATGTGTGAAAGTCGGTGGCAGCCAGCGTGAGCAAACAGAAGTTAAATCCAACTTTTCGTTAGAAAGTTACCGGTACTAAATGTGTTTGTGTTCACAGCTGTCTGCTACAAGAACCAGGTAACTGCGTAATGCATACTGAACGGTACGTATGCAGCGGCCTATGAAATATGATATTATAAAGCATTCGAGCTTGCACGGCGGAACAGATGTGTCAGAGCCGAGGCACAACAGTGATATCATTGCTGAATGTAATGATTAGACTATGGACTTTATGCAGCCATAGGTAGCAGATTGGCGGTGCCCACAGAAATCCTTTGTTGTAACACGACGGTGGCTGTCGGTTGCTGTTTGCTCTATTTCCTGCAAAATAAACCTTCGACCAAATGGTTTTGCAAACAATCACAAAGCTATTGGAGATACGGTCATTGTTGAATGTCGTTCGAAGCCACTTTCCAATTGTTTCTTCGTCCAACCACACGCGTAGCCTACTTGAAGATAGCCCCCCACTCTTGCAGAATTAAATAATTTCAACAATTTTGCTGAGTTCTACTAAGTTTATGCTACATAAAAAATAAGATAGAAAATTGAGAGAAACGATTTCTTTTTATAGTCCTCCACTTTTCATTTCTTTTAATTTTTTCTGTTGTGCTAAGCTGTGCTAAGAATGTACTAGAGCAGTGATGAGCAACCCGCAGGCCCCGCGGGCCGTATTTGGCTCGCTAGCAAACTGCCTGCGGCCCGCCGGAATTCGGCGCGGCGCAACGCAACACAGCAATTTATAAAAGATACGTTGATGACATCGTCACCTGTTGTAAACCTAACAAAATTGAAATAATGTTAGACACATTTAACTCATGAAATTGGGACCAACTCAAACCTTAGCTTTCTTGACGTTAATATAATTAGAGCCGGTAATGAATTAAAAACAAATTGGTATCACAAGTCCACTTGGTCTGGCAGATACGTAAATTTTCACTCGTTTCACCCGTTACAGCATAAGTTGGGCCTCGTCAAAGGTCTAATTGAAAACAATTTATTGCTTATTAGAAATGTTTTGAAACGCAATGACCCCATCAACCTTATTTTAAATATTATCAAAGAGAGGATATTTGAAATATATCATCCTCTTTTCGTTGAAAAGCGAAAAGAAGAAAGGATCAAAAGAACAGGCCCAATAAACTGGAAAAATACAGTAGTTATTCTATATATTGAAAACATTTCTAATGATATAAAAAGAATTTTCAGAAAGGTTGGAATTCTCACGATTTATAAAATACCATTATATTTAAAAAATTGGTTTCCACCGGTCAAAGACAAATTGCCACTTTCAAAAAGTTGTAACATAGTATATGCAATACCATGTAAGGGTTGCAACCATGCATACATTGGACAGACATCACGACATTTAGACACACGGATCACTGAACACAAACGAAATATTGTTTTGCTTCCACCTCGACACACCGCTTTGACGAAATATTCACTTGAGTTTAACCATACATTCGATTTTGAAAATGCCAAAATCGTAGACAGAGAACCTAACTTACAACAAAGATTACTATTGAAAACTGTTCACATGATTAAACAACAAAGCGTAAATCTCAGATACCAAACACCTAACATTCATGAATATTACGCAGCATTACTGAACCAGTAATGTGTATATGATGAAGTTTCCTTTCATATAACAAGTTCCAAGAATTGTTCTCATCCACCAAATAAACACTCAGTGTTTTAGAATAGTTGGGTCAAATATTTTGAATGACAATTATTTACCATAACAACAAATGGTATATAAGCAAAACTGTCTGAGTTAGGAAAGGCAGTTTTCAATTCGTATTTACCGCCAAGTATCGATTCAAGAACTTTTCGATCACTGTGTCTGATTGGCTGTTTTTCAATATACGTCGTTCCTTTGTTTTTGAATTGGTTCTCTCCTAACGTTCACATGGTTCAGTTTAGTTCCTGCCAGCATGGAATACAGTAACAAATTTAGACACTTAATATAAACAGTTTACGCATAGCAAGTACGGTGAAAAATTATTCTGTGGTTATCATCGATCTTGTGAAACACTCGGTACAATATTCAGTATTTTTCAGACGCAAAATTCTCTTGAAGATGATCCATACTTGGATCGAAACGTTGATAAAAATCTTCTAAATTCCAAAATTGCTTTGTTTTGAGTTTTGGATCGAACCTATGCGCCGATAGCATAAACTAATTTCTACTAAACTCAGGAATGCGATTTTTAACACTTTACCTACCGGAAGCCTATTAATAGGACTTTCAATTATTGTGCTGTGCTAAAAGAAGATACAGATTTTATATTTCTATTGAAACTTTTATTCCTGCTTGTATGTATACAAAAAATATTAAATAAATGAAGTGTCATTGTTATAATGCGCAAGTGCGACCACGATCTCCAATTCTATATTTCATATCTTTGATATAATTGAGTTACAGTGCAACAAAGAAATAAACGTCCACATCAAAAATTAATTTTTACAATACTTATATGTATTACACCCGAGAGATATTCCAACTTAAGATATTTTGAACAACGAGTTGTAAGTGCTTTTGGATCCACATATGTTTGTGAACGAAATAAAAACAACACTATGTCGGTAGAGTCATTGCTACCGATGAAAATGACGTAATATAAATGACTATTTAATAATTATTTTTAACAATTAGAACAGGCAGTTCCAACGAGTAGCTCCGGAGCTATTCTTATAATGTATAGTACATAGTGGGAAGCTCCCACCATGAGAGCCGCGTGCCGCGCGACGCACGACGCACAATGGTCCGGTAGCTCGCTTTTTCTGGCCAAAACTATTGTAGCGTTATTTCAAGGTTTAATGTTATATAGTTATATTATTATAGGTCATTGGATTCGTCTTGATGCCAGTTAGAATATTATGAAGTAAAAAATATATGTTAATATTTAAAACATTGAGGTGACCTTCATTTTTTACAAAAAAAGAGATTTTTCTTTAACTTCTTGAATTGAAGTTTGTAGAAAAGTGAAGACTAATTAACTTTCGTTGGAAAGATTTTTTGTTAGATCATCGGAAATATTTAAAAAATCTTGTTAACAATTCTCACAATGCATACTATTGTCTATAAATCGCGGAAAAGTAGCTAAGATTGAATTCTTCATAGGCATTATACGAAATCTAGTAATGAGAGGATTGAAATCTAAAATGTTTTATTTTACTTTGAATTTTCGGACTCTTTGTCTTTAGAACGCTGTATCTAATCACAGAATTATCTAAAATGAATAATATTTTGGAGTTGGGAGTTTTGAAGGGTTGTTACTTTATAGGGAAAAAATTTTTTTCAATATATTGAAGTTGAAAAATTGAATTTTGGCCACGAAATCAGGGTCTCCAGACCACTGTGCGACGCACGACGCGATGCACACGCATACATTGTAAAGAGGTTCGATGGTGGGGGACCTTGCAGTTGTCGGAGGGGAATATGTTGGAACTGCTCTAGAGCCAAGAACATGAGTGGATCGGGAACGATGGGGATACCTCCGCTGAATGCGGAAAGCGGGACAGCGGAGGTATATAAGCATCGTTTCTCAGCAGGTGAGAAAGCTCCCGAAGGTCCTGGGCGGTGGGGTTTTAGTGGGTATAGGCGAAGGCGAGAGGCCATGTAATTACTCCAAACAACACCTTAGGAGGAAGCCGAGTCTCACACTACCCTCTCCGACCACCACCGTGGAGGGGGTGTGCGGAAGTGCTTTCCCCACCGCCCTTAAACAAAAAAAAAGAGGTTGGAACTGCCCAGTGATGCCAGAATGAGCTCCAAACGGCGCTCATGTACTCTCCTCCTTACCCCTTCCACTATTCCATGCGCAGGCGCACACTCCACGGTCCCCATCGCGCACGTGCAACGTTTCTCCCATTCGCCCCACTCATTCCATTCATCAGAGAGGGGGTACATCATTTCACCGTGACTCCCCGCATCTGGCATCACTGGAACTGCCTGACTTATAGTTAGAATATTGCATGGTTAGCTCGCTTGCTCGCCAGCACACACAACACGACGCAACGAAGACGGTTCCCGCGTAAAACCCGCGACAGGTCCCGACAATGTCCAACAATGGCCGACAATGCCCGACAGACGACGACTCGACCGAATGCACGCCCCGCTTCAGCTCCACATGATGCAGCAAAAGAATGCAACCTCATAACTTTTGAACCATTGATCATGCAGGATCGAAACTTGGATTCTCACATTTTCTCGTCCAAATCTACTGGATAACATATGAAAAAGGCAATAATGTACAGGAGAAACGAAAAAATTTCTGGTTATGCAAGGAAAAGTTTACCCACCTGATTTTCTTTGTTACCCCATTACTACCTGCTATGTCAACATAGGAGGTTAAAATAAAGAATCCGATTTTCAGGGGCGGATTAAGCGGTAAGCGGACTAAGGAGCCGTGCTTGTAGCAGAAAATGTTCAGCTTGGAAAATTTTGCAACAGCCCTGGCTACCGTTAAGAGGTATCTTTGTTAAAAAAAAAGTCATTCATTGTGTTGTATCTTATTTACTCTCCGGTAAAATAATGGAACAAATCTAGAAACCAACTGTTGAATTTTCGTTTTTGGGTATAACTTAATGAGAGTTTTTCTTGGAAAACTTTCTTTTAGAGGGGCCCCGATATTTTGACCGCTTGGGGCCCCCACTTGTCTTGATCCGCCACTGCCGATTTGAAGTCGTTCACGTTACATCGCGGCCGTCTCTACACGTTACTGGGCATATGTAGTAGCTTGATCGGATCAGCTGATCGGGCTGATGTTCTGTCGCTAGAGACGATCGTGGCAATCCTCGCGAAGGATACTAATTGTCATGATTAATCGAGTCGACAAATTTTGAAGTGGCACAATAGTAGAAGCTTCTGGCTTTTGCACAACTCATCGACTGAAGAACAATCACGTGAAAGGAAATCAATACCATTCCCTCGAAGACAGAATCGAGCACGTGACAATAGGGCTGAAGCTGGTGTGCAAAAAGCGGATACATATCCCGAATGTTTCCGATAGGTAGATCTAAGAACATGGACGAATAACCTATAGTTACAGGCAGTGTTGGGCAATAAATAAATTTATTTAAATAAATAAAAATTTAAATAACAAGTTATTTGTTATTTAGATATCCAAATAAAACGCAAAAATAATTATTTATTATTTGAGCAAGTCTAAATGAATTTATTTAATTAATTAGTTAATTGTTATTTACAAATACAATTTGCAATTATTATTTGTATTAACAAATAATATACTGGTATACCTGAAAAGGTTACTATAGCAGACAAAAAACGCGGACGTGTTCATTGTATACATACAATATACAAAATACAAGAAATAAGAGAAGACCAAAAACTATTTATTTGATTTCCACCTCAATCCAAATAATAAATAATCTTTTATTTGCAAATAATAAATAATAAATAGATCATTTTTGGAATTATTTAAATAACTTCTATTTAAATAAAAAGTTTAGTTATTATTTCCAATTAAAATCACACGTTTATTTATTATTTAATTATTTATTATTTAAAATAAAATTTGCCCAACACTGGTTACAGGTTACAGGGAAGAAGTATTGTTCGAAATTACCTAGATATCTGAGGTAAACTCTAACGAGTTTTTCGTTTCACCCCATGCGTCTTAACGGGTCAGGAGCCCGTTTTTTGTGGCCAAAACTATTGTAACGTTATTGCAAGGTTTAATGTTATGTTATTATAGGTCGTTGAATTCGTATCGATAGCAGTTAGAATATTATGAAATAAAAAATATATGTTAACATTTAAAAAATTGAGGTGACCTTCATTTTTTATAAGAACGAAACGTTTCTTTAAAGTAGGAAAGAGAATACTGATCAACTTTTGTTGGAGACATTTCATATCAGATCATTCAAGATATTTGAAAAATTGTGTTAACAATGCTTTCAATGTTTTGGAAACACGTTTTTTGTGGCCAAAATTAAAAATACGTTCACATTGACTTAAAATGCATTTAGTTATACCTAATTAGCTAAAATATCACAAGAAATAATATACTGAATATTTTGATCCTTGTTCTATGTTGTCTAAAAGTGAAGAATATGTGTGTATAGTGTTGTCGAATATCTCGTGTGTCCAGTTCTCAATATCTGTATGAAACTGAGCCGTGTAGGCATTAGCAGCTCAGACCTGTACTATACAGGGTGTCCCAAAATTCGTGAACTTCCCGGAAGAGGGTGGTTCCTGAGACCATTTCAAGCGACATTTTCCTTTGCAAAAATGTTATCCGCGGCTTTGTTTAGGAGTTATTAACTAAAAACACGGACCAATCAGAGCGCGACCCAGACGTGAGTTGCCATAGTCGGCCCGGCGCACCAACTGTCTATTGGCCGACTGTGGCAACTCACGTCTAGGTCGCGCTCTGATTGGTCCGTGTTTTTCATTAATAACTCCTAAACAAAGCTGCGGATAACATTTTTGCAAAGGAAAATGTCGCTTGAAATGGTCTCAGGAACCACCCCCTTCCGGGAAGTTCACGAATTTTGGGACACCCTGTATATCTTTTTTTAATGACTAAATTTTCAAATTAAACAATCATCCTGTCAAGCATATGCAAGCACTTTTCTAGAACCTTTCAAAAAGGTTAAATTCTTCAAGTTTGCACTATTTCTATATCCATTAAAAAATACTAGAAACTAGATTATATAGAATCTATTTATTAATTATAATTAATTATAGAATTTAATTAATTGTTAATTATATAATAAATTAATTACATATATAATTAATTATAATTATATAATCAATATGTTATTATATAGAATTATATAATACATAAATTGTGTGGAACACATTCAATTTTACTTTGAATTTTATGATATTGTGTCTTTAAAACGCTTTATCTCATCATTAGACTGCAGATCTTCATGCATTTATAGCAAAATTGAGTGGATGAAATTCGAAATTGTGGAAAAATTTTATAAATTGAACATGTAAATATATGATTTCTCCTGTATTAGAATCATGAAGAGAAGAAATAACATTCGATTTAATTTCTGTTTCTTGCAATCGATGCAAACAATTTTTATTTTGCATAAAGATCAGCAGTCTACTCATCACAGAATCATCTGAAATGAATAATAGTTTGGATTTGCCAGTTTTAAATAATTGTCAGTTCACAGGGAGAAAATTGTTTCAATACATTAAACTTGAAAAATTGACTTTTGGCCACAAACAAAAATAAAGTAATTTCCATTTAATTTATGTGAATATACACGAACTTAAATACAATACAATCTTTTCGGAGGTGGTGCAAAATTGAAAATTTTCCAAATGACAGATGTTGCTGATTATGATTTCATTGGAATATGGTGAACTTGGAAATCAGTAGGTGGGAAGAGAAGATACATTAATATGTGAAAGCATGTAGAAGAATTGAAGGATTTTCGTAATTTCCAGTGTCGAAAATTTTCAATTTTGCGCCGCCTCCTAAAAGATTGTATTGTATTTAAGTACGTGTGTATTCACATAAATTAAATGGAAATTATTTTATACTTTTTAGTGCGTTTTTTCGAAGTCGGTTTAATTTTTTTTATAAAATTATTTATTTCAAACTTTTTATCAAGGGACCAATCGGGAGATATACCCTACATTGGTCCATCCATCTCGGAGTAATCGGTGAACATACATGAAATGTAGGATCAAAGATATCTTTCGTCTGAATATTCACAAATCTCCGCCTGAGATTTACAAAAACGTCTTTCTCTGTCAATCGTCACATTGCAAATCGTAATTTATATATATATATATATATGTATCTGAAAGCCGCAATCAATAACAGTAACGACGTCGCGTTATATTTTTTCACGGGACCACCCTGGGGACATACTCTACAAGATGCAAAAGGTTTCGTTCCGATTGGTCCATACATTTCGGCGTAATCGGTGAACATACATAGAAAAAAAAGGCACATACAGATCGAATTGAGTAACCTCCTCCTTTTTCGAAGTCGGTTGAAAAAGCGGGCTTCTAGCCCACTGTGCAATGGAATAACCTCTTTAAAGAACCAAACAATTTGAGCTTTTTTTAAGGAGTTAAGAGGATTAGTTTACTAGATGATAAATTTCGATTCGTCGGAATCGTGGAGGAAATAGTAGTAGTTGTTTTTTACGACATTTTTGTCGGGTCTTGTATCGAAAATTTGAAACAGCCGCTCGACGGATCGTGCTGATTCTGTACACTGTACACTTTGAAAATTTCATCGGAACTCACCGTTGAACACGATCGTTGAGCTCAATCGTTGTTTGATACTGGTTAAGAATTTATTCTACCGTACTCTCCTTCAATTTTAAACAACTGATGACCTGCCGTGTAGGTTTCCTCCCGAGGAAGCTTTCTTGAAACAGCTTGTACCATTCTGGGATTATACAGCCGTGCTATAGCTACTATTAAATATCAGAACAAGTGGTCGCAATAAATAGCTACTACAAACCGATAGCCCGTTTCTTGTCGTGCAACCAACTGCACTTGAATCCTCGAGTCCTTAAATTTATTTCTAAGCCATCCCGGAAGCATTGTACATGGTGCGCTGGGATTTCTCCGTGCGAACGGTAGGCACCGAGAACAAAGCGCACCCCAATTCGACAGGCGTCCTAGTCTGACAATGAGATTCGAATCTAATTTTGTGCCGTGTTCGCATGATCCTCGCATTAATATTTCGTTAATTATAATCGAAATTTTAATTAATTTCAGGAAAATATTATACAATATTATTAATCTTTCTGCGTCTTTTTTAAAAGAATTGTTTGCATAAAAGATGTTAGGGTTCACTCTGTAAATAAACAAATTTTTTAAAGACATAGTATATCTTTACGAACAAAAAATACATAAAAAACATTTTTTTAAAACCACGCTTATACTAAAATGCACTAAAAAGGAGAAAATATTTTTTTTCCTGTTTCTCCATAAAATACCGAATCCAGTTAGATTATTAATAATATTTTCCCCAAAAATTTTAAGCAGTTTGTTCAACATTTCTTCTGTTATAAAATTAGTGTCGGAATAGATAGAAGAATTTAATATAAATTTAAATAAAATCATGACATTGGTGACTATAAGTAAAAGCGTGGGGCGCCCAAGAAGATTACGTCAATATAGTTCAGCGCTCCACGCTTTTATTTTTATAGTCACTAATGTCATGATTTCATTTAAATTTATATTAAATTTTTCTATCTATTCCGACACTAATTTTATAACAGAAGAAATTTTGAACAAACTGCTTAAAATTTTTGGGGAAAATATTATTAATCGTTTAACTGAATTCGGTATTGTAAGGAGAACCAGGAAAAAATTATTTTCTCCTTCTTAGTGCATTTTAATACAAGCGTGGTTTTTAAAAACTTTTTTTTATATATTTTATTTTCTACTTTTATTGTCATCGGAAGCAAATGTATGAATAAAATTTCAGCAAGATTGGACTATGGGAAGAGGTTTAAAATTCGATTACAAGATTTGACGTATCCTACAACAAGTTAATATAAGCGCGGTAAAACAAGGAATCTAATGTTTTGGAGTATCCAAACAAAGAAAATGAATTAATTCTGACCCCTGTGGACCGTTTGAAGGTTAAAGAAACCAAGCTCAAGTTCAACGCTCATGTCCTTTTCTATACATATTTATAGTGTAACAGTAATTTCATATAAAAAAAAACAACTGCATAATTGTTAAACCTTTTGTTTGCGTAAGCAAAAATTTTTCCGCTTCACCTATAAATTTGAGCCTTTTTCCTATGTTATATCATTACCAGAATATCGTTCATTGTAAACCTATGTTTAATATTGTATTGTTTAAATACAACATACACTGGAGAATGCAGTCCTTGCATACTTTTTCTGTCAGAGGGCGCTCGAAAATTACCAGTTTTTTGTTATCATAACTACGCGCCCCCACTTTGAGAAATCAGAAAAAATTATATGTTAACAACTATAACGAGATAACTGTAAGAATATAAACTTAGTATTTTATAACTTCTACAAGAAATCGGCATTTCAAATTTTTTTTACTTTTTAAAATTCGGTGTCGAAGCTAAAACTTCTGAAAAAAGTTCATAGGTATGCATTTTAATAGCTAAAATATAAGGGTGAGATCTGGCTCTCGAGCGAGAGTTTGGTGGCATACTCAACACTGCTAGACACATACACGTACACAGAATTGCAAGGGTCCGGCATTTAACAAACCACGTCTCGCTAATGCACATTTGGGGCTTCTACGTAGTCACAATCGCTAGATAAAAGATCAATCTAGCGCGCAAGCTTCCCAAAATGGCCTACTTTTGCGTTTTCGGGGCGTAATTTGCATTATTCGGTAGCATGTAGCTGTCGCAGTCTCATGAAAATGTATCACTCGACAGCCACGATACGCGGCAGCACTGTCGCGCTACAGTAAGGATAAGCTCGTGTACGTATACAGTGTCAGCGGTGTGTGATTGTGCCATCACACTCTCGCTCGGGCCAGATCTACACCCTTAAAGGGGATAAGAGAAATTACTTTGATATTCTTTGCCACACCATTACTTTTCTCCATGCCGACGCACAGTGGTCTAGAAGTCAGTTCTAGTGCGAATTAATTATTGTGCGAGGAAAAAATAAAACATAATTTACAATACTGACTACTTGTTCATTAATATAATAATTATTAATCTAATACTACATTCATTAAAATTTTTAATGGCCTTCCAACTCTTGCGGGTTCAGGTTCGTGAATGTCAATCTCATTAAAGGAGAATACTATGGTCGATTCTAACCAAGTCTTACTTTTTCACAGAAATCTATCTTTATAATTATTGCCTATTTTCCAACGTTCCTCAATATTTTTTATAAAGTTCTCTAAAATTCCTTGAATATTGTATCCGCTCACATTCCTTCCGGTGAAAATAGCCTCTAGTAATCCACTAACGCAATCCTTTCGTCTCAAATTCCTCAATTTGAACCATTCTTCGAACAACTCTAAGCGGGTGATCGTAGATACGTTTACTAAAATATTAAAATAAAATGACAATGGGATTGCGGGGGATCGCGGTTTCTCTTTGCCGTTTATAGAGCTGAAGTAAGCTTTCAAATAAAATACTTCGCAACGCGTGCAAATGCGTGCAAATTTTGTAAAACTTATGACATTCTAATAATTTTTCTTACAAAGTATCAGTTTATGAAATATATCATAAAGTGTGTGAAGGAAACGTAAACCTACCATTTCCAGTTACAGCCATACTGATAATACCATATATAACAAGATACTAATACAATTTATGCACACTTCAAGAAAGTACAGCTTGTCAAATCTAGCTGTGCGGCTGAATGTCCCCCGCAAGGGGAAATGACCCTGCTGCGCAGTGGTAAATAGGCGGAACTTCACAACGATAGAGAACTGATCGTCACCTGTCAAATGATGCACGTGGCGACAGTTCAGTTAAAAAGTAAAGTGACACAAGTGTATTCACACAAACATATAAACAGTTGTTTTATATGTTTACTGCTGTAAGAAATAATGGATAGTACGCACTTTTGACGAGGTGTGTACCTTACCGTTCAAATGTTGCATCCTTCTCTCGTCGAGTGCGGTCTTTGTCTTTTTCTGCGCATTCCTAAGTTTTGTTCAACCGCACAGCTACATTTGACAAGCAGTACTCGATATTTTAAGGTTATAATTTGTAGCAATCGACTAACACAGAAAAACAAAATGTGGAATGTTGACAGTCTTGCCAACAATAATACGGTGATGTGATTCACTAATTTTGCTTTTGTTATTGTAGTATACGTATCAAACTATCGTACTAGTATAAATTTTAACAGATTTGCGTTAGTTAGTATTTTTAATTTATTTGCGCTAGAACTGACTTTTAGACCACAGTGCGACGTATGGGTTTGAAAATTGGCACAAAGTATTTTCTTTAGATACACTATCGAATTGCGTAAATTCAAATTTGCAAATTCAATTTGCTTTAGGAGCGCTTTTGATCTCCTTATGCGGGTATACCCTTTATGTGTATTTCGATACGTCTTCGTAAGTGTTTGTAATTGAAAAGACACGCACAGTTACATAGAAGGCTAATGTATCAGGATTCGAATGGCTCCAATGATGGCTGCCACGAAATCGTCAAAGCGTCGGCCTTCCAAGGGTTTATAGTGAACACGACGACTGGAAATGATGGATTACCAATTAGCATGCTTAGCACATGCACATTTGAAATAGTTCGCGACTGAAACGGCTAATAAATCGCTTAAACGGGTACCTACATATCTATCGATCCAAGTATTTGATTTCGACGCACTAAACCGGGAGGATCGGAACGTGATCGCTCTTTACGGCAACACGCCCGCCGAGAGTGGCGATGGCCGAGGCTTTCGAATCCCCGTTGATTAAGCTTGCTGCTTTTTGGCACAACTGAAGCAAAAGTGATAAAGCACGGCACCTTATGACGCCGCTTAACTCTTCTACTCAACTGATCCCAAAATTTCGCTTATCCTACGCTCCACTTCCAGCGCTGTTTGCTCGCACGGTTCGCGGCGCGATAATTCCATTAATTCCGAAAGTAGCCGAGCCGCAAAGTTTCACCGGAAGGAGAGGGTTTAATACGATTCTTTTAAACAAACCGACTTTATATACGCGATGAATTATCGCGGGGCTACGAATTTTACGAATTTGAAACCGGATACCAGCTGCCGAACACGTCGGAAGAAAGAATTTAACCGAAATCCTTTTATTCCGGATTTTCTGTGCTTCCGGTTTTTTGCGAAACAACCGCGAACGGATTTCCATAAATATCAATTGAGCATCGCACCGTGCATTGTCGAGTCCGGCATGCTTCTGTTGAATTCGTATTATTTACTAACCCCTTGACTTATTTTAACGAGTCAGACGCGTCATGAAGATTTTAACAAAGTCTAACAAATATGAATGTTACGCGTGTCTTTTTAGATGAAGTAAAATTTGATTTGTTTGTAATTAATACTTAACACATTACCGACTGATTATTGCATAATTTTGAAAAATTTACGGTACACGGCTAAAAACTTTTTAATGGAACCTTCAATAGCAACAGAAATTGTAATTGTGAACTAACAAGTCACCCTCAATAACATCGTCATCTAATAGTTTCATTTAAGATTGCAATGTAATAGAAAGTTTCTATGCTTTCTTTTGGTACAGCACAATTATTGAAAATCCTATTAATAGGCTTTCCGGTAGATAAAGTGTTAAGTATTAAAATAAATGTAGTCATACAAAAAATATACATTTTTTTCCCGTTGTACGACATTTTCGGGGATAAAGACGTTTTGTCACATCTGTGAGGATCTGATTATAATGAAACTTTTTGTGATGATTCAAGAGAGAAAATAAGCAGACACGCGTCCGAGTTTTTTCGCCAATACACATTTTTTACGAACATACTTAATAATATAATTTTTGATGTCGTCTGTATATGACATATACAGTGAGAATCAAAAATGAGTATACACCCCATACATATAAGATTTTACATTATATTTTCAGCATATTTCGCAAAAACCAAAGTTATGATGTTGTAGTACATGGTATTTCTAGTGTCACAATCGTATATTAACACACATCTTAGTGAATTACGTTTTCAATGTATTGTAAACAAATTCCAATCTGAAGTAGGTTTCTTACGAACGCGTCAGAAGTGAATATACGCAGCAAAAGTAGTTAGTCTCTTACGAATAGACTGCGGATTTTATGCATTTATTGGCAAACTTGGGTGGGTGCAACTTAAAACAGTAGAAAGGTTACAATGATTTAAGAGTGCAAGTCTATTTTTCTCAGCTTGTTAAAATTATTAAAGTAAGAATAAACTATTTCTATGGCTCCGGTCACTTGCGATTGGTGCAAACAATTTTTATTTTGCATAAAGATCCGCAGTCTAGTTATGAAAGATAGTCTAGTAAAGCGGTTTTCTAGAAGCAGTAATTGCTGAATGAGCGAGAATTCGTGTAAATTTTCATCAGTGTTGATTACTTTACTTGTTTGTTTACTTTGTTGATTACTTAGTGCATAAATAGAATTATGAGTGAAAGACGTACAGAAACAATGGTAAATTGTTGTCATGGAACTGTAGAAAATAATCATAGACAAGTATAAAGATACAAAAAGTGTAAAAATGCGTGATAATTATCTTTTGCCTAAGGGCTTAAATTATATCTTTTTTTTTCTAATAAAAGTTCAAACTATAAATGCACATGATTCGCATGAAAATAGACTATTTTGTATACTGTTTTCAGATAAACTTTGAATTTACTTGTAAATTTCAATTGTTGTCTTAATCAAATAATATTCACACCTACATACTTGGAGCTGAGGCCTCAGAATATATAAAATAATTATTTAATCTCTTAATTAACTTCCCGATTTTATAGGGAAGTTATTGTAATTACCCCGAAAATCGAAAATCGATTTTTTAGCAGATCTTCACGTTTCATGGTCATTGGAGTCATTTTAGACTATTTTCAGCAAAATGTTCGTATGTGTGTGTGTGTGTGTGTGTGTGTGCGTATGGCCGTTTCTATGTAATCAAATTTTTCGTTAACGTTTTCTGAAAAAGTAACAACGCGATCAGAATGATGAATGATGCAATCGACGTGCCCCGCTGTAACTTAGAGCTGATTAGATTTTGGTCCATTTTGGTCAAGTAGTTTTTTAGTTTTTTTCGAAAGGAGTTGATTAAACATTGCAATTTATACGAAAGGCGTATCCACCGAAGAAGTAAACGTAACTATATATATATATATATATTTAGACATATTAAAAAAAAAATTTTTTTTATAAAATTAAAAAAAAAAATTTTTATAAAATTAAAAAAAAAATTTTCTTGTTTTTTTTTAATTAAAAATACTTTTTTCCAATTATGCAACTAATGCTAATGTAACCGCTTATAATAATCGAAAATTATTCCAATGCAAGAGTGAGTTAATCATCGCCGAGAATACATTTTCAAAGAATATCGATGAAAGTACAAAAACATTTATATTACAATCTTTAAATAAACAATCAGTTCAAAACGAATTGTGAACTGAGATTAAATTGAAAATTAATATAAAATATATGATAATTAATAACATTGATGTTGACGACGGATTGGTTAATGGAGCATGCGGAATATTAAAATTTATTACTTTTCAAGAAAATACTAAAATTCCGTCTATATTGTGGTTAGATTATCAATTGGCCATAGTAGGAGTGAAAGTAAGAACTCGTTATCATGATTATATGAAAAATGCAAATATAAATCAAAATTTAACACCAATAATAAAAAAATATCGAATCAAGTAAATATTTCGAGTGAAGAAAAATAAGAAATCACACGTAGTCAATTTCCAGTGCTTCCTGCTGAAGCGATTACGATTCATAAAAGTCAGGGACAAACATACGAGAAAGTATGTATGGATTTTAAAACATCAGAAATACGAACTTTACAAATGTTTATGTAGCACTGAGCAGAGTTTCAAAATTGAGCGGTTTATATATTTTGAGAAAATTTAAATTAATAGTATCGAGGAAAACCAAGATCAATACTGCAAACCCGGATAATGATGAGTTGTATCGTTTGCGAAAAACTAATTAAGACAATTTATTTTGTAACATTAGTATGCTATAACAAGGAACCAAGCGAGCAACGGGAATACAATATTGGTTTAATGCGACGCCATATAGCAAACATTTTGATAAGTAGAAAACTATTGAATCGGGAAGTTCTTTGTGTGGCTCGTGGAGAGTCACACATCAAATAAAAAACATTAAAAGCAGTAGGCCCTACTAGCCATACGTATCACTAACCCTCTCGCAAGAGCAGACCTACCCGCGAGCTCGCGAAGCGAGCGAGCAACAATAGCCTTCTAGTTATATTGGTTTTACTATAAAAATTCAATTGTCCAGATATAGGCATCGCTTTTGACGTATCCACACTTAGGGCATTTCACCTTACTTTGACCGTATAACATTTTTATAGTCGCTGGTCCGGAAATTTTGTACGGTGGCTAGAGAACAATAAAAAGGTATCAATATTTCGTAATTTCACGAAGAACGCGAGATTTCCTTCGACTTTCCAGGAGGGTTGCTTTCGTGTTGAATTTTGCGCGCTAGAGACTATTTCATATTGCATGAAATGACACGTGAAAGACTAGAGGGACACGGGAGCCGAGCTAAAAGCGTCTAAAACGCTTCGGAAAGCCCCGACAGAAATGCCGTGCTTGATCGAATCAAGTTACGGATCTGCTTTATCCGGCACTGATGCTGTAACGAAGGGAAAAGAAAGTCCTCGCGGATCACCGCGGAACATTGCTCCACCTTTCCCACAAAAATGGTCTCTCCTCGGTGGCCAATCGAACTTATTAAATGCAAATTTCTTTCGTGTTCTCTTCGTAACATCCTCCGCCGGTAACCCCCAACGCCCAACGTCATCTCAATTTCCAATTAAATTCGAATTTCATTCAAATGAATTTTTTAAGAATATCCTGCTGCCACTGGAAACATTACTGCCCTCGATTACCCTTATTATATTCTTGTAAAACTGGGGCATCGTGTGCACGTCCATTTTTCCTGGGAACTATCAAACTATCTTCTTAATTTTCATTGTTGCTCAATAATGACATCGTTCACGCGTGTGTGTGTGTGTGTATGTCTAAATAAATATATAATTTAATCGAAATAAATAAATAATTAATTTTAAATATTCTTAACCCTTTGCATTCCTTTGTCGAGTGTGACTCCACATCAGAGAAAAAAATGTGAATAAAACGGGTTTTTATATGTATTTGATTCTTCCTTTATGTATTTACTTGTCTTATTTTTTAGTTAGAAACAAATATAAGTTCCACAAATATAAATTATAACAAGGTTTTGAGAGCTATATTTAGTGTCATTAGTAAACTAACATTGTTTAAAATAAGTAGCAGTCAAGGAACTGTCTTTTCGAGTAAATTTCAGATAAAATACTTAAAATATTATATTGTAGTAGGGAGTACTTGGCAACATAATCGAAAAATAATTCGGACTGCGAAGGGTTAACGGGTGAAATTGATTTGAAAAAGGTTGAATTTGATTTACAAAAGGGTGAAATTAATTTGCAAAAGGTTGAATTTGACTTACGAAAGGGTGAAATTGATATGCAAAACCTATATACAGTCGGGAACAATATTAAGTGGACATTCTTAAAAATCACATAACTTTTTAAAAATTGGTCCAAGGAACTTGAATTTTTTTAAGATATTAGGCCGACTAGTTTGCTAGAGAATGAGTAAACCAAAAGTTTAGATTGCAATTGGTAGGAATCACACAAAATTTAATAAACGATGTTATGCGATTTAGAGTAGTGACCACTTAATATTGTCCCCGACTATATTTGCCTGTTTTAAATCCACAATTCATTCGCCTTACTATTATTATTATATTTATCTTTTATAAGATGAAAGTCGCCACACATTGGCGACATCAAGTCTATCTAATTCTGCATTTGTTCTGGAGTTGCAGACGGACTTAATTGTGTAGGGTGTCTAGAAACTACAGAGATCGTAGAAATTGATGTAAGGAAGATGCCGCAAAATTAATGTTGAGTTTATGAGTTTCTAGGTCAGAAGGTTAACAATTTTTTCGATTGCACATCGTATTGTATACATCGCAAGGATAAAAAGTGCAAAAGGAATCATCGGTTAATACTCGATCGTTCTCTCAAAAATCCATGGTAAAGTTTTTTCATTATCAAACTGATTTTATTTATATTATAATTTTATTTCTCAGTCGGATGATATGTATGTGTGTGCTATCGATGAGGCGGTTGGAGATTATTTTCTTTGCGCATGAAAAATACATCGAAAATATAATATAAATAAAATATAAATAATGAAAAATCTTTATCATAATTTTTGGAGAGAACGGTTGAGTTTTGACCCATGGTTTCTTTTGCGCTTTTTATCCTTGCGATGAGTAGAATAAAATTGTTCTTTGCACCCTGTACAAAGCAGAAGATTTTTCATTTTTTCCCAATAATTAAGCCTGCGATATACTACACAGTTCATTCAGGGATATTGATAGTACTTTAAAAAATCCTCATTCACAGAGGGTTTAATTAATCCATTTCCTTCTTAGCAGGCAAACCAGCAGTCAAAAATAGAGATTGAAGTAATTTATTTAATCCTCGAATGTCGGATGGCGGGTCCATTCGGGCCCGTACGCGTGTAGCTTCATAGTAGGGTGGCCCTTTGCTGTAGGGGTCAACCATTTTGTAGCTGCACTTCACTTTACTTCTATAAATTATGATGTATTTGGTATGCAATCCAGTAGATTTGTACCCGGGGAACCTGCAGATCGAAGTTTCGATCCAGTAGGATCAATGGTTCAGAAGATATGGTCGCTTAAAGTTAAGCAATTTGCAGTGTTTTTGACAAGTAAGCGGAACCACTAGATGGCAGCACGGGCACACATTAATGCTGATAATATAGAGCAGGTATTGCGATTGTTGTCTGAATTTTGGAAGACATGGTCTTTCAACTAGTTTGGGTTAGGTCTGGGTTAAAAAATACAATTTGGGGCTTTTACTTACTAATTTGAGGTTAGATTGGAATTAGGTACGTGTGGGGGCGAAAAGTTTCCGACTGTTTTGAGAAATCTATCACTTTTTGTCAATATTTTCCACGACATTTCTTCTCAAACATTTTCTGAGATATCTTCTCCATGTCAGCGATATTACTATGTGCCCGTGCTTGCCATCCAGCGGTTCTGCTGGGTAAGCGGCGCGCAATCATCACTACAAACCAATATAACGGCGCCCTTACCTGTCAAAAACACTGGAAATTGTTCAACTTTAAGCAACCATAACTTCTGACTCGTTGATCCTACAGGATCGAAATTTCGATGTGCAAGTTCTCCCGGTACATATCTACTGGATTACATACCAAATGCATAATATAAATTATAGGAGAAAGGCAAAAATTTTGAGTCCCGTAAAACAAAGTTTACCCCATTATTTTTCTATATTTTTTTGGTTATTGAACGAAACATTGGAAATAAAGTAACAGCAACTGCTCTGCCAATAATTTTTACATCCTCAGCTTTGGTACACATAATATTGGATGATTGCAGAAGTTAGTGCCAGATTTGAAAATAAAATTCAATGGTTAAATTTTAAAGAATACAGCTTTATTAATCAATTATATAGTCACCATTCTTTTCTACAATTAGACAACAATGGTGATTATATAATTTCTTTTTACACTCCGCTGTGCAGTACAGATTGCGACATCCGTGAAAATCGGGCACGAACTTATGCAATCATCTGATGTATCGGGCGAAAAATTAATGTTCGGACGCGACAATGTGTTAAATGAAAAATTTTAACACAGCTACCGGTTAATGAAATTTCAAAAGTTTCAACGGTACGGCCATTGTACTTTTTTTCCAACCGACCGTCGAAGATGCGATGATAAATTAAAAAACGTGTAAAGTGTTTCGTAACCCTGGCCGAACTTTCGAGTTCCCATGGGCGGCCGTAACTAAAATTCATCGTGCACACCCTTTGGTCCCTTGGAACTCGCTAGAAAGAAGTTGCCGGTAAGTTCCGTCCCCGCTCGAACATTACTGCATAATATATTTATCCGTCATACGGAGTGGCTTTTATTACTGCAAAGTGGCGTTATACCGAGATACGTGCGTTACACTCTGTCAGGCTATTTCAGCGTCCAAGACAAGTTCGCAGTAAACTTTCCAGCTCATTTTCTAACGAAACATCAAGTCCTGCGAAGAGGAATCGGAAATTACAGAAAACTTCCCGAGTATTGTGCGATGGGATTAAATTCAAACAAATTAAAGGTAGCCGTCAGCCCTGCCGGAGGTTATCCGACTCTCGTAATACGTCCGGTGCTCGATAAAACTCGAAATAGTACAACACAATACACTCGAAGAAGCTCCTTAATTTTGAGCCCTCTACGCAGCAGTCAAGGATATTCTTCCTTCAATCTTCTCGGGTTGCGTATTTGCAATGAAAAATCTCCACTTTGACTAAGACTACATAATTGAAAGAGAAGGTGCACTTTGGTCTTTACGAAAATTCGAATCCACTATCTTCTCGCGTCTTTCGTCGTTCGGTTTTTTTAGGCGACTCCAATCGTCCACTTTTTCACATACAAGTGTTTTGCGTTCGCGAACAGTGTGACAAAATGACTGCACTCTTCCGAGCAGCGAATGTCCTACAAAGATTATACAAAGCTGTTCGCATAGTTCTTTTGCTAAAATGAGGACCTGTTGTAGAGCGACTTCTTGTAGTTTTGCGACGGCGGCGTACCGTGTGATAAATGGCCATATTGGCTGGAAAAAATTCACTTTCGAATAAACAAAAACTAACTGTTCATTGAACTGGCTGCCCAGGATTAATTTGGCGGGCAACAATCCGACGGCATTCGCGAGCCAACGCGTTCGCGATTTAACAGAGCTCAAGCCTTACAAACTTGAGCGGAACTATCATCCGCGCGCCACTCGCGAGCGTCTAAATTCCAAATCGAACACCACTTCAGCCGCTGCTAAAGTCTTGATAGAATTCTAGTATTTCTTTCCTTTCGATTGTAAGGTGGTCCTTCGAACCACATAGTCGATATCCGCAGTGAAAACACATCCAAAGTCCGAACGATCAATCGGATCAGCCACGGACAATTAACACCTGTTTCTCAGAATGTATACTTGAAACTAACGATTCCAAGATGAGTCCATAGCAAGCTCAGTGGATCCGTACTGGGGCACCTTGGCCAGTGTTATAAAAAGCGACCTCGTCTAATTTCGTTCTCTTTCACACGCCTGTGAGCATTTTGAAATAATGAAGACCGTCTGGGAGCTCTAACTGCCGCGGACTTACAAAAAAACCGCATTCGTTAATGAGTCCGCTAGGTTTGCTGCCACCTCAGCGAGTCATTGACTCGGGACGTATCTCCAAAGGGACACGCATTCATCATTTTATCATATCAAATGCATGTATTCTATAGTAAATCTATCATAAACCGAGACTTTAAGCGGTCCTCACAGAAATCGGGGTCGAAATAAACACGATTATTTAGTGTCGTAGAAGGATTAAAGAATTTACTTCGTTAAAAATGAAACAAAGCCCCCCTAATCCCCAGCTAAGGTTTTCATTTCAGCACGATATGCACCTTCAGGATTGCCGCGGGACACGTCAGTTTATGGATATTCCGATATTATACCTGAGAACCGTTACGGAATCGAACGGGCTATGAGGTATGCTTCACGATCGATTATATCGGGCAATATTTGAAAGGATTGCAGCGATAAACAAGCAGCCCAACTGGTCATTTTTTGTTATGTACGCTATCTCATTGACTTTGCTTCTCGATAATACTACCAGACATTCTCTGTTTTTGTTTCACGCTTTGTTTCGGCGAATTATGTTTTAAGGTAGTCTTTTCCAACAGACGACGCTCGCGCATGAACACCCACGCACCGCTAGGCTACACTCACATACCGCTAGTCCACGCATACGTACGCGAGGATTGCAAGGGTCCGGGATTCCACTTCTGATTTTTCAATAATGCAAATACGGGGTTTTTGGTAGTCAAAATCGCTACACAAAAGATCAATCTAGGGCGCTGTTTGCCTCAAAAGTCCTTTTACGTCTCCGAGTAATGGTTTTGCTACATTTGGCTGCATGTTGCCCGTCAGAGAGGCTAGTACGCCGGCGTGACTGCAGCGTCATCTGACGGGCAACATGCAGCCAAATATAGCAAAACCATTGCTCGGAGACGTAAAAGAAGGAATTTTGAGGCAAACAGCGCCCTAGATTGATCTTTTATGTAGCGATTTTGACTACTAAAAAACCCCGTCTTTGCATTATTGAGAAATCAGAAGTGGAATCCCGGACCCTTGCAATCCCCGCGTACCCCAGTGGTGTGCGAGTGTTCACGCGCAAGCGTCGTCTGTTGGAAAAGACTAACAGGTCACACCGAATGTGGCGTTGGCATTGGACCAGCCGAAATCCGTCTGCTGCAGACGCGCTCTGATTGGTACAAATTCCGGGTAAACTTTAATTTGCGAGACCAAAAATTTTTGTCTTTCTCCTATAAATTATTAGGTATTTTGTATGTAATCCAGTGGATTTGAACGAGGAGAACCTAGGAAAGGAAGTTTCCTGTAGGATCAATGATTCAAAAGTTATGGTTCCTTGAATTTGAGCAATTTGCAGTGTTTTTGACAGGTAAGCACGCCGCCATATTGGTTTGTAGTGATTAGGTGGCAGCACGGGCACGCGATAATATCGCTAACATAGAGGAAACATCTTAGAATATGTTTGAGAAGAAATATCTTGGAAAATATTTACAAAAAGAGATAGATGTCTCAATACATAGACAGGCCGGCCTCACCTAACCGCCCCCACCTAACCTAACCACCAACCAACTAATTAATTATCGACATTACCGCGTGCTTGCGCTACCACCTAGCGGCTGTGCTCGGTAAGCGGCACCCGATCGTGAATACAAACCAATATGGTGGCGCGCTTACCTGTAAAAAACACTGCAAATTGCTCAACTTTAAGCAGCCATAACTTTTGAACAATAATAAAATAAAATTGAGATAAACTTCGGACCAAAATACGAACGTTTTTCCTAAAATTTGAAAATTGAAGTGTGGTTTCATTATCATTTTATCAATAAACATTAGCGAAAAATATGGTCTTTTTTTAATGTGCGGAACTTTTTTTGCAATTGCATATATTTTGCCGCAGATACTGTATATTTTCTATATGTATATATACAGGGTGGTCTTTTTATCTGAAGACATTGAAATATCTCGAGAACTATGTATCGGATCAAAACAAGTGGGCAATGAAAGTTGTTCGTCGCGAAGGGGGACATCCAATGATACCAAACTGGACCCCCCCACCGCCACCCCCGGGGGTGGGGGTGGGAGAAGATAAAAAACTTAAATGGGAACCCCCATTTTTGATTGCAGATTTGGATTCTCCAGAAAAAAATACACAAATTTTACCTAGGAGTTTTTGCATTTTGGTTCACAGATGGCGCTGTAATGGACAAAAATCAAAATGGAAAAAGTCGTTGAAAATTGGGCATATCTCGAGAAATACACATCAGACCAGAAAAATAAAAGTAGACGTATGTGATATTTTTAAGAATGCTATTCAATAACACCATAATTTACCCCCCACCCCCACCTCCTGAGGATTGATAAACAAACCAATGCATTTTTCCAATTGCTTTCGATTGCAGCGACATCTGTGAAAGAAATTACACCAATAATATCAAATCAATGGAGGACCAAGATTTGCTATAAAAAAGGGTTTCCCATTGAAGATTTTGAAATAGTTCCCTCTCCCACCCTCAGGAAGTGGGGGTGGGGGTCAATTATGGTGTTATTGAATAGCATTCTTAAAAATATCAAATACGTCTACTTTTATTTTTCTGATCTGATGTGTATTTCTCGAGATATGCCCAATTTTCAACGACTTTTTCCATTTTGATTTTTGTCCATTACAGCGCCATCTGTGAACCAAAATGCAAAAACTCCTAGATAAAATTTGTGTATTTTTTTCTGGAGAATTCAAATCTGCAATGAAAAATGGGGGTTCCCATTTAAGTTTTTTATCTTCTCCCACCCCCACCCCCAGGGGGTGGCGGTGGGGGGTCCAGTTTGGTATCATTGGATGTCCCCCTTCGCGACGAACAACTTTCATTGCCCACTTGTTTTGATCCGATACATAGTTCTCGAGATATTTCAATGTCTTCAGATAAAAAGACCACCCTGTATATATAATGAAACCACACTATAATTTACTACAATAATTTCCGAAAAAAATTTTGGATTTTGGTCCATCGTTTTCCTGAATATTTTCGTAAAACGTTTATTTTATGAAAAAAGTAGTAAGACATAACGACGCAGCCTGTCTAGATCTACAAGTTGCATTGAACATACTTTTCAACGCTGCAAATAGTTTAGAAAAATGATTTACGAGCATTAAATTAATCATTTTAATGTTTAATTCATTTGGGGCACGTTTTCTCGTTATCTTTGAGGTCTGAAACTTTGCACAGATTTTTCACCCTGATGATGATCGTGAACAATACGAGTAGCTGATGCCCGCTTGATACGAGAGTCCGATGAATAGGACCAGATAGAAAATGAA
Source organism: Lasioglossum pauxillum (assembly GCA_933228785.1). Lineage (NCBI taxonomy): Eukaryota > Metazoa > Arthropoda > Insecta > Hymenoptera > Halictidae > Lasioglossum > Lasioglossum pauxillum. Next base: position 28,833,448 of record OW121702.1, on the reverse strand, counting down.
ATGGAGAGCGAATGGTCTAACGATGGTGGCTGGAACGGAGTATAGAACAGAGGCAGAACTCACCGAACGAGATGAGGCCGCTGTTCAGCATCGACAGCTTAATCTGGCTGGGAATGGAGGCGAGGCTGTGGCCGGTATTAAGATGACGCTTCCTCGGCGGTTTCTCCTGCGCCCTCGGCGCGCTCCTGCTCCTGTGATGATGATGATGCTTCCGGTGAGAATGGGAATGAGAACCACCGGCGGTCGAGGTAGCGCCAGTGCGATCAGAACCGACGCTGCTCAGACCGACCACACCACCGGTGGTCGATTGTGTTCGCATCGACGACATTTTCTGGAAAACGAAACGGAACGGTCAGCACACACTGATTCTCAATCATTCCGGGATCAATCATTCATCCCGCGCGCTCGTTATCAATCTAAACCGTCACTGCTCGTACATACATTTTAATATTAACCCTAGCACTCCTATGGGGGAGGGGGCTCCTCGAGCTCACAAGTTGGAAAAATTGTAAATTGGGACTATTTTTCTTGGGTGAAAAATTCTGAAAAAATTATTTATTGTCGTTTATACATTATACACTCCTCAATAGAATTAAGGGATCACTTCTGCGAACCCGAAAAATTGCTGTATCGATATCGTTAAACAATGGTTTGAAAGCCTGAAACCTCTAGTTTCAGAGGCTCTGTTTCAAATTATTGATATGTTGGTTTTTTACAAAGTTATAGCGAGATGATGACAACATTGACGGTTAACAAAAATTTTGTGCAACTTTGGAACATCACACGGAGAGAAACAAATTTTTTTGATAAATCACGTTAATATGATTTGGAAGGGCTGTCTTCCCTGTGTAAAATGTGTGGTTGTTGATTATTGTGCGATTTTTTTTATTCGAGTTATTCAACATTGATTTTTAACTTTAACTGGCTCCAGAAAGCGAAAAAATTATCGTAGAATCTTGTGCGTTCATCTTTGTTAGACTTTGTTAAAAATCTTCATCACGAGTCTGGCTCGTCAAAATACGACAAGAGGTTAAAGGTACATGTCAATGCAATGGCAGTATCTGGTTACCGGCTATTATTTAGACGCTGTAAACAAAGATCGACCTTCTTACGTCTTCTTAGGCTTCGTTAGCAATTTTATTCAGTATACCTAAATTAAATTGCCTTGTTATTAGTTCATTAAATAATTTCATTATTTTTTGGACTTATCAATGTTTAATTTAAGAAAACGAACTATCCTGCGACATGTCAACCATTGTTCATAATGTATTTCTCTACTCGTTCTACAAATTTCTTTTCGGAAATTTTTAACATTTCTTCTGATTCTTAAAATAAAATCAATCTTGTCATTTTTATAAGGAAACATATAAGTACCATGTACTTTTAAGGATCAGTAGGTTTAGTGTTAAACTTGATTCGCGAGAACGCGCCATAATAACGAGTTGAATCAGATAGCACGGTTTAGGAGACTAAATGTCGCGATTTTCCTTAGCGAAAAAAGCGTCGAGACGAGAAACTGGTGAATTCGCATGCAACAGCCTAAGGTGAAATGCCTTAAACCTGGACAGCATTTTTTGCTACCTTTAATTTTATCAGTTTAGATGAACAGAAATAATTTTTCAAGAGTTTTAACATAAAATTCAGATTTTGTACAGTAATTTAAAATCCCAAAATCATTGTTTAGATTAATATTTTAATTGTCTTAACAAGAATAATTATAACCTATAGTTGGACACATTAAATCCCATCTAAGCTAGAACCTGGACAGAAGTAAAGCCGATACTGGGACAAATTGAATTTATACATATATTGGGTTGGCAAATAAGTTCGTTGGGTATTTAGGATTTATTCCACTCTAAAAAACCGAACGAACTTATTTGCCAACCCAATACATATAATTATATCGATAACATCGGACTTTATTAAATCATTAATGATTTACATATTGAAATATTATTATACCCAGTTTCATTTTCAATCAAGCATTTCAAGAGACAATATTTCTTTCTCCATATTTTCTAATTGAGTGCATAATTTCGCTCTCTTCTTTAATTTCATCTTTATTTTCATTGGTTGCTATAGACCTTATTTTTTTTTAATTTATTATTGATTTTTAACTTAATACCATTAATTTGTTGTGTAATTGTCTTTCTTATTTCGTGTAAATTTTTATTGAATTCTTGTTCTTTTCCTATTTTACCACGTTTTTATTAGCTCGCTTTCTTGTTTGTTTGTTTGTTTGTTTGTTCGGTGGCAAATTTTGCAATTGATGTTAAACTAACTTCCTGATGAGCTAGGGACTTGAAATCGGTTACATGGCTCAGAACTGGATGACAATGCATTATTCAAAAAAAAAATTTTTAAAAAGTCTATCCGTTTCGGAGATATAACAATTAAATATTTACCTGTTCACCCCCCCGCGGAACCTATGTCATCGCGTTCAACGATCGCCATGCCGCGCGACAGCGCTCCCTACTCCACTACCCGTTCCCTCTCTCACTCATCCCCACTCCACTGACCCGCTTCGCACCGAAGGAGCTCAGTGTGCATCAGTGTGCGTCAGTGTGCGTTTGAGCTCCGTGCGGTGTTTACAAAGTTACTACGTATTATTATACTATAATGTTTGTTTACCAATCGAAGGAACAGTTACACCAAGATTTTCGGTCGAACCTTTATCTTTGACATTTTACCACGGAGTTTCGATATGATGCGGTCGCAATACCGTCTGAAATTTACTACATGTCTCTGTTATAATCTGGAAATAATGTCTACAAAATAGGAGCAGTTCGTTAATGATGATTTTCACAGAGAAGTCGCCAAATCACCAGGTATGCCATTAAATATTTTATCACGTTTTTATTAGGTCGCTTTCTTGTATGTCTGTTTGTCTGTTCGGTACAAATTTTACAACTGATTTTAAACTAACTTCTCGATGAGCTAGAGACTTGAAATTTTAAACATAGCTCAGTACTATATGACAATGCAATATTTTTAAAAAAATTTTTTAATTTACAACATCCTACGCGTTTAGGAGATATAAACTTATTAAAAATTTAACCGTTACACGTCCCCGCGCGACGACCGGTAGTGCCCACCCGGTTCCCACTTCGACTCATCCCCACTCCACTGACCTGCTTCGCACCGAAGGAGCTCAGTGTGCGTTCGAGCTCCGTGCGGTGTTTACAAAGTTACTACGTATTATTATAGTATAATGTTTGTTTACCAAGCGAAAGAACAGTTACACCGAAATTCTCCGTCGAACCTTTATCTTTGACATTTTACCACGGCGTTCGTTTTTGATATGACGCGTCGCAATACCGTCTGAAATATACTACGTGTCTCTGTTATAATCTCATCAAAATGTTCAAAACCGATTGTAAAATTTCACACATACAAGACTAAAAAGCAGAAAATAATTATTTAAATAAAAATAAATTTTTTAAAAATACCACGTTTTTAAAACGGACTAAAAAGTATCAAATAAAATTTTTAAAAACTCCACGTTTAAAAAACGGACTAAAAAGTATATAAGATTTAAAACGAAAAACGTGGGGCGCAAGATAATACTACATACATAGTAAGGAGTGTAGAGAGTAGCTATCGCTGAGAAAACTCGCACAATAGTTCATATCATTTGCAGTGCATTAGAATTGTTAGTGATTTAGGTGTTCATGCATCAATTATCTATTTCATGCGTCCCACGTTTTTCGTTTTAAATCTTATATACTTTTTAGTCTGTTTTTTAAATGTGGCGTTTTTAAAAATTTTATTTGATACTTTTTAGTCCGTTTTAAAAACGTGGTATTTTTAAAAAATTTATTTTTTAATTTTGTTTCCCTCTTCCTACAAGCTAATAGAAGACTAATTATACGGACATTTAGTTAAACAATTTGTCATTGAAGTTGAAAAACATCGAATTGATTTTAGTCGCGAACACATGTCCGGCTTAAGGTGTATGCACATCGAGCGTAAGCTTATAGTTGGACAGTTACTGCCATCGCGTCCCAGTATGGAGTACTTATATGTCAAAACAGTTCTAAACTTGGACATCTAATATTTGCATTAATAATTATTATTTAAGTTACGTCTAATTGCCAATTTATTTTAAAATATCAATATTATTATGCGTTCGTTATATTTTGTCTAAGAGCTTAAATTATATGTGTAAGGGCTTAAATTATATGTGTAAGGGCTTAAATTATTGTGCAGAATGTTGTCCTTGACAACATACGTGAAGGTCAAAGTGATCCGAGGTGGGTCCCCTCATAGCTATATTTACCCTTTTTTTTTCTAATAAAAGTTCGAACTATAAATGCACATGATACGCATGAAAACAGTCTATTTCGTATATTGTTCTCAGATAAACTTTGAATTTATTTTTAAATATCAATCGATGTCTTAATCAAATAATATTCACAGCTACTTGTAGCTAAAGCCTCAGAATATATAAAATAATTATTTATTCTCTTAATTGTTGGTTTTACTATAAAAATTCAATTGTCCAGATTTAGGCATCACTTTTGGCTTGTCCACACTTAGGGCATTTCACCTTAATACCGGCTCGTGTTTTCAGACGATGAGACGAAAGAGAGTCAACACGTACGCGTACAGAGCTACTCTTCTCCTCTCTTTCGTTCAGTTTGCCAACTGGCCGAGCTGTTGTCTCTATTCTCTGCCACTTCGCGTGTTGCTCGGACACAGGCCGCGTAGTCAGTCAAAACGAGGCGCTCGTCTAGTTTTAGCTCACCGGAAATCGACCGCGAAATTTAAGGATTTCACGATCGACCACGCCAGATATGTTTTCCAGCCTCGGGTGATTCGAACATTATAACAAGGCGTTCATCCCGGGAGACGTATTCCCCGTCAGCAACCGAGAACTTTACTTTCTGCCGCAGATTTACGGTGACTTCCTGTTGCACGTTCCACGGCTGTACGTTCAAGAAGTTCCATTGTTACCGCGACGAGACTAACACGGGCGAACCCATTAAAATTGTTCCGCAGGCTTTCCCCGATACGAAGCGAACGAACGTGTCACCTTCAATCGCGACAGTTTTGGAAGGCTGACGCTTTGTATTCGATACATACAATAGCGAACAAAAATTTAAGACGACTATCTTTTCAATAGATTATCGCATTTTATTAGAGATACTAAACGTCGAACAATTCTGAATTGTTCTTAACATTTACACATATTTATACAAGCTAGACTCTTTCAAAACATAAACAGTGTTTGGTAGAATGCGCATGAAACTTTCAATGCTGCTTTAATGTGCTGCGGACATTAATTTAAGACTTATTTATGAAAAAGGTATTTATGTTAATATGAGTAACAATAATTACTTTAAAAGTTAATATTTTGTGGGGTAACCGTTATTTTTAATTACTGCGGTACGTCTTTGTGGCATCGAATCAATTAGCTTTCTTCTCTAGCACTTTGTTTCAATTGCAGTGTAAAGGTCGCTTGAATTTTTAGATTTATATTTGTGTACGTTCCTTTTAACAATGTCCCAGAAGTTCTCAATCGGATTGAGATCCGGTGATTGTGATATGGCCACGGTAAAACAGTAATATTTCCTTCTATAAAATACTGCTTCACAATTTTAGAAGTATGTTTGGCATCATTATCCTGCTGGAAGATGAAATTGTCTCCTATATGTATATATAATTTCGGATCTCAATCCGATTGAGAACTTCTGGGACATTGTTAAAAGGAACGTACACAAATATAAATCTAAAAATTTGAGTGATCTTTACACTGCAATTGAAACAGAGTGCTAGAGAAGAAAGCTAATTGATTCGATGCCACAAAGATGTGCCGCAGTAATTAAAAATAACAGTTACCCCACAAAATATTAACTTTTAAAGTAATTATTGTTACTCATATTAACATAAATACCTTTTTCATAAATAAGTCTTATATTAATGTCCGCAGCACATTAAAGCAGCATTGAAAGTTTCATGCGCATTCTGCCAAACACTGTTTATGTTTTGAAAGAGTCTAGCTTGTATAAATATGTGTAAATGTTAAGAACAATTAAGAATTGTTCGACGTTTAGTATCTCTAATAAAATGCGATAATCTACTGAAAAGATAGTCGTGTAAAACTTTTGTCCGCTATTGTATATCTCGCCCTATGCAGGGCTGATTGAAAGTCACCGACGCGTTCTGGATTTTGAATGGCCCGTCTACGTGGAACCTTAGACGCAGAGCGCGGGCGTGGCCTTGCACGAGTCGAATATAACTCGAAACTGTAAATGAGATTTTTTTTCACGCGGCCCAGAAGTTTCGAAGATCGCTCGAGAAATTTTCACCGAGCCACACCAGGAACCACCGATTTAATTTTAAAACTTCCGAGACCCGGTTCAGCGAAGTCGGGAAACTTGTATTACGATGACATTCGTTGCAGCTTGCCGGGAAAATTTTCGAAACTGATTTTTCATCCTGTACACTGAACATCAATATTAGTATTTATATCAGGGTTATACATACTGATTTAAAGAAGAAAATTTAGAGATACTGTTATGCTATTTTCAACCTATCAAACATTATATGTATGCAGATATTTTTATGCAAGCTACGTAATTGATGTATTTAAAAAAAGAACTAATTCAACCGAGATGGAGAATGGGGATGACAGTGAGCAAATTTACTCTAGATTAAAAAATCACGACCGTGATCGTGCTTCTGCGATTACTGCGATACATCACGGTTAGTGATTTTGCACGCCATTACTGATGACTGGATGGAAACAGGTTAATTCATACTTATAACGAGACAAGTTCGTTGTGAAACGTCGGTCCGCGAAATCGCCCGTTAAAGCTACTGGAACTTTCAACAATGGAAACGCGTGGCTAGCGGATGAAAAACACGCATGGAAACGATTACCAAGTGCGAGCCCTTTCATTATTTAATTAAACTCGGGAGCAGTATCTATCGGCCACGTAGCTAGAATGCTTTCATTGAACTATTAGTTGAGCGCAGGCGAGAAAACCGGGAACATTTAGGCCACATTTCGGCCGGGTTTTTTCGGCCCGCTCGGAATTTCGAAAGCACAGATAGGAATTCGGAGGTCGACGGTGGTCAATAACCGACCTTCGAAGCCACGCTGAAGCGCGAACACGACTTACAAAACATTTAAAAATAACCCACGCAACGCAGCTCTCGACCCGGAAACCTTGAGATCTTTAACTGGTCGGAAAGCACGGCCGCGTCGCTCAAACTCGCCTAATTTTCCACGTGTTATCCGTTCGTGTTCCGAAATTATCGCTAATGGACGTTTCGATAATTCGCGCACCGATCTAACGTATCGAAGTGAACGCTTCCATATCGTTGCGTCTATCGTTCTTTTTTTAATTCTCTGCAACTCTATGTAGCTTCAATTACATATTTCCTCTTTGCCGCTAATGTTTACTAGACTGCGGATCTTTATTCAAAATAAAAGAATTCCGCATCGATTGTATGGGAAGCAGTAGTTAAATAAATATTGATTTCACCCCTTAATAGTCTTTTTAAGTTGAAATCACCTTAACAATTTTCTTATATTACTTATATTTTTCACTGTTTTATACACTCCTCAAAAGAGTTAAGGGATCACTTGTGCGAACCCGAAAAATTGGCCCCAGTTTACGTCAAGAATTGCCGTATCGATATCGTTAAACAATGGTTTGAAAGCCTGAAACCTCTAGTTTCAGATGCTCTCTTTCAAATTGTTGCTATGTTGGTATTTTACAAAGTTATAGCAAGATGAAGACAACATTGACGGTTAACAAAAATTTTGTGCAACTTTGGAACATCACACGGGGAGCAACAAATTTTTTTGATAAATCACGTTAATATCTTTTGGAAGGGCTATCTTTCCTGTGTAAATTGTGTGGTTGTTGAATATTGTGTGATTTTTTCTATTCGAGTTATTCAACATTGAAGTAAATATGGGCTGTTTAACTTTAACTGGCTCCAGAAAGCGAAGAAAGTATCGTAGAATCTTGTGCAAAAATGCAATACAAAGAGCGTTTCTTTCTCTTCAAGGCAATCCTTTTGTTTTTTCAATTTAATTAACATTTCGATATACCAGGTGTTTCTGAAAATATGCTCAAAAAACGCACAATTTCCATTTTTCCTTTAACTCGCTATATCTCGGCGAGAAATGATCGTAATACCATGATCCGAACGTCAGTACTAGAGGAACTACTGGAGAAGGTCCCTCTTTTCGGGTTTCCGCATATATCTCGGAAACTATGCGTCCTAGCGATAAAACTATTCCATATAAAATTAAAGCTGACAAAATATACCACAAGATTGATTTCATTCAGTTTTTCCCTATCTCGCATAGTTTCTGAAAAAACAAACGGAGTGCCTTGAAAAGAAAGAAACGCTCTTTCTATTGCATTTTTTAACAAGATTCTACGATACGTTCTTCGCTTTCTGGAGCCAGTTAAAGTTAAACAGCCCATATTAACTTCAATGTTGAATAACTCGAATAGGAAAAATCGCACAATATTCAACAACCACACAATTTACACAGGAAAGATAGCCCTTCCAAAAGATATTAACGTGATTTATCAAAAAAATTTGTTGCTCCCCGTGTGAGGTACGAAAGTTGCACAAAATTTTTGTTAACCGTCAATGTTGTCTTCATCTCGCTATAACTTTGTAAAAAACCAATATAGCAACAATTTGAAACAGAGCATCTGAAACTAGAGGTTTCAGGCTTTCAAACCATTGTTTAACGATATCGATACGGCAATTCTTGACGAAGTTATGATCACGTAAATTGGGGCCAATTTTTCGGGTTCGCACAAGTGATCCCTTAAGTCTAGCATATTTCGCAAAAACCAAAGTTGTGATATTGTAGTACATGGTATTTCTAGTGTCACAATCGTATATAAACACAGATTTTAGTGAATTACGTTCCCAATGTTTTGTAAGCAAATGCCTATCTGAAGTAGACTTGTTACGAACGCGTCAAAAGTGAATATACGCAGCAAAAGTAGTTAGTCTGTTGTGAAAGATAGTCCAGTAAAGTGGTTTTCTAGAAGCAGTAATTTCAGAGTGAGCGCGAATTCGTGTAAATTTTCATCAACGTTGGTTACTTTGAAATTCTTACTTTGAAAGTTCAGTAGACACGAGGAAACTTATTGTTAAATTAAGAAACGAAGGAAAATCGTACATCGAACTGTAAAAAAGTCATAGACACGTATAAAGATTCAAAAAGTGTAAAAAACTTTCCTCGTTTCAGTCGTCCGAGAAAGTGACATGAAAAACCAATTATTTACACGAATAGTGAAAAAAGATCCCACTACGAGTGCAGTTTCATTAGCTCATGGAATATCTGAAACACAACAAAAATCTATGAATGCGAATACAATTCGTTGATCATTAAATTCTCGAGGTATGCATGGTAGTGTACCACGCAAGAAACCAGCGATAAGTGCAAAAAATCGCGTTTTGAGATTGCAATTCGCAGACAAATTCATAAACAAACTACTCGAATTTTTGAACACCGTATTATTCACTGATGAATGTAAATTCGAATTTTTGGAAGAAACAGGCAACCAAAAATTTGGAGGAAACAAAATACGGAATTAGAACCAAAAAATCTTGTTCGTACCGTCAAGCATGGCGGTGGTAATATTATGGTTTGGGGTAGCATGGCAGCCTCTGGAGTCGGGGAATTAGCTTTTATTAACAATACGATGGATAGATTTCAATATCTAAATATTTTAAGAACAAATTTAGCTGCAAGTGTTAGAAGAATTTAGTTGCCAGATTCGTGAATCTTTCAGCAAGATCGAGATTCTAAACATACAGCAAAGATTGTTAAGGATTGGTTGCAACAAAATGCTCCAAATCAACTGAATTCTCCACCGCAATCCGCAGATCTTAATGTAATAGAGATTGTATGGGAAATATTAAATTAGAACTTACGCAAAATAAAAATTGCAAATAATGAAAAGCATTAAATCGAACTACTAAATATATGGAATAATATTTCTGTTTCAACAACACGTCAATTGGTTGAATCCATGCCAAGACGATTAGCTGCCGTAATTAAAACTAAAGGTGGACCAACAAAGTATTAAATGTATGTAATTTTATTAATAATAGAAGATAAATCATTCTTAATTAGTTGTATATGCTCACTTTTAATTCATATTTTAACAGATCCTTAACTATTTTATGTTGTATCTCAAATATTATTTGTTAGATTGACTTACGTTTTCTACACTTTATGTTTTTCCAATAACTTTTCCATTAATATAACATATATCTAATAATTGTTAAATAAATGCCGTGTTCTCGAGATGTATTCTCACATTTGACTTTCACTGTATATACAAATAGTGCAAACTTTTAACAATTTAAACTTCTTGAAAGATTTTAACTATTCACTCTGAATCACTCCAGTTTGTTGCAATTCAGGTAGAACACGTTTATTTCGCATAAAGATTCGATGTCTATATTTGTAACGAATAATAAAATATGTTTAGACTCATTTCAGCAGAATTATGTAGAAACAAGCGTATAGTTTGAGCACTGACGAGGTTTCATTTCATGGAAGCAACTCTGCGAAATTGACTGTAGTATTTAAGTGCATCATTTGGAAAGCACAGATCGTCTTTTCACGCCTCTTGTGGCGTATGTGTTGCTGCCTAGTGAAATACATGTTGCATGACGGACCCACTCTGTCTGATCATATCCGGCGCTGTGTCTGTTTCTACTTAGGCGTCTGACACGTGTACCGCGCCGCTTCGAATAAAATTAAACTCCAGCACTCCCGCGTTCTCCGGAGTCTTCTGTAATAATTTAATCTTTTATTTACCCATGCAAATACTACGTCACAAGCAGTGCAATAAACTGGATTATAACGCCGCTTACTAATTGTTTTTAATGATGTTCGAGCAATATAGAGTCGTCCATAATGTGCACAAGTAATTAAAGAAGTCATTTTCAGTAATTGAATTATTTAATAATAATTTCAAAATAGAAAGATGCTTTTAGTAATTGTTTAAGTTCCCATCACATTATAAACTGCTTTCTTGTCAGCACATTAGAATATTCGTGATAGTACATCGTTAAATTCTTGCATAAGTTTGACTCCTCGTTCCTTATTCATAAAAAGCCTGGGAAATTGAAAATCTTTTAATAAAATTTAAAGTTTCTTTAGATATAATGGCTGCAATGGTGCTAACAACGTATTCATTTACATTATTGGATGAACTACTAATCTTTTTACATCATTATCATTAACGGTATCTAAAGCTACAACCATTTGTTTTTTTTTATATAATGCAGAATATTGAGCCAAAAAAGGCTTTACAGGCTACAGTTTAGAGTGTTAGATACCACAAATGGTCTTTTCAGCGTACTCTTCACATTCAGCGTGCAATTGTTTCTATTTCAAAACTTCGCATTCGATGTGCTACGTCTTCCCCATGTCCGATTGATCTGAACTTTTGTATGCATATCATTTTTTCATGAAATCGAACTATATTAAGGGGCGGCATGTTTAAAATTTCATAGTTGAACTATTGGGTCCGCTCTAATGTTCACTACTGTGCAAAAGAAAAAAGAACCCGGCCATATTTAATAGAAAAGCGTCAAAAATGAAACGAGAACATAGTAAGTTTTGAATAATGATTCTAACTACAAAAATTTCCCTAAATTTTAACTTGAAATTTCCCTTGATTCAAATCTTGAAATTTCCCTTTATTAACTTCCCGATTTTATAGGGAAGTTATTGTAATTACCCCGAAAATCGAAAATCGATTTTTTAGCAAATCTTCACGTTTCATGGTCATTGCAGTCATTTTAGACTATTTTCAGCAAAATGTTCATATGTGTGTGTGTGTGTGTGTGTGCGCGCGCGCGCGCGTGCGCGTGCGTATGGCCATTTCTATGTAATCAAATTTTTCGTTAACGTTTTCAGAAAAAGTAACAACGCGATCAGGATGATGAATGATGCAATCGATGTGCCCCGCTGTAACTTAGAGCTGATTAGATTTTGGTCCATATTGGTCAAGTAGTTTTTTAGATTTTTACTTTTTTTTCGAAAAGAGTTGATTCTTCAATGCAATTTATAAGGGAGGACGAAAATTTTCCACCAAAGAACCAAACGCAATTACATAAAAAATTTTTTTCTTAATTTTTTTTTTAACTGATGCTAATGTTACCGCTTGGAATAATCGAAAGTTATTCCAATGCAACAGTGAATTTATCATCTCTACTCCCAAGAATACATTTTGGGAGAATATCGATGAAATTACAAAAAAAAAAACGATGTTAGCGATGTTGGCGAAGGAGTAACGAATCGGGAAGTTCTTTGTGTGACTCTTGGAGAGTCACACACCAAATAAAAAACATTAATATCAGTAGCCATGCGTATCACTAACCCTCTCGCAAGAGCAGTCCTACCCGCGAGCTCGCGAAGCGAGCGAGCAATAACAACCCTACTCGCGAGCGAGCGAAGCGAGCAAGCAACAATAGCCCTCTAGTTTAAACTTGAAATTTTCCTGAATTCAAATCTTGATATTCCTCTCGATTTTTACTTGAAAAATTTCCCTAAATGTTAACTTGAAATTTCCCTCAATTTAATCTTGAAATTTCCCTGAATACAAAACCTGAAAATTCCCTCGATTTTAACTTGAAAAATTTCACTAAACAACTTAAAATTTCCCTTAATTCAAAACCTAAAATTTCCCTTGATTTAAAATTGAAATATCCCCGAATTCAAAACTTGAAATTTCCCTAAATATAAACTTGAAATTTCCCTTTTAAACTTGAAATTTTTCTCAATCAAATCTTGGAATTTCTCTGAATTAAAAACTTGAAATTTCCCTCGATTATGAAGAAAAGCATAAAAAATCAAATAAGAACACAGTTAGTTTTGAAAAATGATTCCGCTGTTTAATTGAATAGTTCTGAGAATATAAAGTGTTATCGCGCATTATTAAACTTCTACATAAAGATATTGTTCGTAATTATGTCTTATAATTATATTGAGTGCTTCTTACTTTTGCACAGTAGATCAAGAGAAAGAATCGACAACAGCCGCCTATCAATGTTTAATGTGTGCATACAATCTTAGTGGAATTGCCGACGTGCAATGTGTTAAAATAATTCTAATAACCCGACATAAATTTGTTAAGAACAAAGGACATCTTCAACGCTGTTCCTCGATTGTTCCCGGATCAATTCGATATTACATAACGGCGCTCAATTATAGCGTCATTAAATAGCGGTAGACATGTCGTGACTGACAAATCAATGTCTTCAAACTGCACAATACATTATCACGACTACTAGCACGCATTGACTCATCCCTTGGTTACATAACTATTCTAGTGATATTTTTGGTGACACTATAATTCGTGGAAACACGGGAAAATCTCTATTAGCCCGCTAAATATACGCTGCACATGATACAAAAGTAACTTTCGATGACTAACCGCGCGCATTTAAATATTTGCAATTTCTCTCGCCCTCCATTAGAGTAGCGGAGACCGGGGCTAGTTGACTAATGGGGTTAGGCGACTAATCCATTCTAACTGTAATACTGTGGAGTGGATGATGCTGCTTTCCGCGATATTGAAACACAAGAGTGACTAGCTCAACATGTTGTGTGTTGTCGTGACCGAAACTTGCGTGTTATACCAATATATGAATACCAAATCTAAAAAAATCGACGGTAAGTAAATATTTTAGTTTCGACTATTTATCAATTTTTGTCCATTAAGTACTGCTTGATATTTTCTCATGATTAGTTTATGGAAATATGATACATTCGCTATAATTTGAGGTATTTTATTTTATCCGGTGCATCGTGGTTATGCACGTGTGGCCCTTACAATGATAAAAATGTTGAACGGGGCTACTTGACCAATTGTAAACATAGGATTTACGTCATTCAAGAAAGATTCCTTGTCCTCGGAATCAGAAGATGATTCAGAATGCTTGATTTGCAATGAATCTAACACTGATCGCATTTGTGGTGCAAACTCAGTGCACAACAAATAGGCTCACGAAAAATGCATCAGATGTGTGTATTAACTGTGACTCGGATGATGACACTCGGATTTGTAAGCCTAATTTAGCTTAATGTTGTCTGCAAATCATCATCTGATTCACTACAGCAAATATGTATAAACAAATAAAAATGTAACTATTGTTAATACTATTATTTTTTCTTAAACACTTAAAAGTAACAGTTAAGTCAACTAACCCCACAACCGGGGTTTGTTGACTTATTGCTCTCACTAATCTAAATTTGATTAAAACTACAACTAGGTTCAATCAAAGCTATTTTCAAAATTAAATCTGTAAACACAAGTCAGCAAAATACTAATGGTTCGTTGGTGAAAAGTGAATATGTTAAAAGTTAGTCAACTATCCACGGTCTCCCCTACAGTTTGCAACTAAAAAGTGTAAATATTGCCGAATAATACTTTCCATTGTTACCCTCAATATCGTACGCAATGTGATTATTAGCAGAAATTAAAATATAGGAAAGAGCTATAGGCACCAGAGGAATATCATCGACGCCAACAAAGTAATTTTCAATAACAGTTGTAATAGAAACTGTTTGAATTGTTGGTAATAATTATCGTGAGACAATTGGCACGAGTGAGAGAGAAGGTTGGAGGTTGGTATGAGTGTGAGGTATGAGAGAAGGTGGGTACACAGCGTACAGTGGGCCAGGAGCCCGCTTTTTCTGATCAAAAGTCAATTTTTCAAGGTTAACGTATTCAAACAATTTTTCCCTATAAATTGACAACTCCCAAATCTAAAATATTATTTATTTCAGATGATTCTATGATTACAGTCGGTCACAGAAATATTGGGACACTCTTAAAAAGACGATAACTTTTTTAATAACTTTTTTAAAAAGCAAGAGCAATTAGTTTACTACAGGATGTGAAAAGAAATATTTTCAAAAATTGCATTAGATCGAAATTGTGGAGAAAATACTAAAAGTTGCATTTTCAACTTTTTTATGTGGACCTATTATTGAAAATATAAAAAGTACATTTTGTAGATCAGTGTCAATTGTATGCACTGTAAAAATGTCATCGAAATCGGTTGATGCGGGAAAAAATTACAGGCATTGAAAGATGCTTATCCTTAGATTTATTGCAGTTAGAGGCCGAAAATTGTGAAAAATTGCAATTTTCACTATCTTTAAACGTTTGTAGCTCATTGCAATCTCATTGCAATCCAGTTTTTAGCATTTTTTAATCTACAGTGAGAGTCAAAAATGAGTATACACCCGCATACATATGAGATTCGACATTACATTTACAGCATATTTCGCAAAAACCAAAGTTGTGATGTTGTAGTACATGGTATTTCTAGTGTCACAATCGTATATAAACACACATCTTAGTGAATTACGTTTCCAACGTTTTTTAAACCAATGCCTATCCGAAGTAGGCTTGTTACGAACGCGTCAAAAGTGAATATACGCAGCAAAAGTCTTTAATGAACGATAGTCCAGTAAAGTGGTTTTCTAGAAGCAGTAATTTCTGAGTGAACGTGAATTCGTGTAAATTTTCATCAGTGTTGATTGCTTTGAAATTCTTAGTGCATAAATAGAATTATGAGTGAAAAACGTACAGAAACTTCAGAAGACATGAGGAAACTTGTTAAATTAAGAAATGAAGGAAAATCGTAAATCGTTGTCATGGAACTGTAAAAAAGGTCACAGACACGTATAAAATCAGATATATCAACTAATACCACAACCGGGGTTTGTTGACTTATTGCACTCACTAATCTCGATTAAAACTACAACTATCTAGTAAGCAACCGTGCTCGATTTTGGACGGGCATCTATGCGCGCATAAGTAGCGCATTCTGCCGGCAGAAAGACGGGGCATCAGCTTGTGCCGAGCAAAATCGAAGACAGAGCGGCCAGAATTGTGCTCGTGCGGCTTCTGCCGGGCCCAGTGCTTCGACCCAGCGAAGGCGCGAGAAAACAGTAACGTATCTACTATTGGGTAGCAAAGCGGCCAGAGCCCTGAGGCAGTTAAATTTGTTTAAATTCTGCGGGATGCATAAGGAACCCTATTTTATCGAGAAGCCAAAATTTGGCATAATCGAAGCACTGACCGGGCCGGAAGATGCCCAGTTCGGCCAGTATAATGCCCGTTACATGCTCGCCAGGCTGGGCGCGATTTCTGCTCGAGGCAGGCCTGGCTGACTGGGTAGGTTCAATCAAAGCGGTTTTCAAAATTAAATCTGTATACCTAAGTCAATGTGCAAACTTTTGGTGTACAACAAGTCAGCAAAATACTAATGGTTCATTGGTAACAATTAAATATGTTAAAAGTTAGTCAACTAGCTCCGGTCTCCACGTTCACCACATTCGCTTTGAGCAACGACGACAGAGTTATTTTGCTGTTCCGCGGATGTTCTTTCTCCGAAAAGTTTGTTCCACATGTTCTCAACGCCGGCAATTGAAATTGTTCACTGTTCCCAACGAAACGCGAGCAAACAGTTTATGCCTATGCAAAGAAATATTACGGGAATAGCATGCAGCACGAACTAATTTAACGTAAACCAAGTACTAATTGATTTCTCATCAGCTGGAAAGTACTGCTTGATTGTCGGCAATTCATCTGCCCTTTGAAAGGCCGAGAGAGAGGTGAGGAGGCACTTCCGAAACACCGTGTAATTAGTGAAAAATTTCAATCTCCGTGAAATTCATTTCAGCCGACGGTTTTTAGTACGAGGGCAGAGTGATTAGAAACTTTGAAAGCAAGACTAAATAGAATTCGTAGTTTTCTAACAATGCCCAAGACCGCTGAAACCACCATTTTGTATTCGGTAAATCGATCCTTGGTCTTTATAATCGAAAGTATTGGATCTGGGAGAAAGTTCGTGGCTTTTTTCCCGATAGATGACATCAATTGCAGATAACTCAGGAAACACAGATCGCAGCGATACCACTAAACGCTCGTTGGAAAGGTGACACTTGGAGCGTTACTTTGAGTGTATAAACATCGAAATCAGTGTCGCCACTTGAGGGGAGTCACGGTGAAAAAATGTACCCCCTCTCTGATGACCAGAGTAATATGTGACACGTTGCGCGTGCGCGACGAGGATTTAGTGGGGCGAATGGAAGACACGTTGCGCGTGCATGATGAGGACGCAACAATGACATGACATTTCGCAGGTTTTAGGTTATTGCAGCGTATCTACGAATCGTTCTGCAGATTATGAATTTTCTTTATTATAAATGAAATGAATTGTAACATGGGAGTTTCAGTTGTGAAGCGGAGTATAAATATTGAAAAAAATGTTGAAATCTATAGTACTATATATTAAAAAGTTTGGTATAGGGAAGATGAAAGAAATTGTAGAACTGAATACTGAATGTAATAAATATATTATAGGTACATAATACAATAAAATTGTAGGAAAATGTAGATGGGAAAGATGGTAAAGGCAACTATTGAGTTATTGACGGTGAATATTAATATATACATTAATGAACATATTAATGAACTCTACTCATATAACATCTCATATAACATACAATAATATCGTTCTGCAGAACGATTCGTATGATTCATTTCATAACTACGATACGCTGCAATAACCTACACCTGCGAAATGTCATGTCATTGTTGCGTCCCCATCGCGCACGCGCAACGTGTCTTCCATTCGCCCCACTAAATCCTCGTCGCGCACGCGCAACGTGTCACATATTACCCTACTCCTGAACTCCTCTGCCGCTCTGGTCATCAGAGAGGGGGTACCTTGTATTCCCCTCGAGTAACCGTTCGGTTACTTACAAGGGGAGTCCACGGTAGACGGGAAACGGATTTTCCTGAAACTTGCAGTATTTGAAGATGACGTATCCAAATGTAATTTAGCAAAGCAGTAGCGCGCACTGCTCAAGATTTCCCGAGAAAATTGCGCTTGAAAAATCGGTTTACCCGTTCATAAGGAGTTCGCGTTAACCTATGAACATGAAGCGCAGTGGTCGAGGGCAGTACGGGAAAGACTGGTAATCAGTAGGTCGCTGGTTCGAGTCTTGCTGTCGACATTTTTGTTTTAATCTTTTTTTTCAGTTTTATTCCTAAAATTTATGAAATGTACCATTAAACAATTATTTTTTAAAGAAGTTTTATCCAGGCAGACTCGGTTCATCCAGGTAAAGGACAACCGGAAAACCCAACAATGTCGAGAGGTATAAATAGAAAATAATATCTTTTTCAAAAATAAAAATAACTATTCACAATCAGAGAAATTTTTATGAATGTGAATGAAGTGTGTTTTCCGATAGAACTTCTGAAAACGGCGTGCTCTTGTACAAACGCTCCGTTTATAGTGTGTGCTAGATGCCGAAAAAATTATTGTTTCCCATGCTTTTACGATGGGTATCATTCTGGGTCGTGTCATACTAACACGTAATTTTTTTTTTATTAATAAAGAATGAGTAATAATAAAGTAAATATAACACTGTATTATTTTTATGTTCGATTTTTTTCAATATCCACAAATAAAAAACATGCATTTTTTATTTAAAAAATAATTGTTTAATGGTACATTTCATAAATTTTAGGAATAAAACTGAAAAAAAAGATTAAAACAAAAATGTCGACAGCAAGACTCGAACCAGCGACCTACTGATTACCAGTCTTTCCCGTACTGCCCTCGACCACTGCGCTTCATGTTCATAGGTTAACGCGAACTCCTTATGAACGGGTAAACCGATTTTTCAAACGCAATTTTCTCGGGAAATCTTGAGCAGTGCGCGCTACTGCTTTGCTAAATTACATTTGGATACGTCATCTTCAAATACTGCAAGTTTCAGGAAAATCCGTTTCCCGTCTACCGTGGACTCCCCTTGTTAGTGGCGACACTGATCGAAATTGGTGCAGTGGTTGGAAAGTTCTTTGCGTTTGAAAATGGAGAAAAGTAATGAGAAATTGCGCTATATTTTGCAATATTATTACGACAAAGGGAAGAATGCTGCGCAGGCTTGCGAAAAAATTTGTGCTGTGTACGGTGAAGGTACTTTATCAATATCTCCTGCACGGAAATGGTTCGCTCGCTTTCGTTCTGGTAATTTTGATGTGCAAGATGAGTCACGCTCTGGTCGTCCAATCACTGAAAATCTGAAGAAATTCTTGAAAAAATCCAGCAAGATAAGCATATCAACAGTGTCGTATTGGTATGGAGCTAGGCATTGACCACAAAACTGTTTTGAACCATTTACACAAAGCTGGCTACAAAAAGAAGCTCGATGTATGAGTGCCTCGTGAGTTAACATTGAAAAATTTAATGGATCGACATCTTTGGCGACCCGTCAAAAATTGCGAGAGCTTGGTTGGGAAGTTTTGTTGTATCCACCGTATAGTCCAGACATAGCACCCTCTGACTATCACTTGTTTCGATCTCTGCAGAAGTCTCTCAATGGAATTAAGCTGCGTTCAAAAGACGCCTGAGAAAACCAGTGGATTCAGTTTATCAACCAGAAACCACAGAAGTTCTTCACCAATGGCATCATGGCTCTACCCGAAAAATGGCGAAACAATAATGATCTATAATGCTCGATAATAATGGAGCATATTTGGTTTAAATAAATTCATTTTCACACTATATAAAACCAGTTGAATTTTACTGAAAAAAACGCCATGCACTTTTTCCCAGTCCCAATATATTGAAATTACCCAAACAGCTTTTAATGGAGCTAAGAAGAATGCAGCTACGAATGGAAATATGTTACTGATGTATTGGCTACTATAAGAATTTACTATTCATAAGTGTAATTATATCGCAAAATTCCAAAGTATTTATATTTATTAAATTAAATTTAAAATGAAAATTTATTTATTAATCTATTCGTTTATCTTTCAGGGTGTGGAAACGGCTCGAGCGAGAGTGTGGTGGCACTCACACACCGCTAAATACATACATAAACGTACAAGAGGATTGCAAGGTTTCTTGCTAATGCAAAGTTGGTGATTCTCCGTAGTCACAATCGCTAGATAAAAGATCAGTCTACCGCTAAATTACCCCAAGGTGGTCCATTTTTGCGTTTTCGAGGCGTGATTTACATTATTCGGCTGCATGTAGCGGAGCTGCGAGAAGCAATGTGGCGGCGCGACAGTGCTGTCGCTTATCGTGGCTGTGGATTGATACCTTTTCATACTTATTGTTATACCATATAAACCTATATACAGGGCACAGATAATTTTCCCCGAGGTAAAGATGAAGTAAACTGTGACGTCACATTTTCAGAAGATGTATAAACTATGTGTTTCGTATCACGCGAGCTCAGCGGTGGCACGCGAGTCAATATGGGACAGGGGAGAGAGAGAGGTGACGGGATTGCCAAAATCATAATAAGGCTTCTAGACAACAGAGGCTCCTCGTCACCTCTCCCCCCACCGTTTAAGCATCTTTGGCACAGCCGATTACCAACGAAAAGGACAGTTACTTTGAAAACTCCAGCTTAGCTTGAGCTAAACCTCGCTACCGATACAGAAAAAAGGCCCTTGCGCTTCTTGTACCTTCTCTCTTGTATTATATTTCTTAATCTCTCTATCTTTCTTTTCTATTAGTTATAAGTGGTGTCGGTTTTCTAGTTTCTAAGATAAAGTTAAGTTTTTTAATAAAGTAGACAACCATTGACTCTATCGCGCTAACTCTCGATTGCTAGTACCGTTATTTTACAATCCTTCCACTACCTCGTTATTTCTTAACACTATGCTCATCGACAGTGCCAACGCTTGGCTTATATGGGGGGTGAGAACTGGATGGCAATGTAATATTTTATTGGTTCCTCGATCGAAGGTTCTAGATCTATTTAGTTCATTTGAATTTTCGTACGTTGAGGTAAACGGTCTCAACGCCCGCTGTTCGTTCTCGCAATCGCTCGCGTTTGTTTTCGATATGCCGCGGTCGCGATACCGTCGGCGGTCACGCATACACACACGCTTGATCGCACGCAGGAGAGTTCAAAAGCCTTGATCAGGTGTTTCTATGTATTATTGAACTCTCCTTTTCCAAGCTTGCCTCCTACAGTACTAATGTTTGTTTATCAAAATCTAATAAGTTCTTTCCATTGAAACTTGATGAAGTGGTTCTCGAATTACATTCGTGCTATATTAGAAATGACCTTGAAAATCAACCTCAAAATCGATTTCAAGGACGCCATCAAGTGCATCACTCTGAACTGTACAACTCTGGATCTAGCACTTTTTTCAGAAACTGTATTCTTTAAGAAATAATAATATAGTGTTACTTAAATAAATAGTGTTACTTGTTAGAGTCACTATCTTTTTATGTACTGTTGTTCACTCTCTTTTCCCTTAATTCCCTTGTTTCTTTCATTACCTCTCCATGAGGCGTGTTTTCCAGCGGCTCGCTAATCGCAGTTGAGCACTGACAAGTCACAACATAGCGTTTCAATAAAAAAAAGAAGACAGCAGGCCATTTTACACATTGCTGTTTCACTATTATTGCAACGTTACAACGTAATTGTGAAGGTAAATAGTAAAAGCGTACTAAGCGTACAGGAGATTACATCGAGCACGATAATTTGTAGGATAAATATTGGATCGTCGATTCCGTAAAAACTGTCCCGTTGCGCTTTTCTTCAAATAATTTGAATGGAAGAATGAACGCAATTTCAACCGAGCATCGACAACAGCGTCTTGCTACTCTTCCCGCTGTGCTTTTGTCGCGCGGCCTCCGTGTCTGTGTCCGTGTCCATGTCGCGAGGAAATCTGATAATCTTAGAAAACTTTCGCAATACTAGAGAACTCCTGAACAGTCAGTCGATTTTCATACATTTTAAAAGATATATTTCACGGTAGTAATGAAATTCCAACGGCAACTTCCGGAAATACTATCTAGGGCGAATCTTTTAGTATCGACTGAAAAAGAGACGCGAGATATCTATTTAATATTAACTGTGCCGAGTAATAAAATGCGGTATACATTGTTTTGTAAGAAGTACAAGAATGAACTAATTTAGATTTCTCACGATTTTGATAACAATATGTGCTATTGGAGTTACGTTTAAAGAAAAATTAGATGCACTAGCTAAAGAAGCGTCTCTACTGACTGTCTCTTCCTAGTTCGCTACTCTGACTTTTCCCATAGTTTTAGAAGACAAGGTAGGACGCTTACAGTCAATAATATTCTCGAAGAAGCAGAGTTCAAGGGCATTCAATTTTTCACATATTTCTACCGCTCTGGGTCTAAACCTTGGTTTGCTCATCTTAAGCTTCCTAGAGAATTCATTTGTAGGGTTAACAGACTTCAACCTAGACACTATCACCTGAAGGCTCCCCTTTTTAAAATTAAACTTGCTGCTGATACAAGCTGCCTATGTGGTTGTTTACTACAGGATCCTAATCACGTGTTATTGCAACGCCCAATCTACGATAATAACAGAGATGCTCTGATTCACAAACTTTGCAGTAAGGGTTACTTTCCACCCTATACAATAGATGCCCTTTTCTGCCCTTTTCTCTTTGCCCTTTTCTTTACATTCATAAATTCCTTAAGGCTCGCTTTGTACCTTTAGAGTTGTATTCAGAAATGTTCCACCTTGTTGTCAACCCTAGATTCTAACAAGGGAAGGACCCCAAGTGTCCGACTTCGATTTTGATAATTTTTTGTGAGATGATGGTATATGGATCCCTAATTATACATGCAAAATATTAGGTGTAGTTGCTCAATAGTTTTAAAGACATAAACAATCAAAGTTTCATACCAATGAATCACGCAACCTGCTTACACGGCTAATGGAATTTCGAAAACTACAGCTCAAATCATGCAGGGCCGCCCTCACCACAGGACTAAATGGGCTAAGCCCCCGAGACGCTCGCGCGCAAGCCTTTGGGGGCGGCAATTTTTATTGGTGTTATACTTTTTTGTTATTAGTTTAGTAATTAGATAAATTTCTAGTAGAAGTACAAAAGAGAAAGTGTGCCTATGATGGCATTTACCGAAAATTTGGGTTTCTGGTCAATTTAAAACATTTAAATGAAGACACAATTAGAAAGAATGCTGCAAAGTTGTGCGAAACGTATATGGACGATCTAGAAAATAATTTTATTGAAGAATGCCTTCGTTTTAAATACGTATATTTATTGGAAAATAAAGAAAATATATCTTCTGCGGAACTTAGTTTAAGGACAATAATTGACTCGAAAATTGAGTCTACATTTCCTAACGTGATCACAGCACTGCGCATTTTTTTAAGTATTGCCATTACAAATTGCAGCGGCAAAAGATCTTTTTCAGCACTGAAAAGGATAAAAAATTATTTACGGTCTTCTTTGGGACAGAGTAAATGATGCTTTGAGTATTTGATCCATAGAGAGTGACGTATTTAATAACTTAAATACGTGTGATATTATTAATAAATCTGCAAAAGAAACAGCTAGGAAAGTAAATATATAAGTTACTTTTGTTTTTTGTTTATTGTAAAATTTGTTTTTGCTCATATAGGTTTTTTTTAAATTTTGTATTAATTTTAAGTTTTTTTTTAGTGGTAATCAATTGACTTTTTCTAGTTCTGACACTGTTGTATAACTTTGTCGTCACCCCGCTTCCGTGTATTCTCTTATGAAGAGGGGCGCATTATTTTTAGTAGCCCACGGGCGCTGAATATCTTAGGACGGCCCTGAAATCATAGTATATCAACAAGGTATGAAACTTTAATTGTTTATATCTTTAAAACTCTTGAGTAAATACACCTAATATTTTGCATACATAATTAGGGATCCATATACCATCATCTCATAAAAAATGATCAAAATCGAAGTCGGACACTAGGTGTCCTTCCCCTGTAAGTTATTATCAGAGATATGAGGCTTTCACGGCCCGGCATCATACAGTTATTTCTGTTGAGGCTTTCGGGTGTAAGCCGTGTCCTAAAATTTTTTAATTGTTCGGCTGCCCAATTAAAAGTCTATTTTGATTGGTGCTCACTGAACCAGAACATGAGCAACCTCCACTATATGTATAAGTGAGCACAAATCAGGCATACACCAGTATCAGTGTGTCTTCTGACTGTTAGGATTATGTACGCGTGGATGTTGATTCGATGTACCAGATAGACTTTTTATTCTCAAGATTACATAGGTACATACTTTCATGTGTAGAGCACGGATATCGGAACCAGACTGGGGCGAGAAAAGGAACGGTCCGTTAAATTATATATTTTGGTACAGATGGCGCGGATATCGAAAACAAGAGATCGAGTATTAATTCTCAACACTGACCCCCTGATGAAGCTAGCTGCAATGCTTGCGAAACGTTGGGAAATTTCTTCCTTTAGGACACGGCTTACACCCGAAAGCCTCAACAGAAATACCTGTGTTATTCTTCTAATGTCAGCATGCATAATAATCCTATGTGGGGTTTTATAGTTAAAAAAAAACAATATGTGCTTGAATAAATAAAAGGTATAGCCGAATAAGATGCTGAAAATTTGCCCCAAACCAAATTGATTTTTGGTCGGACCAGTTTCAAGTAGGTACCCCTACCACAAGGGTAGTTATAGGGTGAGCACGGTTTAATATATGCTCTATTTCTTCTGTTCTGCTCAACAAAAAATTATGAAAAAATTCATGAACATTCTACCTAATGGTTATTCGGATTTTGCGAATAAGTTTTAAAAAATTGGAAATCTCCCAAAATTCGAAAAAACGCATATTTCGCATTGAAGTTTTGGAGATGGTAATTTTTTAAAAATGTAATAATTTCAAATGGAAATACCTTTATAATTTCAACAGTTGGAAAATAAAAAATATGAAACCGCTCGTGATACGGTTAATGTCAAACTTCGTCGATAATTGGCGTTTTCAAGCCGATTTTCTTGTGGTGTATTTAGCAAACATTCGAGCCGAAGGATTATACACGCAGACTTGTTCATCTTCTCTAATGAAAAAAGTCACGGTATTAACGAGAAGAGGAAGTTACGAAATAGCGCAAGCTTCGCGAAAGAGGCGACCGTAAAATATAGAAAAGTTTACCAAGTTAAAAATGAAATCTTCGTCGATACCTGCAAAAATGGCTGGCGTTCTTTTATGCATCGAACAAATTGCGCAACACTCGCAGTTTATTGATAATGATTCCGGCGCGCTCGTGCGAACAGGTTCATCGCGGAAAGGATAAAAAATGTTTTATACGTAGCAATTTTTAGCGATCGCTATAAAAACCGTGAAAAATTTACTGTCGTGGCGAAACGGAGTACCTGAGCAATCGCGTGGCAGAATCTTTATTATAATAATATCGAAGATATTCGCTATGCTTTCAAGATTGCGTGATTCGTCACTCTTGTATTAATTTATTCATCCTCCAAGTGGAAGATTTCTCTTGAACATTAGAAAATTTAAATTAGATATGTCCGGACGTGACGACTGACGACATTGACACAACCCGTCGACAACGACGTGCAACGCTTGTTTATTGTACAAGACATTTGTTATCTTTTGGCATTACACGTCTTTCTTTTCGGTAAATTTTCCTTTAATTTCAAAACCCAAAAATTTAAACAAAGTTGACACACACTTCTCACATCATTACATATAAACTAGTATTATTTAATTCCTACTCCTATCTCAAAAGCTCCAGCCCCTGAAGTATACTTACTTCGGGGGTGAACTTTTTGAATTTTTTTTTAACGGAACGGCAATCCCTTCGTCGGGACCTTTCCGACAAGTACCCGCTCGGGGGGGTATCGCCCGCTTTCCTAAAACCACCCCAACTCTCTTAATATAAGGGTTGCATTACACATCTGTGTAGAATTAAGTTCAGTTTTAAAATATCAATTTAGGCATTTAGTTTATGCGTTTACTATTGAATAGTTGAAAGACCGAAACTTGGGCGTACCTGAGTATAGTATTCCTCCGGATAATGTGACTTTATTCTATGCGGATAATAAAAATCCAACTACAAGGGGTTTCCTCCTTGGGCGGCCGATCGCGCTGCAAAGAAACACGATCCGAGCTCGGATATCGGTGATGCAATACTAATGCAATGATGAAACTTTCTTAATTTTAGTTATTTCGTTACGAAACCTTTACAAATGAATTGATAAATTTTTTCTGAATAAAACGAGACCAAACACGACAGAATTGCGATTATATTTACTTGTTTAAAAAGTGATGAAAATTTCGAACGCAAAGAAGGACAGCATAGAGATGAAAATTCATCGGTCAAACTTCGCTTGCAGGCTTCGCATGTTGAGCTGTTTAAATTTAAAGACCCGAATTCGTTTCCAGGCCTCTTATTATGTGAGCTGTTCGAAGAATTGATCACTGAACAAGACGTTGATAGCTTCATTCATAATTTCTTCATTTTTTAGTTCCACTTGTACGAAACTTTCATTAATAGATTTGTGAGATTTCCCTGGTTAATAAAGACCAACCTCGACAAAGTTTCAATCATATGTATTTAGCGATATCACAGCGAGTTATTTATGTCAGTAAATATAGACCGAATTATGCCGTATTCAGATTCATTTTAATTAGAAAAATCTCACAAATACGTTGGTAAAAGTTCTGTAAAAACGAATGAAAAACTAGAGGGCTATTGTTGCTCGCTCGCTCGCGAGTAGGGTTGTTTTTGCTCGCTCGCTTCGCGAGCTCGCGGGTAGGACTGCTCTTGCGAGAGGGTTAGTGATACGCATGGCTAGTAGGGCCTACTGCTATTAATGTTTTTTATTTGGCGTGTGACTCTCCAAGAGTCACACAAAGAACTTCCCGATTCGTTACTCCTTCGCCAACATCGCTAACATCGTTTTCTTTTTGTACTTTCATCGATATTCTCTCAAAATGTATTCTTGGGAGTAGAGATGATAAATTCACTCTTGCATTGGAATAACTTTCGATTATTCCAAGCGGTAACATTAGCATCAGTTAAAAAAAAATTTTTTTAAATCTAAAAAAAAAATTGAGGAAAAAATTTTTTTTAAATCTAAAAAAAATTAAGAAAAAAATTTTTTTATGTAATTGCGTTTGGTTCTTTGGTGGAAAATTTTCGTCCTCCCTTATAAATTGCATTGAAGAATCAACTCTTTTCGAAAAAAAACTAAAAATCTAAAAAACTACTTAACCAATATGGACCAAAATCTAATCAGCTCTAAGTTACGACGGGGCACATCGATTGCATCATTCATCATCCTGATCGCGTTGTTACTTTTTCTGAAAACGTTAACGAAAAATTTGATTACATAGAAACGGACATACGCACACACACACACACACACACACACACACACACACACACACACACACACACACACACACATACGAACATTTTGCTGAAAATAGTCTAAAGTGACTGCAATGACCATGAAACGTGAAGATCTGCTAAAAAATCGATTTTCGATTTTCGGGGTAATTACAATAACTTCCCTATAAAATCGGGAAGTTAATAAAAAACTTTCCTATTTGCATTGACATTGTAATCGATACGCAGCTTTTTGAACTGTGCCAGCTTCCTCGACGCTCAGTCCCTCTTTGTCGATTACGCGTTGTCCTTCTCTACGTTTGGCACACGTCAAAGAAAGTAGTACCTCTACGCTTTCTGAGACTCCATACCTCCGAGGTTGCCCGGCGAAAGAGCAATAAAACCATTCCCGTTTACCTTTATATCCGTCTTCCTACGCGGCGCAAAGAGAAATGCGAAATAGGTCCCTTGCAAAAATGGGGTGAGACCTTGTTGAACGTGACCACGGGCGGCTGAATAGTTTCGGCTACGATAAAGAGCGTTCACCAAGGGAGGGCATTTTTGTCTCACTCAATTAAGACAAGCCCGTCTTAACCATAGCGCCCAGTAGCCGTCGACTATGGAGCAGGCCTGAACATTTTACCACGTTTTTATTAGCTCGCTTTCTTATCTGTCTGTCTGTCTGTTTGTTCCGTACAAATTTTGTAATTGATTTTAAACTAACTTCCCGATGAGCTAGAGACTTGAAATTTTAAACATAGCTCAGAACTGGATGACAATGCAATATTTTAAAAACAATTGTTAAAAAGCCTATGCGTTTAGGAGATATAAACTATTAAAAATTTAACCGTTACATCTCCCCGCGCGACGATTGGAGTCCCCACTCGGTTCCCACCAGTGTCGCCAGATGAGGTGAGTCACGGTGAGATGATGTACCCCCTCTCTAATGACCAGAGTAGAGTAATAGTGGTACGTTGCGCCGCGCACGCGCAACGTGTCACATATTACTCTACTCTGATCATCAGAGAGGGGGCACCTTGTATTCCCCTCGTGTGCTGGTTTGGCCACTTTCTGGCGACTCTGGTTCCCACTCTGACTGATCCCCACTCCTCTGACCCGCTTCGCACCTTCGGAGCTCAGTGTGCGTTCGAGCTCCATGCGGTCTTTACAAAGTTACTACGTATTATTATACTATAATATTTGTTTACCAAGCGAAAGAACATCATCATCATCATTATTTATTTAACGTCGCATCAACTGCTATGGTCATTAGCGACGGGCGAAAGAACAGTTACACCGAAATTCTCCGTCGAACCTTTATCTTTGACATTTTACCACGCCGTTTGTTTTCGATATGACGCATCGCAATACCGTCTGAAATTTACTACATGTGTCTGTTATAATCTCATCAAAATGTTCAAAATCGATTGTAAAATTTCACACATACAAAACTAAAAAGCAGAAAATAATTATTTAAATAAAAATAAATTTTTTAAAAATTCCACATTTTTAAAACGGCCTAAAAAGTATAAAATAAATTTTTCTAGTCCCATACAGATTGCCTAACCCCGTACAGTTAGTCCTACAGTGAATTTTTAATAGCTATGAAAATATTTGTGAGATTTGAAACGGAAATCGTGGGGCGCATGTAATAGATAATTGATGCATGAACACCTAAATCACTGACAATTTTATTTCACTGCAAATGTTATGAACTGTTGTGCGAGTTTTCTCAACGGCAGTTACTCTCTACACTCCTTACTATGTATTATCTTGCGCCCCACGTTTTTCGTTTTAAATCTTACAAGTATTTTCATAGCTATTCAAAATTCACAATCACAAATTTTCAGAAATATCTGTACGGGGTTAGGAATCTGTGTCTATGGGGCTGGAAAAAAATATTTTATACTTTATAGTCCGTTCTTTAAACGTGGTGTTTTTTAAAAATTTATTTTATACTTTTTAGTCTGTTTTAAAAACGTGGTATTTTTTAAAAATTTATTTTTATTTAATTAATGATTTTTTATTGTGTTCCATATACGAGACTTTTGTAAAATCCTGAGGTAGTAGACGATTTTGTGATCCGATTTGAAATCAGCGTGACAAGATCTGCCGGAAATAGCATGTCAGGAAAAAAATCTATCCGTATTGGACAAACCACAATTTTTTGTAATTCTGCAAGTTTAACGCAGGTTTTCACGGTTAAAATACGCTCGTACGATAATCCCTCTATTTTTCCATATGCTGCAATATTTCAGCTTTAATTCGAGAAAAAAAATCATCGCTCTATCACATTTCTATCGAAAGTTCTTTGGTTTTGACACAAAATTCATTGCGCGACGCACGTGTTATTTATGGGCTCACGGTCATAAAAAAGTAGGTCGTTGGATTCGTCTTGACGCCAGCTATAACATTATGAAATAAAGAATGTATTTTAACATTTAAAAAAACAAAATAATTTTTATTTTTTGTAGAAAAAAATTTTTTCGAAATTTTAAATATAGACTTTTGTACATGTTGAACAGTACTTAAACTTTTATTAGAAACAATTTGTCGTCAGATTATCCGAACTCTTTAAAAGTAGTGATAATGAAATGCTTTGATGATGATGTACAGAATTGAGATAGGTGTACAAACTCTTCTCAGATTTCACTCTGTTATCATCTAAATTAGTATTGTTATTATTATTTGAACATTACCAATCATTCTGTAAGTTTTTTTTCGATTTCAAAACTTTATTGACGATTTTGGTAAACCATTCCGCTGTTTTCCACACTCTTTCTTGTACCATTACATTCGATAATGGTTTACGATCATAGTCCAAAAAGAATTGGTTCCGAATCGTTCTGAATTGGAGAGTTATAACTAATTTCAGTAAAAATGAGCATCGAAAGTCGCGACTTTCGTTGTAAAATCGAAAAGAAACTTACAGAATGATTGGTAATCTTCAAATATTAATAACAATATTAATTTAAATGATAACAGAATGAAATCTATGAAGAGTTTGTTAACTTATCTGAATTCTGTGCATCGTAATCAAAGCATTTCATTATCACTACTTTTCAAGAGTTTTGGATAATCTGACATGTACAAAATTGCGAAAAAAATTTTGTTTGTACAAAAAATGGAAATTATTTTGTTTTTTTAAATGTTAAAGTACATTTTTTATTTCATAATGTTATAGCTTTTTTATGTCCCTGAGCCCATAAATAACGCTACAATATTTTATTCCCGTTTTTCAGTCAAATACCCCACTGCGCGACGACGAATCGAGACTGGATAAGTCTGAACATCCGAGCAAAATTAAATAAGCCGCTAATTGTCTCTAAACAGAACGAAACGGGACCGCCGCGCAGCAAAGATCGACTAACTTCCGCAAACAGAGCCACGACACTCGACGGGATATGCTCGGTTGAACGCCATTAGCGATTTCGCCGGTATACGACACGGGCTGCTTCGTAATTCGAAGAAATTAAGCAACCGCCGCGCCGCGCCGCGCCGGCACGGCATCGTTAAAATACAGTTCCACCGGAAACCGAGGCCAGTTCCTAATTAATAAAACGGATTGGCGGGAGTCACCGTGAGGGGCACACGCGCGTAGTCCTGGATTTATCATGGGACAATAACCGGGTAAACGTTTAAGCCAGAGAATTACGGTGTTGCGACGGCGAAGCTCGGTCTTAATGCACGTCGTCGCTGAATGCCCCAGGATTTACACGCTCGTGCAACCGCGCGGCTACAAAATCGAACCGGCAAGCAACGGCATTCAGTCAACGATTGTGACTCCCGAATCACGACTCTCGAATTGCGACACCCGTGCAGTTTTATTCTTGTTCGTTCATTGTTTCCGCGGCTAGAACACGATGCGGCGCAACTGGACTCGTTCATTTGATCTCCTTGCTTCTATTAGGGCCCGTTCAGACACGGTGGAATCCGCGTGTTTTCGACCGCGCGATTTGAAACGCGTCAAAATTGACAGTCGTTCAGGATGAGGCGGTAACCGCGCGGACATACAGGAGAGGGGCGAAGTTTTAGCTCAGTACAAAGATTGAAATCGCTCGGAGACAGCGCGGATTTCATTTCCTGCGGTTCAGAGGCGGCAGCCGCGCGAATCTTTAGACTGCGCGGTCACGTGAGAACGTATCCATTTACGCCAATGTAACACGGGTTCATCGACAACTCATTTGAGCGACACTGTTTTGATCGACACGATTTGACCGACAGTAACTTTCGTCGACAAATAATTTGACCGACACTATGTTTTCGTTGACAAATGATTTGACCGACACTATGTTTTCATAAACAACGGTCAAATTGTCGACGTCTGCTGCTTTCATCGACAGTCCGTGACAGGTTAGCGACAGGTTTGATTTGTATTTGCTAATGTGACTAATCGTTATTATCACTGTTATGTTCTAGACGCATTAAGTTGCTTGTATAATAAAAAATAAAGAGAAGTACAAAGCATTTCTTCAAATAAACAAACTTTATTAATAGGTACACACAAATGAACAAAAATCATAATATTTCATTTATTTACAAACATAATTGTGTAAATGTGCTCTGTAAACTGTGGTGCCCAAGGTAGTTCGGAACCCACATTATAAAAACTGTAGGTCCCGTCGCTAATGACCATAGCAGTTGATGCGACGTTAAATAAATAATGATGATGATGATGATAATTGTGTAAATACATATACATAATTTGAATGAACAGAACGAATGCTACGCATATACATATTGTTTGGGATTGGCTGAACGAGTCGGCAGCGTCAACGCGCCGATTTACTGCGCCGCTCCGCTATTGGCGGACCCGCACGTAACCGCGAGATCGAGAGTCGATAAGCAGCTCGCAGTAGCTTAGACCAGCACCGTCGAACGTCGATTGATATCGATTACACTGTCCAACAAATTTCAACTTTTTTTATGTTCCCTAATTACTGTTGGGTCCTTCTTATAGAGTTTTTTGCACTGATTCCGAATCTGTTTTTAATTTTTTCCCTATACGCACAGTTTTTGAGGAACATGGCTTTGAAAAAAAAACATATTTTTCAACTTTAAACAAATATTGTAATGTTATTATAAAAGATATAGAATTGTTCTTTGCAGCAAACGATACTGTAGACTTTCCCGAATACAGTGATATACAATATTAATACATTATGAGTATTTAAACAGGTTTAAACAATCATTAAAGACGGATAGACACCACTTTTGCACCAATTTTTGAGGATATTTTTCAATTTATCTCAAAAAATAAGGGTCCAGCGGAAAATCGAACTATACCACTCGATAGAGCAGGCTTTTATCTTGAGAAACAACCCTGTCAAGTTTGGATCGTCGTCGTTTTTTTCGAACCAGAAAGCAAAATATCTTCGCCCGACATGAGTTGCCGCCAGTGGCGCTCGGGACGAGATACGGCGCAGCGACGGGATACGGAGATGCGAACGACCGTTGTAGTGGTGAGCGCCACTGGCGGCAACTCATGTCGGGCGAAGATATTTTGCTTTCTGGTTCGAAAAAAACGTCGACGATCCAAATTTGACAGGGTGGTTTCTCAAGATAAGTCTGCTCTATCGAGTGGTATAGTTCGATTTTCCGCTGGACCCTTATTTTTTGAGATAAATTGAAAAATATCCTCAAAAATTGGTGCAAAAGTGGTGTCTCTCCGCCTTTAGTTATTATTTAAACATGTTTAAACAATCATAATGTATTAATATTTGATATCACTGTATTCGGGAAAGTCTACAGAATCTTTCGCTATAAAGAACAATTCAATATCTTTTATAATAACACTACAATATTTGTTTAAAGTTGAAAAATATGTTTTTTTTTTCAAAGTCATGTTCCTCAAAAACTGTGCGTATAGGGAAAAAATTAAAAACAGATTCGGAATCAGTGCAAAAAACTCTATAAGAAGGACCCAACAGTAATTCGGGAACAAATTTGATGTTGGACAGTGTTATCAACCCCAAAAGGGAGATTACTATTGGCGGATCGCGCTATCGATCTGCCAATCAATAGTTCGACGGTGACGGTAAACTGCCAGCTGTTCGACTCCGATCTCAACGTACAACAATCGTTGCTTACCTCGCTCACGATAAACGTCGCGCGTCTCTTTGACCGGTTTTCGCGAGTGAGTCGATTCAAACAATCTCTGGATTCACTGACGCTAATCGTGAATATATCTCACTCGATACAAAGATAACACTTCTAATTATCGATCGCTCTTTATTATACATCTCGAGCCAACACGAGCTTGTGTGTTTGGCTTGTTACATCTCATCCTTTGTAAATAGTTCGTTGACATTTTTGAACGAACCCCCGTTGGGGAAATAAAGTGACGTTCTACGTGAAGTTCTTTGTTCCACCCCTTCTACTCCGTAACACATATACAGATTACAAAACATAACAAAATTGTACAATAAAATTACATAAATATCAAGTAATGAAATCAAAGCGATATATTCATACCTGTCGCAAAACACAGACTGTTGATGAAAACATATGTCGACAATTTGACCGTGTCTATGAAAACGTAGTGTCGGTCAAATAATTTGTCGACGGAAGTTATTGTCGGTCAAATCGTGTCGATCGAAACGGGTCCCATGGAAATCATCGACACAGATTTCTCCGACACGGTTTTCACCGACAACATTTCATTAATTTTTTATGTAATAGTTAATTAATGTGGATTGAATGAAAATCAGTGGAAAAACGAAATATGAAACCGAGTGTTCTTGAATTAATTAATTAATAAATAAAAAATTAATGAAATGTTGTCGGTGAAAACCGTGTCGGAGAAATCTGTGTCGATGATTTCCATGGGATCCATCAAAACAGTGTCGGTCAAATGAGTTGTCGACGAACCCATGGTAACCCAATGTAAATAAGGTCCGCGCGGTTTCCGTCGTTTCTGAACGGGCCCTTAGGTTGTACGCTCCGCGACAATACTATAAGAGTATGTATAAGGGTGCGTTCCGTTTCACGCATAATGCGCATAGACTGCATAGAGAACCGTTCCGTTTCATTCAATGCGCGCATCAGAGTGCACAGAATTCCCCAGATCCCCACCACTTCTCTCGCATCAACCGTGCATCAGCTACGAGAACTCAGAAGTGATGCGTCTGATACGTAGCCGATGCATTAGCGGTAGATTTGAAAAAAGCAGATGCAGGTAAAGCACATTGTGAAACATAGCACAATTTGTGAAGAAAGCAACGAAGTATTGACCTTGTTGCTTGACAAGGAAAGTGCTGTGAAGGCTACTCAAGGTATAAAATATATACAATCAATACATTTTTTACATAACATGTAATTATAAATAAATTCCAAATCAAAATTTACAAAAATATTTTCCAATTCATCTTCGCTGTCACTCATATCGGTAGTATCACTCAAATCACTACAATTGTTCAATTCTTCTTGTTCAATGTTTTTATTTTGTCACCCATGTAAGCACTAAGCAGCAATTTTGGATTCGCATCAAATGCATGGGAAAGCGTTCCGTTTCCAAGCGCGCATCATGCGCATTAACGAAACGGAACGATGTCAATGCGCGCAT
The DNA here is from genome assembly GCA_933228785.1 of Lasioglossum pauxillum. NCBI lineage: Eukaryota > Metazoa > Arthropoda > Insecta > Hymenoptera > Halictidae > Lasioglossum > Lasioglossum pauxillum. The sequence goes on along the minus strand of OW121702.1, from coordinate 28,798,683 downwards.
CGCATTCAATGCGATCTATGCGCCTGATGCGTGAAACGGAACGCACCCTAAGACATCATATAAAACCATGTAATTTCGTATTAAAAGAAAGAATTTCCCCTTCTTATGTACAGTGTGTTATTGTTTACATCGGGAGACGTTCTGCAACGTAGAATGCAAAAATGGCGTCCGCGGCTTTGTTAAGGAGTTGTTAATGAAAAACACGGACCAATCAGAGCGCGACATAGACACGTGTGGGCACAGTCGTCGGCCAGTTGACAGTTGGCGCGCCGCGTCAAACTTTCAACTTCGGCAAAAACAAACTGAAATGTCAATAGCTTCTTAAATGTGCCGACTAAGTTTTAGCATGAACATAAATTGGTATAAGTCATCCATTATTTTTTTGGAGAAGTTTGAAAGCAAGCAAAAATGAATGATCATACTTTTTTGTGGGTAATAATTTGTTCAAAACTAACCATACAGCGTTAAAGAGCTTTAGTCCAGTCAACGAAAAGTTGTAGAGGGAAATGGAAGGAACACAATTTTTAACTTTGGGTTTTTGTTTGGACTAGTTAGGAGGTAAACATACTAAAAGTCCCCACTCCTAGGAGGTGAGCGGGGTGCAGGGGAACACATAGAAGGTCCCCTTTTTCGGTTTTCCGCTTATATCTCGGAAACTATGCGTCCTAGCGATAAGATCATTCTATACAAAATTAAAGCAGATAAAATGTGCCACAAGATTGATTGGATCCAGTATTTCGCTATTTCGCATAGTTTCCGAGATATCCGCGCTTAGAGTTCACTAATTGTGCTGAAGACTTAGCTAGTCTAATAAGGCAAAACACGTGAGGCAAAAATTTCTTTTTCACAATTAGAGAATTTTGAGCGCGGATATCTCGGAAACTATGCGAGATAGCGAAAAACTGAATAGAGTCAATCTTATGGCACATATTGTCAGCTTTAATTTTGTATAGAATGGTCTTATCGCTAGGACGCATAGTTCCAGAGATATCCGCGCACAAAGTTTACTAATTGTGAAAAAGAACTCTTCAGCACAGTAGTGAACTTTGAGCGCGGATATCTCGTAAACTATGCGAGATAGCGAAACACTGAATGCAATCAATCTTATGGCACATATTGTCAGCTTTAATTTTGTATAGAATGGTCGTATCGCTAGGACGCATAGTTTCCGAGATATAAGCGGAAAACCGAAAAAGGGGACTTTCTACGTGCCCCCTGCAACCCGCTCACTTCCTAGAAATAGGAACTTTTAGTATGTTTACCTCCTAACTAGTCCAAACAAAGTCCCAAAATTAAAAATTGTGTTCCTTCCATTTACCTCTACACCCCCCTTATGAGCATTCATCGACTGGACTACTTTCTTTCTTTGTATGTGTACGTGTAATATTTAAGATAATATACAGAGTGTCCCCCTAATACAGAGATTCCTAATCTCTACACCGATAGTTCAATTTTTAAAATGTAATTCGCTTTTAAAGCGTGTACAAATATTTGTTACACCCTCCGTAGCTATTGTTCATATAATGAGAAGTAAATTATAAATGTCTCGTCTCGTATAGTTTCGAAATGATGAACATTTACTACGTGTAACGGCGTGTTACTCATGACTCAATGCAACATTTCAGCCTCTTAGCCTTCAGCCATTTTAGGCTACACTTGAGGAGGCTCGCGAGACTGTTTATGAAGCAAACGTGCGTTTTCGTTTAAAGGTTGAACGCCAGTCGACCCTATTTAAATATTTTAAAGTTCTTGTTCCCTCTGTATACTGTGAACCACGAAAGTATTTGTACGCACTTCAAAACAGTATAACTTTTTTATAATTACACCAAACAACCTGATGTTTTTTAAGCAATTAGGTTTACAAAATGATCTGCAAAAAAGCATTTTTTTATCTGAGAAAAGTTATAAATGGTGCCTCTTATACTATCTCATGAAATTCTTAGCAATTGCAATTTTTCCATAATCTTTTTTTCATGTCATTTGGTGAATTAATTCTTCTAATTGCTCAACAAAAGTCAGGTCGTTTGGTCCGATCGTAAAAAAGTTATACTGTTTCAAAGTGCGTTCAAATACTTTCGTGATTTACTGTAGATATTCAGCTTTGTGAAGTTTTACGTCAACTCTGTGAAATTGTAATCAAAGTCAACAAATAATTGTAAAATTGATAAATTTGTAATGCATCGCGATACGTAAAAAGAATTTGTGCAGTTTGCTGCAATTCAGGTAGAAAATTTGTATTTTGCATAGAGATCCTAGTCATAACGTAGAAACGACTGTTGTCAAATTAATACCACTGGATATCAATTTATTAATGCCGATTTGGTAGATTTTAGTGTAAGACAGGCCTGTGCAAATTGTCCCACTCTCCCTACTCCTGGATTCTCCCCATCAAACTCCTGTGAAGTGTAGGAGAAGGTTGGGCAGACCAGAAGTAGGGAAAATGGACAAGGACAGGCGTGGTTTGTGGGATCGAGACAGGGATTCGGGCGTAATACGCACAGTAGGTCCCCGAATCCCTAGCCCGATCAAAGATGATGAGTAGAGGGGCGGTCCATTGACCGTTCCGGGTGAGGTTAGGTTTTTAGTGAGTATGGGTATGCCGACCATCCGCGACCCGAGTCCCATACTACCCCCTTCTGGAGTGTGCATAATATAATTTTCGCCCTCACTCTTAAAAAAAAAAAGACTAAAAGTAGGGAAAGGAGGCCGTATCCTCGCAGTCACGCGAGGCGAAGCACGGTACCCTAGTAGTTGTTGTTGGGTCTTCGTTGCAATATTGGTGGGCAAACAGTTAGAAATGTCGCCTCTTTATGCAGGTAGCCCAATAATCATCACTAACGAAGGGCCACCGTCACTATAATACGAACGAATATTATTATAATCTTCTCTTTTACGGTTGTTTTTACAGTATATCGTAAATAATATTCATTTAAATAATGTATTTACACGATAAAAATTGTGGAAAAAAGAAAGAACATAATTACCCATTACCTCTTGCCTTCAAGAAATAAAGAAATCCCAAGGCTGTACACAATAAAACTTATCAGGCCCATGATTGCGCGACAGTAACAAATTGCGAATATATACAGGGTGTCCCACGCAACTGGAACAGGCTGTACTTCCGAAACGGTTGGGATTTGTTAGATCGATAATGGAAGTTGGCAACATCGTTTGCATTTGCCGACACTAGAGGCGCTGCCTATATCATTGGCGTTCCGTCATCTATCGATCGCATCTTCTATCGATCACGAGTCACGCGATTATCTGAACACGTTGCTGTATCACCTGGACATTACTTATAATAAACTGTTATAAGTGAGAGCACACCGGTGGTCTGTGTGTCGTTAACTTCTGCCATATATATTCCACAACCAACATAATCCTTAACAGGATTAGAAGATGTTATAAGTAAAAGTTGAATGGTATCAGACAGTGCATAATATGCAACTAATTGTATGCATTTTTGTGCATCGGTGCATTAGAAAAATGCAACTGCACTTCTTTTTTAAATGGAAGCCTATGTTTTTGACTGCACGAATCGATGCAGTTTCTTGTGATCTGTAAGACGTACGATATTTAAATGTTGGCAAACATTGGTTGGGTAAATTTCTAATTAATTAGCCAACTATAATAATTGTAGACCCATCGTAGAATATTCGTTGGAAAATAGTCATAATTTTTCGTCGTAGGCCCTGAGTTGGGATTTGTCAAAACCGTTGGCCATCGTTGGCTAACCATAAATGTTACTAGAGTAAGGGCAATATGGAATAGTCAATAGTGGGGGAACCGATACACTAATAGTGGGAGTCGCAAAGTGACAGCGGGGAAGAAGTTGCCCAGGCCTGGTGTAAGGTAAGAACTTTGTTATCGAGTAACTAACAATTGCTATAAGCACACTGATTGCTTTTATAAATAATAAAAAAATATATAAGAAAAACTTTTTAAAAACCACGCTTATATTAAAATGCACTAAAAAGGAGAAAATCTTTTATATTGACTAATATCTAAAAAAATTATTTTCTCCTTTTTAGTACATTTTAATATAAGCGTGGTTTTTAAACAGTTTTTTTATATATTTTTTTATTTTCTACTTTTTAATATTTTTTAAATGGAACGCAAGATATACACTCCTCAACCCGAAAAATAGGTCCCAATTTACGTGATCATAACTACGTCAAAAATTGCCGTATCGATATCTTTAAACAATGGTTTGAAAGCCTGAAACCTCTAGTATCAGATGCTCTGTTTAAAATTGTTGCTATGTTGGTTTTTTACAAAGTTATAGCGAGATGAAGACAACATTGACGGTTAACAAAAATTTTGTGCAACTTTGGAACATCACACAGGGAGCAACAAATTTTTTTGATAAATCGCGTTAATATCTTTTGGAAGGGCTATCTTTCCTGTGTAAATTGTGTGGTTGTTGAATATTGTGCGATTTTTTTATTTGAGTTATTCAACATTGAAGTAAATATAGGCTTTTTAACTTTAACTGGCTCCAAAAAGCGAAAAAATTATCGTAGAATCTTGTGCAAAAAAGCAATTGAAAGAGCGTTTCTTTCTCTTCAAAGCACTCCTTTTGTTTTTTCAATTTCATAAACATTTCGATATACCAGGTGTTTCTGAAAATATGCTTAAAAAATGCACAATTTCCATTTTTTCTTTAACTCGCTGTATCTCGGCGAGAAATGATCGTAATACCATGATCCGAACGTCAGATTGAAGCAGAGATTCTGCCGATTCAATTGAGTATCCCCATGAACTCGATGCGACATTGTTTTACCTGTGGCAGCTGTGTTTGAAGTACAGCGGCTGCCTGACATCTCTGAATACGCTACCGCCGCGTCGCGACGGCCCAAAGTGGAAAATTTGGACCAAACGACTCAAAATCAAAGAACTTTCGATAGAAATGAGGTAGAGCGATGAAATTTTTTAAAAATTAAAGCTGAAACTTTGCAGAAAGTGGAAAAAATAGGGAGATTATGGTACGCATGTTTTCTAACGTTGAGAAAATTCGTTGAACATGTAGAATTTCAAGAAAATGTGGTTTCTCCTGTACCGCGCGCGGAAACAATTTTTTTTAACATGCTGCACATCATTTTCCTTAGATTTTTCACGCTGATTTCAAATCTGGTCTCAAAATTTGTCTACGACCTCAGGATTTTGCAAAATCGATTTCTTGCAAGATATGGAAATACGCGAGATAGAATGATGAGATGACTCCGAGGGATGACGTCTCTTGATGGAGTCCGAAATGCAACTGAATGAAGGGAACATCACAACCACAGTGAGCTCCTTCGGTGCGAAGTGGGCCAGTGGAGTGGGGATGAGTCGAAGTGGAAACACGTAGTGGAGTAGGGAGCGCTGGCACACGGAGTTTTTCTCCTGGATGCACAGTTTTTTAAAAATTTGTTTTTTAATATTGCATTGTCATCCAGTTCTGAGGTATGTTTAAAGTTTCAAGTCTCTAGCTCATCGGAAAGTGGTTTAAAATTCGATTACAAGATTTGATGCATACAACAACAACAACGACGACAACTCGGCAAGCTAATATAAGCGTGGTAAAATAGTTGGAATTCGCGTGGAATACATAAAATTCTCGTGGCCCTGAACGCTATGTGTTGATCCGAGAGACCCTATGTCTCCAATAATAATTAACCTTTTTAGTTTAGGTCTGGGTTCGTAGTTCGTAACGACAGAAAAATTCATTATTCCCGATTCTCGGGATCACGTCGTCCCGCATCAATGATTTCGACGGCGACGTTATTCCGTGTGATCAGGTCAAAGCGGCAGAGAAATCTCGTCTCCACAGTGGAATTAATCCGATTTGTGATAATTAAGAATACCGGGTTGGCGAATTTATTGCCGGTCGTTGACTCCGGTTTACGAGCGTGCCACGGGGACGACACTGTGATTCCAACTCGGCAGTTCGACACTTTTTTCCAGCCCTCGGGCCGCCCATTATAAATCCGACAATTACACCCGAGCCGCGCGTTCCACGGACGTCTCGCTTTTATTCGGCTCGTATTATCAGCGCTAACAGACTTAACCGGCACCTTAAAAATAGCGACAAACGGTTCCGAGCGCGCTCTTCTTTCGCATTCAAGATGTCTCGAAATTCTTGATCATACTCCCTGCCAAATGCAAACGTACAATCCTTCGCAGCCACGTGTTTTTACGATTAGACTGTGGCATGGTATATTATAGAGGTATTACGACTATACTTGGGTCCAAATAAGAAGGTACTTGTTCTGCTCATGTCGTTGCGCGACAGCCTTGTTGTAAAGTCTCTAGATCACCCACTACGTCATGAATATTCATGTACCATGTGACAAAAATTTGTAATTGTTTCGTCTTAACCTCTCAAACCGGTTTGACGTTTGTACGTCAACGCAACCTCCTTGCCTGTGGCGGTTCGACGTATGTAAATGCCTACGACTCTTATACCTTTCCGCGTTCTTTTAATTAATCTATATTGCACAATATAAACAATATTAATCTTTCAATATTTCTCTAAATACTACGAACACACGGTATTGTCTCAATGGTCACGTGGTCGGCGAAGTACGAGTAAGGGATTAGCCAATGAACGAGTTCGGACGAGCCAATGAAATTTGTCGGCTAGTAGGTACCTTCTTATTTGTTATCTGTAAAGTTGACGTTTTGTGATAGATAGCTTCTACTTCTCTGGGCGCCAGTGCAGCCAAATGGCATCCAAACAGATGCCATGCACTCTCCTCCTTTTCCCCTTCCACTATCCCATTCCGGCACCATGAACACATTCCAACATCCCCCATCAAGGGCCCCTTCTCCTAGCAGACGACACTCGCGCGTGAATGTGTGGTACACTCACACACCGCTAGACCACGTATACGTACGCGAGGATTGCAAGGGTCCGGAATTCCACTTCTGATTTCTCGATAATGCAAAGACGGGGTTTTGTAGTAGTCAAAATCGCTAGATTAAAGATCAATCTAGGACGCTGTTTGCCTCAAAAGTCATTCTTTTGCGTTTCCGAGCAATATTAAAGTCCTCCGAGCTCGGAGCTCCATAATCACTACTCGTGGCGCCTAAGAGAACTAACAAGGAGAGTCCACGGTAGACGGGAACCGGATTTTCCCGAAACTTGCAGTATTTGAAGATGACGTATCCAAATGTATTTTAGCAAAGCAGTAGCGCGTACTTCTCAAGATTTTCCGAGAAAATTGCATTTGAAAATCGATTTATACGCGCGCGTTTTAAGGAGTTCGCGTTAAAAGGTTAACAAGAAGATGAGTAGCCGAGGGCGTAGCGAGAAATACTAGTAATCGGTAGATTGCTGGTTCCCAGACCTGCTTCCGATATTTTTTAACTTCCCGATTTTATAGGGAAGTTATTGTAATTACCCCGAAAATCGAAAATCGATTTTTTAGCAGATCTTCACGTTTCATGGTCATTGGAGTCATTTTAGACTATTTTTATCAAAATGTCGGTATGTGTGTGTGTGTGTGTGTGTGTGTGTGTGTGTGTGTGTGTGTGTGTGTGTGTGTGTGTGTACGTATGTCCGTTTCTATGGTATCAAATTTTTCGTTAACGTTTTCAGAAAAAGTAACAACGCGATCGGAATGATGAATGATGCAATCGATGTGCCTCGCTGTAACTTAGAGCTGATTAGATTTTGGTCCATATTGGTCAAGTAGTTTTTTAGTTTTTTTCGAAAGGAGTTGATTAAACATTGCAATTTATACGAAAGGCGTATCCACCGTAGAAGTAAACGTAACTATATATATATATATATTTAGACATATTTAAAAAAAAAATTTTTTTATAAAATTTAAAAAAAAATTTTTTATTAAATTAAAAAAAAAAATTTTTCTTGTTTTTTTTAATTAAAAATACGTTTTTTCCAATTATGCAACTAATGCTAATGTAACCGCTTACAATAATCGAAAATTATTCCAATGCAAGAGTGAGTTAATCATCGCCGAGAATACATTTTCAAAGAATATCGATGAAAGTACAAAAACATTTATATTACAATCTTTAAATAAACAATCAGTTCAAAACGAATTGTTAACTGAGATTAAATTGAAAATTAATATAAAATATATGATAATTAATAACATTGATGTTGAAGACGGATTGGTTAATGGAGCATGCGGAACATTAAAATTTATTACTTTTCAAGAAAATACTAAAATTCCGTCTATATTGTGGTTAGATTGTTAATTGGCCATAGTAGGAGTGAAAGTAAGAACTCGTTATCGTGATTATATGAAAAATGCAAATATAAATCAAAATTTAACACCAATAATAAAAAAATATCGAATCAAGTAAATATTTCGAGTTAAGAAAAATAACAAATCGCACGTAGTCAATTTCCAGTGGTTCCTGCTGAAGCGATTACGATTCATAAAAGTCAGGGACAAACATACGAGAAAGTATGTATGGATTTTAAAACATCAGAAATACGAACTTTGCAAATTATGTATGTAGCACTGAGCAGAGTTTCAAAATTGAGCGGTTTATATATTTTGAGAAAATTTAAATTAATAGTATCGAAGAAAACCAAGATCAATACTGCAAACCCGGATAATGATGAGTTGTATCGTTTGCGAAAAACTAATTAAGACAATTTATTTTGCAACATTAGCATGCTATAACAAGGAACCAAGCGAGCAACGAGCATACGATATTGGTTTAATGCGATGCCATATAGCAAACATTTTGATAAGTAGAGAACTATTGAATTTCCCTGAAAACGTATAATCTTCTTAAAACGTACACTTAATAAATAATAATAATAATATACAGCAACTAACGAATCGGGAAGTTCTCTGTGTGGCTCGTGGAGAGTCACACACAAAATGAGACATTAATAGCTGTGGGCCCTACTAGCCATGCGTACTACTAACATTCTCGCAAGAGCAGTCCTGCCCGCGAGCTCGCGAAGCGAGCGAGCAACAACAACCCCACCCGCGAGCGAGCGAAGCGAGCGAGCAACAATAGCCCTCTAGTTTTTCTTGAAATTGATTACCTACCTCTATTTTAAGTCCTAAAATCTATTATTTATAAGTTATTTTTATTTTTTAACTTGAAAATAATAATAATAATAATTTTTTAACTAGAATAATAAAGAATGTTATATTTACTTTATTATTGAAAATTCTCTCTCTGTATTAATTAGATCCTAGAGATACCAGATGCTCTGTGATACTAGAGAGATATTTATAAATGTGAATGAAGCATGTTTTCCGCTAGAAATCCTGAAAGCGTGTTCTTGTACAAACAGTACATTTGTAGTATGTGCTAGATGCCGAAAAAATTATTCCTTCCCATGCTTTTACGGTGAGTATCACTGTGGGTCGTGTCATACTAATACGTAATTTTTATTTAGTAATAAAGAACGTGCAATAATAAAATAAATATAACACTCTGTAATATTTCTATGTATCGATTTTTTTTTCAATACCCACAAATAAAAAACGTGCATTTTCTATTTAAAAAATAATTGTTTATTGGCAGATTTCATAAATTTAAAGGATTAAAATTTAAAAAAAAAGAAAAAAAAATATCGACAGCAAGACTCGAACCAGCGATCTACCGATTACTAGTCTCTCCAAGCGCCCTCAGCCACTGCGGTTCTTGTTCATAGGTTAACGCGAACTCTTTATGAAAGGGTATAGAAATTTTCAAATGCAATTTTCTCGGAAAATCTTGAGAAGTGCGCGCTACTGCTTGGCTAAAATACATTTGGATACGTCATCTTCAAATACTGCAAGTTTCGGGGAAATCCGGTCCTGTCTACCGTGGACTCTCCTTGTAAGGCCGCCACGGGTCCCATGGAAATCACCGATACAGATTTCTCTGACACGGTTTTCACCGACAACATTTCACCGACAATAGCTTTGGCCGACAACGAATTTGATCGACAACGATTTTGACCAACAACGAATTTGATCCACAACGACTTGAGACACAGTATGACAATATTGTATGATAATACTGTATGATAATACATATGATAATACTGTATGATAATACATATGATAATACTGTATGATAATACATACTGTGGTCGTCTTAAGTCGTTGTGGATTAAATTCGTTGTCGGTCAAAATCTTCGTCGGTTAAAGGCATTGTCGGCCATAGCTATTGTCGATCAAATCTGGAGTCGGTGATTTTCATGGGACCCGACCGCCACAGTGAGCGAGACGCGTGGCCGGATCGAGAGTGCATAGCCTTCCAAAATCGGCCGTCGCGAGTAAGTAATTCCGAGCCCTCTACTAGCACAGGGGTGGCGAACTTCTCCGTCGGGAGCCAGAGAACCCCCACTACCAATGCGACGGTCCTCTCACTATGGAAGAGAGCAGCTCGCCCACTTCCGACCCAACCCGTGTGCAGAGTGGTGGGCATGATACCCCAATTCTTCCACCTCCGCACTATGGTCTGGAAACCCGTTTTTCGTGGCCAAAAGTCAATTTTTCAAGATAAAGATTTTCAAAACATTTTTTTTTTGAACAGAGTAAAAACCATCCAAAGTTTCCAAATCCAAAGTATTAATCCTTTCCGATTATTCATTGCTGAGATATAACGTTTTGAAGACAAACTTCGTAAAATTCAGATTAAAAAAAACGTTTAAAATAGTCATCATAGACTATCAAAATACAAGTTTAAATGATAAAAGTCGTATGTGTCAGCAGGTATATTTTAGGTGTGTAATACTGTTGTTAGCATCTTTTTATCCATAAACAAATAGTGACAAGTTTAAACAATATAAACTTTGAGAAAGGTTTTAAAAAAACGGCACAAATCGGCATAAATGGAACCTTTTGAATATGAAATCGTAGACATTTCTGAATATAGTGTATAAAGTTTCATTTGCCCGTTTCTGCCCGTTTTAGTTGTACAACGTTTTTAATAAATAGTAACCGGGATTTTCAGGCGCTCCGAACGTGTTCGTTTGCAGCTGCTTGACAAACTTTGAGAACGGTTTTACGAAAACAGCACAAATCGGCATAAATGGAACCTTTTTCATATGAAATTATAGACATTTCTGAATATAGTGTATAAAGTTTCATTTACCCGTTTCTGCCCGTTTTAGTTGTACAACGTTTTTAATAAATAGTAACCGGGATTTTCAGGCGCTCCGAACGTGTTCGTTTGCAACTGCTTGACAAACTTTGAGAACGGTTTTACAAAAACGACACAAATCGGTATAAATGGAACCTTTTGCATATGAAATTGTAGACATTTCTGATTTTTTTAAGTAGCTTGCATTTTTCCGAACAAGTAGCTCGGATTTGTACCACGAATCGTGACCAATAGAAATTGCTCTGCTATTAGCACTCCAATCGAAAATGTTTTTATCAGGTATAGCATGGTTTCAAGAGAGATTTCGCGTGATCATAGCAAATTTTTTGTCAACTCTTTTTTTCATGATTTTTCAAGATCTATTTTTACGCCTATTTGTTAGAGAATTTCAAGGCGAATTCGTTAAGTATCATAACATAAGAATATTGCAAAAATTGCTTTTTTAATTTTTGTACAAAAAGTTTGCTATAATCGTGTGAAAGTTCTTTTAAAACCATGTTATATGTGATAGAAACATTTTTTATCGGACTGCTAATAACAGAGTAATCTCTACTGCTTACAATTCGTGGTTCACCCTGTATATACAGTTATTGTATGTAGTTTTTCATCGTTACCCGTTACGCACAACCATTTTGCGGCATAACAATGCAGAACAATTGCTACGGGTGGGTTTGGCTTGTTTTCAATTTTGTTTAGCCTCATCTCCGTTCGATTGTTTACCGATCGTCTTTTTTACAGTTTATGCACATTTATAAATAATGCATATATATGATGTACATTAATACATTAGTGATTTTATTGATGTATTTATCTTATTTGTGCTAGTATTATTACTTATGTTATTCCTGCGGCAGAATAGTACTGTTAACACGATTTTTAAGACATTTCCTACGTTCTGCCAAAAAAATGTTTCCAACAAAAGTTGATCAGTATTTACATATCTATAAATTTCAATATACAACATTTTTTAAAAAATTTTTTGTTTAGAAAAATGGGAATCACGTCCATTTTTTAAATGTTACCATATATTTCTGACTTTATAATATTATTGCTGGTGTCGAAACGAATTCAACGACCTAGCATACTATAACCTTCAACTTTAAATAACGCTAAAATACTTTTGGCCACGAAAAACGGGTTTCCAGACCATAGTGCTCCGTTCAGCAGCCAAGTAGAGGGAGCAACTCTCCTTTTCCTATGCTGCGCCGCACAGTTCGTTGTCAGGGAACAAAAATCAAATAATAAACTTCCGTGGTATTATTATACAAGGTGGACCGGAAATCGTAGTACAACCGGGCAGGGGGTGATTCTACATGCAAAAATAAGTCGACAAAAGTAATAACACTTTTTCGTTTAGCAGCTCGTTTTCGAGAAAATTCAGTTTAAAGTTCCGTTAGGTTCGCGTGCTTTAGTATATGCAGAAAGTAGAATTGGTTGATCATGGTCAGACGCATCAGACGATTCCTATGCAATAGCACGTGTATTCGCTGCATTTGCAAACTCGATTTTCTCGAAAACGAGGTGCCAAACGAAAAAATGACATTCCTTTTTCTGACTTATTTTTGCATGTAGAATCACCCCCAGCCCAGTTGTACTACGATATCCGGCCCACCCTGTATATTACTAATCTTCTATGTATTGTATACAGCGGCGCAAATTAGTCCCCACGATTTTTCAGCCCCTTCGGATGGTCGGACAGAAAAATGTTTCTTACCAAAGTTAATCAGTATTTAACCGAAAAGAAATGGCAATATTTTAAAGTTTTTAAAAATCGATTTTCAACAAAAAATCAAGGTCGCTGTCATTTCTTTTAATGGAACTGGGTATTTTTAACTTCATAATATTGTAGGAGACGTCGAAACGAATTCAACGACCTGCTATACGATGACTTTCAGATGACCTTGAAAGATGATATCGCCATGAATCAATTGCCAGAATATTTGAAATATTTCGACAAAGAGCAGAACTTTGCGTTACACAAGATAGGATGCAGTTCGAAAAATTAATTTAATTATTAATTAATTACATGTACACGTTTAACATTTGTGTTTTCAATGTGGCTCCGTTACAAATTTGCTATTTTTTATTGTGAGTTAAGTTCTGATGCAATGTTTACGTCATTTGTTTACCTCTAAATGCGAGGCGTTGCTATTACGTACCGTCGAAATATTTCAAATATTCTGGCAATTGATTCATGGCGATATTTTCTTTCAAGGTCATCTGAAAGTCATCGTATAGCAGGTCGTTGAATTCGTTTCGACGTCGCCTACAATATTATGAAATTAAAAATACCCAGTTCCATTAATAGATATGACAACGACCTTGATTTTTTTGTTGAAAATCGATTTTTAAAAAATTTAAAATATTGCCATTTCTTTTCGGTTAAATACTGATTAACTTCGGTACGAAATACTTTTCTGTCCGACCACCCGAAGTGGCTGAAAAATCGTGAGGACTAATTTGCGCCGCACCCTGTATAAAAAGAAAGTCCTGGCTGACTCATCAACGCCCAGGCTAAATTCTTGGACCTAGAAAGCTGTTTTGCAAAGAGGTTTCCTTTGTGATCTATACAAGGAATAAGAAAGGATATTTCTAAATTCAACTCCTAAGGGGGTGTAAAGGGGTTGCAACGTTTGTATGAGGAATATTTTATTTCTGGTCGGATTTGCTTGGAACTTGGTCTTAATGCTCTTTGATAGAATTAATCAAACACCTATTTCGGCATTTTCAAAAATTGAACCCCTAAGAGGGTGAAAAGGGGTTTTGAAATCTAAGATGGCGACATGACATAAAATTAAAACTCTATAGGGGTGAATGGGGGGTTCAAAGTTTTTATGGAGGAACAAAATCAATTTCCGAGGGCATTAAACGGTTCCCTGTGCGAGCGAAGCTGCGGGCAAAAGCTCGTTGTAAGATGAGAAGCGAGTTTGGAAGAAATAAACAATCGTTCACGATACCCTGTCACGCTGCATGCGAGCCAAACATTTCAGTTGATATTCATCATTCAAGCGTACTAATGTGCCAGTGTGATAAAAGTGAAAGTTTTGTATTATTTGAAATGGAACGTGCTTTTTAGGGTAAGTACTTCTAATTTTTACACTGTTTTGATTCTTATGTTCACTTTTTTAGAGTAAACTTACAATTAGTAGCAGAGAAATTGTAACACTTTTTGTAACTTTAATTAAGATTTAAAAAAATACTCCTCCAAACTCCTCCATGATTTTTATTGGAAAATATGTATACATGTATCCTGCCAAGGATTACACAAGAATTAGCTGCCCCTAGCTGCCCAAAAATTTTTAAACAATTGTTTTCAGATCTTTTTGTTTTCATTTATTTGGCTGCTCTTTCCTTTACGTAACCAGAAGTTTTTGCATTTCTCCTATGTTATCCAGTAGATTTGAACGAGAAGATGTGAGAAATCCAAGTTTCGATTCTAGAGGATCAATGGTTTAAAAGTTATAAGTGCTTAAAGTTGAGCGATTCTCAGTGTTTTGACAGGTTAGCGCCGCCATGTTGTGTGTAGTGTCGGTCTCGCGCCGCTTACCGTGTGGAACTGCTAGGTGACAGTACAAGCACGCAGTAATACCGATAATTGATTAGTTGATTTGGTTGTTACCGTGAAAAATTGTGAAAATCGTAGTTTTACACGACTTTTGATCAGTTTCTGCTTAAAATCTACAGAATCGTACATCTTTCGATGCGGGTTGTTTTTCCCTGCGTCAACCGATTTCGATGAAATTTTCTGCATGTCTATAACTAACATAGATCTACAAATCAGATAATTTAAATTTTCGTTAAGGGCCCAAATAAAAAAGTTTTAAAAATGCCTTTTTTATTTTTGTATGTAATCTTGTAAATTATAATTATTTGGAAAATCCTTTGTGCATATAATTTCATAAACTTCTAATTGATTATAAAAAATCAGGTCGTTTGGTACAATTATAAATAAGTTATTCTATTTTAAAGGGCGTACAAATACTTTTTACACTCACAATTAGTATACATATTTTTCATAAAATCTGTAATAAGATGTTCAGAGATAAATGACAACCTCTATGTCGTTATTTGCCAGCTACAATAACTCATTAATCGCGATATATGTATTTCTCTTCGCCGAGATAATCGCTTTCATAGCTTCGCCTACAAAATCATCTTTCAATGAAGACAGCGTGGGGAGGAGAATTTATAATGTTTTTTCTGCCTTCGTCGACGATATCCGTATCGTGATTTATTGGACGCGATGTGTATAATCGAGTCGAGTTCATAACGAACTCGAATTAAGCTGTCAATGGTTAGATTTACAGAAGAATTGTTACACAACGGTAGGCGAATCAATATTTTTCCCATTAATCGTCACGGGTTTGCATTTGCAGTAACACGTATCGCGAGCACGAACGTGCATACACATTCGTTGTTAATAACTAAAAAGAAAATGGATAAAAGCGTGTATCATGCACTAACACGATCTTCAAGATGCTTTTGCATTACTCTATACTTTGCAGCAACTATTCGAATGATAAATTTTCTGCTATTATGACTATACTGCGGATTTTATGCATTTATGACAAAAATGGTCGCGTACAATTTAAAGCAGTGGACATGCTAAAAATATTTAAGGACATCAATGTATTAGTTTCAGCTTGACATGATAATTGAAAGAGGAGTACAATTTTTATCTGGCTCCTGTGTCCTGCAATCAGTGCGAACATTTTTTATTTTGCATAAAGATCCGCAGTCTAATCATGACACTATATTTGCTAGAGCCACAAAACTCATATGTATCATTTTTTAGCTATGTATGTTGCATCGATGACTTTCATTTTTTATTAATTTAATTAATTTCATGTTTTTATTAATTTCAAAGATTTCTATGTACAATACCTCCATACGTCCATTTCATTAAATTTCAATATCCATAAAGCTTTACACTCGAATGGCGACTATTAAGACTCCGCTAAAAGTTACTAAATTGTTATGAAGATAGCTTGAAAAACAAAAGATTGAATTCTATTAATGTTATTCTATTTCTTTGGTAATATTAAATAGAGGGTTAAACCTTTTTATTTTATTTCCACCATACTTTATTGCACTATCTTGTTACAGCAGCAAAATAATGCTCTTCAATTCCTTTCCCGAACGATACATTAAACTTTTCGTTTAATTAACCCTTTGCACTCGGAGCTATTTTATCTCGAAAGTTAAACATTTCTACCCACCTAGAATAATTCCATCCTGTATGATTTTTTTTTCATTTTATGGATATGAAATTGATATAATACATCATACAATACTTAAATATTTAGTAGTTGGGTAGAGCCCAACATATTTAATAATGGAAATATTATTTTGAATAATGTTACAGCAATTTTTAATGGTGACTCTCTGAGACACCACTCGAGTGCTAAGGGTTAAATTGAACTTGAAACTATGATCAAGATAGAAACATCTTATTATTGACGTTCTCAGAGGATGATGTGCACATTTTATCAAAAATCGGGAAATCTCCGGTGCAAAGCACTCCCTCGCACGTTTCACAATTTCGCCTCAATATTTCTGCTCATGTATTCGGTCTACATCCGAGCTCACCCGTTGAATACCGTGGCCTGATAGGAGTAAATAAACGGGCGAATTTATGATAGTAAATTTCCTCTTTCGCTGGTAAACATATCTATAAATTATCGGGGATCTCCGCCACGAAGTGATAGGTGTGCTCCGGGGCTTCTTTTACAACGAAATCGATCGGAAACGAATTACCGAAAGAAACCCTTTTTTGGAACATACACTGGCTATATACAGGGTGTCCCACCCGATTTCGACATCTTGATTTTCTCGCTATTGTTACTCGTAGCAAAAAATGTTTCAGCAGATCTTGAATGGTATCGAGTGGAGCATATTTTGATGTTATTAGTTTTTTCGTGAGTGGACGCGTAAAGGTCATATAAAGGTCAACTTTGTTTTTTTAAAAATGGAATGAGGTGTTTTTTAATACATGAATCGATGCAGCTGGACATTCGTTATAAAAAAGTACTAACCTATGTATGTCGAAAAGTTAGTAGTTCAGAAGATATTTCAATTTAGATAACTCTAAAATACCATTACTGTCGTACTAAGACGTTAGTGTTTACTTACTTGTGTAACGTGTATTTAAAAAAACAAAGTTGACCTTTATATGACCTTTACGCGTTCACTCACGAAAAAACTAATAACATCAAAATATGCTCCACTCGATATCATTCAAGCCTCTGCTGAAACATTTTTTGCTACGAGTAACAATAGCGATATATATACACGATTTTGTGAGACATCTCAATGTGTAGATCAAAACTACAATTGAACACTACATCGTCTCAAAGAATTTATCGAGATACGAACAACAGAATTCTATTTAAGGATACAGATCTATAAAGTGTAATGTGTGATTAGGATGTCATAGAAAATAGTAGTAGCTTTGCTTAAAGTAACTCAGTTGAAAATATTATTTAATACTGTTAATTCATTAATCGAAATCAAATTATGTTTTAGAACATGCTACACGAAATATTCGAATAATGTAACGACTAGTAATTCAACTATTATTTTTCAAAACACTTTAACAATCTCTCTATTTTATTTCTACGTAAATCTATGTACATAAAACCGATAACTTTTTTAATATTGGACTATACGATTTCAAGTTTTTTTAGAAGTTAGAGCGATTAATTTACCACGTGATGTGAAGAGATATTATTTCAGAAATTGCAATTGGTCTGAATTGTAGAGAAAATACTAAAAGTTGCAATTTTACAACTTTTCTATGTGGCGCTATATTGAAAATTTAAAAAATACGTTTTGTAGATCTGTGTCAGTTGTATATATTGTGAAAGTTTCATCGAAATCGGTTGATATGACAAAAAACGACAGACATTGAAAGATGTGAGAATCCTTAGATTTATTGTAGTTAGAGGCCGAAAATCGTGAAAAATTGCAATTTTTCAGTGGTCGGAAATCGCCAAAACGTGGTCAAAATAGGAAGAAGTACATACTCCAATTTAGTTCAAAATTGATACTCATAGGTTTTTCGGGTCGCTGATTATAATATGACGTCAAAATTACAAAAAACAAAATGGCGGATGTGTAATCCAAGACTTTATTGGACTCTCTTGAATATAATTCCTCTGTTTCTTGTGTCGTTGAATATGAATCTGATGTCAAAATTAAAAAACAAACTGGAGGTCGGGTATGTGAAAAAATTATTTATTTCCACATATATTTGGTAATAGAATGTTTGCGATGTATATTATTAGTAGAAATTGTTATCAGATGACTTCAAATAGCGAAAAATGTAAGATTTTAGTGTTAAATATTGCATCCGAGGTAATTCTTTAGTACTAAAATATAATAGAAGTTTTTCAGTTCCGTTTCGCTGCGATATTTCGCTCACCTCTAGTCAAATAAATAATATATAATGTATACTATGGTGTTTTATCTGATCCATACATAAGTAGTATTAAGATGTCACAAAAAAGATGAAACAATATCCCGCCAAAGTCACACAATTTTTTGAAGAACCTGATAGAATGAAGATATGTCATGTGACGAAGTATTGTAAAATTACTTGTATACAAATTATTTTATATTTTCCATAATTGTGATTGTAATTGGTGTTTTAAATGCAATATTTACCATTAAAATCTTACACTATTGACTATCTGAAGCATTTTATTCTAATATATAACAATACTGTACCTTACATTACGAATATTAGTTTTGTCTACGATTTAGGGCAAATTCGCCATTTCCAAACATTACCGGTCGCTAAGGAAATTGCGATAATTCATAAGGTCGCAATAGGTTGCAAGAAAATGAAACGTACATTTGTTTAATAGCCTTAACAGCTTCTTTTCCAAAAAAATGAACGCTTGATCGCGATTGATAAGCAACTGTTTCGTTAATAAAATGTACCAGTTGTGTAGATTTCTCTTTTTCATCATCCTAGAGCTTTAAAAACTTAAATAAAGCAATAAAATCAGAATATTATATTAAATTAGGACATGCCCAACAATAGCAAGAATGATAAACCAGCGTTACAGCGCGATAATAAATCGCAGAGGTAATTTCAATTATGGTTGAAAATTATGGTCTTCCAGAACTACTAACTTTGAACTTACGTATCTCCAACAGAAGTACGTTTAAATATTGGCTGTGACAAAAAAAAACGTGCTCTGGAACCTTATAAATAAAGTACTATTACACAGATTTTTAAACAACAGAAGAAAATTTTTGACTTTTGGCCACGATTTGGCGATTTCCGACCACTGTGCGTTGACCAATTTTTATGAAATTTTCAGAATAAGTAAATAATAAGTAAATAATTTCAAAATAAGTTTAATCAATACAGATTGACGAAACGTGCTTTTTACAAAACACAACTTTTAGTACTTTCTCTGCAATTCCGACAACTTGCAATATTTCCCAAAAAATTTTTCGCGTTGTATAGCACAAATCAATTACATACTCTAATTTCTCAAAAAGTTCAAATCGTATGGTCCAATATTTAAAAAGTTACCGGTTTTTTAAGAGTGTCCGAATATTAGTGGGCGTCACTGTAAGTCTTTTTTTTGGTGAAGTCAGTATTATACATATGTACAGGGTGGGTCAGGAATCGCAGTCAGGGATTTTAACCCGACGCCTAACCCTAACCCAAACCCGGTTAACCAAGGAAGGTTACTGTAACCCATACTATCCTCGAGGGAACGGTTCTCAAATCTTAAAGAGAGCGAGTTACTATTAAATAGAGATGCACGGAATATAACCCGAATCATAACAAAAATATTGACACACAGGATGTTCACGATCCATTTTAATTTGGTTTATAGTTTCTAGTTTCTTTTACAACTATCAAACTATTAAGCAACTAATTAAATTATTAAAGAAACTAAAATATCACTTGCTTTATTCTCTTAACTTTATAAATCAATAAAAATGAATAAGAATCTTTTGAAAGCCTATAATATATCGCTAATCGACACTGAACACAATCTGAACTATAAATGTTTTCAACACAACGTGTGAAATAAGAATTGGAATGGGTGGGCAACCCATAACAATAGAAAATCGAAAAACAGTTGATCAATCTTTTCTCCGTTTCGCTTTTTTCCGTTCCGCGTCAAACAATTGCGAATCGACGTTCTAACAACGATACAACAATACCAGGTATTCTTGGCTCATTATTGCCTTATTATACAATATATACGTTCTTTCAGACGCACACAACATTCATACTCTTTATAATTACCTAAAATACAAATTTCTTTATCAATAATAAGTTGTCCTCATATTATTTAAAATTGATTTGTAGATAAATTCAACTGATTTGCACCAAAGCATAATTATAAATAAGAAAAGAAGTACAAACTTCGTACTCAAAACCCGCTCTTAGTGTGTGGGTTACAGTGTTTCATGGGTTACCACGAACCGAAACCGATTCGGGTTACGGTTTCCAACTGTAACCCACTCTTAGCCAGTTAACCGGGTTACAGTCGGCCATCTAGTAACTGGTTACCGAAGCTACGCGGGTTACAGCGGGTTATTGAAAACCGAATCCGATTCGGGTTAGGTTTTTGATCCCTGATCGCAGTACAATCGGGCAGGGGGTGATTTTACATGCAAAAATAAGTTTAAAAAAGGGAATAACATTTTTTTGTTTGGCAGCTCGTTTTCGAGAAAATCGAGTTTAAAGTTCCGCCAGGTTCGCGTGCTTTAGTATACAGGTTGTTTCGTTTAAGTAAGGCCACCTGAATATCTCTTCAGGTTATTGTGATGCAAAAAATATTGTTGCGTATTGTACATGGTGTCAATGGACCAAATATCTGGCAAGAATATTTTTTTCCGAAGGTCATTTTTTCCGGAGTTATCAAGGTCATCGATGTTTTTTGATACATAACTACATCTGTTTTATTGCATCGTGTTACTGATCGAAAAATACATTCAGATATCTATAATAACATGACATTGAAATGACCTTGATCTTCGAAAATTAAAGTTTTACCTTCAGATCAAGGTCAATGTCATGTTATTATACATATCTGAATGTATTTTTCGATCAATTACCCGATGCAATAAAATAAAAATGTAATTATGTATCAAAAAACATCGATGACCTTGATAACTCCGAAAAATATTCTTGCCAGATATTTGGGTCATTGACACCATGCACATTACGTAACAAATATTTTTTGCGACACGATAACCTGAAGAGATATTTTGGTGGCCTTACATAAACGGACCACTCTGTATGCAGAAAGTAGAATTTGTTGATCATGGTTAGACGCGTCAGGCGATTCCTATGCAACAGCACGTTTATTCGCTGCATTTTCAAACTCGATTTTCTCGAAAACGAGATGCCAAACGAAAAAATGTTATTCCTTTTCTACGACTTATTTTCGCATGTAGAATCACCCCCTGTCCGGTTGTACTACGATTCCCGGCCCACCCTGTATAATGAACGTAAAATCAGAACAAAGAACTATTTAAAAATTGTTGTCATTGTATACTTTGTAAGAGTAACTCATAATTTCACTGTATAACATGTTTTACGAAATTTAAAAATTATATCGTGTTACACGTTAACGCATTATTTCTCTAGTAACGTATATTAATGTTTTCAGCGCACTGGTTCGATCCGATACTACTACTTAAGCAATTTTGCAAATTACCACAAAATTTTCAACGTTTCGGTCAACTATTTCGACCATTTTCAAAAAAAATTTTCATGTAATTACGTCTGTAAAAATTATTAAATTAATATATAATGTGTAATTTATGTTGCGTTCCGCACAAAAAACCAAATGGCCTGAGAAAAACAAACCTACTTGCCAAGCGAACAAATTATTTTAAACTCTTTACAACTTTATAACACATGTTGATTCCATGCCTGTGATATACGAACTGAGGCAAACGTTAGAATTTGAAGAGGCAATAAATCAGAAAACATCGATCGATCCATTGGCCAATCAATATTTGGCGGTAAATATGAACCGTGAGAAATCCAAGCAACAAGTTTCCACTGCTTGTATACCATACGAAGTTGTGGTAATTTATTAATTGACATTCAATCTACTTTTGATGTATTTTAAACCATTAACAGATTTTATTTGTTAGAAAAATTCATCATAAAACATTACTGGTTCAGTAATGTTGCGTAATATTCATGTATCTTAGGTGTTTCATATCTAAGATTTACGCTTCGATGTTTAATCGTGTGAATTATTTCTAATAAAATCCTTTGGTGTAAATTGGCTTCTTTTTCTACTATTTTGACATTTTCGAAATCAGAAGCATGGTCAAATAAATTGAATGCCTCGTCAATGCAGTGTGTTGTGCTGGAGATAGAAATATGTTATGTCTACGTTCTCTGATCCGAGTCTCCAAAAGTCTAGACTTTTGTCCTATGTATAGTTGGTTACAACCCTTACAAGGTATTGAGTAAACTAAATGGCAGTTTTTTACCAATGGTACTTTATCTTTGATCGCGGGGAAAAAATCCCTTAAATAATGTGGTATTTTGAAAGTTGTGTGAATTCCTACCTTTCTGAATATTCTCTTAATATCGTTAGAAATGTTTCGAACGTTAAGAATAACGACGGTATTTTTCCAATTTATTGGTCTGTTATTTCTCTAGCTTCCGAATCAGTATCGTTTAATCCATACGGACTTCTCGAATTCGATTGTTTATCGAAGTTCGATGGTACTCAAGATTGATCTCAGTCTTCATGAATGATTATGAGGAACACGACAGGAGATTAGTACTGTTGCATGAACTGATGTCCAAAATTGGTAACACGGTAACACGTGTCCACATATGTAATGCTTATTACATACTGTATGTACATATACGTATTATGCGTAACAGTTACGGTACCAGGGTGGACTGTACTTAACAAGTGTATACACGCGTACACGAAACAATGCTTCGCATATACGCGGTGTAACCGCAATGAACATAATCCAGCGTGAACAACCAAATTAATTAATAAAACCAGTTTTCATCCCATAAGGCTCGATCGGCTGAACTCTTTCTTGGAAATCAATTCTACTTCCGCTCGAATCGAATCGAATGAGACTAATTGTTTCCGGTTCTATCTACGTTTATAAAACCGCTACATATTTCATGTTCAACAATCATTTCGTTCCGTGTCAGAAATTCGCAATAATATTCATTCAATTCCGCATTAGTTCTGCGCTAATATTTCTTTAATTCTACGTTCATGTGCGCAATTACTGACCCCACTTAATATTCAGTACCCCGCGTGATTTTCCATAGTTAGCAAATTCAATCGTATCGTTGCATGAATTTCTTCGTCATTTAATTTGCAATTGCATGTATAACCTGTGATAATCCCATGCTCGTTTCGCGATACATCTAACTATTTTTCCTTTCGGAGGCTATATCGGGAAATGATGATACGATTGGGTCAACATTTACACGATGCTCTATAATCATCGATCATTTGTTCGATACGATTGGTGCCGTCTAAATAAACAATGTATGCATTTGCATCGCACCGACGCGACAGCCCAACGATCCATTCATCTCATTGTCCGCGCATACATGCCGACACATCCGGTTTCCTAATGAACGTCGGAGATCGCGGATGTCGCATTGGCAACCGATATTCGAGAATTAATTTAGAACCTGTCCGTGGGATTCATTTTCTCCCATCGGGATCTCCGTGCAACAAAATAATGCGGCCGATTTTCTCTCTTGCGTATACAGTCCCTGCTCACTTTAGTAGACTCACCTAAAGAATTGGTGCTTTTTGAAATCCTATAAGGAATTCAACGCTGTTTTCAACCTATGGGGTAATGATTTCGTACTACAAGGTTGCCTTATGGGTTGCCTATCCAAGTGTAAAATTTT
The DNA here is from genome assembly GCA_933228785.1 of Lasioglossum pauxillum. Taxonomy (NCBI): domain Eukaryota; kingdom Metazoa; phylum Arthropoda; class Insecta; order Hymenoptera; family Halictidae; genus Lasioglossum; species Lasioglossum pauxillum. The sequence goes on along the minus strand of OW121702.1, from coordinate 28,774,709 downwards.
CTTGCAAGAGCAAAAAATCCCTCTTTTACCATGGCCCGGCAACTCACCGGACATGAATCCAATTGAAAATGTCCGGAGTGCCTGAAAAGAGAACTGGCCAAAGAAAATATAACAACAAACACCAAGTTGATAGAGAGAATAATCTATACCATAACGCATAAAAAAAATTGCACAAACTTGCATAGATAACATGTCCAGAAGAGTTGAGGCTTTAAGAGCAGCTAAGGGCGGATTAACAAAATATTAGTGTTTTAAGAATTATATTGATCTATTTGTGTTTGTATCCATTGTTTTTGTAAAATAAATATATGGAAAATAAATTGGTCATCATTAAGTAATATTTGCATAAGGCTACTATACCCATTATTCATGGTAAAACTAAAAATATCATGATTATAGAGGTGAGTCTAATAAAGTGAGCAGGGACTGTACGTCTCGAAAGAGACACGCATAAAATAAATACACTCCTCAAAAGAATTAAGGGATCACTTGTGCGAACCCGAAAAATTGGCCCAACATTGCGTGATCATAAACTCCGTCAACAATTGCTGTATCGATATCGTTAAAGAATGGTTTGAAAGCCTGAAACCTCTAGTTTCAGATGCTCTGTTTCAAATTGTTGCTATATTGGTTTTTTACCAGTTCGATTTATGACCAGATCAAGAAAAACCATACTGTTCAAAATTTCAACCCTGTATTTCGATCGGGAGGGTAGTTATGGGGTAAAATCTTTTACAAAGTTATAGCGAGATGAAGACAACATTGACGGTTAACAACAATTTTGTGCAACTTTGGCACATCACATGGGGAGCAACAAATTTTTTTGATAAATCGCGTTGATGTAATTTGGAAGGGCTATCTTTCCTGTGTAAATTGTGTGGTTGTTGAATATTGTGCGATTTTTTCTATTCATTCGAGTTATTCAACATTGAAGTAAACATAGGCTTTTTAACTTTAACTGGCTCCAGAAAGCGAAAAAATTATCGTAGAATCTTGTGCAAAAAAGCAATAGAAAGAGCGTTTCTTTCTCTTCAAGGCACTTTTTCTGTTTTTTTTCAATTTCATTAACATTTCGATATACCAGGTGTTCCTGAAAATGCTTAAAAAATGCACAATTTCCATTTTTGCTTTAGCTCGCTATATCTCGGCGAGAAATGATCGTAATACCATGATCCGAACGTCAGATTGAAGCAGAGATTCTGCCGATTCGATTGAGTACCCATGAACTCGAAGCGACATTGTTTTACCTATGGCAGCTGTGTTTGAAGTTAGTGCTTCGCAGAAATTAGCGCGCCACGTACACCGACTGCCTGACATCTGTGAATACGCTACCGCCGCGCCGGCCCACTGTGGAAAATTTGGACCAAACTCGATTTAAAATCAAAGAACTTTCGATAGAAATGAGGTTAGAGCAACAACAAAATCGATTTCTTGCAAAATCCTAAGGTCGTAGACAACAAAATGCAAACGAATCTCCCCGAGGCTTTTACGTTTATATGTGGATTTACTGTAACAGTAAAAAAAATTCGAAAACAGTTTGTTTTCATGGCGAAATTGAGGTCACCTTGGGTTTTACAAATAGGAACACATCTTTTCTTTTTACAGGATGTCTGTATCTGTATGTATATTATATTTAGAGTACTTTTCATAAGAAACAAAATAAATATATTGATTTCAAACATACCACGAGTATGTCTTATAAGAACCAACATAAAATACATGTATTAATTTTAGATACAAAGAAATGCATGTACTAAAAAACAACATAGAATGAAAATATTAATTTCAAGTGTACAACAAATACGTTTAATAAACAACTAAATAAATACGTTTGAAACATATGTACAATACATTGATAAATTTTGACATAATTATTTAACTTTATATTCAAACGATCGAATATTATGTTACTCATTCTCGTAAGCTTATCATGTTTGTCCATCAATACAACACGCGATTTCATATAGCTATACATAATGAACATATTCGTGAAAATAGAATGGAGATAAAAAATTGTTCAATATCATAAAGAAGGAAAACTATGGCCACTTGAAGGACATGAGACACCGAAAATACTTTGAGTTATTGTGCGACTACGTTGCCGCTTCCGGCTAACTTCTAATTGTATCGCGCATTGTCTCCGTGGTGCTGCAATTCTCGAAGAATGCGAACTGAGAGAGAGACATACGGGCAAGCTTGTTGATACAATTTCTTGGCACTTGTTCCAATAGGTCCTATGCCGACATCGAAATTTCTAAACGTAGTACCTTTTACTATAACTTACGTCTGCTCCGTCTCAACACGCAAACCAGTGGCAACGTCTGTCGACGATCTTCTCGATTATAACACGGGGAACATTTTATTTTCACGAGCTCCTTGACAGTAAAACTGCGGGCCAAATTGATATACGCAACGATGCGTTACAGATGCCTCATTTGACGATTATTCAAATTCCAGAAATAATACTCTGATTTTAGAAGACCGGATAATGGCATAATCCAGCGGTTTCCAACCTTCATGCTACTGCGCCTCCCTAAAAAAAATGTGTCTTCCGCGCCTCCCTATTTTTTAATAGATATGATGATATGGACACGTTTTAAATAATAATAACTTTATTATAAAAAAATACTGGCGCAAAAACTATTTTGGCTCCTCCCCTGGGGGCCGCGCAACCCAGGTTGGAAACCGCTGGCATAACTAAGTGAGTAGATTTATTCCAAGAACTACTGTGGCGGCCAAAATAATAGAGCCACCTATAGCAGAGTCAAAATGGTCGACTCTTTCTTCAGTTGCCCGTAATCCTACATGTGGCGCATGTATCGGTCATCGTCAGTATGTCTGAAATTGTGAATCAAGACGCTATTATTTCGTCAACAAGGTGTAGATACAGGGCCGGCGCGAGGCAGGTTCAGCGCGTTCGCCGGAACCCGGCCTCGCGTTTTGAAAGGACCCGCGGTCTACGAAAGCTCATCAGACATTTTGCAGGACCCCCAGTATAGTAGATTGAATATTCGAGTGTGTGTGCAAAATGCAATCGCATAATCCACTAATCGATGACAACTTGCTGCACACTGACATGAGTGCAAGATTTTCTCTCTCGAGTTTGCATTGAAATATTTCGTTGTAGCGTGTTGCAGACGTTAACATTAAATGTTGACATCGAACGTTGACACGTCTGCAACACGGGTGCAGAGAACATTAGGTGTTAAGGAAATTACCCAATTAGAAAACACCGATTTTGATTAACTTTTTACAGAATGATGATACCATAAGCAGATGCAGGACATTTTTTTAGTACCGATGATTCAAAATTCAGTGTGACTCCATTAAGTCCTTATATCCTGAAAACTATTTCAGATAAAAAAATCCGAACGCTTTCAGAGAAATGTACTTTTTACGAGAAATTAAACTATATCAATAGTTTTTTGCGAAAGTCATATATAATTACAAATTTTATACTTTCATTGAATTTTTTACCCCTTGAAAGCGAATTATGGATGCGAAAAAATATGACTTGCATTTCTTTAAGGTACCAATATTCTATAAAAATGTCAGTAAAATCGGTGTCTTCAAGTTGGGTAATGTCCCATGTAAGTGAGCGCGATGACCACGGTGTGGCGTTACAAATAATGTTAACTACGCCAGTAATCGTGGCTTTAGCTGAACGTAGTTTCTCGTGGTTGAAACTAATAAAAAATTATCTTCGATCATCAATACGCCAAGACCAATTTACGATTTAGATAAGACCGATCTCTGGCTATTCTTTCAATAGAAAGCGAAGTAGCAAACTCAATCAACTGATCGAAGATTTTGCGGCGGAAAAAGCGAGAAAAGTTATGTAATATTTATCTTACAAAAAATATATGTAATAACATATTTGGAATGTGTATTCTGACCCCGCACAATTTTTGAACCGGGCCCCGCAAAAGGTCACGCCGGCCCTGTGTAGATATCATTATTTCTAATGAAAATACGCGCTGTAATGAAATGTTATTGTTATTCAACTTAGTTTGCTGACCGGCTCTATTGTTTTGACCGCCACTGTAGGTAATACATACAGGGTGGATCACCGCATATTACCACTTCGATTTACATGACTATTGTTATTCGTATCGGAAATTGGTTCACGTAGGTTTGAATGGTATTAAGACGGGCACATTCTGACACGTTAATAGTTCCTTTGTAGATGGACGCGTACAGGACATACGAGATGGTCATTAACTTTTTCTAAATGGAGACATATTTTTTATTGCACCACTTAATGCATTGTGATATTCTTTACGGGAAAGTGTTAACCTACTTATGTGAAAAAATCATTTTTTTCAGAGATATGAAAGATTCGATGCGACGATTATTTACATTTACAGTCCGCGACAAAAAGATAGCACACTATCCAATTTTGTTAATTTTCGCAGAGATAATTGAATAACTACAGATCTCGTATTATGTAGGAATACACCCTGTAGAGTGTCTCACCCGATTTTGACATCTTGATTTTCTCAGTATTGTTACTCGTAACAAAAAATGTTTCAGTGTAGGCTTGAATAGTATCGAGTGGAGCATAGTCTGATGTTATTAGTTTTTTCGCGAATGGACACATAAAGGTCGTATAAAGGTCAACTTTGATTTTTTAAATGGAATTATATATATTTTTTTTAATACATCAATCAATGCAGCTGGACATTCGTTATAAAAAAGTACTCACCTGTGTATGTCGAAAAGTTGGTTGTTCAGGAGATATTCCAATTTAAGTAATTCTAAAACACCATTATTGTCGTACTAAGACGTTACGGTTTATTATAGATTACCTCGTGAGGGTCAACTTCATTTTTTTTTAATGGTATGAGGTGCTTGTACATCCGTTCAGTCAGTGGTCCATCGGTTAGTCCAACGTTGGTAAACAGAGCTAACGCCCCTAGTGCGTTAATAATAATGTCTTAAGAATTTAAATAATTTAAATTGAAATATCTCCTGAACTACTAACTTTTCGACATACATACGTTAGAAATTTTTTACAACGAATATACAGCTGCATCGATTGATATACTAAAACTCATTGCATTACAAAAAAAAACGTTGACCTATACAGGGGTTTCGTCTAAAACAGGACACCTCATCACAATAATCTGAAGAGATATTTAGGTGTACTGTTTTAGACGAAACAGCCTGTATATTCAAGCCCCCACTTAAAAATTTTTTGCTACGAGTAAGTATAGCGAAAAAATCAAGATGTCAAAATCTTATCTGTGCACGGTAAATGCTTGTTTTCTGTCTATAAGTTTTGCGGTTAAGTCGAAAACGTACACAGTAGTGCTGACTGCTGCGTCAAAATGATAGCACAAAGTCACATTTGTGTGTTTCCAGTTCGCGTCAAGACGTCAAAGTGTTCAGGTCGGCAAGTATTTAATATTGTGCGTCTTCTAGAATTGAAATATTGTGAAATTTTCAACAATATGGAAAAAGGCGGCTGCTCTTTACTTTACCAGACTCAAAATTTGTGCTATAAAATATTATGTATTTGGTATGTAATCCAGTAGATATGTACCCAAGACGGCTGCAGATCGAAGTTTCGATCCTGTAGGATCAATGGTTGAGGAGTTATGTTTGCTTGAAGTTGAGCAATCTGCAGTGCTTTTGACAGGTAAGGGTGTCGCCATATTGGTTTATAGTGACGGTCGCGCGCCGCTTACCGAGTTCGTTGGTGACTAGGTCGGGGGGGGAGGGTAAGCGACTCGCGATCGTCATTACAAAATAATATGGCGGCACCCTTACCTGTCAAAAATACTGCAGATTCCTCAACTTTAAGCAAGCATAACTCTGGAACCATTGATCCTACAGGATCGAAACTTCGATCTGCAGCCACCCGGGTACAAATCTACTGGATTACATACCAAATATATCATAATTTATAGGAGAAAGGCACAAATTTTGAGTCCGGTGAAGTAATGTTTACCCAAAAAAAACTGCTTGCAGTTTTAAGAACTGCATCAAATTCTGCTGCTGCTGCAAGAGAAAATGCAGCAAAAGCTGGAGTAAATACTAATTGTAAGATAGGTTATGTAGAACGTATTATAAAAGACGGCAAAAATTAATGCGTAAACCACCGCTAACTAAACAACACAAAGAAGCTCGTTTACAATTTTCTGAGAAGTATGTTCATTAGGAAGGAAAAATGGCGAAAAGTTATCTTTCATGATCAAAAGAGATTTACGTTAGATGGACCCGATGGCTATCGTTGTTATTTCCACGATTTGTTATAGAACAAAAAATTTTATGCAGTCGACAATTCGGTGATGGTCGAGTAATGGTGTGGGCGGGAATTGGGTACTATGGAAACACGGAAATTAAGTATATAAGTAAAAAATGAATAGTGCAAAGTTCATTACTTTAATCGACGAACAGTTAAAGAGACATACCGCGACCAAGCGTATACCAAGTGTTCATACCGCGAAGATTGTAAAAGAATATTTTACACGGGAAAATATTAACCCTTAGCACTCGAGTGGTGAGCCAGAGTCACCACCAGAAATTGCGATACCATTATTCAAAATATTGTTTACAGTATTAAATATCTTGGTGGCTAATCACTTACTAAACATTTAAGTATTGTATGAAGTGTTATATCAATTTCATATCCATAAAATGAAAAAAAATTATATAGATTGGAATTATTCTGGGTCGGAAGATATGTTTCATTTTCGAGTTAGAATAGCTCCGAGTGCAAAGGGTTAAAATTTTGGAGGGGCCAGCCAGGTCTCCAGATTTTAATATTATAGACAATTGTTGGGCCCATTTAGCCAAATCGGTATGTGCCGGCGGAAGACAATTTCGAACCCTCGACGAATTAAAAACCCGTATTGAACGAAACTGGGTATCGTTAAGCAGAAATGTGGTCAAAAAATTATATAAATCTCTACCGACACGTTTATTCCAAGTTATACAAACAAAGCGGGCGGAGTTACAAACAAGGCGGAGTTACAAAATATTAAGACATTACTTTTTTATACACATACTTTATTTTTTAGTTATTTTAAGAAATGTGTGCTATCTTTCTGACGCATCGATTTATTCGTTTAATGTTACATATTTTCCAATAAAGTTGTTTCTTCTCGTAATAAATGCATAGGAACATATTGAAATACATTTTTATTCTTATTACACGGTGTCCAGGTCACAAACAATCACCACAAATACTACTTGGAAAGCTAAAAAACCATTTATCTGTATAATGTGCTATCTTTCATAATATCCGCAAACAGTTACTCTCTCCAATCCTCTACACGTGCACCCAAAAAAGTGTTATTAACGTCAGAATGTGCCCTACGCGAACCAATTCCGCTACGAATAATAATAGTCATGTAAATCGAACTGGTAATATGTGGTGACCATCCTGTATGTATACCAGGTATGTTTTATTTTGTTGTCAAGACTCGAGCAACAAAGTGGAAAATTTTCTAATATTATTATTTTCTAATTTTCTATTATTACCTAATGCCAATGGTTTTTGTATCCCTTTGGATTACTCCAGCAGCTTTTATAAAGAACTTAACAAATTGTTTACGCTGAAATTGTCAGAGCACTGTCCTACTCTTCATTGGTAGACACCAGAGGTGGGCATTATTTGGCGAAAAAAATATTTGAAATACTATTTAATATTTTAGATTTTATTTTGCTTAAAGAAAATAGTATTTTATTTGAACAATCTGAACCTCGAAATAAAATATTTCTACTTGAACAATCTGAACCTCAAAATAAAATATTTCTATTTAAACAGTTTCATCCAAAAAATAAAATATTTCTATTTTTATAGTCTGAAATACAAAGTAAAATATTTCTATTTTAATAATCTGAAACACAAAATAGAATATTTTATTTTTTGCGTCGTTACACCTAATACTTTCAGAAATCGCATTACTTATTTAATATTTCTTATTTAGCAATAATTTAAAGAAGAAATGGTACTTACTATAAGAAACTATATAATTTACCACATTTTCGTTTTATTTTTTTGTTTGACTGCTGCTATAATTAACAAGGTTCAATAATATAACAAGGTGCAGCGGTCCAAATTGGAATCTGTCGGGGTGCTCCTTCAAGGACACAGAATTAGTTCAACAAAGCTCAAAAGTCTCTTAACTGGGGCAGAGGACGGAATAACTGTGTTGTACTTAAAAAATATTGTTTTCATGTATTTGTACTTTGCAATACTTTCAATTCGTGTATCACTATCGCTCAAATATTGAAATAATTCTAATTCTGCAATGTTTTTATGACTGATATAATTTGTTTCTTTTTCCATAAAGGAAAAAAGTCGTACTTCTTTGTTTTGTGAAAGTAATTGAGGTCGTGAGTCTGAATCTGGATTTGCTATCTGTTTCAAAGCATTTGATAAAAGTACGTTTTTCTTCATTTAAGTCTTTCGGAATCCATCGTAATTTCCATTTTGGATGGCTAACAATAGCAATTATAATATATAGTCGCTTGCGTGTTCAAAAAAATCGAATAAATCACGAAATCGAAATTTTAAACTCGATAGCAAATGAAGTTTCAAAGGTTCGCAATATCTATTGAATGCGAACCATTATGTTGAGCAGTAATATTTAAAGTTGAAATTGAAAATAAAGACAAGGTCCAAATATTTTCAATATTCTTAAAATAAAATACTATTTTCAAAAATTACTACATCAAATAAAATATTTTATTTTCAAAAATTACTGCATCAAACAAAATATTTTATTTTCAAAAATTACTGCATCAAATGAAATATCTTATTTTCAAAGTTGTACAGATACTGTAAAATAAACGGGATTATTTACTATTTACTATTTAAGATACTATTTCCCCAGCTCTGGTAGTCACATACGTTCGAATTTCGAACGTGCTCATTAATAATAATTTAAGGATCTTTGCGATAAAATGCTGGAGCACTTGACCGTAACAGTTCACAAACCATTTAGTCTGTACCAAAGTATCGATAAGACATTGTTTACGAGACCCTTGAAAAGGTACCTTCGATAGTGGGAGGACAATGATGGGGTTTTAAAAATTCCTCGAACGTTGGAAACCTCGCAGGGATTTTAGAGACTCTAAAAATCGTAAGATCGTTTAGGTTTAGAATGTTTTCAGAGACTCTAAAAAAACTCTAGGGTCTCTCACAGGGTTTTTAAAGACTCTGAAAGCTGCAGGAGCTCTCGCAGGGACTTTAATGCCTCTGAAAACGATAGAAACTCGCAGAGAGGATTCGCAAATGGAACAGAAAGCTTCAAGGCCTACGCGAAGACTGTTGTCTATCGCCAAACAGAACATGTTAAATTTAACACTCTGCGGGTTAAAAATATTTTAGGTCGAACTAAAAATCTGAAAATTTGTATACAGGCTAATGTGCTTAACCCTTTGCACTCCTTTGTCGAGTATGACTCAATATTAGAGAAAGAGAAATGTCTATAAAACGGGTTTTTATATGTTTGGGCTCTTCCTTTATTTATGCAATTGTCATATTTTTTTAGTTAAAAACAAATATAAGTTCCACAAATATAAATTGGAACAAAGTTTCAGAGCCATATTTAACGTAATTAGTAAAACAAATTGTTCAAAATAAGTAGCAGACGAGAAACTGTCCTTTGAAGAAAATTTTAAATAAAACACTTAAAATAGTAGGGAATTGTTCGCAACAAAATTAAAGAACAATTCGGAGTGCAAAGGTTAAGCCAGAAAAAATAATATTTTCCATTCGAGACGTTCCACCTGACTTGTGGGTCACTGTGTGGCTCTATTATATTATATTATATCAATTATGATCCCCTAAACAAGTATCCACATTTAACCACACAATAGTTTTACAAAAAAATTTTGATAAAACATTTATTCAGGTTTGTACCAATGCTCGCAATGTTTTTTGAAAGAATCCGATCATTTTACAATATATATTTTATTTTTCGTTTAAAGATTTGGTATCTTCTCAAATATGATGGTAACTTCACTTCAACCCATAAGTAGTAGTAGTAGTAGTAGTAGTAGTCGTGTTTATTGCCGGGGAGGGGGGTTCGGCCGCCCCTCGCTTCCTTAGGGCACACCGGTTTTTAAACACCAGTTTCACAATTGGCGCTGCCGGCACTCGGCCCTTTAGCGGGTTGCAATTGTCCTCGTTTTTCAGCCGTCCCCTCTGTTTTATTCGGCCCGGGCCATTTTCAGAGTCGTCGACTTACTAGACGGGTCGGTCGTCATTGATGAGCGGGCCATGCTACCTAATTTTTTGAGTTTTTGAGCTGTTTTACGGCTCGGTGTGAACGTCGGGCCCCCTCACCTTCAGACCTGCAGGGTGTCTCGCCTGCCCTTTTAGACTCCCCCCCCCCCTTCACCATATTTTCATGTCGAATGTGTCAAGTTTTGAACCCGTCCCTACACTGTTTCCGGATAGTCCAGAAACTTACCCACACCCTCCCCTAGGGCTATTCCACACCCTCTAGGGCTAATCCCTCCCCGCCTATGCTGTGAGTCTATTGGGAGTACAAAATGCAAGGGACCGCGTATTGTTTTCTTTGACCATTGGGAAGAAGTTACTGCTACTTCGGATCCAATCCGACTTCATCGAAATCTCGGCTGGGCCGAGATATCAATTCCATTCGGTCTTCACCTGCCGACCTACTTCGCGATGGGGTTGAGAAGGAAGGGTTCACCAACTTCACCGAAATCTGTCTCCTGAGAGATTTGATATCAGGTTCATCGGGATCTTCCTTCTTGGGTGGGCTTGACACATCCTAGAAAATATGGCTGATTGTTCGGATGTGACCACCATCCTCGGTTCTGGTCGGTGTTCAGCTATTAGCTCCGTCCACCAGGCCTTTCCCTTAAAGGTTTCAATTGATGTGCCGTTTGCGTTTTTGATTCCGTTTTTTGTAGAGTCCATGCCCAGTTTCTCCTCAGTAGTACCATTTGTTCGCTGACCACCCCCTTTCCTTACTCTTATCCCCCAAACAGAGGAGATAGAGCCGGCGGGTACCTTTATGAGGCGGGATGGCCAACTTGGGCTCCCAATAGTTTACCGATTCCCTGGATAAAGGGGAAATCGTTGCCATTGGTTGCCCCATGACCCCGACAGTAGGCACTGAGCCCGTAGCAGGAGAAAAAACCACCTTGGAAATTTATGCCACCCCGGGAATCGAACACCCTGACCTTCCTGCTACGAATCAGACACTCTACCACCTGAGCCACTGACCCGCCCAACTCATAAGTAACTGACTAAACCAATCAACCGACTATAAAAGTCGGAACAATGAAAGTGAGAGCCATAAACAAAGTTCAAAATAGCCGGATAAGATGATAATCAAAAATGTGTCATTCGATAGGGCACCAAGAAAAACCATACTGTTCAAAATTTCAACCCTGTATTTCGATCGGGAGGGTAGTTATGGGGTAAAATCGAAAAATCAGTTTTTGGCCTATTTTCTCTAGTTAATGACGTTTAGAAATTCTGAGAAAAACTCTGACACATGTCAAAAACCTAAATACATACTTTGCAATTGGTTTCAGATTTTTAAAGTGAAAATCCTGCTTGTAAAAAATCAAAAACCTTAAAAAAATCAAGTAAATGCAGATTTCACATGGAAGTTCTAGAGCGACAACATTTCTATTTTTACAGTAGCGATATATTGTTATAGGTATTTTGCTTTTGGTTAGGTGCGCCGTTGTTAAAAAAAATTAAAAACCGATTTTTTCGACGTTTTTTCCGCGAAGAACTAAACTAACCTTAAAATTATTACATTCTATTTATTCTGTAAGTACTATTTATTATTATTGGCCTTCAAAAAATGCATTCGTGTATATAGTGTTGATTATATTTAACGAAAACACGGAGAGGTTTAATTGGTAGATCCCAAATTAAGAATTCGTATGCTTAATCGATGGACAATGGCTGACACGGTGAACCATGTTCATTAGCAAGACGCGAGGAACAGATTGAAATCGCAATCAAGCATGCAGAAAGTTAAAGAACGATTTCGATCGTAATTGTTTGTCTATAGACAAACAAATTTCTCAATGGCAACACGTTATTTACATACCCGGACATTGCACATGCCAGCCTATCACTCCACGTGTATACATATAGCTCGTCACATAAATTCGCTGCTTCCGTGGAGATTCGTATTTCTGTACATACACCGGTGATCCAGATACACTCTCGCGGACAATAATCCTTCAAATCATAAATGTCAAAACTTGACCATCGAATGACCTGGTTTCAAGTAACCGAGCCGATACGTTTGCAGTGTCTCATTGTGGTTTAAAAGTCAGTTTTAGCGCGAATAAATTAAAAATACCAACTAACGTAAATCTGTTAAAATTTATACTTGTATGATAGTTTGATATGTATACTACAATAACAAAAGCAAAATTAGTAAATCACATCACCGTATTATTGTTGGCAAGACTGTCAACATTCCAGTAACCACATTTTGTTTTTCTGCGTTAGTCAATTGCTACAAATTATAACCTCAAAATATCGAGTTCTTTCTTGAAGTGTGCATAAATTGTGTTAGTATCTTGTTATATATGATATTATCAGTATGGCTATAACTGGAAATGGTATGTTTACGTTTCCTTCACACACTTTATGATATATTTTATGAACTGATACTTTGTAAGAAAAATTATTAGAATGTCATAAGTTTTACAAAATTTGCACGCATTTGCACGCGTTGCGAAGTATTTAATTTGAAAGCTTACTTCATCTCCATAAACGGCAAAGAGAAAACGCGATCCCCGCAATCCCATTATCATTTTATTTTAATATTTTAGTAAACGTATCTACGATCACCCGCTTAGAGTTGTTCGAAGAATGGTTCAAATTGAAGAATTTGAAACGAAAGGATTGCGTTAGTGGATTACTATTTAGAGGCTATTTTTACCAGAAGTAATGTGAGCGGACACAATATTGAAGGAATTTTAGAGAACTTTATCGAAAATATTGAGAAACGTTGGAAAATAGGCAATAATTATACAGATAGATTTCTGTCAGGAAACAAGACTTGGTTAGGTTACAATCGACCATAGTATTCCCCTTTAATGAGATTGACATTCACGAACTTGAACCCGCAAGAGTTGAAAGGCCATTAAAAAATTTTAATGAATGTAGCATTAGATTAATAATTATTACATTAATAAACAAGTAGTCAGTATTGTAAATTATGTCTTATTTACTTTACTCAAATATTTAAAAGTAATTTTTACATAAAGTGTCAATTTTTTCCTCGCACAATAATTAATTCGCACTAAAACTCACTTCTAGACCACTGTGTGCTTGTTAAAAACAAAAGGAAACGTCGCGTCGTCGGTTTTCTACGCTGAGATATACAATTTAATTTAATATGAATACAGGGTGTCCCAAAATTCCTGAACATCCCGGAAATGGGAGGTTCCTGAGACCATTTCGGGGAAGTTCAGGCATGTACAGTCGGTGTAGTTTTGTTTTTCTTTGAGTTGCCGCTACGCGGCGCTGTGTGTATATTCACTTTTTTCTTTTTACACAGTCTTGATAGTTTCAGTTCGTTTTGTTTCTGCTTCTTGAAAGTTTGTATTAGACACCATGCAAATTAATCAGTTATTATTGAATGCATCCTGGATGGTTATTAATTGTTATAACTTAAATTCATCATTGATCTTAACGAGAAGGTCAAAAATTATGTATTATGTATCAAAATGATGTAAAATTATGTAAGTTCAAAATTATGAACGGTAATTGTTTTCCGAAAAACGTCAGAATCTCGTCAGATCTTCAACTCGTCACCGAGATTAGTACAAAAACGTCTTAAAGTTGGACACTCAAACGTCTTAAAGATGTCCCGAATGTGCTACAAACGTCTTCCAAACGTCTCCTGAACGTCTCTCTTGCGTAAGAAAAGGGTACCTCCTAAAGATGTCTATAAGAGGTCTGTTTGACGTCTAAAAGACGTACGGGAGACGTTCGTAAAACATTCGGGAGGTCTTTAAGATGTCCCTAAGAAGTCTTAAGGGTGCATAAATGTTACTCAAAATGAAAGAAGGGAAGAGTAAAAATAGATTTCAACAAAAACGAGTTTAAGGTTAAACTAATAAATATGTAGCTTTATTAGAAGAACGCAAAAATAATACAACTTAAAATTACAATAAAAATTGAAATTGAAGTTGAAGTGGAAGTGGAAGTTCAAATTGAAGTTGAAGTTGAATTTGAAATTGAAATTGAAACAAAAACACTAACTCGAACAAGTAATACTGCAATGCTAATACTGCTATATTATACGTTTATATGTAAAACAACACTCTTTATGGTCTTAAAGACGTCTTTTTAGGACGTAAGACTTTCACCTAAAATAAACGTAAAATGGACGTCTTTAAGACGTCGTGTGCTATAGATTCTTCTATTAAAATCGTGAAAGAAAAATATTGTTACTTTCGATAGATACTTTTCATTTCGAATAAAGATCCGCGATTTATTCAATTTCTATATAATTCCATTATCAAAACGCGAAATTTAACGATCGACCGGTTGTTATATCTACAACCAGCTTTTGGTAATTGTAACTGTTGGTATTGTCTAACTAACCAATTATATTAAACTGTGGTCTGATGCTCGCAGTACGTTAATAATACACAACAGAACACAAGGCATTAATTATAAATAAACATTTGTTACGTGTAGCAATTAATAATCCACTATTTTTATTCATTGTAAACCCTGACTATACTATTTAGTAATGTTCCCCTAGGTTTGCTTTCTCAATCGAACAATGCGAATTAGTCTATTTTTAATTAATGCGCATTAGCGTTTAATTTAGGAATTGGTGAAGTGTATACTTAAAATTAGACACTACGCTACCTATGAGAAGTTTCTGTATAACGAGCAGAACATAATACTGTCGTTCACTGTGACGAAGATCATATTTTAATGGAATTCCGTGTGTTTTTAAAATTTCGAAATGAGTTTCTTTTATAAACGATAGATTCTAACATCTCACTAGAAACAGTTAATTTAATCAACTGTATCATCGCTTCTATCATTATTATTTATGCTACAAATGGAATCGTGAAAATTATAGCCTTTCACGGCTGTGTGTGTAATCTATTATAATAAAATTTAAATATAATTAATAAACCCTCCACCCCGTCATAACGATCAGATTTATACATTCATTGCAGAAAAGTTTAAAGATCTGGTTAAGGATGTCCTGAAGGTACAATGGGAAACAAAAGTACAAGAAATTCGAAATCCATCAATATATTGGCAGTGAAAGCCATTCATGAGTATATTTTGCATTAAAAAAATAGATTAATTTAAAAAGCTTTCGTTTAATTAGTGAATTTCATGTTATATTTATTTTTCATCAAATTGTTTTCATATTATAAAAAATTGTAAGTGACTTGTTTTGCGAATAATTTTACCCTCTGATTGTAGCTATATTCAGTGGTCTACACAATTGTCGCGTTTCCATTCCATGCTAGTGAGAAGGACAACACGATAAATTTGACGTTTTGTAACAGTTTATAATTATTTGCTCTGTAACTGTTTAGTGAATCCTAATAAATTTTGGACATAATTAATTACATAATTTTTGCTATGTATAAAAACACTGGAGTTTCTAGTTGCGTTTTTTCAAGGTTTAAATAGGATTTGAAATGGAATTTTATGAATTCTCCATAAGAAAACGTGTTAAAATGTGCAAACTTTAAGTTGCTATAATTCTTAAACGGTGCAGTGAATCGAACCCAAACGTTGGTAATTGCATTAATTTAGTAAGAATTATATCTCGACTAATTTTCAAAAAATTTGTTGCGTTTTTATATACCTCCAGAACATCCTTAAGGTATTATATAGTGGCACGTCAAACTGGAGGTGTAAGTGTTTCACAATTTTTTGTCAGGTATTCTTAAAACTGAAAACAATAAGAAATTAGACTAGGGAATGAATGACCCGGTATGCAGACTACGTTGGTGGAAAATCATATTGGCGGTAAAGGGTTAAGTACAGGGTGTCCCAAATATGTCCCACTTCCTTGAAAGGGGTGATTCCCAAGGACATTTGAAATAACTTTTTCCTTTCCGATTTTGTTTCTTGGGTATACGTCTCGAAATAAGTGCGCATCAAATAAATATGCTAATTTTAAATATACAATAAATAAGTTTCGTAAGGAAAAATATAAAATAAATATTTTAGCTGTAGATATATCAGGGCGATACCTGAGGTGATTTCAAGTAATTCCTTCCTTTGCAGAAATCTTATCCACGGCTTTGTTAAAGAGTTATTAACGAAAAAGGGGGACCAATCAGAGCGCGTATACACCGGACGGATTCTGATTCGGCGATAGGTTCCGCCACAGCCAACTCTAGTAAATACTAGCCGTGCTGAATAGTGCTGAACAACGTGGCAATACCACTTGTGGCGATCGGGAGTCCCATTTTCAATAATGAGAGTCTTGTCTTTGGAATTATCATTAACGGTTTTTTTCCATAGAAAATAATGTTAAAATACACAATTCTTGATTAATTATGTATAAGCAATATATAAATATTACAACTATGATAAGTAGAGGTGATATTAAAGTATACGAATATTTACCCAGATAGCATACGACGTCTTAAAGACGTCCATTTTACGTCTATTTCAAGTCTGAAAGTCTTGTATCCTTAGAAGATTCTTTAACGTTTACCATAAATAATGCGGTTTTTATATACCCATAACCTAGCAGTATTAACATTGGTATTATTTGTCCGAGTTAGTGTTTTTGCTTCAATTTCAATTTCAACTCTTCAATTTTTCAAATTTCAATTTCAACATCAATTTCAATTCTTCGATTTCAACTTCAATTTTTCCATTTCAACTTTGTCTTCAATTTCCATTTCAACTCTTCGAATCCAACTACAATTTTGACCTCAATTTCAACTTCAATTTCAACTCTTCAATTTTTCAAATTTCAATTTCAATTCTTCAATTTTGCATATTTCAATTTCATCTCTTCAATTTTTCAAATTTCAATTTCAACTTCAATTTTGACTTCAATTTCAACTTCAATTTCCATTTCAACTCTTCGATGTCAACTTCAATCTTTCAATTTCAACTCTTGAATTTTTCGAATTTCAACTTCAATTTCCATTTCAACTTCTAAATCCATTCCAACTTCAATTTCCATTTCAACTTCAATTTGCATTTCAACTTCAATTTTTCAATTTCATCTTCGACTTCCATTTCAACTCTTCAATTTTTCAAATTTCAATTTTGACTTCAATTTCAACTCTTCAATTTTTCAAATTTCAATTTCCATTTCAACTTCAATTCCAACTTCAATTTTTCAATTTCATCTGCGACTTCAATTTCCATTTCAACTCTTCGATTTCAACTTCAACTCGTCAATTTCAACTTCAATTTTTATTATTTTTATAGTGATTTAATTGCAATTGTTATTTTTATTACACTTTTTATGTCAATTCCACATGCGTTCTTCTGATAAAGCTGGGTTTAACTTTAAACTCGTTTTTGTCGAAATTTATTTTTACTCTTCCCTTCTTTTAATTGAATTAACATTTATGGACCTTTAAGACTTCTTAGGGACGTCTTGAAGACCTCCCGAATGTCGTACGATGGTCTAATGAACGCCTTCTAGACGCCAATCAGACGTCTTAGAGACGTACTGTTTTCTAACACAAGACGTTCAGGAGACGTTGGGTAGACGTTCGTAGGACATTCGGGGCATCTTTAAGACGTCTGAATGTCCAACTGCAGACGTCTTTCAAACATCTTTGTGCTTTCTGGGTATAAATACATTTATCACATACATTTTGTAGACTCTCGGAATAGTTTGGTGTTGTGATATGTATACATAATATTTGAAATATTTACAGTGGTTTTAAGTAAATACAAGTATGTATGAAGCAATATAAAATTATCTTTGAATTAAAATGCAACATTTGAAAATTAATGAAGAGATATATAAGTTAATAGAAACCTGAAATACCGACGTTATTATTATCACGAAGTCAAAGAGATTGAGTGAACACGTTCGAAAGAGGTTGGATAATTATTTACTGTAAGAAAAACGTTGTGCAGCTAATATATTATATAAAATCGTCTTAAAGGATAATTTTGTAATTGTTGTAAATTTCCTTACCACGCGTTATCCTTTTTTTATAAGTTTTAAATATGCATGACAGCCGGACTCTCACAGTGTTGCCATTTTTACCTTCAGCACGGCTAGTACTAGAGTAGGCTGTGGTTTGGCTAAGCGTAGCGTTGGCATTGACCAAGTCGCTTTGATTGGTTCGTATTTTTCATTAATAACTCGGCAACGAAGCCGCGGAGAGTATTTTCGCAAAGGAAAAGGTTACTTGAAATGTCCCCATGAATCGCCCGTTTCAAAGATGTAGTACATTTATGGGACTCTGTACACTACACTTTGTATATGTACATTTGTATACGTATATTCCATATTAAGGAAGCACATTACAACATAGACCCGTATAACGGGATGTATCTGTTGTGGTAGTAGGTGTGCACAGCTCTTTTAAATAATTCTTCATACATTTACTGTCTAAATAAACTGCCACATAAAATACAGTTATATAGTTCCTTGTACGTACACGTATATGTATCTTGTAGCGAACAAATGCCATAATCAACAATATTTGTTGAAAAAATTAGTTCGTTACCGTTACAGGATACTCTACAGTAATATTTCGCAAATCTGTACGTGATAGTGTACAAAATCATCTACTAATGAACGACAAATTTCGCGAGCACTCTAAGGATGCGAATACACTAGTAACCTGCGAAGTTTTTCACGAGAACGACTTGCAGATGTGTGTACACTTGTTTACCAATATTGTTAACACGTTGTTTCGTTCTGTGAGAGAAACTATCGCAAATGTGTTCAAATTGTTGGTCATTGTTTCAGAGGCGTTTAACGCAACCGTCGCTCTCGCAAGTTACTCGCTGGTGTATTGGCACTTTAAGGAGCATCATGAGAAGAAATACCTTGAAAAAATCCGTGAGGAAGGAAAACACCTCGACCTGTAACAACAGATCCCCGGCCGTCCACGCGCTCCTGCGTAAGCGGCGAGCGTGCACGCGTCAACAGCACAGTGTTCGGCTCGACAGTTCTGTCTCTCTTTCTATCTATCAGGATAGGTGGCCCGGTGAATCGATCGAAATCGGGGAAAGAGATACGTAGATCCCCGTCGTTCGTATGAATCGGCGAGAGTCGGACCAGCAAGTCGCGTCCGTTTCCCGTGAGCGTCCAGCGGTCAACTTCCGGTTCCAACTTCACGGCTGCGTGCCGGTGTCATCGATCCACCATAAATCGCCGCTGGATCACGATGATCGGTCCCGCACACGCCGCAAATCAAACGGCTACCGGATACGACCGGACCAAAAACTATGAACGATGCTACCGGCGGCTAGCGAAGAAAGTCGTGTGCCTGGAACTGTTATCCTGGGAGCGGAACGGTGAAACGAAGAGAATCATAGGAAAAATAGAGGATCAAACACCTGATCAGACTCCCCGCCACTGTCAATGAGTTTACACCTGTGGACCAACACGTTGATGAACCCTTTTTCACATACACACACGCGCGCGCGTTTGCACACAACACCAAACACGACGACCACGACGACGAGGAGGATCGCGAGCAACAACGACGACGAAGACGAAGACGACGACGACGGTGGCGGTACGAACGACCACGAGCCACCACCACCACCTCCTCCTCCTCCACCACCACCACCACCACCACCACCACCACCACCCACCACCACGACGGCGACGGCGACGTTGACGAGCGCGAGGTCGCTGGGAGACTGGACGGCACGCGACGGACCCCGAGTCACCATCGACGATGAGTCGAGTCGCTCTGACGAGGATCCTAGGACCGTCAGGCTACCCGTGAGGGGGTGGCGGCGCCGGGACGCCCGGGTGGGGATTCGTCGAGAGAGAGAGAGAGAGAGAGAGAGAGAGAGAGAGAACGAGACAGCCGAGAGAGAGAGGGACGTTAGGCGGCGGCACTTTGTCGGCGCGACGAGAGAGGGGAACGCGGATAGGGGAGGGGAAGGGACGACGGCGTCGGCGTCGACGTCGGCGTTGCTTCTTCGCCGAGGGCGTGGTCCTGATCGCCGACACTCTTTCGCGGGCCTCGAGATAGAGACCGTATCCACGATACTACTGTTCCCAGCGAAGCTCGATCTCCGCAGATCGTTCTGCTCCCTCACGAACGGGATTCTTTAGCACCTGGAACCGTTCAAATCGACACGCGTTTCTTGCGGTTGGATTTTCGGGTTGATCTTGCCGCTCAATCGAGTTGTCACTTGCCGAGCCACATAAGCTAGGTAATACAGGGTGTCAATCCGATGATACGGTCAGAACGGTAAGTTGGCAGTGTGGAGCAAGATTTGTTTAAATAAAACGCGGTTTTAGAGAACATTCGGTTTGGGAGCTCGCCAGGTTCTTTTGTGTCAGTATTTATTGGGTTCCAACATTTTAACGATTCAGTCGTGACTCATTGGAAATGTACATAACTGTGATTAAATGAGAACTAATTGTTGTAGTTTTACAGTAAGGTCGCGAAGTTGTGCACGTTTCATTCGAAATACGATAAGTAATCGTTTGAAATAACGAATTATTTAAAATATTTTATTATTTGTATTGTACGAATAACATAAAACATTTATCTTCGTTTGACGTTTAAACGAAATAAATCACTTTCAAATAATATTGTATTTCGATTACATCGTTCGAATAAAATAATAAAGAGTTTCACCTCGGGAAGAGGTTGTTGACACAATTAAATTAATTATTCAATGTAGATACAGTGATTTTTGTAGTTTATTCGATTTTATTTATTTCATTTTGTAGATTCTTGGGTACACTATAGAGTAGATAGAATTTTTGAGAGTATGAATTAGTCGGCCAAATGGAAAATGAAATGAAAAACTGTTCGGCTGTTCAAATAAACCAACATGTGATTATTTCAAATGGTATGTAGCCAAATAAGATAATATAGTATCTTAACGACTATTTTCCAAACAATTTATTTCGATAATGCCAACCCAAGCCTGCCACGATAATACTATTCCCAGCGACGCTCAATGTCCTCGGATTACTCTGATTTCTATATGTACATAAATCTCCTTCCTTTCGATCGGGTTTTCTTCGATGATTACCGCTCATTAGAACTGACACGCGTTTCTTGCGGTTGTTGCGTCGACTTGAGTCTCTGGTTGATCATGCTGCACTTGGTCGAATTGTCGCTCGTTCGGACACGCTGCGATTCTAGGTAGTACAGGGGTGCTTCGAATAAATATTTATCTAAAATAATTATTCGAATAAATCCTTTATAATCGAATATTTTATTCGCAGAATATAATTATCCATTATTCATCACATTCCTGCGATTCTGCTCTTTCGTATAATGTAAAAGTATGTATCGCGATTGACGGATCAACTAAAATTTTTGTTTGCTCTACTTTCGTAATCCACATATCAATGTGTTTTCAACTGAAGTTAGCTTTGCATTTTCATGGAAAGAACCTGTCGAATTAATCGAAGATAAGAGAAACACTACCACTGTGTAGTTGGAAAGAATAACTACTACATCAATTTTGCTTATTCAACTACTTAGTTCGCCCATTTATAAGTATAGATGGTAGATAAGTATAGATAACGTTCGCTATCTTACCCCAATCTCCCCTACAGATCCTTTAATATACAGTGAGAGTCACAAAAACAATACATATGAGATTCTACATTATATTTACAGCATACTTCGCAAAAAAAACAAAGTTGTGATGTTGTAGTAAATGGTATTTCTAGTGTCACAATCGTATATGAACACACATCTTAGTGAATTACGTTCTCAATGTTTTGTAAACAAATGCCTATCTGAACTAGGCTTGTTACGAACGCGTCAAAAGTGAATATACGCAGCAAAAGTACTTAGTTAGTCTGTCATGAACTATACTCCAGTAAAGTGGTTTTCTAGAAGCAGTAATTTCTGAGCGATCGTGTATTCGTGTAAATTTTCATCAGTGTTGATTACTTTGAAATTCTTAGTGCATAAATAGAAGTATGAGTGAAGAACGTACAGAAACTTAAGAAGACACGAGGAAACTTAATTATTGTTAAATTAAGAAACGAAGGGAAATCATTTCAAAAAATAGGGAAAACAGTAAATCGCTATCATGGAACTGCTCAGATAGCACAAAGATGTTTGAAAGACGTCTGCAGTTGGACATTCAGACGTCTTAAAGATGCCCCGAATGTCCTACGAACGTCTACCCAACGTCTCCTGAACGTCTTGTGTTAGAAAACAGTACGTCTCTAAGACGTCTGATTGGCGTCTAGAAGGCGTTCATTAGACCATCGTACGACATTCGGGAGGTCTTCAAGACGTCCCTAAGAAGTCTTAAAGATCCATAAATGTTAATTAAATTAAAAGAAGGGAAGAGTAAAAATAGATTTCGACAAAAACGAGTTTAAAGTTAGACCTAGCTTTATCAGAAGAACGCATGTGGAATTGACATAAAAAGTGTAATAAAAATAACAATTGCATTTAAATCACTATAAAAATAATAAAAATTGAAGTTGAAATTGACGAGTTGAAGTTGAAATCGAGGAATTTAAATGGAAATTTGAAGAGACGAAATTGAAGTTGAAATAGAAGAAGTTGAAATTTAAATAGAAATTGAAGTAAAAATTGAAATATTGAAGGTGAAATTGAAATTGAAATTGAAATTTGAAAAATTGAAGAGTTGAAATTGAAATCAAACTTAAAAGATTGAACTTGACATCGAAGAGTTAAAATGGAAATTTGAAGAGTTGAAATTGAAGTCAAAATTGAAAGATTGAAGGTGAAATTGAAGTTGAAATAGAAGTTGAAATTGAAGTCGAAATAGAAGGTAACATTGAAGTTGAAATGGATATTGAAGTTGAAATTGAAAGATTGCAGTTGAAATTGAATTTTGAAAAATTGAAGAGTTGAAATTGAAGTCAAAATTGAAAGATTGAACCTGACATCGAAGAGTTGAAATGGAAATTTGAAGAGTTGAAATTGAACTTGAAATTGAAGCCAAAATTGAAAGATTGAAGTTGAAATTGAAGTTGAAATTGAAATCAAAATTGAAAGAGTGAAGTTGTAATTGAAATTTGAAAAATTGAAGAGTTGAAATTGAAATTTGAAAAATTGAAGAGTTGAAATTGAAAAAGTTGTAGTTCATATTCAAGTTGGAATTGAAAAATTGAAATTGAAGACTTGAAATTGAAGAGTCAAAATTGAAGTTGAAATTCAAATTCAAGAGTTGAAACTGAAGTTGAAATTGAATTTAAAATTGAAGCAAAAACACTAACTCGAACAAATAATACCAATGTTAATACTGCTAGATTATGGGTATATAAAAACCACAGTGTTTATGGTCTTAAAGACGTAAACGTTAAAGATTCTTCTTAGGACGCAAGACTTTCAGACTTGGAATAGACGTAAAATGGACGTTTTTAAGACGTCGTATGCTATCTGGGTGTAAAAAGAATCATAGACACGTATAAAGATTCAAAAAGTGTAAAAAACTTTCCTCGTTTCGGTCGTCCGAGAAAGTGACATGAAGTAAAAAACCAATTAATTACAGGAATAGTGAAAAAAGATCCCACTACGAGTGCAGTTTCATTAGCTTACGAAATATCTGAAACACAACAAAAATCTATGAATGCGAATACAATTCGTAGATCATTAAATTCTCAAGGTATGCATGGCCGTGTACCACGCAAGAAACCAGCGATAAGTGCAAAGAATCGCATTTTGCGATTGCAATTCGCAAAAAAATTCATAATCAAACCACTCGAATTTTGGAACACCGTATTATTCACTGATAAAGGAAATTCGAAATTTTTGGAAGAAAAAGGCAACCAAAAATTTGGAGGAAAAAAATACAGAATTAGAACCGAACAATCTTGATCGCACCGTCAAGCACGGCGGTGGTAATATTATATGTATTATGGTTTGGATAGCATGGCAGCCTCTGGAGTTGGGGAATTAGCTTTTATTAACAATACGATGGATAGATTTCAATATCTAAATATTTTAAGAACAAATTTAGCTGCAAATGTTAGAAGAGTTCAGTTGGCAGATTCGTGGATCTTTCACCAAGATCGAGATCCTAAACATACAGCAAAAATTGTTAAGGATTGGTTGCAACAAAATGCTCCAAATCAACTGAATTCTCCTTCGCAATCCCCAGATCTTAAGGTAACAGAGAACTTGTGGGAAGTATTAGATTTGAACTTACACAAAATAAAAATTACGAACAAAGAAAACCTTAAAATCGAACTACTAGAAGTATGGAATAATATTTCTGTTTCAACAACACGTAAGTTGGTTGAATCCATGCCAAGACGACTAGCTGTCGTAATTGAAGCTATAAGCTATAAACCAACAAAGTATTAAATGTACCTAATTTTATTAATAATGGAAGGTAAATCATTCTTAATTAGTTGTGTGTATTCACTTTTAATTCATATTTTTACAGATCTTCAACTATGTTATGTTATATCAAAAATTATTTAGTAGATTGAATTACGTTTTCTACATTTAACACTTTACCTACCGAAAGCATATTAATAGGATTTTCAATAATTGTGCTGCATCAAAGGAAAGCATAGAAATTTCCTTTTACATTGCAATCTTAAATGAAACTATTAGATGACGTTATTGACGGTGACTTGTTAGTTCACAATGAAAATTGCTGTTGCTATTGAAGGTTCCATTAAAGAGTAGGTATTTATCCATGGTATTTATCCATGTACCATAGATTTTTCAAAATTATACAATAATCACCGGTCGGTAATGTGTTAATTACCATCAATCTACACTTTATGTTTTCCAAACAACAAATGTAACAAATATCTAATAATTGTTAAATAAATGGCGTGTTCTTGAGGTGTATACTCACTTTTGACTCTCGCTGTATGTATAGACACCCCCAAGTTCAATTTCCCGAAAATTCTTTTTGCGTGAAGAAATCGCGTAATACAAAGTAACTGCAAAATGCTTGAAAAAATGTTTTTGCGATCGCAATCGTCGTGAATTGGAAGATTGAAATCTCCGCTTTACAATGATACCATAAAAGCTGCAATAGGGAGCTGCCCCTAACAGCATGATTTGTTATTTCATAGCTAGAATCGTTGTTTGACGCACTGTATGCTGGCGTCCTCTCAATGGACGCGTTGACAGAGATGTTTGCTAAATGTTTCGTATCTTTTCTTCTTTTTCAACGAAGGGGGTGGTTTTGGTGCTCGAAATGCTATTGTAATTTCGTAATGGCTTTTGTGAATTAAACGGAGTCCAGTAAATCTGATATCGAGTAGGTGTGTAAATTATAGGTAATATCAACTGGTACGGCAGATAATATTGACATAAATTGTAGATCCTGGGTTAGATGTAATTACAGTGCTTACTCGGTGAACCTCATCCTTGCGCGCACATGTTTTCGGTACAGGTAATTTCCATATTACACGCTAGTTCCTGAACATCACGTTCGTTATATGAAATCATGTTCTAATGCAAAAAAAACAGTGTTAGCTTCTTATTTACTAACAATATTAAACTATTCAACAATCGTGTATAACTTGCGAATATTTATGCGTAATAAATAATCATCTGCATCCGTTGCAACAAAACGGAAAACACATAAGAATTTCTTTCTTTCTTCAATAACACTGTCCAACAAACTCAAACTTCCTTCCTCCTTCGTGTTCAACAACTAGGGGAGACCGAGGCTAGTTGACTAATGGGGTTAGTCGACTAATCCATTCTAATTGTAATACTTTACAGGGTGTTCATATGAAAACTTTCCAGCCGGATATCTCGAAAAGTATGAAAGATATTAAAAAAGTGTAAAACACGTGTCCAGGGATTTCGAGGGGGAAGGGGGGGGCAGTATCAGTTTTTTATTTCGGTGGCGTTTTGAAGGTCATTTGAAGGTCAACTTAGTTTTTTCAAATGGAAACCCATATTTTTTTTAGTGTGGGATCTTATTGTACGTAAAAAGACCAGCCATTTTCGTAGGATACTTTTTTTTATCCGCGCACTAGTTTCGGAGATATTTAATGAGAAGTAGAGCGAGTCATACTTATACTGCGAGAAAGTTTTTAATTGTTTCATAACTATAACAAATTTTTAAAATGTCCTCCATTGTTTTCTAAACAATAATACAGACGATTCTCAAATTCTGAACGAACATTTCTGGTTGTGTTTTATAAACAACAGACTTCAAGTGTCCCCACAGAAAGAAGTCGACTGGAGTTAAATCCGGTGATCTTGGTGACCACTCAAAAACACCTCTTCTACCGATCCATCTATGTGGGAATCGATTGTTTAACCACTGGCGAACTGGTAACGTGTAATGCGGGGGAGCACCATCATGTCGGAAGTGCAAAAGTTCTTCATTTAACAGAAAATTGCCGTTCTCATCTATTTGATTTTCAAGACTTTCTGTTATAAGTGGATCAATGATGTCGTTCAGTAAATTTCAATACAGATTGCCATTCAAATTCTCTTGAAAAAACAGAGAACCTATAATAGTATTTTCTAAAATGCCTGCCCAAACATTTATTTTTTTCGGCCACTGAGTAGTACTTTTCTCTAATAAGATGTGCATTTTCTTCACTCCAATAACGACAGTTATGACGATTTACAGTAGAACTAAAACAAATGTTTTTAATGAGGTTAGGAGTGACGTTAATCATATTTGTTAATTCCTCACAAAACTCAGTCCGCCTGTCAAAGTCATCTTCCAATAACTTTTGATGCAACTGCATTTTATAAGGATGAAACTTGTTATGTTTAAGTAATAATTTGTGCACAAGTCCCACTGATACACCAGTTACCATTGAAACTTGTCGAATTGAACTACACGATTCACAGTAAACTTCCTATAATTTCGATTTGATCAGCTGCTTTTATGAATTTTGGCTGGTATTTTTTAAATTTGTCACCGATCCTGTTCCCTTAAACTTTGCAACTAATTGTAACACGTACGTATGAGAAACATGTGTATCAGGATGTCTCTCATTAAACGTAGCAGCAGTTCGACGAGCACACTCATCAACTCCATAAATAAAAATTATTTCTACTCGTTTTTCTAAAGAATACACCATTTTATACAAATTAATTGTACTACGATATATATAGTATCTCTTATTACGGTGATTCACACTTGGCTAAGTAGTACAATGTTATATTAAAAGACAGAATACATAAACAAGAGATCAATAGAGGACAATTTTGTTTTCAAACGGTACGTGCTAGTACAACTAGAAAACATCAACGATTTACGTCAAAGAATTTTACACGATAATATGCCTCGCTCTACTTCTCATTAAATATCTCCGAAACTAGTGCGTGGATAAAAAAAGGTATCCTACAAAAATTGCTGGTCTTTTTACGTACAATAAGATCCCATAATAAAAAACATAGGTTTCCATTTGAAAAATCAAAGTTGACCTTCAAATGACCTTCAAAACGCCACCAAAATAAAAAACTGATACTGCCCCCTCCTTCCCCCTCGAAATCCCTGGACACGTGTTTTACACTTTTTTAATATCTTTCATACTTTTGGAGATATTCGGCTGGAAAGTTTTCAAATGAACACCCTGTAGAGTAGATCAGTGGTTCTTAACCTTATGTAGTCCGGGCCCGCCTCTTGAACAACATTTTATTTGCTGACCTCATCCCAACCCTAGGCGTTTTACGTAGTTCTTGAGACTTGATTTGAAACATGAAACATTTTGCACATGAAAATGATTTGAATAAACCTTTCCCTTTCTTTTTAGCAAAAATATCATTGTTGATGTCAAAATTGTTTCGCGAACCCTCAGGGTTCCGCAATATTGAAACATAAGAATGATTAGCTCAACGTGTAATGTGTTGTCGTGGCCGAAACTTGCGTGTTATACCAATAAGAATAACGAATCTAAAAACATCAATGGTAAGTAAATCTTTTGTTTCGACTATTTATCAATTTTTGTCCATTAAGTACTGCTTGATACTTTTTCATGATTTGTTTATGGAAATATGATACATTGACTATAATTTGAGGTATTTTATTTTGTCCGGTGCATCGAGATTATGTACGTGTGGCCCTTACAATGATAAAAATGTCGAACGGTACGGCTACTTGACTAACGCATAGGATCTACGTCATTCAAGAAAGATTACTTGTCCTCAGAATCAGAAGATGACACAGAATGCTTGATCTGCAATGAAACTAACACTGATAGCGTTTGTAGTGAAAACTGAGTGCAGTGCACAGTGCACAACAAATAGGCTCACGAGAAATGCATCAGATTTGGCTTAATTTTGCCTACAAATCAACATCTTTTTCACTACAGTAGATCCGTATGAACAAATAAAAATTGAAGTATTGCTAATACTAACGTATATTAATGTTTTCAGCGCACTGGTTCGATTTGATGCTACCACTTAAGCAATTTTGCAAATTACCACAAAATTTTCAACGTTTCGATCAATATTTAGACCATTTTGAAGACAAATTTTTCATATAATTGCGCCTGTAAAAATTATTAAATTAATATTTAATGTGTAATGTATGTTGCGTTCCGCACAAAAAACCAAATGGTCTGAGAAAAACAAACCTACTTGCCAAGCGAACAAATTATTTTAAACTCTTTACAACTTTATAACACATGTTGATTCCATGCCTGTCATATACGAACTGAGGACAATCGTTAGAATTTGAAGAGGCAATGAATCAGAAAACATCGATTGATCCATTGGCCAATCAATATTTGGCGGTAAATATGAACCGTGAGAAATCCAAGCAACAAGTTTCCACTGTTTGTATACCATACGAAGTTGTGGTAATTTATTAATTGACATTCAATCTACTTTTGATGTATTTTAAACCATTAACAGATTTTATTTGTTAGAAAAATTCATCATAAAACATTACTGGTTCAGTAATGTTGTGTAATATTCATGTATCTTAGGTGTTTCATATCTAAGATTTACGCTATGATGTTTAATCCTGTGTATTATTTCTAATAAATTTCTAATAAAACCCTTTGGTGTAAATTGGCTTCTTTTTCTACTATTTTGACATTCTCGAAATCAAAAGCGTGGTCAAATTCTACTGAATGCAGTGTGTTGTGCTGGAGGTAGAAATATGTTATGTCTATGTTCTCTGATCCGAGACTCCACAAATCTAGACGTTTGTCCTATGTATAGTTGGCTGCAACCCTTACAAGGTATTGAATAAACTAAATTGCAGTTTTTTACCAATGGTACTTTATCTTTGATCGCGGGGAAAAATTGCTTCAAATACTGTGGTATTTTGAAAATTGTGTGAATGCCTACCCTTCTGAATATTCTTTTAATATCGTTAGAACTGTTAATAGAATAGAATTGTTAATACTATTATGTTTTCTTAAACACTTAAAAGTAACTGTTAGGTCAACTAACCCCACAACCGGGGTTTGTTAACTTATTGCTCTCACTAATCTAAATTTGATTAAAACTACAACTAGGTTCAATCAAAGCGATTTTCAAAATTAAATCTGTATACCCAAGTCAATATGCAAACTTTTGGTGTACAACAAGTCAGCAGAATATTAATGGTGCATTGGTAAAAATTAAATATGTTAAAAGTTAGTTCAACTATTCCGAATCTGCCCTTAATCTTTCCCCTAGGCGCACAGTTTTTGAGAAACATGACGTTGAAACGTGTTAGAAACATTTAAAGTTGAAAAATGTACATTTTTTCAAAATCATGTTTCTCTAAAACTGTGCGTCTAGGGGAAAAATTAAGGATTTTGCGCAGATTCGGAATCAGCGCAAGAAACTTTGTAAGAATCACCCAAGAGTAATTGTTGAACAAATGTGGTAATGGACCGCGTAATTGTAGGAGTCGGGATGTCATTTATCGATTTCTTTAATCGTTCTAATCTAAATCTTAATGTATAAAATAATAAATTAATCTGATTGAATCTAAAAAAATATCCGCTATCTATTGGGTTGGCAAGAAAGTAATTTCGATATTTAAAGGTGAAACGAAACCCAATTTTGTTATTCAATATGTAGCTGTAGTAGTTTTATGAAAATAGCCAATAACTTTATTAAGCTACCAGAAAGATGGCAGAAGATCATCAAACAAAATGGAAAATATATGATCGATTAAACTTCATTGCTTAAAGAAATTTTTATATCACCTTAAAATACCGAAATTACTTTATTGCCAACCCAATAGTTATAACTGTGACGCACATAGTTGTTTAAAAAAGTCAGTAATTTATTCTTCTCCGACACTGGATACAGTTAAACGAGGCCATTTTATTCCATTTAAAATTAATATCTTCCGTGCTTGCTTCTACAGCACTTTTCTACGCCGCTTTTTTTCACGAAATCCGTTATTTCTCTTTGTTTACACGGTATCCTGAGAAACTTTTTAATATGTTTTAATATAGTCCCAGACATTTTGCAAAGGTGTCTCTCACATCTTCTGCTTCTCCTCGTGAAAATACCGTACTATGCGAGTTACCCCAATTTTCTAATCGCGTTAGAGCGAAACTGTGTTATAAGAATATCGTGCTACATCGTAGTTGCCTTTATTTATCTTGCCTCGTCTGCTTTATTTTATCATGTTTGAAACTTTTAACATAATTATCGTTAAACGCGCAGAGTGTTCTCTTCGAAATTTTACAGAATCGTCTTGTTTGTTCGGAAATGGAAGGCTTTACATTTGTCGTGTTTGAACATTCCTGGAGAGTCAGCTTTTTTATTTAGCTTTTTTAATTTATAATTAGTAGACTGCGGATTGTATCCATTTTTTTGGAAAACTGAGTGGGTAAAATTTAAAACAGTGAAAAGATTACAAAAAGTTAAGAATGACGACATACAGAGTGTCCCAAATATTATACAAAAACTGTTTGGAACAAAATTAAATAATTAGTTTTTAGTCCGCTACAAAATGCTATAGAGGAAAATTAAAAAATGAAACACGTTCATGGAAAATGGAGGTCATCTTCATTTTTTTAAACGGCACTACATATTTTTTAGTACATAGTATAGTTATTGCTTATGTCAAGACGAATTCACAACGGGCTAGTATACTATGACCTTCACAGGACCTTAACAGTAAGGCAGGCTTGAGCCGTTGATGTATTGGTCAAGATATTGATCTCTCTAAAGAAATATCAACAACTCAAACTTACTGTTAACAATACTGATAAGATCGTGTTAAGGTCGAGGTATACGAGGCCATTTAACTCGTCTTGACATAAGCAATGATTAGGTTTCGGGTTCAGGTCGGGTTGGGAAATTTGTTCGGGTTCGGGTCGGGATCCTAAAAGTTTATAAAGTTCGGGTAATGTACCCGCGATTTCGGGTACCCGAAATAGTAAACGGGTCGTGTCGGGGTCCCGAAAGTTTGCAATATTCGGGTACTCGAAGTTAAAGTTGGTTCAAGTGTGTGATTAAAGCAGCGGTAAATAACTCTGTATACAGGATGGTCATTTTATCTGAAGACATTGAAATATCTCG
Source organism: Lasioglossum pauxillum (assembly GCA_933228785.1). Lineage (NCBI taxonomy): Eukaryota > Metazoa > Arthropoda > Insecta > Hymenoptera > Halictidae > Lasioglossum > Lasioglossum pauxillum. Next base: position 28,743,149 of record OW121702.1, on the reverse strand, counting down.
AGAACAATGCATCGGATCAAAACAAGTGGGTAATGAAAGTTGTTCGTCGCGAAGGGAGACATCCAATGATACCAAACTCGACCCCCCACCTCCACCCCCTGGGGGTGGGACAAATTTCTATACAATTTTTAAAGAGTGGAGGATATTTGTACATAGCTCCTGCATAGTACCTGTTTCTTACAATCAACGATAAAAATGTCTATTTTGCATAAAGATATGCAGTCTAATAATTATAATAGCCAAACTTTTCCTATCACGGATTTTTTCTACAGCTTGAAAACTTCACGAAGGAACGTATCGAGGGCACAGGCAGTCTTCTTTATGACCACTTCGACAAAACATCTGCCATTTTTAAGCTTCCAAAAAGGAACTTGTTTCGTGGTCGATCCGTCTTTGAAAGAGGAACTGTAATCGCGTTACGCTCAGATCTCGGGATAAAGAGAAAATGCTGATGATACTTGAAGGCCCTCGTCTATTGGAATCGTTACCACTTTTCTTCAGAAAATCCCTGCTGATAGGGATTGAGTACTATTTACTGGTGGAGCTCTGCTGTGCCTCGTGCCTCGATGCTAGCAACGCGTAAATAAAATTGTACTGTACGAAGACGTCTCTAGATATCGATAACACGTTCTTGTACACTCCGCGACAAAAAGATAGCACACTATCCAATTTTGTTAATTATCGCAGATATAGTTGAATAACTACAGTTTTCGTATTATACAGGGTGTGGCCGTACGGGTGGTACCATCGAGCAGGACGTGATTTTACATGTAAAAATAAGTCGAAGAAAAAGAAATAACATTTTTTTATTTGACGTTTCGTTTTCGAGAAAACCGGGTTTCCAAATGCAACGAATACGCGTGCTATTGCATAGGAATCATCTGACGCGTCTGACCATGATCAACCATTCTACTTTCTGCATATACTAAAGCAGTGCCCCGCAACCGCTGCGCCGCGCCGCTTCGGGCGAATCTACTACCTGCAAACGTTAAGTAGTATACGCATGTTCGCGAAAGTTGTGGTTCCCAGTCAGACGTCGCACAGTGGTCCGAGAACGCGATTTTACTGGCCAAAAGTGAAAATGTCATTGGATCATTATAAAAGTTGATAATCAGATGTTTTTGAGGTCACTGATAACGAATCTGACATCAAAAATGAAAAATTCAATATGGTGAATTCAATACTATGCACATATAGTCTAGAAATTCGTTTTTCGAGTCAAAATTAAAGAGACGCACGTATCGACATTTTTCAACGCAATAAATTTGTATATAATTATATTTCCGATGTTAATTCTAAATTATTCAAATATTTCAATGGCTAATTCGAATTCCTCTTCATCTAAATCTTCTGCATCAACAATAGATCTTCATTTATGTTTCGATCAAAGATTAGACGTTGTTCTAACCATTTATCGTAATTCGCTTTAAAGCGCTTTAGTGACCGATGACAATTTTTCCATTTCTGGGATAAATTATTGCAAAAAAGACGTACTTTTCGTTTAATGGACTTTCAAGTTTCGTCACAAGTGACTTCGTTGATTTTATCAAAAATAACATCAAACACAGCAATTATTTTCCTGGTAAGGATCACTTCATTATGTTGTACCATGCATTAAAAAGATCCTCATTTTTAAAGTTATATTTGTCTACAAATATAAAAATAATTAACCTTTTGATGTCAAGACAGTATGATGGGAAGGTTAAAGTGGAACATACTTTCCGACATTGTAATTCAAAATTATTTTCAACTCAAACTAAATTACACACTATATAAATGAATTAAAAATATGTACAATGTATGTATTTACATACATAAATATGTTCAACTATAATTATATAACTAATTATAATACACAATTTAACACACATAAAACTTAGCAAAATCCTTTAGTACAGATGTTTCCACGCGAATATTCGATTGAAGACTAACGTGATCAAAAACAAGTATGCTCAACGAGAACCAATTATTTCTGTGAATCTGATCAATGTAATACAATGTAACAGTTTATACAAAGAAATACTAACAAGCGGGTACGACTCGCGTAGTCTAAACATCAGAGTCCAAGTCAACTATCCTATCCAGACGCTAAAATACCGCGGGATTTTATTTCTTAATTGTCGTATAAACTACACGGCTGCAGCAGGCTGCACCTAAAATTTATATGCTCTTATTCGAAATTGTTTAAACTTTCATATAAAACAAGTCTGATGTCTAACACTTTCATACATTTTTTTAAAAACCTTCCCAAAGTTTAAATTGCAAATAATATTGCAGCATTCGTACATGGATTAAATAATGCTGGAAACCTAATTAAATAATGAAAACACGCCTATTAATACATATAAAACATTTATTCAAACCTGTTATATAATGCTCTATAATGAGTTCTTAGAATAATCAGTTTCACTTTGAATTTCAGAATTTTGCAAACTGCGTATACATATATCCAGATATGTTAAACAATAATGTCATTCACACTGTAAATCTGTAACATAATGTAAATTACATCCAGCTGTATAGACCCCATTTAGAGGTCAGGGCAAAAGGTCTGGCCTAATCTTGGCAAGGTAATGTGGGGTCTCAGAAACCCTAGCTTCAGATTTTTGAAAAGAATTTTTAACTTCCCGATTTTATAGGGAAGTTATTGTAATTACCCCGAAAATCGAAAATCGATTTTTTAGCAGATCTTCACGTTTCATGGTCATTGGAGTCATTTTAGACTATTTTTATCAAAATGTCGGTATGTGTGTGTGTGTGTGTGTGTGTGTGTGTGTGTGTGTGTGTGTGTGTGTGTGTGTGTGTGTGTGTGTGTGTACGTATGTCCGTTTCTATGGTATCAAATTTTTCGTTAACGTTTTCAGAAAAAGTAACAACGCGATCGGAATGATGAATGATGCAATCGATGTGCCTCGCTGTAACTTAGAGCTGATTAGATTTTGGTCCATATTGGTCAAGTAGTTTTTTAGATTTTTAGGTTTTTTTCGAAAGGAGTTGATTAAACATTGCAATTTATACGAAAGGCGTATCCACCGTAGAAGTAAACGTAACTATATATATTTAGACATATTTAAAAAAAAAATTTTTTTATAAAATTTTAAAAAAAATTTTTTATAAAATTAAAAAAAAAATTTTTTCTTGTTTTTTTTAATTAAAAATACGTTTTTTCCAATTATGTAACTAATGGTAATGTAACCGTTTGCAATAATCGAAAATTATTCCAATGCAAGAGTGAGTTAATCATCGCCGAGAATACATTTTCAAAGAATATCGATGAAAGTACAAAAACATTTATATTACAATCTTTAAATAAACAATCAGTTCAAACGAATTGTTAACTGAGATTAAATTGAAAATTAATATAAAATATATGATAATTAATAACATTGATGTTGAAGACGGATTGGTTAATGGAGCATGCGGAATATTAAAATTTATTACTTTTCTAGAAAATACTAAAATTCCGTCTATATTGTGGTTAGATTTTCAATTGGCCATAGTAGGAGTGAAAGTAAGAACTCGTTATCGTGATTATATGAAAAACGCAAATATAAATCAAAATTTAACACCAATAATAACAAAATATCGAATCAAGTAAATATTTCGAGTGAAGAAAAATAACAGATCACACGTAGTCAATTTCCAGTGGTTCCTGCTGAAGCGATTACGATTCATAAAAGTCAGGGACAAACATACGAGGAAGTATGTATGGATTTTAAAACATCAGAAATACGAACTTTACAAATGTTGTATGTAGCACTGAGCAGAGTTTCAAAATTGAGCGGTTTATATATTTTGAGAAAATTTAAATTAATAGTATCGAAGAAAACCAAGGTCAATAGTGCAAACCCGGATAATGATGAGTTGTATCGTTTGCGAAAAACTAATTAAGACAATTTATTTTGCAACATTAGTATGCTATAACAAGGAACCAAGCGAGCAACGAGCATACGATATTGGTTTAATGTGACGCCATATAGCAAACATTTTGATAAGTAGAAAACTATTGAATTTCCCTGAAAACGTATAATCTTCTTAAAACGTACACTTAATAAATAATAATATACAGCAACTAACGAATCGGGAAGTTCTTTGTGTGGCTCGTGGAGAGTCACACACAAAAAGGAAGACATTAATAGCTGTGGGCCCGACTAGCCATGCGTACCACTAACATTCTTGCAAGAGCAGTCCTGCCCGCGAGCTCGCGAAGCGAGCGAGCAAAAACAACCCTACTCGCGAGCGAGCGAAGCGAGCGAGCAACAATAGCCCTCTAGTTATATGAATAAAATTAAATCTGTTTGTTTACTTTTTATCCTGTGTTATTCTTTATCCACAAAAATTTATTAAAAACGAGGCTATTTATGAAATTCATTTGTCGGGGTCTACGAGACCCCACCTTACTATTTATGTATTATTAGACCTTACCTTGCAAGGGTTACATAAAGAAAAATGAACAGTAAATAATTAACTTTTTGCTGATTGATCGTATTTGATTTACTTCTCTTCCGTTTCCGTTTTCACACAAACAATTCTACGGCTCTCTTCATGCTGAGTCTCTTAGTACTTGACTAGTAGTAGTAGTAGTAGTAGTCGTGTTTATTGCCGGGGAGGGGCGGTTCGGCCGCCCCTCGCTTCCTTAGGGCACACCGGTTTTTAAACACCAGTTTCACAATTGGCGCTGCCGGCACTCGGCCCTTTAGCGGGTTGCAATTTTCCTCGTTTTTCAGCCGTCCCCTCTGTTTTATTCGGCCCGGGCCATTTTCAGAGTCGTCGACTTACTAGACGGGTCGGTCGTCATTGATGAGCGGGCCATGCTACCTAATTTTTTGAGTTTTTGAGCTGTTTTACGGCTCGGTGTGAACGTCGTCGGGCCCCCTCACCTTCAGACCTGCAGGGTGTCTCGCCTGCCCTTTTAGACTCCCCCCCCCCCCTTCACCATATTTTCATGTCGAATGTGTCAAGTTTTTTGAACCCGTCCCTACACTGTTTCCGGATAGTCCAGAAACTTACCCACACCCTCCCCTAGGGCTATTCCACACCCTCTAGGGCTAATCCCTCCCCGCCTATGCTGTGAGTCTATTGGGAGTACAAAATGCAAGGGACCGCGTATTGTTTTTGACCATTGGGAAGAAGTTACTGCTACTTCGGATCCAATCCGACTTCATCGAAATCTCGGCTGGGCCGAGATATCAATTCCATTCGGTCTTCACCTGCCGACCTACTTCGCGATGGGGTTGAGAAGGAAGGGTTCACCAACTTCACCGAAATCTGTCTCCTCAGAGATTTGATATCAGGTTCATCGGGATCTTCCTTCTTGGGTGGGCTTGACACATCCTAGAAAATATGGCTGATTGTTCGGATGGGACCACCATCCTCGGTTCTGGTCGGTGTTCAGCAATTAGCTCCGTCCACCCGGCCTTTCCCTTAAAGGTTTTAGTACTTGACTAACTTCACTCTTATAATCAATCTTATAATTATAATTCAATCTCATAATGAATATAGCCACTGGTGCACGATATGAAGTTACAAACAACAAGAAAAACAAGTGCGTCTAAACTTTTGATGTGCCGCTTTCTCATGTTTTGGCCAAAAAATCTTCCCTGGAGTGCCGTATATGAATAGTTTTAGTAATAATCATAATATTTCAAAGTGTTCTAAACATACGATAAAAAACAGTCAATCGACGATTCATCAGAGGGTACGTTTTAGTTAAAATACTAGGGTGCGTCTACAGTTCTGATACACACTGTATAATTGAAGGGTAAATAATCCAAAGGCTCTAGAGATGTTAACAAAACTTGATATTTGCATATATCGTACAAAAGTTAGTATACAGAAATTATGTTGGGGTCATGAGAGACCCCAGCATACCGATTAAGGGTTGAATGCTATTTGGTGGAAGTCTTTTATTTCGTTAAACAATTGTTTCTCATTTTCAATAATTTTCCCGACGACCATTTCGAGTTTACAAAAGAGGCAAACTCTTGTAGGTTTAAATTCGCGATATGTTTTTTAATACTAAACCCACCACCGCCGGGTTAAAATGACCCAGTTTCAGATTTCTTATTTTACAATTATTAGCTTCCCGATTTTATAGGGAAGTTATTGTAATTACCCCGAAAATCGAAAATTGATTTTTCAGCAGATCTTCACGTTTCATGGTCATTGGAGTCATTTTAGACTACTTTTATCAAAATGTCTGTGTGTGTGTGTGTGTGTGTGTGTGTGTGTGTGTGTGTGTGTGTGTGCGTATGGCCGTTTGTATGTTATCAAATTTTTCGTTAACGTTTTCTGAAAAAGTAACAACGCGATCAGAATGATGAACGATGCAATCGATGTGCCCCGTCGTAACTTAGAGCTGATTAGATTTTGGTCCATATTGGTCAAATAGTTTTTTAGATTTTTAGTTTTTTTCGAAAAGAGTTGATTCTACAATGCAATTTATAAGGGAGGACGAAAATTTTCCACCAAAGAACCAAACGCAATTACATAAAAAATTTTTTTCTTAATTTTTTTTTTTTAGATTTAAAAAAAATTTTTTTTTTAACTGGTGCTATTGTTACCGCTTGGAATAATCGAAAGTTATTCCAATGCAAGAGTGGGTTAATCATCTCTACCACCAAGAATACATTTTGGGAGAATATCGATGAAAGTACAAAAAAAAACGATGTTAGCGATGTTGGCGAAGGAGTAACGAATGGGGAAGTTCTTTGTGTGACTCTTGGAGAGTCACACACCAAATAAAAAACATTAATAGCAGTAGGCCCTACTAGCCATGCGTATCACTAACCCTCTCGCAAGAGCAATCCTACCCGCGAGCTCGCAAAGCGAGCGAGCAAAAACAACCCTACTCGCGAGCGAGCGAAGCGAGCGAGCAACAATAGCCCTCTAGTTGAAATTGTGACGTGGCAGGTTTTGCCGACGTCTTTCCGAACCTTCCACCAGAGACCGGGTCACTTCTTAGGCCATCCGAATCGAAGCGGGCGTTGCGATCGATCGCCCTGGAGACATCCGAGTCCCAGCGGAAAGGTATTATCGCGTTTGAATGTCGCGCCGCTGGGCGCGACGCGAAGTTTCAGGGCCTGCTGCCGTACAAGGGATTTCGGTACCCATCTTCCGCTGCTAATTGGCGAGAAACATCACGTACAGACGCCCGGCAGGCCTATCGCGAGACGGCGCTGGCGGAGAAGACAGCGGGGATTGGACCGAGCCCGGATCCGTCAACCCGGAGATGCCGACGAGGAAATTACTTCTCGGGGATGACCAACGGCCCAACCTTGCCGACTCTCATCCGGGAAGGGTCATGAGAGCCCACCCGGAATGGCTCGGGTCCACCCTCACCGCCCTCGCAGCGTTATCGGACGCGGCCCCGAGGAACTGAACAATTATCGGAGACCCGGGTCCGAATTCACTGAATTCGGCCCGGCAGCGAGGACGTCGCGCGATAGGTCCTGTCGTCACGACAGCGAAGATGGATGAGGAGGCAGAGGGGATGCCTCGCTTCCGCGTTCCGAGTCGACACGAAGTAGGCCACTAGGACGTAGGACTACGAATAGTCAACACTGAGTACCGTGATTAAGCTCGCGAATTTCGATAAAGTAAATCGTGCGACCCTATGCTGCGTGAGAGGAGTCCACGAATTGGTATGGGCCGGTCCCATTTGTAAGATTTGAACATCTGTAACTGCTCGTGTTGGCTCGGGGCGTAATTTCGTCGGGTTCATAACCTCGTGTCGTATATCGAGCATTTTGGCGTGTCCGGCGATCGGGAAGAGCTCTCTCGAGAAAAACGCCGGACAGTGAATCGTACCGTTCCCTATTGGTGGTCACGGGGACGTACGATATTTTCGGCTACGGTATTTTGTCGGAGATCCTCGGAAGTTCCACGGTGGGACGACGCGACGTGCCCGTTTCGTTTGGTTCTCGTTCTGTTCTATTCCGTCCTCGCCTAATCACTTTGTAAAACGCCGCGTATTCTACCGGAGCTCGGCAGATTTCGTGCCCCTGTGGCTTGTATAATTCACGCGGAATCCTGTGACTGCCGAGCTCGACGCGAAGAGAAATAATTGACGCGCGATCGGCCGAACAACCGCCGAATATTATCGACGACGCGCCGGCAAATATTTTGACTGCCGCCGGCTCACGCCGGTGGCTTGTAACCTAAGATCTCGACCGTAATAAACGGTGTCATTTTGCCTAATCATCTCTAATTATTTCACCTGTGAGAAACGTTCCTGTCGCGGGGAATGCCCCGTCCTTTCTCCCACGTGGAACCCTGACCTGTTTCGTCGCTATCCTTGGCTTTCGCGCAATCCTCGTGGATTCGAAAGAGATTCTGTCAAGGGTCAATAGTTTTCGCGTGCTACGGCAACGTGCCTGGCGCCCGATTTCCGATCTTCGATCGATTAAGAATGGCCAATTTTCGAATCTGCGAGTGATTGTTTGTCCCGGGAGGACCACGTATCGGGCGACCGAGCGTGGCCCGGTCTCCAAGCCATAATTTCCCGAGCCCGTTTACCGATTCGTTCGCGAAACGGTGAACGGCGTGACAGTAAATGTGATAGTAAAAATGATTTCATTAGAAATGATTGTATAGATATCTTTATTAGAGCACGTATTACAATAGGAGCCGCATAAAGCCTAAATAATATTAATCTTGGCATTTTTATAAGAGAACATGTACCAGTTAGTTTTAAAAGATCCCTCTCTAACAAGTTTCAGCCCCATATCTCATCTGTAAGGGTAGTTACCGAGAAAAATCGAAATGCCAGTTTTTGGCCCATTTTCCCTATTTATTGACAATTAAAAATTCTGAAAAATATCTGACATATTTCGGATACCATGCCACATATTAGGTATCATTTCCAGATTTTTCCGCTGCAAGCTCTGCTTGTAAAAAATGAAAAACACGAAAAAAGTAGGAAAAATGCAGATTTCATATAAAAGTAGGTCTCGTACCACTTCAAAATTAATTTAGCAATGAGACATTATCAAAAGTATTATGCTCAATTTTTTTCAGATTTTTGTGAGTGGCGCAACAATGTTCAAAAAAAGAAAAACCACTTTTTCGGAGTTTTTTCTACGTTACACTTATTTCTTCTAGTAAGAATAATAGTAGTGATAGAAGAATAATAGTAGTAATAGTAGTAAGAACCGAAAAAACATCTGATTAACTTAGACAAAAAAATTGACCTGAGCGGGGATTCGAACCGGGTCCAAACAGTCGGCGTCAAACGGCGTCGCGCCGTTGAAATTACCTTTTAAATATTGGGATATATGTACATAGTATTAATTTCATTTTTGGTACTACGCAAGATTTAAAGTCTGGAATATAATGTAACGGTCCTGGTTCCTGGTGTGCGACTTTCTCGCGGTGGTGCTCCTCGTAGCCGGTATAGCTCGCCGCTCCAGGGTTCGTAACGGCGAGGAGAGTGTTCGGCGCGGGGAAAGGAGTCGGTACGGTGATAGAGAAATAACGAGACGAGTGTTTCGAAATATAACAGTGCTCGCTGCCTAGCGATTGATTACGTTCCGGTGTTTCGGTGTACGGTGCTCCCGGACGTGATATTCGATTTCGATGCTACGGTGCGCGTGTGACGATGTACTCGAGTGCGGTCGAACGCGGGGGTGCTACCTGGACCTGTAGGAGATTGAGGACGGACTCGGAGTAGGTGGGAGGATGGTAGACTGCGGCTATTGCCGAGGTCTCCCTACCTAGGCCGGTTCTACTGGATCTCTGAGGTCGGTGACGCACCGTCCCCCAAATCTCCTCCGGACAGTCCTTCGGGGAGTTCGAAAAGGTGACGCACCTTGTCTTACTCGTCCGACCTCGAGGACGACTCGTCTCACGGGGATGCAGGTGACGCACCGTGCTCTAAGACTTACTAGGCGGTTCTTAGGCGACGTGGAAGGGTGGCGCACCGCTTCTCGTTCTGCCGATTCTGCAGGCGACTCGCCTTGCGGAATTTTACCGGTGACACACCGGGTGTTTTGCGAGGTGGAACGCGGTTCTCACCAGCGGAAGTGCAGGATGTCGGACAGGAGACGGATTGGTGGAGTCGAGGGGTGACGCACCTCTTCGAGTCCAACCGATGTCGTAGACGACGCGTCTCTCGACTTTACCGGTGACGCACCGGAGCGGTTCCTCGGTGGAACACGGTTCACACCGATGGGAATCAGGATCCCGACGACGAGGGGTTCGCACGGCGAACGAGCTCGTAGTCGGCGGGTACCGGGATCCTACTCGCGGAGCAGGATTTCTGGCAGGATGTCGTTCTAGATAGCTCCAGGCAGACTCAGGTGATTTTGACGTTTTCCCGACGGCTTATATAGGAGTCGCTTGGTGGTAAGGGATGGTAGTGCGGGGAGGTATTTTGCTGTTTTGGAAATTTGATTTTGATTCCCGTTGGAACAGGAAGGTCGGTGCGGGGATAACGCGGTACGGGCGGTGCTGTTTTGATGACGGGGGGTCGACGGTACGTTGCGCGCTTTGAATCTCGCGTATGACCGGTGGAGGTTTGACAGGAGTATTTTAGTAACAAACCTACGTTATTGTAGGTCTGTTACAATAAGAATGCTTAATGTTACATAATATATTTTTTGGATTCAGAAAAAATAAGCGTAACTTAGGAAAAACGCCGAAAGAAGTGGTTTTTCTTTTTTTCAACATTGTTGCACCACTCACAAAAATCTGAAAAAATTGAGCGTAATACTTTTGATAATATCTCATTGCTAAATTAATTATGAAGCGGTACGAGACCTACTTTTATATGAAATCTGCATTTTTCCTACTTTTTTGTATTTTTCATTTTTTACAAGCATAGCTTGCAGCGGAAAAATCGGGAAATGATAACTAATATGTGGCATGGTATCCGAAATATGTCAGATATTTTTCAGAATTTTTAATTGTCAATAAATAGGGAAAATGGGCCAAAAACTGGCATTTCGATTTTTCTCGATAACTACTCTTACAGATGAGATATGGGGCTGAAACTTGCCAGCGAGGGGGTCTTTTTGGGTTGGCTATTATCGAATGGTTCAAACTCGATTAAAATCCCGCCGGGGGCGAATTTCACCCGGCTATTTTCTTTTTCATAATATGTGAATTTTGAGCGCAGATATCTCGGATACTATGCGAGATAGCGAAAAACTGAATGGAATCAATCTTATGGCACATTACATCAGCTTTAATTTTGTATAGAATGGTCTTATCGCTACAACGCATAGTTTCCGAGATATAAGCGGAAACCCGAAAAAGGGGACCTTCTATGTGCTCCCCTGCACCCCGCTCACCTCCTAGGAGTAGGGACTTCTAGCATGTTTATTTTATCTTCTAACTAGTCCACACAAAGTCCCAAAGTTAAAAATTGTGTTCCTCCCATTTCCCTCTACACCCCCCTTATGACATTAATAGTCGACATTTTGCGGTTGATACCACTACCGACTTTCACCGAGCACCGACCAAGCCTACAACCGCATGCTCGCCAAACCGAAATTCCACCGTTTACTTACATTTTATAAATACGCGAACGTTCGTAAATACTCGCGGGGAAGTTAGAGATTTACCGACCAGTCGAATTCTGCATTCCGAAATATACAGGAATAATACGAGCCCCCGGTTCTGACAAAACTGGAAAATTTCGAGCGAAGGGATACACAGCAAAGACTATCACATAAAGATAAGTCACAAGCATACTGTTCGAGGTTCGCATATATCGAAACAAACGACACAACAATTTTCTACTAAGCTCGATTCGCCTATTAACGAACACTCGCGCTATTAAACCTCGGATTTCCCAGACGGCCTGAAACAACACAGCGCGAACTGCAGCTTAACACCGCTTGCATTTCAATGAGTAAGAGGATCTTGAAATATTCCACGTTTTCCACGAACTTCCGACTTTATTTTAGAAATCGACTCTCCGAAATATCCCCTGCCAGAATCGGCACCGAACAAATGATTTTACGATAAAACTGGTTCTTCCGACTCCCACGATCGCAACCGGATAACTTATCTCGAACTCGGAACGGAATTAATTAGAAAACTCTTGACTCCGTCCGTGCGGCAGTCTTTCTTTCTTTTTTGCAAATTTCCAGACAAATTTATAATCTACTTATAATCATTTAAAAACGTGGTTCTTGCATGCAATGCAATAAAACAAATTTGACCTTGAGATTCAAGGTCAAGGATAATTTTGCGACAACTTTTTTTTCACAGATCTTCATCGATCTGAAGATGTAGAATACGCCTATGGTGATCAAGACCAAACATTTCTTTACAATCTGTACATTAACGTGTTATATTTGCTGTAATAGTAACAATACAATTTCATAAAAATTCATGAGACTTTTATTTCAAAACATGACAAAGTGCGATGTTGTTAATAGCAGTAGGGGAAGTTGGGGTAAGACGACGATATTAAGCAAAAATACGTATAAGTATGTTATTTATTACATATAAGATAAGATGAATGAAAATATATGTATATCACTCTGATATGTTTTAATAAATTTAATATTAATATAAAAGAACATAATTTTGAAATTACAAGCAGAAAAAAATGAAAAACTAATCCTACATGATGTCGTCACTGATGTGATCACTGTTAATACATTTAATGGGTGATACAGTTTTGACATTCGAACGAACCAATGTTCTTATAATTGGTGCAAGACTCATGCCACCAACGTGAACATTTAAAACATTTTATCAAGTCTTCTATAGGTGGATCTACATCCTTGACAGACAGTAGATTCTTTATCATCCTCTTTATGTTTCTTACTCACACACCATATTACTTCCACATCTTGCCCCATGAAGTTCATACTTTCCATTAATAAAAATAAATTTTTTGAAAATACCACGTTTTTAAAACGGACTAAAAAGTATAAAATAATTTTTCCTAGCCTTATACAGATTCCTAACCCCGTACAGATAGTCCTGAAAATTTGGGATTGTGAATTTTGAATAGCTATGAAAATACTTGTAAGATTTAAAACGGAAACAAGCAGACAGGCAGACAAATAGACAAGAAAGCGAGGTAATAAAAACGTGGTAAAATAGTGTCTGTCTACGAACCGTGCAAACGAACCTTCCCGACGCTTTTGCGCCTATAGAAGATTTAGTATATTACGGTTAGTGCATTTTGCATGCCATCACTAGTCACGGATGACTTCGGTATAGCATGCGGAGGATTAAGAAGAAGCAGATGTTAAATATGGTCAGACATTCGTCGCATCAGGAACCGCGTCTGCCTTTCACAAACTATTCTACTTATGGCAAACAGTTGGGCAGCATTTCCATATTCCAGTAATTTTATTGTCTCGAAGTTATCACCGCAACCAATTCATTACGAGACACAAATAGTAGCAAACCACTGACTCCGTTTGTAAACATTAACACACCGCGAATATAATCAACAATGGACAAACGCATAAATTAATAAATGGCATTGCAGATTCGTAATCGCTGTAAATTATGAGGATCACTGGAACTCTAAATAAGATATTATCACAAATACATCCATTACTATACAAAAATATATCCATTGTAAAACCATTGTTGTTCCATATGTCGATTTTGTTTATTTATTATTTTTCGTCATTTCTGTTTTTACTTAACACTGAGCAGTCCATATAACTAAACTGCGGATTGTTTATGCAAAGTAAAGTGTAGGGCATTATATGTATATCCCGTCCATGTAAATTTTCCAATGATCAATATTTCTTTTCTAGGAACTATTATAAGTAGACAGCGGATTTTATGCATTTATGACAAAAATGAGTAGGTGTAAATTAAAACAGTACATGCATTAGAGGAATTTAAAAATCCTGTTATATTGTTTCCAATCATGTTAAGAAAGAAAATAAATGTCTATCTCATTCCAGTTTGTGGCAATTCAGGTAGAAATTTTTTATTTTGCATAAAGATCCGTTGTCGAATTACACTGTGTAACACCAAATTTGTTCCACAATTACTGTTGGGTGGATCTTATAGAGTTTCTCGCGCTAATTCCGAATCTGCCCTTAATTTTTTACTAAACGCACAGTTTTTGAGAAACATGACTGAAAAAAACATATTTTTCAACTTTAAACAAATATTATGATGTAATTATAAAAGATATCGAATTGTTCTTTACAGCACAAGATTCTGTAGACTTTGCCGAATACAGTGATATCCAATATTAATACATTATGATTGTTTAAACATGTTTAAACAATGATTAAAGACGGAGAGACACCACTTCTGCACTAATATTTGAGGATAGTTTTGAATTTATCTAAAAAAATAAGGGTCCAGCGGAAAATCGAACTATACCACGCGATAGAACAGACTTTTATCTTGAGAAACCACACTTTCAAGTTTGCATGGTCGACGTTTTTTTTGAACCAGAAAACAAAATATCTTCGCCCGACATGAGTTACCGCCAGTGGCGCTTACCACTAGAACAGGCTCTTATTTTTTGAGATAAATTGAAAAATATCCTAAAAAATCGGTGCAAAAGTGGTGTCCCTCCGTCTTTAACGATTGTTCAAACATGTTTAAACAATCATAACGTATTAATATTGGTTATCACTGTATTCGGGAAAGTCTACAGAATCTTTTGCTGTAAAGAATAATTCAATATCTTTTATAATAACATTATAATATTTGTTTAAAGTTGAAAGATATGTTTTTTTTTCAAAGTCATGTATCTCAAAAACTGTGCGTATAGGAGAAAAATTAAAAGCAGATTCGGAATCAGCGCAAAACTCTATAAGATCCAACCAACAGTGATTAGGAAACATAAAAAAAGTTGAAATTTGTTGGACAGTGTTATAAACGATATCTTCAAAACTTCTTTTGTTCGAGTCCTCTTGTTCCATTGAATACTTTAATAAAAAGGGGTTCTCAAAAATATTTTATATTGTATTTTTGACAAACTTTCAATGGTTGGTCCTAAGAGAATTCTAAAAAATTGCACTTACAGATAAATAATTTTGTAACAAAGCAATACTTTAAAAATGAGGAATCAAACAAAAAAGAGTGTTTGAAGATAGGGTAAATGTTACGTTTAGGCGTGGCACCTCGGATGACCTTGATCTTGACATCGATATATTATGGCAAGGACAACATTCTGAACATCTTTTCCGTATGTATACATCTATCCGTCACTCGTACTTTATTTTCGAGGTAATTGCAAAAAACCTTCGTTAAATTTTGGTTGCAAGTGCACATTATTCTCGTACAAGCTGTCAAAAGTAGATATAGTCCAAGTTGGTTGACCGTGAAGTCAGCTCGATTACGCTTTGACGTTCCACATTTTGACAAAAAAGATCAACACATAATACATAGTAAGTTTAGGCATGTGATGAATGTATGCATATAATAAGGTCTATCTCTATGGTCAGTTTTAGTACGATATGAAACGATTGGTTCATAACTTTTTAATAAAAAACGAGCGACAGCTAAAACCTCTTGGGGATTTCTTAGAAAGGTGACCTTGATAATATTGTATGTCAATACAGTTGTATATCGTTTTAGCCTTCAATACTTAAAATAAGTGCTATATTTTGAAAACTTCTTTTGTTTATAACTTTTTAATAAACAACGAGCGCCGGTCAAAACCTCTTGGGGGTTATTCACAAAGGTGACCTTGACAACATATCAAGGTCAAGGTCATCCGCGGTACCTCCCCTAAACGTAACATTTACCGAAGGTAGCCCTAATGGTTCCTGAGAAAAGGTATATTTTATGCGAAAAAGAGAAAGGAAATGCAGGTGCTGCACATGTTTCTTTCCGTGCATAGGTAAAGATGTATTCACAGTTCACAGTCTTAAATCCGGTATCCATTAAAAACCGGAAATTCGAAATTTTTCACCGGAATCAAAGTCCAACTCCCCTTAATTGTTAAATACAGAAGGGCTTCATTTCTTTTTACCACGCTTATATTAGTTTGCCGAGTTGTCGTTATCGTTGTCGATGTTGTCGTTGTTGTATGCGTCAAATCTTGAAATCGAATTTTAAACCACTTGCCAATGAGCTAGAGACTTGAAACTTTAAACATAGCTCAGAACTGGGTGACAATGCAATATTAAAAAACAAATTTTTAAAAAAAACTGTGCGTCTGGGAGAACAAAAATTGTAATATTAACCGTCACACGTCGCCGCGCTACGCTCAGTAGTACGTCATCGCGGCCAGCGATCCCCACTCCACGCGCCAGCGCTCCCTACTCCACTACGTGTTCCCACCCCGGCTCATCCCCACTCCACTGGCCCACTTCGCATTTCGCATCGAAGGAGCTCAGTTTACTTACTGAGCTGCTAGGATTAGGTCGGGGTGAAGGGCTACAAGGACTGACGATTCTGCTCGGTAAGCGGCTCGCGGTCATCACTACAAACCAATATGGCGGCGCCCTTACCTGTCAAAAACACTGCAATAGCTCCTGAACTATTGATCCTACAGAATGGAAATTTCGATTTGCAGCCGCCATGACACAATATTTTATCCTTTTACAAAAGATGGTTGAATTTACAGGTTGAAGTGGTAATTGAAATCGATTACAAGATATCTAAAGACTATAAAGTAGAAAATAAAAAAATATACAAAAAAACTTTTTAAAAACCACGCTTATATTAAATTGCACTAAAAAGCAGAAAATAATTTTTTTAGACATTAGCGACAATAAATAAAAGCGTGGAGCGCCCACATAGATTGCGTCAATATAGTTTAGCGTTCCGCTTTTCTTTATTGTCGCTAATGTCTAAAAAAATTATTTTCTCCTTTTTAGTACAATTTAATATACGCGTGGTTTTTAAAAAGTTTTTTATTTTAATAATTTTAGAAAGTAATGCAACATTCTTCTTATATTCCGTAAATGTTTCGACTGTCTTTCATTTGTTCGTCTCATTCATTGGATAAATTCATAAAATACGCTGCCAAGTTAGAACTTTCCGACATAATCTTACCGATGAATTTCGGAATATTGATGTCCTTCAATTCCCCAACTAAACGAGTCTCCGCTCCACGGAGCGTGTAAAATTAGCTAGAAACGAATTGTCCGTTCCCAAGTTCGGTCAAACAATTCGCCAATTTCCCAGTTCTTTCTAAATCTGTTTTTTACTCTAACGAAACCGCGAGGGGGAAAAATCTATTCTTCCATAGTTTCTAACCCGCGGAATCGTTTGTTTCACGGCGATATCGCTAATTGCGGAAACACCCTGTACACCGTCGAAAGGCTAACGAACTCATCCCACTAATATTAACTGGGCGATCCGTAGCAAGCGAGAAGCTCTATCCAGTATGCAGATCGCACGTTTCCGGTTCGGCCGTTATCGAGTAAGGTGTATTCGATTACACGGAAACCTGGAAAACTGCGGATGAAGTGCAAACAGCCGGCGGAACGGATCGACCCCAATTAACGTTTCCTAATTAGATCGGCGCGCGGCGTGGCGGCGTCTATCGCTCGAAGATCGGCTCGGACAGGAACCAAGCACGTTGCTCTGCGAGGGAATGTTTCGCGGTTATTTATAAGTTCGAGGGTCGCCGCTTAACCTTGTCCGACCGAGGACCGTCGGGCACGTCAACCGACCGTTTTATTAGGATGCTCCCTTCGCCCGGGCCGGTCCAATTAGGTCAACACCACCTGACTACTCTTCCGAATTCGTAGCGTTCTCCCTCTACTCCAGATTACAGTATTTTATCGATAATTGTCCCCAACACGGATCTACCCGGGGACGATTATCCGCTAGGGGTACTATTCCTTGACGGGTTACCCTCGGTTCGTCGCCAACTCATTTCGCCGACACTGTTTTGATCGACGATTTGACCGACAGAAACTTTCGTCGACGCTATGTTTTTATCTACACGGTCAAATCGTCGACAAATGTCTTCATCGACACGGTTTGACCGACACTAACACGGTCAAATCGTCGATTTCCGTCGAATACCGAACGTTGAAAGGACAGCGGAGCTCGAGAGGCATCGGTCGCCGAGAAAAGTAAACATAACATAATCCAATAACAAAACTTCTTTATTTTTCATTATTTATTTATGGGACTTCCATCAACATATTCGTGGCATTTTTCTAATGAAAATGATACCAAATATCATATAATTCCAATTATATTTACTTGTGTAATGAACGATGAAAGTTTTCGACGCAAAGAAGGACAGCGTAGGGAAGAGAAAGAGACGTGGGGCTTCCGCCAACTTATTTTGTGACTTTTTTTTTATTAAATTAAAAACACAATATAATTTCAATTGTATTTAGTGGTTTAATTGACGGTATGGAGCAACTAAGATTTGCATCACATGTACAGTAAATATGGGCCAAATTGTCTTGTTTGGTGTCATATTAATCAGAAAAATGCTCCAAATGAGTTGGCGAAAGTCCCATAAAAAATAATTACAAATAAAGAAGTTTTGTAATTGGATTAATAGTGGTTTACACCGAACGCTTCGGCCGCGCGTCCGTGTTTACATGCTGTACCTATAGTCCAGTCAATGAATGCTCGTAAGAGGGGTGTAGAGGAAAATGGAAGGAACACAATTTTTAACTTTGGGACTTTGTTTGGATTAGTTAGGAAGTAAACATACTAAAAGTCCCTACTCTTAGGAGGTGAGCGGTGTACAGGGGGGCACGTAGAAGGTCCCCTTTTTCGGTTTTCCGCTTATATCTCGGAAACTATGTGTCCTAGCGACAAGATCATTCTATACAAAATTAGAGCTGACAAAATGTGCCATAAGATTGATTGGATTCAGTTTTTCGCTATCTCGCATAGTTTCCGAGATATCCGCGCTCAAAGATCACTAATTGTGAAAAAGAAATTTTTGCCTCACGTTTTTTGCCTTATTTGACTAGCTAACTCTTCAGCACAATTAGTGAACTTTGAACGCGGATATCTCGGAAACTATGCGAGATAGCGAAAAACTGAATGCAGTGAATCTTATGGCACATTTTGTCAGCTCTAATTTTGTATAGAATGATCTTGTCGCTAGGACGCATAATTTCCGAGATATAAGCGAAAAACCGGAAAGGGGGACCTTCTACGTACATTTGAAGTCGAAATTGAAAAATTGAAGTTGAATTTGAGAAATTGAAGTTGGAATTGAAAAAGTGAAGTGGAATTTGAAAAAGTGCTGTTGAAATTGAAGTTGAAATTGAAAAATTGGTGTTGGAATTAAAGTGGAAATTGAAAAAGTGATGTTGGAATTGAAGTTGAAATTGAAGTGTTGAAATTGAAATTGAAGCAAAAACACTAACTCGAACAAATAATACCAAAGTGAACTTTGAGCGCGGATATCTCGGAAACTATGCGAGATAGCGAAAAACTGAATCGAATCAATCTTGTGGCACACTTTGTCGGCTTTAATTTTGTATAGAATGATCTTATCGCTGCGACACATAGTTTCCGAGATATAAGCGGAAAACCGAAAAAGGGGACCTTCTACGTGCCCCCCTGTACACCGCTCACCTCCTAAGAGTAGGGACTTTTAGTATGTTTACTTCCTAACTAATCCAAACAAAGTCCCAAAGTTAAAAATTTTGTTCCTTCCATTTTCCTCTACAACTTTTCGTTGACTGGACTACTACACGATTTCTGACCAGTGATGCCAGATTGAGGTTGAAACGAACCTCATTCCCTCTCCAGGCTCTCCACCTTTATCCCCTTCCACTATCCTATTCCACCGTTCAATCCCTATCGCGCACGCGCAGTCGCGCAACGTATCACACATTACTCTGGTCATCAAAGAGAGGGTACTTGTATTCCCCTCGATTTCTTTTCGATTACCCCTGTCTGGTAACACTGCTTGGGACACCGGCACCGGTCATGCCCCTTCGCGCGGGTCCCAGTTTGTAACACCTGGAGTTCCTCGGCGTACAGTGAAATAAACCGATGAATCTTGTGTCAAAATCAAAGAACTTTCGATTGAAATGAGATACAACGATGTTTTTCTTGAATTAAAGCTGAAATATTGCAGAATACGGAGAAAATAGAAGGATTATGATACAATCGTTTTTTAACCTTGTAATCTGTCAAGCTTACGGAATCTCAAGATAATTGTGATTTATCCAATACCATGTACGGATAGATTTTTTTCTTAACATGCCATACATCATTTCCCGTAGCTTTTGTCACGCTGATTGCAAATCTGATCGTAAAAGTATACCACCTAAGGATTTTGCAAAAAATCGATTTTTTGTGAAAAAAAACTAATGAAATCATTTTTTCGTTGAAATGATTTGTTATACTTTCAATAAATCATTTCAATTTGTAATCTGCAACTTCTATGAATAAAATTCATCTTACAGCCGACAAAACTTCTGCTGTTGATTTTGGTATAGGAACTGTGATGGTTGAATATGAAAAGCACTTCACACACACGAGGATTTGATAAAATACAAGAAAATATGCTTTATTAAATATAGTCGTACACAAATGAAAACCGTCGCACTTGTACGATTCCCGAAAATATCCAATATTCGCGTGTCGTTTATTACTGTTGAAACTAAAAATCTCGACACTCCGCAAAATCTAAACTCGCAATCCGAATCCGTCAAAATCTCAGTGCTTGAATCCTCCCTCTACTCCGGGGTCAGCTCTATTTAAAGTGAAGTCAACTGGGCGGAGGTCTCCGCTAATGGAGGAAAAATCATCTCTATTCGCTGGACGACTTGGGGTGGAGGGTCTTCCTGATCCTTAGAGGAGAAAGTTACTCCCTCAAGTCGTTTTTAGCAAACTTCTAGAAAATACTTGTAATATGACCCCCGGAGCAGCGCGTTCATACTATCCTAAGTGGGTCTCTTAATTAATGGCCTTTCGACCTGGCCGGGCCAAGGGTAGTGCCAATTGCTTACATGTGCTAGGACCCACTCTGTCCGTTCAAGGCCCTCGCGTACCCGGATTAAAGACCCTCGGTATCGTTTTATGGCCCCTTTTCCCGAAATCATTTTGGAAACGGCGTAAGAAAAGGGAAAAAGCCTCTTCGTAAAATAAATACGTTAAAAAATGCGAGGGGCCATCTGTGCCGCTTGTACACGAACGCACATTTCTTATATCTGCATCAATTTCTATCGAAACGGTTCAGTTTTTACGCATGGTTCCTTTGACACTTTTTATTACCATGATGCGTAGAATACAATGCAATAAAAAAATTTGACCTCAAAATTCAATTGAATCGAAGATGTAGAATACGCCTATGGCAGCCAAGACCGAACATTTTTTTACGCCCTGTACATATCACAGAGCTTGGTGCCGCGAAGCATCTCCGCCTGAATCACCGATCCCGTAAACAGCTCGTGAAAGCTCAGCCGTGCGAAACTTTAAGGGACGTTCGTTAATTAGCCACCTCACTCACGATTTGCCGGTATAAACGCGAGATTGAGAGACAGAGAGAGCGAGAGAGAGAGATAGAGAAAGAGGAAGAGCGAGAGAAAGAGAGAGAGAGAGCAAAACAGTGGGACAAATACCCAATATAGGTGAAATAATTCATAAAATTCAAATATATTTTCCATTAATTCTTCGACGAAGTTTCCGTTTAGGTCCATCATTAGAATTGGATGAAATTTTGCAAATAGGTTCTTTTTTGACTAAAATGATGATTGTCAGAAGGATTTTTGGCGACTCAAAAAAAAGTTTTTACCATTTCAATGTCACTCCCTACCTTACCGACTTACCGACTCTCTCTTTTGTAGGTAATTAAAATAAAATAAAATACTACTGCTGGATTTTCGTATCCCTCTCCGCAACCATCACCACCTAATCCTAACTAATTCTGATCGCATAATCTTCCCATTGTAGATATTCAATTAAGTGGTTAACAATTCGAATTTTGAAAATATTTTATATTAAGTTCCGGGAGTATATAATTAAAATAAAATGTAATACTACTGCTGGATTTTCGTATCCCTGGTCGGGCCGGCCTGAGGGCCGGCACTTTCCGCCCCCACCACCACCTAACCCTAATTAATTCTGATCGCAAAATCCTTCTGACAATCATCATTTTAGCCAAAAAGAACCTATTTGCAAAAATTTCATCCAATTCTGATGATGGACCTAAACGGAAACACAGCCAATTCTTCTTTAAGAATGTTTGCTTAGTCCAATGATAAACATAATAATTAATTTAATAACTATATAAAAACTCTGAACATGACGAAATTTTAGGCTTATAAGCCTTGACAAGAAAATTATGTCACAGAAATTAGAAAATTTCTTTAAACGTCTATACATTATGAAGTATATTTGCATATGGCAAGTATTTGTACAGGGTGCTCACGCTATTACTAGTCAGCGTTTTTCTTGAAAATAGCAAATATTAGAAAAAAATGTAAAAGGAAAAAGTAGTGCTGTGTCTTTTATATGTAACACAATTGCGTATGTAACTTTTTTGTGTTTATATTATTTTGTTCGATATACAGGTGATCTTCAATTTTTTAAATGCAATGAGGTATTTTTTAATACATCAATCGTTGCAGCTGGACATTCGTAATAAAAAAGTACTAACCTATGTATGTCGAAAAGTTAGTAGTTCGGGAGATATTTCAATTGAAATAACTCTAAAACACCATTATTGTCGTACTAAGACAGGCCTGGCCAATCCCAATGGTTCCACGGGCCACTTTCATGACGTGAAACGTTACTGCGGGCCACACTTTAGGTATGCATGCTTTTAAAAAATGTAATACAAATATAAAATGAATAAAACTTTATTGTTATACTATGATTGAATATAATTAACTCTCGAGTCTTAATTAATGAGATATTTGTTTATCCATTCTTTCAATTAATTTTTGTAGATCTATATTTGTGTTCGACGTTGCACATCTTCTGTTAGCTGGTTTTTCTAATTGGCATCACTTAATGAAGTAAATTTTATCTTCAAAAAAAATGTTTCACAAACATATGTGGATCCAAACGCACTAACAACTCGTTGTGCAAAATATCTTAAGTTGGAATATCTCTCGGATGTAATATAAGTTGTTTCATTTTATTTTTGCACTGTAATTCAATTATATCAAAGATATCAAATATAGAACTGGAGTTCGTAGTCGCACTTGCGCACTATAACAATGACTCTTCGTTTATTGAATATTTTTGTATACATACAACGAAAAACAAAAGTTTCAATAGAAATATAAAATCGCCCGGCGGGCCGCACAATTTGACGTGGCGGGCCGCGTGTTGACCAGCCTGTCTTAGTACGACAGTAATGGTGTTTTAGAGTTATTTAAATGGAAATATCTTTTGAACTACTATCTTTTCGACATACATAGGTTAGTACTTTTTTTTAACGAATGTCCAGCTGTATCGATTGATGTATTAAAAAATACCTCATTCCATTTCAAAAAATTGAAGATCACCTGTATATCGAACAAAATAGTATAAACACAAAAAAGTTACATACACCATTGTGTTACATATAAAAGACACAGCACTACTTTTTCTTTTACATTTTTTTCTAATATTTGCTATTTACAAGAAAAACGCTGGCTGGTAATAGCGTGAACACGAGGTTTAGAGGTTTTTTTTAAATGTTATTTTTTATGCTCGCTACCCTGTATGAAAAACTTACAGTACAGAGTTTTGCATACAGGGTAGGGCAATAACTATGTTCACCATGGATATCTCCGTTTTTTGTAATAATATGGAAAAATGTTATGAACAAAATTTGCACGGTACAGAGGGAGGCATGTTGCGACACAAACATTTTCTGCGTGGATGGAGGCATAGAGGACATTTCAAGGTCACCTTGATTTTTTTTAATGGATACTCCTATTTTCTGTATCATGAATCGATGAACTATCGAATTCCGAGTAAAAATGTATTGACCTCCACATGTCCTACATCTAATAGTTAACGGGATATTAAGGTCAACACTTTTATACTCAGAATTCGATACTCTATCGATCTATGGTATAAAAATATAGGACAATCCAATAAAAACTAGAGGGCTATTGTTGCTCGCTCGCGAGTAGGGTTGTTTTTGCTCGCTGGTAGGACTGCTCTTGCGAGAGGGTTAGTGATACGCATGGCTAGTAGGGCCTACTGATATTAATGTTTTTTATTTCGTGTGTGACTCTCCAAGAGTCACACAAAGAACTTCCCGATTCGTTACTCCTTCGCCAACATCGCTAACATCGTTTTTTTTTGTACTTTCATCGATATTCTCCCAAAATGTATTCTTGGGAGTGGAGATGATAAATTCACTGTTGCATTGGAATAACTTTCGATTATTCCAAGCGGTAACATTAGCATCAGTTAAAAAAAAAATTTTTTTTAAATCTAAAAAAAACAAATTAAGAAACAAATTTTTTATGTAATTGCGTTTGGTTCTTTGGTGGAAAATTTTCGTCCTCCCTTATAAATTGCATTGTAGAATCAACTCTTTCCGAAAAAAAAGTAAAAATCTAAAAAACTGCTTGACCAATATGGACCAAAATCTAATCAGCTCTAAGTTACGACGGGGCACATCGATTGCATCATTCATCATCCTGATCGCGTTGTTATTTTTTCTGAAAACGTTAACGAAAAATTTGATTACATAGAAACGGCCGTACGCACACACACACACATACGAACATTTTGCTGAAAATAGTCTAAAATGACTGCAGTGACCATGAAACGTGAAGATCTGCTAAAAAATCGATTTTCGATTTTCGGGATCATTACAATAACTTCCCTATAAAATCGGGAAGTTAAAAAATCAAGGTGACCTTGAAATGTCCTCCACCACTCTACCCACAAGAAAACAATTAATACTACATAATGTAGCCCGTGATACCAAACAACTTTTGTAGAAACACTTTTTTGATAACGACGTCTTCCGAGATATCCTGCCGACCACATTTCAGCAGGACACCCTGTATAATAATTAAAAAGTTCCAAGGAGTTCAACAGATTCATAAATAGATGTAGGCTTTTCCTTAATATACAGGGTGTTTCGTCTAAAACAGGACATCTAAATATCTCTTCACGTTATTGTGATGCAAGGAATATTTGTTACGTAATGTGCATGGTGTCAATGGACCAAATATCTGGCAAGAATATTTTTTTCCAAAGGTCATTTTTTTCGGAGTTGTCAAGGTCATCGATGTTTTTTGATACGTAACTACATTTTTATTTTATTGCATTGGGAAACTGATCGAAAAATACATTCAGATATGTACAATAACATGACCTTGAGCTTAATCTGTAGGTAAAACTTTAATTTTCGAAGATCAAGGTCGTTTCAAGGTCATGTTATTATACATATCAGAATATATTTTTCGATCAGTTACTTGATGCAATAAAATAAAAATGTAGTTATGTATCAAAAAACATCGATGACCTTGACAACTCCGATAAAAATGACCTTTGGTAAAAAATATTCTTGCCAGATATTTGGTCCATTGATGATATGCACATTACGTAACAAATATTTGTTGCATCACAATAGCCTAAAGAGATGGACCGCACAAAGGAACGCTAATTTTCGAAGATCAAGGTCATTTCAAGGTCATGTTATTATACATATCTGAATGTATTTTTCGATCAGTTTCCCAATGCAATAAAATAAAAATGTAGTTACGTATTAAAAAACATCGATGACCTTGATAACTCTGAAAAAAATGACCTTCGGAAAAAATATTAGGTCCATTGACACCATGCACATTACGTAACAAATATTTTTTGCATCACGATAACCTGAAGAGATATTTAGGTGTCCTGTTTTAGACGAAACACCCTGTATATTAATGTAGAATTGTGCTGAAAATATTACCCATATAAAGGTATGATGTGACGAATAACGGTAATTTCAAGAAGAAATGCGATCACTCTAAAACTTTTATAGTATATTTTTGCTTTTTTTTAAACTTCTCTAAAAAACATAATTGGTGACATAGCAATTTATGTGAAATGTACAATAATTGCTAACATTTAATCGGTAGATTTAAGAAACTATCGGCATAAATTTCAATGGTTCCGACGAAGTTGAAGATTTTACTTTTGGCCGCGTTTTCACGATTCCGACCCACTGTGGCGTCGCGACGTGGTCGCCGTTTGCAAGCCTCGCGTGTCCTCTCGCGAAGAACTCCTTCGGGCTGTCAGCCACCGTGCACGAAACACGGACGCGACAAGTTAATGACTCGAAACAACACGTAAGCCGACTGGCAGGCCGCCAGCCCGTGAAAATTCCACGAGAGCAACACGGTGGCGGATCGAGTGGATCAGTGGGAAAACGATCGACGTCCCAAGGTGGCCGCGCAAATGGCCTGCAGCTTGTTGCGCCGCTTTTACGGCCAAGCGACAACCTTCAACAGCCGGCCTCTGGCCGATTCATTTCATTCTGATTCCGAACACCAACACCAGAACACGAACGCGAAGCGTCCGACGGACTTCTGTCCCCGCTGTCGGACGTCACGCCCGCTCTTGGCAGCGCCCGTTCGCGAACCGCGGCAATAGAACGCACGCAAAAATAGGCAGGGGAACATGCCACGATTTTACGTCGTTCCTTTCGATGTCGCGATCGATAGATCGCTGCCACGTTTTCGCCAAAAATCCCCCGCCTGATTCGAAGCTACCGTGAAACCTCCCTTACACACACAAACGCGCGCGCGCACGCGGCAAAAAAAAAGGTGATCGGACAACTCGGTCTAGCGTTATACGATGACTACAAAAAAACGGGGAGCAATAGTGACAGTTATCTCGAACATTTCCGTGGAAAGAATCGGTAACCGAAAATCTTTTATGTACAAGGAGTTTTTAATGTACTAAGAACATTTTCCTGAAGCAACTGGATTACATATGTGTCAACGTTTCCTAAATGAGCTGCTGATCAGAGTTGAACAAAATGTAATTTCAATTACAATTACAATTACTTACCAATTACTGCAATTCCCAAGTAATTTTAATGCAATTGGAAGTAATTGTAATTGGTAGTTGCAATTACAAGTAATTGTAACTGGTAGTTGCAATTACTTAAAGTCTTTTCCAACAGACGACGCTTGCAATGGTCCGGGATTCCACCTCTGATTTATCGATAATGCAAAGACGGGGTTTTGTAGTAGTGAAAATCGCTAGATGAAAGATCAATCTAGGGCGCTGTTTGCCTCAAAAGTACTTCTTTTACGTTTCCGAGCAATGGTTTTGCAATATTTGGCTGCATGTTGCCCGTCAGATGGCGCTACAATCACGCCGGCGTACCAGCCTCTCCGACGGGCAACATGCAGTCGAATATTGCAAAACCATTGCTCGGAAACGTATAAGAAGGACTTTTGAGGCATACAGCGCCCTAGATTGATCTTTCATCTAGCAATTTTGACTACTAAAACACCCCGCCGTTGCATTATCAAGAAATCATAAATTAAATCCCGGACCCTTGCAAGCATCGTCTGTTGGAAAAATTGCAACTACCAGTTACAATTGCTTGTAATTGCAACTACCGATTACAATTACTTGCAATTGCATTAAAATTACTTGGGAATTGCAGAAATAAAATTACAATTACATGTAATTGTAATTGGTAATTGCAATTACTTTGGCTCAACCAGTAATTGTAATTGCGGGCCATAATTACAATTACAGTAATTGTGAAAGAAGTAATTGCAATTACTTAACACGATTACAGTAATTGTAATTGAGTCTAACAGTGTCTAACACTGTCTTCAGTGTAATTATCCTTTTAAATCACTAATTTTTATGTTTTGGACCATTTAACCGTTTTCTTAATGTAATTATAGTCCCCTTTTGCACATGTAATTGAAGATGTAACTAAATACTCATGTAATTAATTACTGCCCAACTCTGCTGCTGATTCGTTGAACCGATTAATTCTACAAATAACATGAGAAAATAGAACATAGAAAATTATACAGTACATTGAAGTTCTGGCGATTATAGCTGTGAAGAAAGGAAGGTTTCATGCCCATCTTTGAAAATTGTTTGCGGACAACGAAGTTTGTAGGTATAATAAACGAAGTATATCGCCGAACTTCATCTCCGGAAGCCAAACATTTTCAACATTTTTAATGTAATCCTGTAGATTTTGACGAGAAAATGCCGAAAATCCAAGATTTAATGTTAGGAGCTCACTGGTTCGAAAGTTGAGCTATTTTGGTATGTACTCGGACATCGTCCAATGAACGAAGCTGCAAGAAAGTTGGTCAGTTAGGCTCGTGTAGAGGGTGCTGAGGATCGACCCGACTACGCTTTCAAATCTACGGTATCGACATCACCGCGTGCTTTTGGTGCCACCCATCGGCTAAAAAATTACTCAACTTTACATACACATAACTTTGAACCAGAGGGTTCCGAACATTAAAACTTGATTTTTCGGTATTTCCTCATCAAAATTTGCAGGAGAACACTTTAAAAAGTTAAAAATTTTTGGCTTCCGCAGATGAAGTTTAACCGAGCATTGGAAGAAAAATACAGTGGACCGAAAAACTATTGGTACGCTAAATTTCTGATTTCCAAAATGTCGCACAGTGAGCTGCATGCCCGATTTCAGCGGCCACAGCTAGTTCAAAATTCGGTCAATATTGAAACTGCTGTAACTTTGCTAAAATTTATTCAAATGTGATGAAAAAACAACCATTTTAAAGCTTGAGATTTCTACTTTTTGTACTGTATCCCTGTATAGATAGCACACGACGTCTTAAAGATGTCCATTTTATGTCTATTTTAAGTCTCAAAGTCTTACATCCTAAAAACACGTCTTTGAAACCATAAACAGTGTGGTTTTTATATACCCAAAATCTAGCAGTATTAACATTGGTATTATTTGTTCGAGATAGTGTTTTTGCTTCAATTTTAAATTCAATTTCAACTTCAGTTTCAACTCTTGTATTTGAATTTCAACTTCAATTTTGACTCTTCAATTACAAATCTTCAATTTCAATTTTTCAATTCCAACTTGAATTTGAACATCAACTTCAACTTCGACTCTTCAATTTCAACTCTAATTTCAATTTTTATTGTAATTGTAATTTTTATTATTTGTATTGTTGTTTTAATTGCAATTGTTATTTTTATTACTATTTTTATGTCAATTCCACATGCGTTCCTCTAATAAAGCTATTTATTAATTTAACTTTAAAGTTAAAGAAATCTATTTTTACTCTTTCCTTCTTTTATTTTAATTAACATTTGTGCATCTTTAAGACTTCTTAGGGAAGTTCTAAAATTCTCCTGAACGTCTTTTGGACATCAAACAGACGTCTTAGAGACGTCTTTAAGGCGTACCGTTTTGTAACACAAAACGTTCAGGAGACGTTCGGAAGACGTTCGTAATCTCCAACTGCAGACGCCTTAAAGACGTCTTTATTATGTCTTTGTGCTATCTGCGATACGGTTTTTGCTGAAACGGATGTTTTGAGTACAAAATTTGTCCATAAAGAGGAGCGCATTAGGTTGTAAAGTTTGCAACTATTTTTCATTCAAGTACTGCGGATTATAATCAATATTTTAACGTTATTCATCTATTTTATATACACTATCGAAAAATGTAATCATTTACAATTAAAATATCTTTTTAAAATAGTTATTACAAAGAATAATCTCCGTTATTTATAATAGTATGGAAAAATGTTATGAACAAAATTTGCACGGTTCAGAGGGGGACATGTTGTGGCATAAACATTTTCTGCGTGAGTGGAGAAATAGAGGAGATTTCAAGGTCACCTTGATTTTTTTAAACATAATGTCCTGTTTTTATACCATAGATCGATGGGGTTTAAAAATTCTGAGTATAAAAGTGTTGACCTTCGTATATCCTAAACCTAATAGTTAACGTGATATCAAAAGAAGAAAGAAAATTACTTCAATAATATCTCGTTAACTATTATATTTAAGACATATGGAGGTCAATACATTTTTACTCAGAATTCGATAGTCTATCGATCCATGATACAAAAAGTAGGTTTTTCGATTTATAAAAATCGAGGTGACCTTGAAATCTCCTCTATGCCTCCACCCACCCAGAAAATGTTTATGTCGCAACATAAGCCGTGCAAATTTTGTTCATATTATTACAAATAAAGGCAATATTCAAAGTGGACATAGTTATTGCCCCACCCTGTATATTATTTAAATTTCATGTGTATACTGTTTTTTTATTTTATTGTATATTGTGTGTTTATTATTATTATTTAATATTTATTTAAGTTAATACGAAGATATAGCGAATGCGAACATGCAGGATGTGAGAAATGCTGCGATTTTCGCGCGCGCGCGCGATGGCCATTTTTTCGTAGATCAACTATAGAACACGGAGTAGCGCGTAGTAGCAGCCTTTTTTTCTTGCATCTTAACCAGCAAACTTCAAAGAACACAATGGCACAGAAATGAACACCCGATCGCACCCGGAGTTATAACAAAGTCATTACCAAAGTCTTAGAATCATAAAGAAAGTGACTGAATCGTTGGTTATCTTTACATATAAATAACTAAAAAAATGTATATAGTACAAAAGTGAATTTCTCTTAAAAGTATACCTTATACTTAGCTAAAAAAGCTTCTATAAAACAAAAATCTGTTAGTGTATGTAAATAAGGTAACAATTACTAATAGGTGAATTCGTTGAAAAATGAAAGCGTGTTAACGGAATTTCAAACTTCCGACAAATTTCAGTGCTTTATGGATACATGAATGGGAAAACGAATGATGGGAGAATGTTCCTCAGATACTCGACGAACTCAAGCCACAAAAATTTTACAATTTATGTAAAGTTTTAAAAATTGAATTTTGACCGCTGAAATCGTGCATACAGCCCACTCACTGTGTGTCGTCACTATTGAAACAGCAATTTGAGCTGTAAACTTTTGTGAAAAAGAATAGAACGACATTAAACCTGAATTCAGTTCAAAGCTTGAAACCTCTAATTTCGTAAGCCATCGATCATTTTCTCGAAGATTGAAACTTTCCCTTTACTATGGCCTCCTAAAGTAATAAGAACTAGTTTGCGTGATGTAGAAATAAAAATATATTAATAGGAATATTAATGAAGACATCATACGCGGCAGACAGCCAAAAGAACAATGCTCTGCTATTTTTGGTTGAATAGATTTTCTCCCACCTGTTGCCGAACACCCTGTATGTTTAGAGAAATTAGAACAAGACTGCTTATTACACGATTAACTGTGCAAAGTAAATATAGATATGTAGAAAGTACTCTCGGAACTAACGAATTAACGACTAGGTTATATGTATAAGAGACGGTCATTATTCAGATTAACTGGTTCCATAATACACGAGAATTCAGCACGGGAGATATATGAAAAGGATGGAACGTCAAGGTTTCGCTTAGGCACTCGTCGTCGAAGGCTTTTAATAATCGGATCCTTGAAACTTGCCGTTAAGACAAAAACGTTGAATTTATAACAGTTGGGATCATCATTAAAAGAAAATTGTGTCATGAAATAGGGGAGGAATATAATTAAGCTGAAATGTACAGGGTGTCCCAACTTTAAAGTACCAAACTTTGTCATTGCCATATATTCTATATAGCCCAGATAGCATTGATACATTTCAAAGACATCTGTAACATCTGACATTTGGATATCTGGACGGCTCCCGCGCGGCTCCCGAATGTCTTCTGTTACAGACCGGTACGTCTTAGAGACATCTTCAGACGTCTTTTAGACGTAGTTTATGCGCCTTTTTAGACGACATCTCCGAAAAGACGTTTTTAAGACGTCTTTTTTGGCGCGCAATACGTTCAGAACTACAAACTACGTAAAACAGACGTCTATGAGGCGTCGGGTGCTATCTAGGAGACTGGTTAACACTTTATTAAAAAGTTATAATCATAAATATGGAATGCGGCCTTGATGTTGATGCGTGGAGAACTATAAACAAGAAGGTTTATGAAACAAGATAAATACGCGTAATGAACTGATACAAAGAATTAATAATTCATTCGCTGAAATGAAACAAAATACAAGTGAACTTCCTACAATAATAAATTCCGTTTTGGATCGCTACCAATCTTGCATTGCTAAAGACGGTGGTCATTGTGAAATGGAATGTTAGTTGCATCCAGTGCTGCGATATGGTGCAACATTTCGCACGCATGCGCGGCGATTTTAGCCTTGGTAATGGAAGATTCTCGATAAAATGGGGTACCCTGAATACCCAGCAGAATTTTAAAAAATTGGTATGATTTGATTATGAAAAATGAATGTATAACATGTGTATTTGTGTATATTACCACGTTTTTATTAGCTCGCTTTCTTGTCTGTCTATTTGTCTATCGGTCTATTTGTCTGTCTGTTTGTTCGGTACAAATTTTGCAATTGATTTTAAACTAACTTCCCGATGAGCTAGAGACTTGAAATTTTGAACATAGCTCAGAACTGGATGACAATGCAATATTTTAAAAAAATACGCATGGAAAACCACGCGCGGCAGAAGTAAAACTTCTTGCAGTCTAGTAATGTTTAGAAGTGAATTAAGATTGGAAATGGTAAATAATCCTAATGAAGCGACGACAAGATCAGGAACAACTCTCGATGCAGTATTTGCAAAACATTTAGACAAAATTGAATCAAGAATATTTATATCATATTTTAGCTATGACAAGCCAATTGTTTCAATGATAGAATCATAGAAAATCATAGAAAAAATAATGAACGATCAAAATTTGCGACGCAAAGAAGGAGAGCGTATAATTTTGGTCGCTCATTATTTTTTCTATAATACCATATATAAGATTCCAAACTAACATTATCTTCGCCCTTTTGCCCAAAGCTGTAGTTTTTTGCCCAAACTCGCGTGTAGGTCGCGCTCTGATTGGTCCGTGTTTTTCGTTAATAACTCCTAAACAAAGCCGCGGATAACATATTTGCAAAGGAAAATGTCGCTTCAAATGGTCTCAGGAACCTCCCACTTCCGGGATATTCAGGAATTTTGGGGCACTATATATAGGGTGGTCATTTTATCTGAAGAAATTGAAATATCTCGAGAACAATGCATCGAATCAAAACAAGTGGGTAACGAAAGTTGTTCGTCGCGAAGGCAGACATCCAATGATACCAAACTCGACCCACCCCAGGGGGTGGCGGTTTGGGGAAAATAAAAAACTTAAATGGGAACCCCCATTTTTCATTGCATATTTGGATTCTCCAGAAAAAAATACACAAATATGACCTAGGAATTTTTGCATTTTGGTTCACAGATGGCGCTGTAATGGACAAAAATCAAAATGGGTAAAACATCGTTGAAAATTGGGGATATCTCAAGAAATACACGCCAGACCAGAAAAATAAAAGTAGACGTATTTGATATTTTTGAAAATGCTATTCAATAACACTATAATTGACCCCCCACCCGCACCTCCTGAGGGTGGGAGAGGGAATTATTTCAAAATCTTCAATGAGAAATCCTTTTTTATAGCAAATCTTGGTTCTCCATTGATTTGATATTATTGGTGTAATTTCTTTCACAGATATCGCTGAAATCGAAAGCAGTTGAAAAAATTCATTGGTTTGTTTATCAATAAATCAAAAACTACTTTTAAAACCACTTTTCTCGAGATATCCCCAATTTTCAACGATTTTTTACCTATTTTGATTTTTGTCCATTACAGCGCCATCTGTGAACCAAAATGCAAAACTCCTAGGTCAAATTTGAGTATTTTTTCTGGAGAATCCAAATATGCAATGAAAAATTCCCATTTAAGTTTTTTATCTTCCCCCCACCCCCACTCCCAGAGGGTGGCGGTGGGGGGTCGAGTTTGATATCATTGGATGTCCCCCTTCGCGACGAACAACTTTCGTTACCCACTTGTTTTGATCCGATGCATAGTTCTCGAGATATTTCAATGTCTTCAGATAAAATGTCCACCCTGTATAAGGAACCCTCTCATTGAGCGGGACTGACTTGCGAGTCGTCATTTATTTTGTAAGGACGTATACTTTCTGTAAAGCGCGATTTCTAGTGAACAATCTGTTGGTGTGGCCTACTCAATAAACTCCAAGTTATAAAGAA
This sequence comes from Lasioglossum pauxillum, assembly GCA_933228785.1. NCBI lineage: Eukaryota > Metazoa > Arthropoda > Insecta > Hymenoptera > Halictidae > Lasioglossum > Lasioglossum pauxillum. Next base: position 28,709,198 of record OW121702.1, on the reverse strand, counting down.
GAAAAAGGACCATTTCTCAAGGGAACCCCATCCTTTCCTTCTTCACGGCATAACAGTATTCGATCGCGTCTGACTATTGTCTCTCACCATTTTTGGCTGTTTCCAGTTTCCACTCGTGACGAGTGCTTTCAACGCAAAAGCGTTTTGTCTTTTATCGTCGTTTCAATTTTGTGCTGCATCTATAATGTTTATGCGAAACTGGTAAACAGATAATACCATACCCGTGCCGATATTTATTGATAACCTCGATTTTATACATTCAAACCCGTTAACAGGTTATACGAATTTCGATTTGGTTACTATTTGCATAAATATCCACACTCGATTAATAAGCGAACAATCGGCCAAGATATGTTCAGTGCATTCGTGATCAAATAATTTCCGAAATGTGTATTTTTTTGAAAATGAAGATTTGTTTATTTATTGACATTACAAATTGTTCAGCTCATTTTTTGGTCACTTGAATCCGTGCGTAAATGAAACTGCCAATTGTGTGTCGAAAGAAATACTGCCGCGTGCAATATACCGTGTGTCGTATCGATTGCTTTGAATTCAATTTTTGTATTAATTGAAACGCGTTTACGGCATTTCATTGTAATGACGCAACATTTAATCCATTCGGACTTCCCTGATGGATTGTGACGATCAATATCGAATGCAATTAACAACTCCTCGCACTTCAACTGGAGCGATGCGCGTACGTATTTCCAGCGTCGTTGAATCAAAAATACTTTTCGAAAACCGTGTGGAAACGGAAACACTGCGGTTAGTTATTATATAGGACTGTCGGTCAATAAAACAGATTTATGTTAACGAACGACATTACGAACGTAACTAACAAACAATCATTACTTCAAATGTACAGGGTGTAAAAAAAGTAATGGTCATCCGTCCTAGGGGTGAATCTACACCTCTGGATCGGTGGACATTTGTAAGAGAAACTTGCCGCAAAATTGTTTATAACACAGAAAATTAGTGTTGAAGTTTTTTTTTGCATCAACGCATTCTACTCATCGAGAAGAGGAAAAGTTTGAAAGAAGCCATATGTCACAAACAAATAGTTATTGAGATACAAGCTGTTAAAGTTTTTGCAAAATTTGATTGTATGGAATTATACGTATAGACAAAAGCCTCTACTACTACAGTCCACACGTCCGTGTCGATGAGACAGAAGATGATCGTGTGCGTGCCGCGAGACAGACGAAATTTAAAGGCGCATTCGTCGTTAGGCTCCTTTAAATTTCGTCTGTCTCGCGGCACGCACACGATCATCTTCTGTCTCATCGACACGGACGTGTGGACTGTAGTAGTAGAGGCTTTTGTCTATACGTATAATTCCATACAATCAAATTTTGCAAAAACTTTAACAGCTTAAAAAAACTTTATATCTCAATAACTATTCGTTTGTGACATATGGCTCCTTTCAAACTTTTCCGCTTCTCGATGAGTAGAATGCGTTGATGCAAAAAAAAACTTTAACACTAATTTTCTGTGTTATAAACAATTTTGCGGTAAGTTTCTCTTACAAATGTCCACCGATCCAGAGGTGTAGATTCACCCCTAGGACGGATGACCATTACTTTTTTTACACCCTGTACTGCTCGACTTATTAAGTATTACAGTAAACACTCGTTATTTTGCAAACGGCTGTGTTCTGCTCGGAGAAATATCGTGTAGGGACACTACTATTTTTTACCACGTTTTTATTAGCACGCTTTCTTGTCTGTCTGTCTATCTGTCTGTTTGTTTGTTCGGTACAAATTTTGCAATTAATTTTAAACTAACTTCCCGATGAGCTAGAGACTTGAAATTTTAAACATAGCTCAGAACCGGATGACAATGCAATATGTTTAAAAAAAATTTGTTAAAGCCTGTGCGTTTAGGAGATATAAATTATTAACTAGAGGGCTATTGTTGCTCGCTCGCTTCGCTCGCTCGCGAGTAAGGTTGTTGTTGCTCGCTCGCTTCGCGAGCTCGCGGGCAGGACTGCTCTTGCGAGAATGTTAGTGGGATGCATGGCTAGTAGGGCCCACAGCTATTAATGTCTTTCATTTTGTGTGTGACTCTCCACGAGCCACACAAAGAACTTCCCGATTCGTTAGTTGCTGTATATTATTATTAGTATTTATTAAGTGTACGTTTTAAGAAGATTATACGTTTTCAGGGAAATTCAATAGTTTTCTACTTATCAAAATGTTTGCTATATGGCGTCGCATTAAACCAATATCGTATGCTCGTTGCTCGCTTGGTTCCTTGTTATAGCATACTAATGTTGCAAAATAAATTGTCTTAATTAGTTTTTCGCGAACGATACAACTCATCATTATCCGGGTTTGCAGTATTGATCTTGGTTTTCTTCGATACTATTAATTTAAATTTTCTCAAAATATATAAACCGCTCAATTTTGAAACTCTGCTCAGTGCTACATACAACATTTGTAAAGTTCACATTTCTGATGTTTTAAAATCCATACATACTTTCTCGTATGTTTGTCCCTGACTTTTATGAATCGCAATCGCTTCAGCAGGAACCACTGGAAATTGACTACGTGTAATTTGTTATTTTCCTTCACTCGAAATATTTACTTGATTCGATATTTTTTTATTATTGGTGTTAAATTTTGATTTATATTTGCATTTTTCATATAATCACTATAACGAGTTCTTACTTTCACTCCTACTATGGCCAATTGAAAATCTAACCACAATATAGACGGAATTTTAGTATTTTCTTGAAAACTAATAAATTTTAATATTCCGCATGCTCCATTAACCAATTCGTCTTCAACGTCAATGTTATTAATTATCATATATTTTATATTAATTTTCAATTTAATCTCAGTTAACAATTCGTTTTGAACTCATTGTTTATTTAAAGATTGTAATATAAATGTTTTTGTACTTTCATCGATATTCTTTGAAAATGTATTCTCGGCGATGATTAACTTACTCTTGCATTGGAATAATTTTCGATTATTGTAAGCGGTTACATTAGCATTAGTTGCATAATTGGAAAAAACATTTTTTTTAATTAAAAAAAAACAAGAAAATTTTTTTTTTTAATTTTATAAAAAAAATTTTTTTTAATTTTATAAAAAAAAATTTTTTTTAATATATATATATATAGTTACGTTTACTTCTTCGGTGGATACGCCTTTCGTATAAATTGCAATGTTTAATCAACTCCTTTCGAAAAAAACTAAAAAACTACTTGACCAAAATGGACCAAAATCTAATCAGCTCTAAGTTACAGCGGGGCACATCGATTGCATCATTCATCATTCCGATCGCGTTGTTACTTTTTCTGAAAACGTTAACGAAAAATTTGATACCATAGAAACGGACATACGTACACACACACACACACACACACACACACACACACACACACACACACACACACATACCGACATTTTGATAAAAATAGTCTAAAATGACTCCAATGACCATGAAACGTGAAGATCTGCTAAAAATTCGATTTTCGATTTTCGGGGTAATTACAATAACTTCCCTATAAAATCGGGAAGTTAATAAATTGAACCGTTACACCTCCCCGCGCGACGCTCCGTAGTACGTCATCGCGTTCGGAGTCCCCACTCTACTGTGTGTTCTCACTCTGACCCATCCCCACTCCACTGACCCTCTTCGCACCGAATCCGTATCCAAAAAGACGCCTTTATGGCGGTATAGCTACCGTTGAGAAAACTCGCACAACAGTTCATATAATTTGCAGTGCAATAAAATTTTTAGTGATTTAGGTGAACTATTCATATATATCAATTATCTATTGCAGGCATGCACAGACGATTTGGACGATTTGGGAGCCGGAGCCCTCGACCCGGTTCATGAGCCGGGTCGGAACCGTGGCGTAACTCGGACGTATGGAAGGGGAACCCACTAATTGTAAGCGTGACTTGTAAACTGAGCACGAGAGAAGACGAGTGGGAGGGGCGTGGGGATGTGGAGAGCCCGTCTGAATGGTCAGACTACAATAACGTAGACGCCCCGACTCTCACACGCTTTCGTGGGCCCAAAGCGCTATTTGACTATTTTGAGAGAAGTACATATATAGTATGTTTGTAGTAATACCTGTTCCTACTCCTATAAACGGCGGAAGCCACGCGTGTGTCGAAAAGTGTGCGAGTGTCATCCGCGAGACTAGGGAGCGTAGACTCGTATTCGGTGTAAAGGAGCCCTCGGAAATGGGCAACTGAATTAAATATATTTGTTCACAGTAAATCACAGTAAAAATATGTTGTTTAAATGTTTTTTAATACATTATTTTAATGTATATGTATTTTTAGTTCTCTGTTTTCATTAATTTCTTTGCGTATTGTTAAGTATATGTATATGTTTAAGTGTAAATATTTTTATGTATAATATATACTTTTTATATAGGAGGACTCGGTTAGAGGGCGCATGAGTGAATGGTTCAATGTGTGATTGCGGAGAGTAAATATAACGGAAAAAGAGTAACAAATTGCGAAAATTGTAGAAGTAGTAGTTAGGGTGACGGGAGGTAGTACAATAGGACTACGGGAAAGAGTGCGGTAGTCGAAGAAAGTGATAGATAGTATAAAAGAGGAGGAAAAAGAAAGTGAGGTTAAGTGAGAGGTTAGGTGCGAGCACGTGGCGTGCAGAAATAAAAGGAAAAGGTAAAGGCAATAAATTGCAATAACTATAATAACGGGGCAGGTAATGTGAAGGTAGTTAATGTAAAAGTAGGATAAATAGGGATAACTAGGGTAAAAGAGTAGGAGGCGGAAAAAGTGAGGAAGGTAGAGAATAGGAAAGAGCACGTGACGTACGGAAACGATAGGAAAATAGAGGCAAGAGAGAGGAGGCAACAAACAGGGAGAAAAGAAAAAGAGGTAGGCTGACAGGCAGCGAGAATATGAGAGAAGGGAGGGAAGGGCAGAGGAAAATTACAGATATATTGAAGCTGGGATTAGAGGAGGGACCGTATATTTCCTGTGAAAGTGAAGAGGAAGAAGAAGAAAAAAGGAAAGATTGTAAGGAAACTCCACCTAGAGAGGAAGGAAAAAGAGAACTTGAGGGAATTGTAAAGCTATGGACGGAGCACAAGAAATCGTGGGACGGATTAGCGGGCAGGATGGAGTATGTTTTAGAGGAAATAAAAAAGGGTAGAGAGAAATTAGAAAGAAAAGTGGAATCAGAAATTAAAGAAGTGACAAGGAAAATAGATAAACTGGAAACAATGTGGAGAAAAGAAGAGGAACTTCTCAAAAGAGTGGATGAGAAGATAAGAGAAGCAGAAGAAATGCATTTGGAGGAAAAGAAAGCAAGAGAGACAGAGAAGAAAATGTGGGAAACAGAAGTAATGGAAAAAGTAGAGAAGAAAGTGCAAGACATAAGGAAGAACAAAGGAGAGGTCCAAGAGAGGCAGGGGAAAAGCATAGACAGTGAGATACAGAAGGAAGTGAAAGGGCTGAAAAAAAAGATGGAATTGCAGGAAAGAAAGGAGAAAAGGAATAATATTCTGATTAGAGGGCTAAACTATAACAGAGTAGAGGCAAAAAAGAAAGCAGAAGAACTATTGGAACAAAAATTTGGAATAAAAGCGGGGATAAAAGAAATGGAATTGAAAGGAAGAGGACAAGAAATAAAGGTAGTAGAAGTGAAACTAGAAAGTTGGGAAATAAAACAGGAAATAATGAGCAGGAAAGGGAAATTAGATTTAGCAGGGAAAAGTATTTATCGACCACGATCTGACAGAAGAAGAAAGAGGGATACAAACAAGATTGAGAGAGATTGCAGCGAAGGAGAGAAGTGAGGGTAAAGGGGTAAGAGTAAGGTATAAATGTATTTGGATCCAAGGAAAAAGGTTTGACTGGAACGAGGAAAAAAGGGAAATTGAAAGAAGGAAGGATTTTCGGCTGGAGCCGAGTCGAGAAAGAGAAGCAAAGGACAAGGAATAAGAAAGACAGAGATACAAGAAACACAGGGAGGAAGGAACGGAGTGAAAGTAAAAAAGAGGAGAGGGGGGCTGTTATTTTGGAACGTAGCAGGTATCGAAGAGAAAGATAGGGATTTTTGGAAATATATAGAGAACTTCGATATTGTAGGATTAACAGAGACATGGGTGGAAGAGAAAAGGTGGGAGACACTGAAAACGAGGTTAGCTAAAGGCTTTGTGTCTCCACACAGTACAACCGGCAAAAAGAGAGAGAGAGGAAAAGGAAGAGCAATCGGGGGAATCCTGATTGGGATAAAAGACGATTGGAGGATAGTAGAAGAGAAAAGTGAAACAGAGGGGATAATAGGAATGAGGATAGAGATAGAAAAGGAATTTTGGAACATCTGGACAGTATACATATAGCAATAAAGGAATGGATAAGATAACGACAATATTAAAGGAAGAACAAGAAAGGCAGGGTGACGAGATAATGATCGTCGGGGGTGATTTCAATGCCAGAATAGGGGAAAAAGGAAATATCAGAAGGTCGAGGGACAGAGTCGTAAATAAAGAAGGAGAGGAACTATTGAGATGGTGCGAAGAGGGAGGAATGTATATTCTGAATGGGAATGTAAAAGGGGACGAAGGAGGAGAATATACGCAAGTAGGAGCAAGAGGAGCGTCAGTAATTGACTATGTCATAACTAACAGAGAGGGACTGGAGAAAGTGGAAGAGATGAGGATAGATGAGAGAGTAGAATCGGATCACATGCCACTGAACGTACAAATGAAAAGAATGGAGAAGAGAGACAGAGAGGAAGAGGAGAAATCGGAAAAAGAAGTAAGTTGCTGGAGTGAAGAGGCAATAGGCAGATACAGAGAAGCCACGAAAGAGGCAATCTTTGAAGAAAAAGACAAGCAGAACAAGTATGGGCACAAATAAAGAAAGTAGTGAGAGAAAGAGTAGAAAAGAAGAAGGTCAAGCACAGGAAATGGAAGGAAATGGAAATAGGACAAGTATATTGGTGGGACATAGAATGTAGCAAACAAAAGAGGAAAGTGAAAAGAGTGTACAAAAAATGGAAGGCGGGAAAAATCGAGAGACGGGCATATTTGGAAGAAAAAACGAATTTCAAGAGAATATGTGAAGAAAAGAAAGAGAAAAAGAAGCAAGATGAGCAAATATGGGCATATATAAACAAGGAGAGGAAAAAGAAGACAAGGATAAATAACAGAATAGGGGAAGAAGAATGGAGAGATCATTTTAAGAAATTACTGGATGGGGCAGATGAAAGGATAGAGGGAAAAGAGAGGGAAAGACTGACAGAAGAAGAAGACGAGGTGGAAGTAACAGAGGAGGAGATAGAAATTCAGATTGGAAAGCTGAAAAAGAAAAAGGCGGCAGGGGGAGATAATATACAGAACTAAGCGTGGTTGTACAGTGAGGGTAACATGAGGGCAAAATTAAAAGAATTAATTAGGAAGGTATGGAAGGGGAAAGGATTCCCAGAAGACTGGAGAAAGGCTTGCATTACGACAGTTTATAAAAAAGGAGACAAGGGAAAGGCATCGAACTATAGAGGTATAAGCCTTCTGTGTACGGCTTATAAAGTATACGCAGCAGTCCTAAATCAGAGGCTAAAGAAAGAGGTAGAAATGAAGAAAATAATACCAGAATCACAGGCAGGTTTTAGGAAGAATAGAGGAACGATGGATAACGCGTATGTCTTACAGCATATAGTGGAGAGGGAAGTGCAGAAGAAAAAAGGAAAAATGTATGCCTTTTTTGTTGACCTGAAAGCTGCTTTTGATTCGGTGAAGAGAAGTAAGCTATGGGAGCAAATGAACAAATGCGGTATCAGGAGAGGACTTATAGAGAGAGTGAAAGAGATATACCAAGAAACGAGATGCGTGGTAAAAGTGCAAGATGGAGAGACCAGAGAGTTTTGGACAGGGGTGGGGGTAAGGCAGGGTTGCCCCTTAAGGGGGTAGTCACACGTTGGTTACAACTAGAAAATCAGTGTGAACAACCTGTATCCAAAAAAGAGTTTGGTAACACTGAGAAACACGCACTGCCTGATGAACACGAGATGGCGTTGCTTGCTATTTCCATATTATATGAAATGATTTCGAGTTATATTTGTTTGTTATTAAAAAAATAAATGTATAAAATTTAACATTTGCCAATTATTCTTCCCCTTTTACATTCCACGCCCTTGCAATTAAGGAAACGCGAAGTTATAATTAAACTGCGGATCTTTACGCATTGATCCTCCTGACTAGGCGCCATCTCGTCAAAACTGGCTGAACTAAATTTGGCTCTAGCTTGCTCTGCACTCTATCATCATGAGTGTAATATGGGGGAAATTCTGCTAATGTGAATGAAATCACGCGCTTCGGTTGTTTGACCTCATTTCAGCAAATTGTAGGCTGGGTAAGGGCTCATTCTAAAGAGGAAGGTTCACCACACTGCGCTCTGGTCATTAGGGCAGTCAAAAAGTCTTTCAGAGACAGAAAAATGCATTGAAATCTGCGGGTTTTTTTCCTAGATTTTTTCTCTACTTTGGGCCCTTATATTATACATATTAAACATAATCTCGTTGACCTCATGACCAGAGCGCAGTGTGATGAACCTTCCTCTTTAGAATGAGCCCTCACCCAGCCCAAAATTTGCTCAAATAAGGTCAAACAACCGAAGCGCGCAAACCCATGTTTTCTAGTAAGATTCTAGTAAGATTCTAGTTGTAACCAACGTGTAACTACCCCCTCAAGCCCAACCCTGTTCACGATTTTTACAGCAGACATGGAAGAAAATTTCAGAAGGAACAGAACAGGAGGGGTAAAAGTAGGCGAAGAAAAATTTTGGTCTTTGGCGTATGCGGACGATGTGGTGATAGTAGCGAAAGAAGCAGTAGAATTAGCGGAGATGATTAGAACTCTGGCAACATACCTAGAGGAAAAGCAACTAGTTCTAAATGTAGATAAGTCTAAAGTTATGGAATTCGGGAAAGGTACAAGGAAGAGACGAAAGCTTAAGTGGAAATGGAAGGGGAAGACAATAGAGGTAGTCAACGAATTTACGTATTTAGAAGTAATCGTACAGAGAGACGGGGGAGTAACAAAACATATTAGAGAAAGGGTGAGAAAGGCAAACGTGGTGCTTAACCAGACGTGGGGCATAGGAAAGAGGAAGTTTAAAGATAATTACAAACTAAGAATGTACCTGTTTGACTCACTAGTGTTAGGGGTACTATTGTATGGAGTGGAAGTCTGGGGGTACGAGGAAAGAAAAGAAGTGGAAAGGGTTCAAAACAGATATATAAAATGGGTCCTAGGATTAAGCACGCAAACGCCAGAATACATAATATTAGATGAAACGAAAAGAGATAAAATTAGAATTACAACGGGGGTAAGGGCATGGAAGTTCGAAGAAGGGGTGCGAAAAGGGAGTGAGAGAAAACTGGTAAAAGAGTGTCTGAGGGAAAAAGAAGAAAGGACGTGGATAACGAAAACCGCAAAAGGAAGGGAGGAATTCCTGAGAAGGAACGCGCTAAGTCAGGTAGGGGTACAACAAAGGAGAGAAAGAGGAGAAGAAATAACAGAAGAGCTGAGGAGAAGGGATAGAGAAGTGCAACAACAAGAGCAATATGTGAGGATACAAAATGCGAGTTTTAATCAAGGATATAAATACCTAAGAACTGCAGAGCTGCCAATATACCTGAGTAAAGAAGGGAAGGATGGGAGTCAAAGACTATTAGCACAGGCAAGAGCGGGGACATTAGAAAGGTGGAACAGGTATTGGGAAAAAGAGGAAAATAGAAATTGTGAATTCTGCGAGGATAGTTTTGGAAACCTGGAACATATGGTAAGGGACTGTAGGATAATTGAAAGAGGCCCGAACATAGAGGAAATGGTGAGCGAGAGCGGGTCAAAAGAAGCGATAGGTTGGCTGAGGAAGCTAGAAAAAAAAAGAAATGAACAGCACTGAAAGAAGGATGGGAGAAGGATAGGGCAAAGTAAAATTGTATGAACGGATCCTGAAAGGTATGGAAGGATGAGAGAGTTAAGACGGAATTGTAAACCGAGTTCCTTTTTATGGCCGGAAGGCTAAAAATAAAGCATTTCTAAAATATAATTTTTATATTTGGATTACTTTTCTCTTGAAATATGTATATGTTTTTAGCTGTGACATTAAAATAATGTATTAAAAAACATTTAAACAACATATTTTTACTGTGATTTACTGTGAACAAATATATTTAATTCAGTTGCCCCTTTCCGAGGGCTCCTTTACACCGAATACGAGTCTACGCTCCCTAGTCTCGCGGATGACACTCGCACACTTTTCGACTCACGCGTGGCTTCCGCCGTTTATAGGAGTAGGAACAGGTTTTACTACAAACATACTATATATGTATCGCTGGGAGATGACAAGAAGATCCCTGAGGGCGTGTAGAGGCAAAAAGGGTCTACAGCTGGCGCCGCCTACCCCAACCACTGACGCTCGCGTACTCACCGCGTGACCACGTCCTCTCGGCTGCTACGTCACACGACGCATAGTAGCAGGATTCCCGTATTTACGGAGGGCTACGGGAGAGAGACAGAGCGGGAGAGAGAGAGAGAGAGAGAGAGAGAGAGAGAGAGAGAGCGGGAGAGAGATAGCGGAAGAGAGAGAGAGCGGGAGAGAGAGAGCGGGGGAGAGAGAGCGGGAGAGAGATAGCGGAAGAGAGAGAGAGCGGGAGAGAGAGACAGAGAGAGAGAGCGGTGAAACCGCGAGGCGCACCGGGTTTGGCGAGCGAAGCGAGCAGGGAGCGGAGCCCCTCCTAGTGTGACGTAGCAGCCGAGGGGGCGTGGTCACGCGGCGAGTACGCGAGCGTCAGTGGTGAGGGTTGGCGGCGCCAGCTGGAGACCCTTTTTGCCTCTACACGCCCTCAGGGATCTTCTTGTCATCTCCCAGCAATACTTCTCTCAAAATAGTCAAATAGCGCTTTGGGCCCACGAAAGCGTGTGAGAGCCTGGGCGTCTACGTTATTGTAGTCTGACCACTCAGACGGGCTCTCCACATGCCCACGCCCCTCCCACTCGTCTTCTCCCGTGCTCTGTTTACAAGTCACGCTTACAATTAGTGGGTTCCCCTTCCATACGTCCGAGCTAGGTCACGGCTCTGAGACCACACGGGAGCCATTTGGAAGCACAAGAGCCGCTCTGAGAGCAACGAGCTGTGCATGCCTGATCTATTGCATGCGCCCCACATTTTTCGTTTTAAATCTTACAAGTATGTTTTCATAGCTATTCAAAATTTACAATTAGAAATTTTCAGGACTATCTGTACGGGGCTAGAAAAAATTATTTTATACTTTTTAGTCCGTTTTAAAAATGTGATATTTTTTTAAAATTTATTTTTATTTTATGAAACTTTCACCACTATATTTGTGTGCACTTTTCTAATTAAAATAAGACCAAACACGATACAATTTTAACTGTATTTAGTAGATTAATTGACGATGAACGTTTCGAGCGCAAGGAAAGACAACGTATGGGAAAGAAAGAAACGCGGAGAGTCGCAGTCTCTTCGGCCGCGCGCGATCTCTCTTTATACGCGCTGTCCTTCTCTACGTTCGGCTCGGCCTTCGTAGTTCAAATAGTGTTCAATAGTGTTAATCCAGTCAATGAATGGTCATAAGGGGGATGTAAAGGGAAATGGAAGGAACACAATCTTTAACTTTGGGACTTTGTTTGGACTAATCACGAGGTAAACATGCTAAGAGTCCCTACTCCTAGGAGGTGAACGGGATACAGGGGGGCACGTAGAAGGTCCCCTTTTTCGGTTTTCCGCTATATCTCGGAAACTATGCGTCCTAGCCATAAGACCAATCTATACAAAATTAAAGCTGACAAAATGCGAAGATATTTTGCTTTCTGGTTCGGTAAAAACGTCGACTTTGGAAAGTTGAAAGGGTGGTTTCTCAAGATAAAAGTCTGCTCTAGCGCGTGGTGTAGTTCGATATTCCGCTAGACCATTATTTTTTGAGATAAATTGAGAAATATCCGCAAAAATTGGTGCAAAAGTGGTGTCTCTTCGTCTTTAATCATTGTTTAAACATGTTTAAACAATCATAATGCATTAATATTGGATATCACTGGATTCGGGAAAGTCTAGAGAATCTTTTTATGTAAAGAACAATACAATATCTTTTATAATAACATCACAATCTTTGTTCAAATTTGAAAAATAGGTCATTTTTTCAAACTCAAATTTCTCAAAAACTATGCGTCTAGGAAAAAAATTAAAAACAGATTCGGAATCAGCACGAAAAACTCTATAAGAATCGCATAGTGAGAATCGAAAAGATTTTTGGCTGTTGGACAGTGTAATTTTATCGCTTTCTGGAGCCAGGTAAAGTTAACAAACCAACATTTACTTCAATGTTGAATAACTCGAATAAGAAAAATCGCACAATAATCAACAACCACACCTTTTACACAGGAAAGATAGCCCTTCCAAATGATATTAATGCGATTTATAAAAAAAATTTGTTTTTCCCCGTGCGATGTTCCAAAGTTGCACAAAATTTTTGTTAACCGTCAATGTTGTCTTCATCACGCTATAACTTTGTAAAAAACCAACATAGTAATAATTTGAAACAGAGCATCTGAAACTAGAGGTTTCAGGCTTCCAAGCCATTGTTTAACGATATCGATACGGCAATTTTTGATGGAGTTGGAGAATTTTTGATCACGTAAAGTGGGAGCAATTTTTCGGTGTTCGTACAAGTGATCCCTTAATGCTTTTGAAGAGTGTGGTCCAAACAAAGACCCAAAATTAAAAATTGTGTTCCTTCCATTTCCCTCTACAACTTTTCGTTGACTAGACTATGTCCCGTCTACGATGAATGCAAGCTAATCTCCCCAAGGCTTTTGCGTTTATAGAGGATTCACTGTACAATCTAATAATAGGTTTGTCCAGCGAACGTAATATAATGGAAATTGGATGATCGCATCGAGGGCTACGTATAAAGACAAATATAGTTCATGTTACAAATGATTATATTTCACTTTATGTTACAAAAAGAACTTCTAATGCGGGTAATGTCCCATTGGTTTAATAACGGTTAACACACCGGGCACCCTCGTGGATGCGGCCCGAAAATCAGCACACAGTACGCATTCTCTTTCCATTGTAAATAAGTGTCGCTGAACATCTACTTAGTGTCTACGATCGATAAATCTAATTAACACGACTGACGCTCTCGTCCGACGAATCGATTTTCTCTGAATGAACATGGGACACAGAGGACAGGGACAAAACTCACGAATCATCTACAAACGCCCGTTCCGTTTTGTTTCGGTTCAGTTCGGTTCTTGACATCTTCATCTTCGTTCGCGCCTCTCGGCCTCTAAGCTACACACGTGTTCCACAGGTAGTTAAGTTACGGCACGGCTACGGAGAAAATATACGAAGTTGTTCGGAAATATAAATCGTCGATTATTAATCTCTCGGCATTTCCGGTGTTAATCTTATCGTATGTCAATAATTGTTTCCATGGCGTAATACTAGAGTGCATTTACAGTATTTACAATGACTCTGGATCCCCTGGGGCTCGAGTACGCCCTGTCAGATTGAGAAGGCTCGCTGAATGTCAATCAATGGTGAAGCGTGATCAGAGAACTACGGATTCTTCGTTAATAAATAGCCATAAACCGCGCGACTCTCTACAGCAGGGCTGGGCATTTTTGTCTCAATTGAGACAGCACCATCTCTACCATCTCCAGCGCCTACTGTTCCCCACCAGCATCCGCCGTTACTATGAAGGAAGGCAGCGCTTCGCCCGTCGCAAGCAGTGTGCAGATTTCGTGCATCGGACCCGCGGGAGCGCCACGGAAAAGAAGTATGTCCAGTCAACGAAAAGTTGTAGAGGGAAATGGAAGAAACACAATTTTTAACTTTGGGTCTTTGTTTGGACTACAGTTAGGAGGTAAACATACTAGTCCCCTTTTTCGGTTTTCCGCTTATATCTCGGAAACTATGCGCCCAGCAATAAGACCATTCTATACAAAATTAAAGCTGATAAAATGTGCCATAGGATTGGTTCTATTCAGTTTTTCGCTATCTCACATAGTTTCCGAGAGATCCGCGCTCAAAGTACACTAATTGTGCTGAAGAGTTAGCTAGTCAAATAAGCTAAAAAACGTGAGGCAAAAATTTCTTTTTGACAATTAGTGAACTTTGAGCGCGGACATCTCGGAAAATATGCGAGATAGCGAAAAACTGAATGGAAGCAATCTTATGGCACATTTTATCAGCTCTAATTTTGTATAGAAAGGTCTTCCCGCTGGGACACATAGCTTCCGAGATATAAGCGGAAAACCGAAAAACGGGACCATCTACGTGCCCCCCTGCACCCCGCTCACCTCCTAGGAGTAGGGACTTTTAGTATGTTTACCTCCTAACTAATCCAAACAAGGTCCCAAAGTTAAAAATTGTGTTCCTTTCATTTCTCTCTACACCCCCTTATGAACATTCATTGACTGGACTAAAGCTTGGTGGGGAAAGCAGGCGTTTGAGGGGCTCCACCCGTGCCCAGACCTGCTTTACAGGGTGTCCCAAAAATGTTGTTCTGTCTTTGAAGTGGGTGGTTCCAATGGTTACTGTTCTGCGCGGCTTTGCTAAGGAGTTATCAACGAAGAACACGGATCAATCAGAGCGCGGCTATTACTCACCGATTCTAGCTCTGTCAATGCCAACATCAGGCTCGGTGCGCGGCGTTGCAGCCGCGCTCTGATTGATTTGCATTTTTCGTTAATAACTTCTTAACAAAGCCGCGGAGAACAATTTTGCAAAGGAAAGTTCCTTCAAATGGGTGATAAATGTAGTTAGGTAGTAGTTAGGGACGTTAGGGTATGTAGTTAGGGAGCAAGAAGAGAAGAGGGAGTGAAAGAAATGGGAGGAAGAAGAAATTGAGGAAATGCGAGTATTTATGTACTTGGGGTACAACTACAGAGGAATGGAGACATAACGGGGCATGTTGAAGAAAAAGTGAAAGTAGCAAATATGGTACTAGCAAGTACTGCAAGTATGGAGCATAGGAGAAATTTGGGTGGAAGGAAAGGGAGGAGCTGGAGAGAGTACAAACGAAATATTGGGTCTGGGAAAAAGTTCGTGGCGTTTTTCAGAGTAGCCTCTCCGACGGGCAACATGCAGCCGAATATTTCAAAACCATTGCTCGGAAACGTGAAAGAAGGACTTTTAAGGCAAACAGCACCCTAGATTGCTCTTTCATCTAGCGGTTTTGACTACTAAAAAAACCCCGTCTTTGCATTATCGAGAAATCAGAAGTGGAATCCCGGACCCTTGCAATCCTCGCGTACGTATACATGGTCTAGCGGTGTGTGAGAGTACCCTCGCGGTGTGTGAGTGTTCACGCGCGAACGTCCTCTGTTGAAAAGTAATTGCGACTACCAGTTACAATTACTTGTAATTACATTAAAATTACTTGAGGATTGGTAAGTAATTGTAATTGTAATTGAAATTACATTTTGCCCAACTCTGATTGCAGATAACTCAGGAAACACAGATCGCAGCGATACCACTAAACGCTCGTTGGAAAGGTGACACTTCGAGCGTTACTTTGAGTGTATAAACATCGAGATTGGTGCAGCGGTTGGAAAGTTGTTTGCGTTTGAAAATGGACAAAAGTAATGAAAAATTGCGCACAAAGGGAAGAACGCTGCGCAGGCTTGTGAAAAAATTTGTGCTGTGCACGGTGAAAATACTTTATCAAAATCTACTGCGCGGAAATGGTTCGCTCGCTTTCGTTCTGGTAATTTTGATGTGAAAGATGAGTCACGCTCTGGTCGTCCAATCACTGAAAAAGCTGATGAAATTCTTGGAACAGTTCAGCAAGACAAGCATATCAGCAGTGTCGATATTGGTATGGAGCTAGGCATTGACCACAAAACTGTTTTGAACCACTTACAGAAAGCTGGCTACAAAAAGAAGCTCGATGTATGAGCGCCTCGTAAGTTAACATTGAAAAATTTAATGGACCGACATCTTTGACGACCCGTCAAAAATTGCGAGAGCTTGGTTGGGAAGTTTTGTTGCATCCACCGTATAGTCCAGACATAGCACTCTCTGAAAGAATTATGCGGCGTTCAAAAGAAGCCTGTGAAAACCACTGGATTCAGTTTATCAACCAGAAACCACAGAAGTTCTTCACCGATGGCACCATAACTCTACCCGAAAAATGGCGAAACATTGTCGATAATAATGGAGCATATTTGGTTTAAATAAATTCATTTTCACACTATAAGAAAACCAGTTGAATTCTACTAAAAAACGCCACGAACTTTTTCCCAGACCCAATACATCAAATGGTGCCTGAAACTAGATAGAACAACGCCAGATTACATGGTACTGAGGGAAACCATGAGAGAGAAGGTACGAACTAGAGCAAGAGAGAAAGCGTTAGGATTTGAGAAAAGAGTGGAAAGATCGGAGGGAAGAGTTTCGGTAAAGGAATGCCTGAGGGAAAGAGAAAATGTGTGGGAGATAACAAGAAATAGCAAAGAGAGGACGGAGTATCTGAACAGCAAGGGATACAGTGAAGCGGGAACAGAAAAAGAAAGAAGGGAAGGAAAAGAAACTATAGAAATTATCGAAACTCTGAAGGAGAGGGATAGGCAAACTCAGGGACAGTGGCATTGCGGAAAAATAATGGCATCGAGGTTCTGTGATAGATATAAATATAATATAGGAAGTAAGGGTATTTACCAAGGAACCTAGAGGAGAAAGGAGAAGGAGACAGTCAGGGCCTGATGGCTGGAGTAAGATGTGGAAATATGGAAGAAGGGAAGAAAAGTTGGAGGAAGGGGAAGAGAGAATGTGCGTGATATGCGAGAGACACCTGGAGAAGCTAAAGCATCTGGCAGAAGACTGTGAAGGTGTAGAGAGAATAAACATAAGTGTAGAAAAGATAGTACAAGATAAAAAAGTGGGAGAAATAGTAGACTAGCTCAGGAGTATCGAGATAAAAAGAGGAATGAAATAATCAAAAGGAGAGAGGGAGAGGCAATATTAAATGTAAGACATTAGGATAGATTACCATCGATTATAGACAATAAGACATAGATATGGATGGATGAGATATGGCATGAGATATACGGCATGAGATATGGATGGATGGATGGAGGGATGCGTGACATAGAGAAAAGAACTGTAATCCAAACATGTTACTTCACATGACGTCAGCAATCGCCCCTTTCGAGGAAGCGCAACATTTTCGGGACACCCTGTATATTAGTTGTCGTTGAAATACATAGCCTCGAAGTAAACTGTTCAATTCATTTACGAACAAGTCAAGCTTCATGAAAATCCGCAGTGCCTGATAGGCAAATACATATGTCTGCATCAGATTCAATTGATTACCCAAGGTCGCCTCGCTAGGATAAGTACTATCTAGATAAACTACGCTTACTAGCTGGGAACGGAATGAGACAAAGTCATGGAATAACTGAAGTACCGGGGAAAAAACATTAGCGACGTTGAGGAATCGATTGATTCCATTACAAAACAGACACAAGCTATTGTTCAAATTCTGAGATGTCTTGTCACAGAAATAAGAATGACTATTTAAGGTATCGCATTTTTACTTCGGCAAACATAGTATAGTTGCAATCAATTTTCGCTTGAAAAATGATCCGAGACAAAGCCGAGGAACTTGGTTCCCGCCGTCGTTCCGCGACCCCCACCATTAATTTTCTGGTCTCCCACTCTTTAGCACCACTCCTAGCTTCACTTTATTGCCAGAGCCAGGGAACTGGCACGGTGGCCTGCAGGCAGTGTTCCGATATCGTCGAGCATTTTTCGTACGATGGATGGCCGCTAGAGGCGCTGCGCCGAAAAAACAGTAACGTATCTATGATGACGAGGTAGTTGAGCCCTGCGCCCTGCGCCTTGAGACAGTTATATTGGCGCGGAAGTACCGAAACAATCTGTTCCGGACAAAAAAACTTCAGGACGTGTCCTACAAGTTACAAAATATACGCAAATGCACATGTTATACATTCATTTTTCAGAATCAAATCATACAAATCTTTTCAAATTCTGCGGGGTGCTCAAGGTACCCCATTTTATCGAGAAGCGCCTCTAGCGGCCATCCATCGTACGAAAAATGCTCGACGATATCGGAACACTGCCCAATCTAAAGTCCCAATCTACGTCGATTCTCGGTTCAGTGCTGTGACATCACTGATATATATACTATGGATACGAGATTCCCGTAAGCCAGCCGTACAGCAGTTGAAACATATTGAAGAGTGACTTTAGATGTGAGCGCTGCTAAGAGGACACCGCTGTACTAACGGAACTAGCGCGAAGTTTGAAAGATTGAATTTACAAGGGACGCGTATTAATATAGCACAATAATACGAACTGCTTGTATGAAGGTTAAAATTAAAAAAACTGGTTACAAAAAATAATATTCATGGAAATAGTGAAATAAATATATTTATATATAAATATAATATAAAAGAAACAGGAGTAATGATTATTGGAATTCGCAGAAAGTGAATAGTAATTTTAAAAATGTTTCTAAACATTTAAACATTTAGTGTTTAATGTTTTAACATTTTATTTTTTTTTATTTTCACTAAATATGCACGACAAAACACGATAAACAGTAAAATACACGCCTGCTCCAAACCACGCTGTAAACAAAAATGGTTAAAAATGGTCGTTCTCCCCAACGCGCAACTACATTGCGAACAACGCCACCTGAAGAGTGGCAAAGTGTAGAGCACTACGGGGGTGAAGAGGAGTACGGGGGGATATAGTACAGCGGTGTCCTCCTAGCAGCGCTGGCATGTAAAGCCACTTCAATATGTTTCACAGCATCTCGTATCCATAGTATATATATCAGTGTGTGACATACATCAGGACCGGATACTATTTTTCTATGGCCGTGTCGACCGCGCCGAACGTAGAAAAGAACAGCGTGTAAACACAGCCGCGCGGCCGAAGTCGCAACACAAAATAACGTATCGGTGAGACAATACTAGTGCAATAATGAAACTCCTTTATGTTTTACTTATTTTTAATAAAATTTTATCAATATATTTGCGACATATTTCTGATTAAAATGACACCAAACAAGATACAATTTGGCCTATATTTACTGTACAACATATAAGAAGAATATTGAAAATAAAAAAGTTACCATCGAATTGGTATTTTAAACCATACAATAAGTTTATAATTTTTGCCGACCGTCGTGGTAAAAATGAAGTTACTAAATTAAGTAACTAAAGTTACTCCATACCGTCACTAAATACAGTTGAAGTTATATCGTGTTTAGAAAAATTATATCGTGTTTTAATCAGAAAAATGCCACAAATAAGTTGGTGAAAGTACTATAAAAAATGCACAGTCTTCGCGAGGACGCAAGAGACGAGAAGATTGAAAATCATTGTAGATACGTTCGGGCATCGTCAAATTACGGAACGCAAATAATTATTTATTATTTGAGCAAGTCTAAAGAACTATTATTTCATTTATATAAAGTTATTTCTATTGACAAATAATAAATTAAACTTTATTTTTTTCGCACCGATATAACCGACACGGTATCGGATTACGCGGCATGTTTACGCTGCTCGGCGACCGAGCTAGGAACAGTGTTCCGATATGGTGCATCTTTTCTCGCGCATGCGCGGCGATTCCAGGTTAGATTCTCGATAAAATGGGGTACTTTGAGCACCCCACAGAATTTTAAAAAATTGATATTACAATTTGGATCTGAAAAATGAATGTATAACATGTGTATTCCTGTATATTTTGTAACTCGTACGACATGTCCTGGAGTCTTTTTGTCCGGAGCAAATTGTTTCAGTACATTCCTGCCAATATAACTGCCTCAGGACTCTGCTACCTGATCATCCTAATATAGATACATTACTGCTTTGGCCGCGCATGCGCGAGAAAAGATGCACCATATCGGAACATTGAGTAGGAAGGAGGAAGTGGAAGGAGTAGACAAACTGACTTGAATCGATCACCTCCGTCGCGCTTAGATTGGGGTTTTACCGTATTTCTTTCAGAGGATACGAGTTGAATGGTGGGGGACGCTGGTAGGGAATGAGAGCAGGGGAAAGAAACAGTGTGCGGCCCTTGGGCCGCCACAAAGTTCCTCGGCTCTGATCTAAGAAAACTTTTATCATTTTTACGGGTAGAAAGATTTCTTTTCGTAGATACACCCTACCCATAAAAACCTAAAATATGAATAGTACGCTTTCACATTCTCAGAACGCTTCCACATTGACGGACGTTCACCAATAGGAGGAATGGAATATTAAGGATAACGATCGATGTAGAAAAGATCGTAAACAACAGAACGGATGATAGGATTATGATCTGTCTAAATGCAACGTAGACCCTGTTAAGGTGCAAAAACACACGCAAACGTCCTCGAAGACGTCTCGCATCCCAGAACACAAATATACGATCGTAATAGTCCAGGAATGTCAAACTGGCGCGAGCTGTTTCCGATCATATATGTAAAACTGAAGAGCCACCAAGAGCGAGAGATCAAGCTTAGCGGTTCACCGTAACCGCTGCGAAGTGTGAAACAGGAGCGTCAGAGAGTGTCGACAAAGCGCAACTGTTCAGCCATTGAACAAACAAATAAGGCAATTTTTTACCTTTTATTCGTTGCACTGCTCGCGAGTTTCACAGAGCTCTCGCTCGTGAAGGTTCCAGTCGAACAATGCTGACATAGTCGGTAGAAAAGATGTAACGCGGTCGTAAGATGGACCGTTAACAATTGGATCTCGTTAATGTCCTAAGACGCAGAGCTGCACAAACTTTAATCAGCATTTGATTACAACAGAACCTGGGAAGTCGGTATAATTCTGAGTGAAGTTCCAGATCTGTGAAGTTTCACTTTTCCGCAGATTCACCCAATAAGCAATCTACTCTTGATTTGCTATGAATTTGCCAGCCCTGATGAAGCTAGCTGCAATGCTTGCGAAACGTTGGGAAATTTCTTCCTTTAGGACACGGCTTACACCCGAAAACCTCAACAGAAGTAACTGTATGATGCCGGGCCGTGAAAGCCTCAAATCACTGATAATTGAAATTTCATTACACTTGTTAAGTACAGTTTCGGTTAAAGATATTGTCAAGTGCCAAACGGCGTGGGTAACGTACTAGGTTGGTAATAGGAAAGGCTAGGGTTTCAAATCCTTTGTCCTCTTTTTCCTTTTTTTCTTTTCATTTTATCTATTTATTACATTTCATTTCTACGTTTATTGTATTTTGTATGTAATGCATGGTTTTGTTATTCTTCTTTCCTTTTCAGGCATGGTTGATGAAGTTAATATTTATTTACATATTATATTGCTTTTCAATAAAATTTTAATATTATATTTCCTATAGATATTATGAGTGCATTTTTTATGTGTAAAATCCAATCAATTAAAATAGATAGACTGAAAAGAAAAAAAAGGAAAAAAAGGACAAGGGGGATTTGAACCCTTGCCCTTCCTAGTAGCAACCTAATACGTTACCACCACGCCATTTTGCACTTGACAATATCTCGAACCCAAACTGTACTTACCTATACGAAACTGTAATGAAATTTCAATTCTAAATATCTCAAAAGTTATTGAGTATCTGTCTCATCATTATATCCCTATAATGCTATATTTTCATAAACAGGAGAACGGAATCTACCAGTATGTAAACTTTCGAGAAAATCTGAGACCCCATGACCGTGCCTTCTCCTTGTAAGAGCGGACTTAACCTTGCTTCAAGAGTAAATATCGGGCAAAATCGTTATTTTCATTATTTGAAGATTTATGAATATTGAAATTATTGAAAATACATGAAACTTAAAATTATATAATGTAGAAATTTAAATAAAATTCGGTTTTCCCTCCTACAAGATTTACTCCGATTTTGCAAGATAGGACTCATAGGACAAGATTAGGTCTCTTTTGCAAGACGTTGAACAGATCAGTCCGAAATAAAGTCCTCGGATAGTACCGGGCCGATGAAACGTGTACTGGAGGCGCCAGTGAAGGGAGGAGTTTCAGTGGTTGCCATTACCCTGGGGGTAAAGGCATTAAACCTCCCTCCACTTTAAAAAATAAAAAAAGAAACAGCAAGATTAGGTCCGCTCTTAGCGCGACCGATCTGCCCTCGATTTGCCATGGAATTTCGCCTGCAAACTTTGCACTCAAACTGCGAGCCATCTGTCGCGCCATAAGCTTGAAATTCGTCGACAAGTTTTGGTCAGCAAATTCATAGCAAATAGGGACGCCAAATTCTGCTTCAAGCATGGTATTCGCACCAAAATAACCTTCTTTTGCTCACAAAGATTACAAACATTGATCAAAATTTGCTCAATGAAAGTTTGGTTGACTCCTAACATCAGCCTATCAGTTTTACAGTTCACAGTCGATTTGTAGACCTCGCTATATTGTTTCTACCGACCATACAGTCGAAAAATTATAGTAAACCCGTGAAATTAGCACCAACATGAACGAATCCATTGATACCGCAAATCTCGTCCGAGTTTGAAGACACAGACTCGTCAGGTGGAACTGAAAAGAGTCGAAACTCC
The DNA here is from genome assembly GCA_933228785.1 of Lasioglossum pauxillum. Taxonomy (NCBI): domain Eukaryota; kingdom Metazoa; phylum Arthropoda; class Insecta; order Hymenoptera; family Halictidae; genus Lasioglossum; species Lasioglossum pauxillum. Next base: position 28,686,659 of record OW121702.1, on the reverse strand, counting down.
CTCGATTCCGTTGTCGATCGAAAAAGAAGTGACTACACGGGTTCATTATACGTTATCCACCAACTATACAGCTCAAACGCGTTGCTCCGCTCGATTTTCCACGATCGGTTAATGATTTGTAGCACAAGTTACGCAGTCGGTTAAATCGCTTATCCTACGCCATTACAGCTAATCTTACTCGGCGCTCGAGCTTCACGTTCTTTACATTTCACGTTCATACATATAATACGATCTAAGCCAAACGCACACGCCACTGCCAGGAAGTTAGCCAGAATTGGGACGCAATCATAGCTTTTATGGAAGCCTTGAGCAAATCTGCCTGCCGGTGCTCTCTCGACGCACCAAGCTACACCTGCGTATCCACCGAAAGACAATGAGCAGTCGTCTCGTTGACGTTTTTCGTGAAAGTTCTCCGCAAAAGTACATTTCTCGGTGTTTTCGGTTGCCATCGGAAGCAGGAACAGCGATTGGCTTCGCGCCAACCGAAGAAATTATACTATATCGAATTAGTACATTAAATTAGTGTTCCAGCTCAAGTGATCCCAGTAAGTAAACGCGCTCGATTTTCGACGGGCAGCTGAGCTCGCATGAGTACGCATCCTGCCGGCAGAAAAACGGGGCCAACAGCCCGGCACAAACTGCCGCACAGTGGTTCGGATCGAAGAAGTTCGAGAAGTTGTCATATCGATTTCTAACAAATTTGTATTGCTTCCTAAATGTCAATGAACCTCGAAAATAAAAAAATTAAGTAAAAGAAATCCTAAAATACGGAATCCTGAGCCAGTAGAGTTATTAATTAACTAATGCAATCGATCAACATAGATCATCACGAAAAACAATTTATGGTATGTTTGTTTTATTAGATTACTTTTTTATATGTGGTAATATTGACTGAATATAAGTTTAGTACTATTGTAGTCGCAATATGTATTTAAAATATTTCTTTTTTTTACACAGGCTAACATTCTTTTATGTGTTAAAGATTAAGACCAACACTAAAAATTATTGTTCACACAAGTAAAAAAAGGTTGAAAAACTATATTTGAACAATGCATTTTTCAATAAAAAATATCAATGAGAAGTTAGTAAAAATTATTGTTTAACAAATGCAAAAAAATATTTAATTATGTCTGGGTAAGAATTACTATTTTTTAAATATTTTTGGTGAAAATTTCATTGCGATATCTCTAATAGTTCCAAAGTTATAAGTAGACTGCGGATTTGATGCATGTATGACGAAAATGGGTACGTACAATTTAAAACAACAATTTTGCTTTCATAAAGATCCGCAGTCTAGTTATAACAAAATGACACCAACTTCTTCGATCCGAACCACTGTGTGCCGGGCAGAATCCTAGACCGAGTGGCCAGAATTGTGCCTGAGCAGCTTCTGGCGGGACCGAGCCGGGCAGAATCCTGGACCGAGCAGCCAAGATTGTGCTCGGGCAGGCCTGACTGACTGGGAATGACTGGGAAGTATCGCTTTCTGTCATCAGCTTGTGCTGTCCAAAATCGAACAGATTCCGAGCATCCTCAGCCTCGAGCATCGTTCTGACAGCATAATGCTCGCCATCTGCTGGCATCGTACGATTGCAGGCTGTGCTGAGTATACGGAATCTCCTATTTGACACATTTTCTTGCTCTTGAAATGTCTTCGGCGGATACGTGGCTTCGCGTGTTCTCATTCCTTCCGGCAGATAGACTTCTGGTCGATCTTTCTCCATAATTCTCTTAATGAACTTTCGTTCCTTTTTTTCTCATCATCTTCTTCGATCATCTTTCTCGCGAATGTAAAAATATAATGGTACTTTTGTTCGTCGCGATGTTAAATGATATCGTTTAGACCATTTTTTTCTCTTAATCGTATAAGCTCGATGAAGAGTAGAGAGAGAAGGAAATACGCTGGCTATAATACTCTTCGCGGTGTGAGCACGCGCCATGATGGACGTTGAGCCATTGGAATGGCACGAAGGTCTTAACACTTTACTTCTAATGTCATATACATAATCGTTTAATGTCGATGTTATTGTCGAAGAGAACAGTAGCTTATCGTAGCGTTCGGTCGCGAAGATGATTTCCACAACTACGGTACGCATATACGACATCCAATTTCGGCAGCTTTCTCGTGGACAAAGAGGTACCGTTGAATTTCAGTTGACCGGCGATTCGCCAATTTCATTTCTCCAAAAGATCCTTTGTATTTGTCATTGTCAAGGTTCGTTTCGATTCAACCATTCAACTGAGCAATTCAAATAATTGTCAAATCGCGAACGACCCACACCGCTCGAAGAAGCAGACAACAAACACTTATGGACGAAAGGAAAGTCCCGATATTTGAGATTAATTAATGTCTCCTTATAAACAGCAACAAATCTTTCCTTCCGAATAATGGTCGAGCCGTTTGCATCGACTCGGCGGGAATGTAATGTCAGTTTTGTGCCTTCGAAATACTTTTCTGCCTACTAACTATGTCAAAAGAGAAAATAGTAGATTAAGATTCAAGATTTGAAATTCAATTGTTGAATAGTTTATCATAAAAATTTACTTTACTACTCGCTCAAAAAATGCAAAATAATTGAATATTTCCCACGCTATAAACTTATGAAAATAACGCGATACTGTGATAATTATTTGTCGTAAATTATCATGTCACAGACTTACAACAGAGTAGATATAAGAATGTATTGTTCGAGATTGTTGATAATGGCGCGATTCAAGAACGACATTACTTTCCCACCGAACTATAATTAAAAAATGGGCACACGTTCCATGGACTCCGTTTGGGGACTCTTGCCAGAGCGACGTGTTACGACGATTTCCGACAGTACGTGTTGTAACACGAAGGAACTTTGCAAAGGACGTTAAGTGCATGAAGGATAATTAAACCCTCGAAAGGACAGAATATCTTTGGCAGAAGTTTACAGGTTTTTGGCGCTTTGGTGACCGAATTTCGTACGTCATATATTGCATATTGCCAACCTCCTTTTCTACGCGTTTATAACAGAAATATTCGACTGGTGTACTCTAGATTTCAAGTACGAACTCAATGAAATTTCTGTTAGACTTGGTGGCAATTATTTCTGAAGACAAACAGTTTGGCGGATGAACCCCAGAGAGCACACAACGTCTTAAAGACGTCCATTTTACGTCTATTTTAGGTCTGAAAGTCTTACGTCCTAAACAGACGTCTTTAAGATCATAAACAGTGGGGTTCGATTTCGATTGCGATTGCGATTTCGATTTCGATTTCGATTTCGATTTGGATTTCGATTTCGATTTCGATTCCGATTTCGATTCCGATTCCGATTCCGATTCCGATTCCGATTCCGATTCCGATTCCGATTCCGATTCCGATTCCGATTCCGATTTCGATTTCGATTTCGATTTCGATTTCGATTTCGATTTATTGTAATTGTAATTTTAATTTTTGTTATTTTTATTGTGGTTTTAATTGCAATTGTTATTTTTATTACACTTCTAATGCCAATTCCACATGCGTTTTTCTGATAAAGCTATTTATGGGTTTAATTTTAAAGTCGTTTTTGTCGAAATCTATTTTAAGTCTTCCCTTCTTTTAATTTAATTAGGGACCTTTAAGACTTCTTAGGGACGTCTTAAAAGACCTCCCGAATGTCCTTCGAACGTCTCCTGAACGTCTTTTAGACGTCAAACAGACGTTTTAAAGACGTCTTCAAGACGTACCGTTTTCTAACACAAAACATTCAGGATACGTTCGGAAAACGTTCGTAGGACATTCGGGACATCTTTAATACATCCAAATGTCCAACTGCAGACGTCTTAAAGACGTCTTCGTGCTATCTAGGACGTGATTCGAACGAGTTCTTTCGAAACGATAATACATATAGTTCTGCGCGTATTTCGTTAATTAACTTTTCTCGAATACGCTCGAAACTTGAAATAACAGAAAGGGACGGAAAAATATCTACCTATAGAATTTTCAAGGATAACAACATCGGACGTATCTCGTGAATATGGCTTTCGAGTAGCCGAGACGAGGACAATCAACATTTCAGAAAATACAATGAAATTTTAATTTCTAGCTCTCGGGGAATGACAATTTCAGATTGTTCCTCTTTCTCCTTTATAATACGAACGATTTTTCGAGTCGCCATTGTAGAGCGCGGACGGCAAGGCGGAAAGTTGAGGACGAATTTCTTTTCATCAAGGACGAAGTCAGAAGGTAATATTACTTAATGGTCGTTAAAGAGAAACGAAAGAATTTCTTCTGCTGTTTGTTCCTGGCAATGACGTGAAGGGTGGGGAAGGGACGGTGGTATGAGGCTGGCTCGGTTTATGGACATAAATTAGAACCACCTGTGTCTATCGTTCGAAATCCAACCGGTTAATCGTTCCGTGTCAAAAATATCGATACACAATAATCGCGTCCTTCGAACGCTCTCATCAAACTCCGAGATATCTTAATTAACACCGTTAATTAACACGATTCGCCGCGATTCTACGAACAGATGCATCGATATGTACAACAGATACTAAAATCAGATTGCATTCGTGCAGAAAGAAACGAAAGGAACCAATTCGTTTCGAACATTTATCTCGATTTATTATATGTAGTGGCGATTGTAACGTGTTATACCGAATGACAACTTGATCAATCGCTAAACATTCAGAACACATACACATACAATATGTATTTAGCACGGTGTATTATACAGGTGTGCCGACAGTGCCGACTGGTGCCGACTTCCCTCAGAAAACTGTGAGTGTGATAAGATGGGTATTTAGTAATTCTCTGGCCGCCGCCAGACGACCCATGCGACGCCTGGCCAGTGTTCCAATATTGCCTAAGATTTTTCGTACGATGGATGGCCGCTAGAGACGCTGCGCGGAAAAAACAGTAACGTGTCCATGATGACGAGGTAGTGGAGCCCTGCGCCCTGCGCCTTGAGACTGCTATATTAGCGCGAAAGTACCGAAACAATCCGTTCCGGACAAACAAACTTCAGAACGTGTCCTACAAGTTACAAAATATACACAAATACATATGTTATCCATTAATTTTTCAGAATCAAATCACACAAATCTTTTCAAATTCTGCAGGGTGCTCAAGGTACCCCATTTTATCGAGAATCTTACATTACTGAGGCTGGCAGCGTCTCTAGCGGCCATCCATCGTACGAAAAATCTTAGGCAATATCGGAACACTGCGCCTGGCGGCCAGTGATGGTATTGTTGGCGCTTTTCACGCGCATGCGCGACGATTCTAGCCTCAGACGGCCTCAGTCAAGTACGAAGATCGGGTACCTTGGTCGCCCTGCTAATTTCCCGCCATATAGTCTCCCACTACTTTCACCCCCAATAGTTCCCCACTTTCGGACGTAGACGTAGATACGGCCCTGATGAAACTCGCGCATGCGCGCGAAAAGCGCCAACAATACCATCACTGCTGGCGGCGACCAGAGAATTACTACCCATCTATCACAAAACGGGGGCCCCTACATAGACGTTCAATAATATTGTCAATGTAGGTTGACAAGGTGGAAAACAAAGATTATGACAACATTCAATCCTATCAGGAAACCGTCTTTCCAGTTAGAAATTTTTTCGGATGCATCCCGAACAGGGTGGGGGCATACAGTAAGGGAGAAAGAATTCATGGTTTTTGGAATGAGACGGATCAACAATTACATATTAATAGTTTAGAACTCTTAGCTGCCTTTTTTGAACTTAAGTGTTTCGCAAAAGATTTAATGGAGTGTGATCATTTTCTTAGAGTAGATAACACCACGGCTACTGTTTATAAAAAACATAACCTCGATATAAAGATAATTTTAATCTACCTTATAAAAATTGTCTTCCTTGGTTTAATAATGTCGCGATCATAAAACTTCGCAAAAGTTTCTGATTGCGGTGAACTATATTCTGCTGGAAAATTTATTTGTGTTGCTATGGTTAAAGTAATCTTTCGATTTCACGAGTAAATTCTCGTTCCTCGTCGGAATCGTTTATAATCTGTGCGCTAGCCATTTTGTCTGTACACGATGATGCGATATTGTACAAGATTTCTCGCGTATGCGCGGTGATTTCAGCCTCGGTAAAGTAAGATTCTCGATAAAATTCGGGGTACCTTGAGCTTCCTGCACAATTTTAAAAAATTGGTACGATTTTATTCTGAAAAATGAATGTACATATAACGTGTGTATTTCTGTATATTTAGTGACTCGTAGGACATGTCCTGGAGTCCTTTGGTCAGGAACAGATTGTTTCGGTCAGTGATGCCAGATGCGGGGAGTCACGGTGAAATGATGTACCCCCTCTCTGATGACGGGGAATGAGTGGAGCAGTGATGCCATATGGAGCTCCAAACGGAGCTCCCGTACTCTCCTCCTTACCCCTTCCACTATTCCATTCCAGCACCGTGCGCAGGCGCACACTCCACGGTCCCCATCGCGCACGTGCAACGTGTCTCCCATTTGCTCCACTCATTCCCCGTCATCAGAGAGGGGGTACATCATTTCACCGTGACTCCCCGCATCTGGCATCACTGGAGTGGAGCAAATGGGAGACACGTTGCACGTGCGCGATGGGGACCGTGGAGTGTGCGCCTGCGCACGGTGCTGGAATGGAATAGTGGAAGGGGAGAGGAGGAGAGTACGGGAGCTCCGTTTGGAGCTCCATATGGCATCACTGGTTTCGGTACACTCCTGTCAATATACAGTAATTCTTCGATCGGAGTCCCAACACCCGTGTTTTGAACGGACTTGGGTAGTGTAGGGTGGCTATATTTTTATGACTGCGTCTACCGCGCCGAGACTTCAAACCAGTGCTGCCAGATGAGGGGAATCACGCCGATATATGATGTACCCCCTCTCTGATAACCAGAGCATAACCAGAGTAATATGTGACACGTTGCGCATGGGCGACGGGGATTGAGTGGGGCAAATGGGAGACACGTTGCGCGTGCGCGACGAGGATTGAGTGAGGCGAATGGGATAGTGGAAGGGGAAAAGGAGGAGAGTATTTCCGAGAACTGTGGCTCCGTTTGGAGCCGACTTGGCAGCACTGCTTCAAACGACGAGCCGAACATAGAGGACAGAATGAAATAGGATCGCGTGGCCGAAGCGTGTCGCTGTCGCCGGCACAGTTTAAAGGCCCGTGCGTCATCACAATGAAACACCAAAATCTTAGCTTCTTTATCTTCTATGATATCACGATGGGACTTTAACTAGCTTATTCCTGGCGTTTCTCTCATTAAAATGGTACCAAAAACGATATAATTGGGCCAATATTTAGTGGTTTAATCGACGATGAAAGTTTCGAACGCAACGAAGATCAGCAACAACGCGGGCCTTTGAACTGTGCCGGCGGCGGCTACTGTTCGCGTCTCTTTCTCTTCAATACGCTTTTCTTCGTTGCGTTCGAAACTTTCATCGTCGATTAAACCACTAAATATTGGCCCAATTATATCGTTTTTGGTGCCATTTTAATCAGATAAACGCCAGGAATAAGCTGGTTAAAGTCCCATAACCCGATCATTAAAATTAAGAAGTTTGAGACTTCGATTCAGTCGAGTCAATGTGTGGTGTTCACACCGATATACCCGAGCCGAGATCAATCATCGCCGCCCTACGGCGCGGCGCAGCGTTGGCCGGCAGTGGAGTGAGTAGGCACTGGACTTCAATTAGATAGGCGACCCAGGACTCCGATTGAAGAATTACTGTAATTGCCTCAGGCCTCTGCTACCTCATCATCGTAATATGTGTATATACATTAACTGTATAACCCGCGCATGCGCGAGAAATTTTGCACCGTATCGCATCATTATCTAGTACGATTGACGAAATATTGACAATAAAGCTCCTAAACGTCAATGCGCGCATCAATATGGCTCCCGTCAATGCGCTTCAATCAAAATTTCTATCGATATGCTTCAATATATTGATCAATGCGTTTGAACCCCTTCTAAACGGCCAATATGCCCTTTCAATGCACCTCGACAATATTATTGATGGGCGTATTGACAATATTATTGAACGTCTGGGGGCCGCTTTACAGAGATGCTGAGTCGGCACACCTGTATAATGCACCGTGGTATCTAGATTATCGAGCAAATAAGTGACGTCGTTCGCGGCGAATTTGTTAATTTGATCGAATACGAAACAAAGAAAACAAAAAAGAAAATCTAGACTTGCAGTTTTTATTCCGTTAGTTCTTAAATAGCGTTTAAGTAAAGGAAAAAAAAGAAGAAATAAATTGGTAAACAAGGATCTCTGTTGATTAGAATCGTAGACACAGGCAATAGAGTAACTATACGGTATAAATATAATAATAGCGACAACTAATCAATCAATTGATAGTCAAACGATCGATAAATTCTCTTTAGGTACTCGTCATCTGGATCCCGCGACGAAGCTGACAGCAATATCGCGTGCAATTGTAATATTGTTGACAATAATAGTAATAATAATAATAATCGATAATAATACTAATAGTGTTAATAACAAATTTGATTAAAGACGGTTCACGTTAATCGTTAATATCGATTTTAAATATAGTGATCGATCGACAATCAATTTTTCATATTTTTCACGATGTACCAAACGCATCGTGAACGATTTCCTTTACCAAAATACGCTCGCACGCACGCTCGCTCGCTCGCTCGCACACTTCGACGATCAATTAAAGTTTCAATTGATATTAATCAATTTGTGTAATCAAAACGTGTAGTAAAATTCACAAGGATACTGGTTGCGCGTAAATACACATTTTTCGTGTACCGCATACAACAGGCATATCCAGAAGTTGCTTGATCGGAGGCATTCTCAAGTAATACTCGTGGAATACCCTACTTCTCCGGGCGGAAGAAGTAAGGGTATTCTTTGAGAATGCCTCCGCGACCGAGCAACTTCTGGACATGCCTGGCATACAAACATGCCGATTAATGTTCTATTTCTCTGTTCACCTTATTTTTACAATATTCCGCACTCGTAGGACGAAGCGGTAAAGAAAGGAACGAAGAGATAGTAAAAACAAGCAACAGTGCTTGGTTCCCAAGTGACCTATATGCCCACTGCGCTAATTCTTAGAAATGTGATGCTACATATTTACACTAATCGCGAACCTTACAACGATCAAACCCACCCAGAAAAATACTGTAACCGATTACACTGTGCACAATCGAATTCAGTATTTTTCGTACAATAATAAAACGTGCAAAGATCATTAATAGAAAAAAAATAATTGCACCGTGGAAGTATTACATTGCGTGAAGATCTGCGGTCTAATAATTGAAAACAAAATTATATCTTGTTGCCAAGTCAACGTAATATTAATAGACTTTTACATTGACAGGGAACTCTTTCGGGCACCCGCCACTTGAGAACCCAGCCGGCCAAATGTACAAAGTCACCGGGGAGAATGTGTTGCGTATATTCATGGGAAAATACGCGTCCATTTCCGATTGCATTTGGTAATTATACCCAGTCAGCCAAAAGCCTGCTTCGAGCAAATATCGAGTACAGCCTGCTGACGCAGCTGCGTGGTATTCTCCTGGTAGCGTCCGAGCAGATGGAAGACAGTTCGTCCCTGGATTCTGCCTCGCCGTAAGACCGAGGACCGAGCTGCCTTCCATCTGCCCGGAAACTCCTGACGCAGCTGCCCAACCAAGCATTTGGCTGACTGGGTACTTGGTACGGATTCTCGCGCAAACAGCTGCGTCGGATCTTACGAAACGAGATCGGTTAATATTATACAACAGAGAATATCAAAATGAAAAGTATAGCTGCTGGTCTCGATCAATACGAATCGTTAAAATAGACGTATATGTATAAATAGATATATAAATTAACAACAACTAATAATACAATAATAAGTCTATATAGAATACAGTAAGAGCACTGACCGGTACGAGTACAATCGATGAAAAGCTGCCAAATTCAATAAAATTGAATTGAAACCTGGTTAGGCCAAGTTACATACGTTCAATGATAAAAACAGTGCTCCCTCTCTCGAATATAATGAACACGTTATCGTGATTTAGTATTTAAAAAAGACGGGGGGAGGGGTCGTGCTAAAAATGCCACAAACTAGAAGAATTGGAGCAGACAAAAAGATGACCCGAAACAAGGTCAAAAGGTATAACGTCGTCGACAACGAAGCAACGTTTTCTTTCGTTCTGCAATTGAACCATGTCGTTTGCCGGACAAGTTAGTCGGAGAATGGGTCCCTAAGAATTCTGTTATTCGCGCTACTCTTTACGTTCCTTTTTCTCGACTCTAAACGTCTACGGTGTATTCCATTCTACTTTGATTATAAACGCTACTTGTCGCGCACAATAATATTGTCTCTATGGTATGCAATGTAAAATTCTTGTTTTTCTTGTCGTCTACCTAAAAAACAGTATACGTTCATATTCTTCTGTTTTCGTCATGCGCCCCCATTAGTACGAAAGAAGTTGTGTCTCATATATTCGTTCGAGTCGCAAATAACGTCCAGCAAATCTAACCCAGATCTTTCGTGTTCGATAATTCCATCCAATCGAATTGTGGAATATGTATTGTTAACGTGTTTTGATAAAAACCATTATGCAATTATTAAAAATCGAGTAACACAATCATTCAATTTGCTACCAAATATGCTCAGCGATAAGCTTTGTCTTTTTTCCCCGACATTCGATGTATCCTCCAACCAAGATTGCTCAACCCGTGGACTTTGGCACCGTATCATTTATACATTTACAGTAAATACAACTAGGAAAAATCTAGTAAGATAAAAGAAAACTGTTAACACGTTAAGGACGGAACTAACAGCTCAAATGTGACCACAAGATAAGTGAGATCGTAAATAATTTAAAATACGGCAGTCATCAATCGACTGAATTCTCTTTTATCAAAAAGAAATTTTCAGGACGTTTGAGAATCGGCTCGTGACGCAACCGATTGGTAATAGCTTTCTCTGGTCCCGAATGTCTCATTGCGAATACGCATTGCATGAACATTTACAAACTGTTCATCATATCGGAGGATACAAACCGTTAATTCTGAACTGCGACCGAATAAGAATAAAATTGAACGATGAGGAGTGGACGTTATCTGTGGCTCGATGTAACAAGTATTATAAATTATAACCATACGAGCCATTCATGCATGAATATTCTCTACGCTGTTATAAACTGATAGACAACATTATACTAGATAAGTGGAAGTCCAACTAAAAACATATATATGGTCGGTTGAACTATAAGAAACAAACCACACATACAATTGACGCGTAACTTTTTTCGAAAGAAAAGCGAATCAATTTGAAAATCAATTCAAAGATTACAATATATCTTTAAGCATTCGTATTCGCAGGAATCGTTTCCAGTTTGCACGATTCGCTGCAAACGAATCATCAAGCACAGAACGTTCGACAGAATTCTGTGCCAGTCACGTAAAACAAAAGCAACAGAAACTCGTTCTATGCTTGTCATCAGGCATCTCTACTAACAACATTGGTAACAGAAGGCAGAGCTTCCTAAAAACTCCTACGATATGGAGCAACATCGGTACAAGAAAATGTGAACATTTCAAAGCTTTCCAAACGTTCTGCTCCGCGTCTCTTCGATTCAATACAAAAGTTATTCCTTACAAACGAGGAGAACAGGTTTTGCTTTTCTTCCTATCAACCCTAGCACTCAGAGGGAGGAGGAAACAAAATGTACGTTAAGACAATGTTTCAATGAAAACTTATGTTCTAGAAAAATATCTCGTTATGAAAATCGCATCATATGCTATTCAGATTAAATAAACATGAGTGGATTTCCCTTAATAAATAAAATAACTAGATCGTACTCGCTAAAAACCAACATATTTGTAAAAACAGAACATTATATCTCCCCCCCCCACTCGTTTCCTGCTCCTCTAGTACACAGAACGTGAAAGATTTTAGTTCGGTAGTTCTAAAGTTAAACGGTCGTTGGTCTGCCCAAATTTTCCAAAAATATTCTCGTGACATATTACAAGAACGGTTTTGTACAATCTCTATTCTTTCTATGCGCCTAAATGTAATCGGTGTGAAATATTTCAAAGGGGAGTAAATGCTAAACTCTGCGATTTTCTTGTCATCGAAAAGCAATCCCGAGAAGCGCAGCTAATCAGTTTCCAATGGCTATGCGACGTTCGACGACGAGCAGTAAAAAATTGAAAAGTTCAAAATCCTCGTTTTTCTCAGAATATTTTGCTCCACATCTTCATCATTTTCTAGAAGAACTCTCTGCCTAAGTGAGGACGGTTCGTCTGTTGCGACAATCGCGGTCTACCTCGTCCGTTTGCGCTGGCTGCGTGTCGTCGAGTGTTCCGTAACTCCCGGTCTACTTCCAGCTCCTCCAACTTCATCGTCAGACAAAGCTTCTGCTGCACCGCTAGCCGCAGAAGCTGATTCAACGTTTTCCTGTCGTCTTCAGCCGCCGCCAACTGCCTTTGAAGCTCTTCGACCTGGGTCACGTATTCTTCACAGCGTGCGGCAAACATCGCACGTAAACCTGAGGAGTGTGGTTAGCAGGGATTAACACCAAGTACAAGGAGGATGTGTAAGCATCAAGTGTCAAGTACACACAATACGGAGCAACACGAATTAAATAGGCTGGCCTATTTAAATGAGAACATCTAAACACAGTTGCCGCCCAATAATTACCCATTTATAGCGCCATGTGAGCTCTTTGGGGAAACAGGTAATTATGAGATAGTTGCTGCATTATACATATACTAGGTTGTTGCATATGAAATGTCTGATTTGTAACAGTAACGTTAACACTAGAACTGTCGAACTACCACAGCAGACAAAATGACTATTTACAATTCCATTTGAAAATTCTTACTTTATGTTACAATACATTTTATTTCCGCAATCACTTTTGTAGCGAGAACTAAAGGTGTAATATTTATAATGAATTTTTGTTTTTGTTTAATTTATGCAGAATCAAAATAATCTTGTATCATGGCCACTTATAACACTTCTCAAAGTGGAAAAGTATCCTGTATAATCTGTATACCGAACCCGAAAGCGTTTATTAGGTGTTTAGATAGATTTATCGCGCCACAACGTATACTTATGTATACATAGCCAGGTGTACATAGTAGAGAAAACGATTTCACGTGTACCTGAAATACATGTGTACACGTGTACTTCGGATATTCGTGTATTGTACGTGTAGTAAAGGCGTGTGTTTCGATACACGGATACACGTATATTTTACCCATATAGCAAACGACGTCTTTCTTACGTCTGTACGCCTTACGTCACAAAAACGCCTTTTAGACGTCTACAAGACGCATCTTTGGAGACGCCGTCCTTATAGAAATGAGACGTCTAAAAGACGTCTTCCTTCAGCAGTAAGAAGACATCTCAAAAAGGCGTCTTTTAGACGTCTTAAAGGCGTCCTTTTGGGATATAAGCCGTACAGACGTAAAACCGAAAACGTGTACACGTGAATTTTCAATACACGTTCAAACTCGTGATCTCTAGTACATAAGTTATCGATGTTATTTCACGCGGTCATTTTGTATACCATAGTCGTTGGAATAGAATTTAATTTTTGTTATATAACGATATTTTACAACCCCAAAAAATGGCGAAACGATTGAATATCTCTAAATGTTGCAAAAAGTGAACAAATATCGAGGATGGTGAATTGTATGAGCATAAAGAAAGTGAATCAGAAGAAAATGAAATTGAACTTTATAGTGATAATGAGATTATAGACGAAGAAAATGTTCAGGAGTCCTCGGAAAGTGAATTAGAAAATATTTTGAATTTACGTGAAAGAGGACGTGCTTGTACAGCCTTCAAGTTCTGAAGATGAAAATGAAAGTGTACAAGATCATCAAAATGAAATTGCCACGGACGGAACCAGTTGGGAAAAAATAAAAGAGGGGTCACTGTTGAAAGATTACCGCTACATAATACTTTCAGAGACATACTCGGCCCCATATTCCTTTTGTAAGATAGTAATAAATCAATAAATATAAAAATATTCTATTACGTATTTTTTAAAGACATTTTGACTGGTTTTGGTAGAAATAACTTTGTCTTAACTGTCGGTAGTTCTATTTAGTGTTAAACAAACATAACCTTTTTCCTGGGTAGTCTGATGCTTCCCAGGCCAAAAAGCACAGACTATTTACAGACTGCATAATTATAATGTCCATTACTCACGACGTACAGAACTTTTTCCTATATAAAACCTATTGATCAAAGCAAGCACTATTGTAATCAGCATACTCTGTCAATGAATTGCGTTGATTGTAGTATGGTAGAAATTAAATGGTTTGATCGTTCATGTTCTTCATTTACAAGACTGTGTCACATCCAGTTTCGAGTTCTTTCTACATACACTACCGCTTACGGAAGTTTGACCAAGAGAGAAAATTTTGAAATATAATAATTTAAATCGTTTCGCTCACTTCGCAAGAAAGTTTATATTATTGAATACCAATCTTAAATAACCTTTCTACATAACTAATGAGGGTTTTTCGAAGAAACATTACAACAAACATTTTACGAAAGGAAATTCTTAAATGCGTTTATGGACGTCGGCAGTCGGTCAAAATTCAGTTGACTTCAGTGAGCGGTACTGTAGATGCTATCAGTAAATGGTGTATTCATTTACCACCATATTTTGATCGAATATTATATAATGCTATCGTCGATTTATCTATTTTTCCACTCGTATAAATCGAATATACGATAATTGCATTGGTTAACACTGAAATAAACTTTATTTAAAAGTAAAATTAAATATCTAGATAAAAACTGAAAATAAGGTCTTAAAGATCAGCTTTATACTTAAAAATTTAATATATAATAAACTTGTAGACTGTAATTACTATTTTTTATCAGAACACTTCATAAACACCCTAATACACTCCTCAAAAGCATTAAGGGATCAAAAAAAAAAATAAAAGCATCAAAAGCACTTGTGCGAACACCGAAAAATTGCTCCCACTTTACGTGATCATAACTCTGTCAAAAATTGCTGTATCGATATCGTTAAACAATGATTTGAAAGCCTGAAACCTCTAGTTTCAGATGCTCTGTTTCAAATGGATGCTATGTTGGTTTTTTTACAAAGTTATAGCGAGATGAAGGCAACATTGACGGTTAACAAAAATTTGGTGCAACTTTGGAACATCACACGGGGAGCAACAAATTTTTTTGATAAATCGCGTTAATATCATTTGGAAGGGCTATTTTTTCTATGTAAATTGTGTGGTTATTGAATATTGTGCGACTTTTTTTATTCGAGTTATTCAACATTGAAGTAAATACGGGTTTTTTAACTTTAACTGGCTCCAGAAAGCGAAAAAATGATCGTAGAAGTTTGTGCAAAAAAGCAATAGAAAGAGCGTTTCTTTCTCTTCAAGGCACTTCTTTTGTTTTTTTCAGAAACTATGCGAGATAGCGAAAAACTTAATGAAATCAATCTTGTGGTACATTTTGTCAGCTTTAATTTTATATAGAATAGTTTTTTTAGGAAACCCGAAAAAGGGACCTTCTCCAGTAGTTTCCCCAGTACCACGTGCGGAATTTTTTTTTTAACATGCTATATATCATTTCCCGCAGATTTTTTTACGCTGTTTCAAATCTGTTCAACGAAAAAGTTATTACATTAGTTTTGTTCACAAAAATCGATTTCTTGCAAAATCCTGAGGTCGTAGACAAATTTTGAGATCAGATTCGAAATCAGCGTGAAAAAATCTACGAGACATGATATGTAGCATGTTAAAAAAAAATTTTTCCGCACGTGGTACTGGGAAAACTACTGGAGAAATAAAAGCTGACAAAATGTACCACAAGATTGATTTCATTAAGTTTTTCGCTATCTCGCATAGTTTCTGAAAAAAACAAAAGAAGTGCCTTGAAGAGAAAGAAACGCTCTTTCTATTGCTTTTTTGCACAAGCTTCTACGATCATTTTTTCGCTTTCTGGAGCCAGTTAAAGTTAAAAAACCCATATTTACTTCAATGTTGAATAATTCAACAACCACACAATTTACACAGAAAAAATAGCCCTTCCAAATGATATTAACGCGATTTATCAAAAAAATTTGTTGCTCCCCGTGTGATGTTCCAAAGTTGCACAAAATTTTTGTTAACCGTCAATGTTGCCTTCATCTCGCTATAACTTTGTAAAAAAACCAACATAGCATCCATTTGAAACAGAGCATCTGAAACTAGAGGTTTCAGGCTTTCAAATCATTGTTTAACGATATCGATACAGCAATTTTTGACAGAGTTATGATCACGTAAAGTGGGAGCAATTTTTCGGTGTTCGCACAAGTGATCCCTTAATGCTTTTGAGGAGTGTATATACAATATTAATATTGCAGGATTATAAGAATACATAAGAACATATTAACTGCCTATATATAATCCCAATATGATGTATTTTAATGTTACTCAATGTAACTAATTTAAGAAAATGATATTGTATTGTTAGTAAGACGTTTCTATAGTCACCTTGGATACATCGATTATTTGAAGTTTCATAGAGTAATGAACACCATACATAAGTCAGTATTTTAAACAAATATTTATGACTTTGCATTAAGAACAACTATGGTCTATTTTAAGGAAGTATATCTATTATTAATTCTGCAGGTGCTAGTAGTAAGAAATAATATAATTTGCTACAAAACAAAGCAATATCGTTGGCGACAATCTCCCAATGCAACCGCAAAGTCGATTGTAGCGCAACTTGTTAAAATTAGCAACATGTACATAAATGCTGGTAACAATGATTATTTTGACGTGATTATATTAATGTAATAATATTAGTATAACAAAATAGAAAAAAGAGAATAAATTAACTGTACTAGATACAAATCAGTAGAAACTAAATATCTCAAATAATATAGGTTCAAATAATACAAACTTGTAACGTTACTATGAAAATATACAATATACCGGGTGATGCATTTAAAATTAACTGCATCTGCTAGTTTCAACGATAAAAGAAAGTATACACACTAATTTTCAATATAATTTGAAAAGGGACAAAAGCATGATGTCGATAGTTTTTATTTAAGTGAAACTGCAAAAGAAATGAAAAGATCAAATTTGTTTTTGCAAGGAGTTTTAATATACCTATTAAAAGCTAAGTAAAAAATATGTTCTATTTAAAAAAAGCGACTTTCCTATTTATTCTGCACTTCCCCTACAAAAAGAGGCCATCGGCGTCAAATTATATTCGATATATTTTTCTCTATCGCTAAAACTGGTAAAATTAATTGCGCAGCCTGTTTTCAATGCCTTATCTTGTATGTATGTATAATTGTAAATGAAAATGAACTTACTTGAGAATGTTGCTGCATTTTCCTTTAACATTCTAAGCTCGTTTCTCAGTTTCAACATGGTTTCGTTAACAATGCTCTTCTCATTTTCATATTTGCTCTTCAAGTTCGTGAGTGCTACTTCCGCAGTATTTTTGTTTGATTTTAGTACTGTTCTCAAGGTTGCGATCTGTTCACGTTTAGCTGATAGCAATGCCTTCAACCTGATCACTTGTTCTTGTAGATCTGCTACTTCTGCTTTGTTCTCATTTACAGATCCTATAATTTATAATCAGAAAAATATATAATTATCTATCCGACATAGAAGTGGAACACATACGAGTAAATTCGTTGAACTCACCTTCGCACACGTTACAAACATTCGACTGTATTCCCTTGACTTTGGACAGTTCGATTGTATGTTCTACGGCGCTTCTGAGGTGTTTAATTTGATCCATTGCAGTTTCTATATGTTTCGCTATTTCTTTAGCTTTACTCAAACTTTCTAAATCCTTGATTTGTATATCTGTTTTAAACGAAGTTCTGCACCATTCTATCTTCTCATTCTCCTCCTCCTTATCAGGAACGATTTTCTCGTGATCAAGAACCACGCGCGACGGAATTTCTCCATTGACCGTGCAAACATGATGATAAAGTTGAGCAACCTCGTCAGAAATATTCTGTAAATCGTTCTGCGCAGAGTCAAGAAAACCACCAGCTTCCATTGCAAGTTTCGACAAGGTAGCAATATCGGATTCAAGCTGTATGCTTCTTTGCTCTGTATCTAAAAGCTGAAATATAATAAATATCATTTATATTCACGTTGACAATATTCATTGGCCTCTTGCCATGTTTGTCACGTATTATGTATATTGTATATATTCCTTGATACTGTACATATGTGTATCAGCTTCGGAAGTTCGATTGTAAAAGATAGATGTTGTATTTCAGGAAAACAATGCTTGACAGTTGAAGTAATTTTGCAAGACTGTACAAGATGATATACAGAACATCTGCTTGAACATCGTGCAAACAGGCTCTGTGAATCTGACTCATGCTACGTTAGATGCAAGTGAAAATAAATAGAAGGATAGTATCGACTGATTTCTTGTTCCTAAGCACATTCTATTTTAAAGCCACAGTGCATAGCAATTGAGATCCGTACATCCGTTTGAGCACTTGATAGAAAAACATTCATGTGGACAATGATCGGTGTCAACCCATTTGTGAAAACAATAATATACTAGGATATACATATAGAGTACAAATGTATTTTCACAAAGGAGTCTTTGCTTTGAGAAATCATGGTTGCCTGTCAGTATAGCTGTAGCAACGTGTACAGTTAAGAATATAAAGATATCAAAAAGCAATACAAGATGGGTTGTTAGAACATTAGAAAGCAATCTGTACGGATCATTAAAGGAGCCAAAAGACAAATTGTTATTAAATAATTGGTAAATACGTCAAAGGGATCACACGCTCCAACCTTTTCTCGAAGGCTCTTCTCTGACTCGGGGATCTGAAATGCCATAATTTCTATTCAAAGTCTAAATTTTGAATATTAATTGTCATTGTGCCAGAGTCACAGTTTATTTTACTCTCGATATTTCCATGTACTAACTTATATTGTCAGTGAAAACTTAATTAGTCAATAACTTATATATCTGTTCTTCGTACTTTCCCGCTATGTCACTGTTTGTATATATACAAAATGACAAAATTTAATGTCAAGGTAAAAAGATTCCATATACCTTATTTCTAAGATTTGTTAATTCCGTTCGTAATTGTTGCGTTGAATCGGATATAGTTAAACCATTTTCCAATTCAGCTAAATCCTTTTGAAGCTGATTCACTTCTCGTGCAGACATAGTACTCCATTGATGATATTGCATTATGGCCTTAGAAACAAAGCAGAAATTAATTATATAGTAACATTCTGTTTTATAGTATTAGGTCAATCGGAAAGTTCCGTCCGTTTAGCGTCGCGTAGCCGTAGCTCGAACTGTCGTTAACTATAACGTCTAAAGTAAGGTTAACTTTTTAGTTTGGACATCTTTCAATAAAATTCAATACTTAACAATATACGCTTGCATCAATAACATCGTTTTTTTCTACATTGAAAATGTCAGAATTTGAGCCGAATAAGCGTCATTTGCGCAAAGTGTTAATCTTTTGTTTCAATTGGAAGAAAACTGCAGCTGAAGCTCATCAAATGATTGTAGACGTTTATGGCGATATTGCTGTTTCCGATAAAATATGTAAAGAGTGGTTTCGTCGCTTTAAAAATGGTGATTTTACTGTAGAGGACAAAGAACGTTCTGGACGGCCATGAGTATTCGAAGACGAAGAATTGCAGGCATTGGTGGATGAAGATCCATGTCAAACGCAAAAACAAATTGCAGAAGCGTTATGTTGTGTTTCATCTGTCATTTCCGATCGTTTAAAAGCCTTGGGGAAGGTCTACGAGGAAGGAAAGTGAGTCCCATATGAACTCAAGCAAAGAGACATTGAAAAGCGAAAAACCATCTGCAAAATTCTGCTTGCGAAACGTTACAAAAGTAGTCAAAGAAACGTTACAAGCACTTCGCCGGGAAGTGCTACCCTATGCGGCTTATTCGCCAAACTGTGCCCCTTCTGACTATCACTTGTTTCGGTCGATGGCACACGTACTTGCTGAGGAATGATGTAATTCTTATGAAGATGTCGAAAAATGAGTCTCTAACTGGATGACCTCCAAAGATGACTCATTCTTTCGTCACAGAATTCGCTTGCTGCCCAAAAGATGGGGAAAAGTCATTGCTAACAATGGACAATATTTTGATTAATGTACTTTTTCATTTTGTTCCTCAAATAAATCTCTACTTTTTGTAAAAAAACGGACTGAACTTTCCGATTCATCTAATAACATTCTATTTCAAAGCAGACACATATTTTGCACGCATACCTGGTTCAACTTATCCAGCGTTGCTTCTTCAGTTTGTTTTTCAGGCAACTTAGAGTGAAGATGATGCAACGACTGTACATGGGCTGCTAATTGCACGATGCGCGCGACAAAGGATTGCAATTCATTCTGGCTTTTCTCAACCGCGTATTGTGATTCCCTTAAGTTGTGCGTGAGATGAGCCTTCTCAGACTCGGCTAGTTCTAACTGTTTCTCTAATTTCTTCAGTTCGTTCAAATGAATCTCAGAGAACAAATCAACTTGTTTGTCAGTAGCCGAGGTACCTGGTTCTTGAGTTTTCAAATCAGCCTCGATTCTACGTAATGCTGGAGAATCGTCTTCTCCGTCGCTGCATATTGTATGATCTTCCGTGATACCTCTAATCGAAAGCGCAAGATTGCTAAGATTATAAATGGACTCGCTATTAATTCTTTGATCGAGTTCTTTCTTAAGAGCATATTTTGCTTCGCGTTCAGCTTGCAACGATTCAAGCGCTTCTTCCATTTGCTTCTCAGCAATCTTTTTTAAATTTGTTAATTCTTCAACTTGACTATTTAGAAGTTCCACTTCTTCCGTTAATCTTCTTATCTCGTGTTTGGCACCTTCGAATTCTACCTGGCTGGATCGTAATCCAGATACCTGCTTTTGTAATGAAATATTTTCATCTTCCAATTCTGAATAATCTTGAAGCAGTCGAGCTTCACGAAATCTACATTCGCGCAGCATAGTACGCAAAGACTTCCTTTCCGTCTCTGCCTGCTGGTGGTCTTTACTGACTTCTTCTCGTTCTTGGAACGCATGATCACGTTCGGATTGCACTCGCTCCAGCTCATGACGCAACTAGACAGAAAAACATTTAAATTTTAAAAAATCTGAATTTTTCTAAATACTTTTGAAACAAATTACATACTTGCTTCGTTTCATTTTCTAATTCGATGATTTCTGACTGAAGAGATGTTTCTCGCGCAGCGCTTTCATTAAGAAGACTCTCCTCTTGTTCTATACCGCTTTTTGTAGTTAACTTCGTAGTTGTCTGAAACTTTGCTAAAGCCTACAGAAGGAAAGACATGAAAAACATCAGTTGTAGAACATTTAGAAAGTGATATTTGTCATTCCGTGATTAGAATGTACAATGTGATTAGCATATTGCAAACATATTTTAATATGCTCAGACATTGTTTAAACATCGAAAGATTCGTGGACAGCGTCGAATTTTAAAACAGGATACGCATAGAAGTGAGAAAAAACAATTCACGTCCATCGAAATACAGACATACAAGAATCTGAGCTAACCTCCTGCGTGATTTCCAATTCGTGTTTCGTGTTTTCGTAGAGGGCCTCGACATCGTTGCATCTCTGCTCCAAAGCAGATTTTTCTTCGAGCAGAGCTAGACCATATTGTGCCGATTGTACTTTTTCGGTAGATGCTAAATCTAATTCACGTGAGAGCCTCTCGATCTCGTTCCGGAGGTCTTCTGTCGTAACACTGTCTGTCGAGGCCATTGCTGTGCGCACCGTCCAAGATCGCTTTACTCCTTTCTCCGTCAAATACTTCCTCGTCGTTACCGTAAATATATCGGAACATCGGCGGCCGTAATATATTTTGAATACAATAGCATTATGCGAAAACTTTAGACACTTATTCTCTTTGCGTGCCCACTTTCCGAAGCCTTACATCTTCCGAGAATTCACGACCGTTTGACAGACGTGAGATTAAGGGGCGAGGGCGCGGGGAAAATCACACGGACCGGATGGAATGGATGGATACATGTTCCTTTACGTATTTCGCTGATTTCACGTTCCTCTTGTCTCGTTCCACAATTCCGCTGTTTCATCTTACCGTGATAAGCAAGCGACTCTCGTGTATTCACGCTTTATCGTGAAATTGCTTGAAAACATATTTTACTTTGAATAAATCAATATCATCAACAAAATCAATGTATTTTTCGTTGTTTTATCGCGTGCACCTCGGAAATATTAACCCACTGAAAATCTACAACACATTGCTTCTACAATAGCTTATATCAGGTTGCTACAAATTGTGAATTTGCTAATATAAAGATAAAAAATAATACGACCTCAAACCAATTAAGTTGTTGCGCGAAAAGTAAAATTATTTATATCGCTCACACAGAAGTAGCTTAATTCTTTCTAAAATATTCAAAATATGCATAAATTGATTTCTAGTAATTATCTCAAAAATAAATATAAAAGAATAATAAAGAACCAATTTTACAGTAATATAGATTTAGATGAAAAAATCATTCGTTTAAATATTCCACCTAATTTATGTTAAGATAGCGTATCAAGCTTTCGATATATATTATATAAGTAAAACCACATAATAAATAGTATACATGTGCAAAAGGATGAACAACTAAAACGGAAAGCTATACATTTACACTTTATTAATAATCGATCTCCTTTGCCAACTGAAATATAAATAATACAGATGAAGTATATTTTATATCGTACACCGTTCATATTCGTAGATACCAGTAATAGATAAACATGTGGGGAACAGAAAAAAAACAAGATCTCGTTTTTGCCTCTCCGTACACATTCTATTTCAAAAATTCAGTTTAAAAACATAACTTCAAATACTCCGCAATCCTTTATTACTTTGTAGCTTATTTTTTTCCTCATCATCGTCTTCATTTTCTTCCTTTAAGTATTAATAGATTAATATAAGTCGAGCTGTGATCGGTTATACACCAATCGAATTAGTTCATACACTGTAACAGTCGTATTCTTTACAATGTTCGTACGTAAGTCTTGTAGCAGAGACAAAAGCGCAGGTGCCCTATCGCACTCGTTTTTTTTCTTTATATGCTCGTCTGAACCTCCGGTGCCACCATAAATGAACCTCGCAACTGAATAGCGTACTCATCGAGTTTATGTTGTTTTCCCTCGAATATCCTACATAGTAAGACATCGTCTTTACATGATAAACCATGTATATCCGTGTACACGCGTGTATTCAAACTATACAACATATTGGTCAATGGAAACAAAGGAGAACTGTTTTACACGGATTCCTGATGTTCGCATTGAGCCTCTCTCCATTCATCGAATGAGAGCACCAAAGGTTGCAGTTCATTTAGCGAAATACACAATTTTTGATCCTCCAAATCTCGTCAGACGCACTAGCGCACTGATTGCTACTACCAAAATCATGTATGAGATCGGTTTAAGTCCCGAACAGTTAAGTGTATAAAATTGTTGCAGGACACCTGTACTACACAATACGACGCGCAAGGCGCTTTCAGTTCCATCAAGTCAGGCACGCCTGGCTTTTCTGAACATTAATACACATTGTCGCTGCTGGTAAAAGTATCGGTGTGTACCGTGTACAGGTTTTGCATGCACAAATCCGTGATCTGTCGAATCGTATGGGAAAGAATATTATTTTGAATAGTGACATGGATCGACACATGCATAACGTGTGCACACACAATCTACCTATAGACTGAACAAAGATCTTGCGAACGATCTTGTTAATTTAAATTTAATAACTCGCTCGGTGGAGTGAACGAGTCGCACACAAAGTATTCATGGACGTCGTTAATTTACACCGCAATAACTGCTTTCATTATTTATAAGCGTGTGACGTTACCGTAAAATTTGTTGCAGTCTATGTTGCTTCCTATTAAATTAGACTTGTTCGTGTTCTCTTTTTTCCATCTTCTTCACTTTCTTTTTCTCTCGTTTCTTCTTTTTTTAGAAAAACATAGCACATCTTTGTACTTGTAGTAAACCTAATAAATCTCCTACAACCACGCGATGAATTCGGAGAAAGATATTCGAAACGTTTTAAATGCGCTACACTTTGTTTCGTTTTTTTATCACTTCATGATTTTTGGCAGACGTTCGACAACAAAAATGCTAGACAAATCGTATCTAAAATTTTTCATTCTAGAACTTGTAAAAAACAAAAAAATTAGTGCAGTACTTTATACATGAAAATATAACTCCGTTTTTTTCTTTTTTTTCTGTGATGTATAAATAAAAGGATTATTAGAATTAGTCACCAGCAACGACCAGAGTATATTCTAGCTTTTTACAGTACAAAATACAGCTCCTGCACATATGTATGTATATATGTATACACATATGTGCATATATATATATATACATATACCTAGTAACGAAACATTTCACGATGTGTAAGGATATAGCAAGGTAAAATGCAACCGCATCCTTTTCAAGTCCGTAGCAATCGTTAACGGTATGAACAATGGTGACGCTCAATACAACAATTATGATTTTTACGTACAAAATATGCAAACTTGCATAGACTTCTGTGTTTATATGTATATATACATATATACGTGTAGTAACCACTGACGATCATACCCAGTACTTGTATTCGTTTTCGCTTGACAGAATCTGACAGAAAAAGCACACTTATGTCCTAGTTTATCAGAATCTAGTATATATAGACCAAGTATAACAGTATATAAACTCGTAAACACTGACAATCTCACAATTGTGCAGGTTTTGCCGAGATCTGAAACTAGGTTCGTTATAAAAGTAATGATTCAATGATCCTCGAATTACATCCTTACACACGTAAAAATTGGCGTTACTAAACCTTATTTATATGTATTCAGGGCCGGCATGTTCATTTCCTTTCCCATTAATTCTGAATTTCTTAGTGTTTTTTTTATCTTGAGTTGCTAGAGAGTTCGAGAGGGAGGACCGGATACAAGATGCGTGGATGTGAGAAATGAACATAATCTCTTTGACGTGCAATGTTTTCATAATTATTGTATCCCTCTCCGGTACAAAAAATGGTAATTGTCTCGTTAATTTCATCATCTTGTTCTTTCAATATGAACCACTAACGAACGTAATAATATTGTCAGTTAAGCTGACAGAAATATATAGTGTTACAAATGTCTCGATCTTATTGAATGGTTTTTCCTTTTCATAAAAGTATATTAAGAATCCATACATCTTGCATCACAAAATAATGCGCGTACGAGATAGTTTGAAAGTCAGGGGACAGAGGAATCATGTCTCTACTCTAATTCAATCGAATGTTTATAATATTATTACATTGTAATAGTGTGTAATTCATGTAATGCTTGAATGTGTCCTATGTGTAAATGTACTTTGTGCGCGCGCGCGCATGTATGGTGTAGTGTAACAGCAATAAAAACAAAGACATCATAAGAAAAAACCCTTGCGAAGAGAACAACGATGTTTAGAGGGGAAAGAAACTAGGAATAAAATGGGCTTCCGGGAGTTGGGCATGGAGAGATTGAAATTCGAACGGTTATGACGAAACGCGTTTTTAGCGATTATACGCTTCAACGAGACATACGTTCGCACATCCCTACCTAGCTACAATTCCCGGTAGTAGCGCGCGCGACGGTAAACGGCTTATCGTTAAGCGAGCGGCACGGATTCCGGTTATATCCTACTTCCTGTCATCCTGATCACAATCACGGCTTATGTGACCAGTTTTGCCACAAATGTAGCACGTTTTTCCACCAGCCTCGGTACAGTTGCGAGCGATATGACCTGTCTTGTTACAATTGTAGCAACTTTGCATGGCAAAGCGTCCAGAATCATTGCCACCCTCGGGGCAGCTACGTGCAATATGACCAGTCTTGTTGCAGTTGAAACAGCTCATCTCAGGCCCCTGTTTAAAATTACTCGAGATTATGATATAGCATGATACAACAGGATGGTTCAATACTAATTTTGGTTTTGCTCAAATTTCTTGCGTACTCCGTTACGCAAAGTATATGAAAATATGCGTATATAACAAAGAAAAAATTCAATTCTTAATAACCTGTTGGCAGTCTTTCGCAATATGTCCAACACCGTTGCAACGATAGCAAAGGTCTTGGTCTTCTTTGCATTCACGTGCGAAGTGTCCAAATTGGTTACACTTGTAGCATTTATCTCGGCCCCGTGTGAAACCACCTTCTCGGTCACGTCCACGGTCGCCTCTAGCACCGGCACCGCCACCATGAGGGCACTCTCGAGCGTAGTGGCCCATCCGGTTACACTTGTAACAAGCGCTCGAACTCATGTTTGATAAATCTGCAAAAGTAAGCGACCGATCTCTTGTACACAGCTCGAGTACATGTTTGTAGAGATAGAAATTTTTGAGTTTTACCAACAATGCGTTTTATTCACATTACTTTTATGGAAAATAACATGCAAGCCTTCCGATTAAATTATTATATAATAGAACTATAATCAAATGCCAATGGTACCTAGGATATAAAATAACAAATCTATCTTTGAATCTACAAAAGAAGATATTGTTGAGTTAAAATTACATAAATGAAATATTTCAATTATTAGGGAAACAGATTACTATCATTACTATAAATATTAGAATAATACATAATATAGAAAACGTTTTATGTTTAAATGATTATAACTATTATTTGAAAATAAAAGCGATTTCTAAAAGTTTTATAGAAAAAAGGTGGACTATAAGAAATATAAAAAAGATTCGATGTAAAAGGCGAATTATACGAGTAATTCGGAGAATCGGAGAGAACAGGATGGAAATTATTCTCATTCTAATTTGTTTGAAAAAATAACAGAAATTTTTCATATAGAATTAACATAAGGAGAAGGAATCTGACGAAATAGAAGCTATTTTGAATAACAGGATAAAATGGCATCGTGCATCCATCCATTCTCGGGGAGTACATAGAATACACGTGTCCGTGGTAAGCGTCATATACGACGGACACCATTTCCGATTTCGACGATTCCGGCGAGCGCACCGATATTTTACGAACGAATAAATATCCGCTCGATATTATTTTTCCATGAAACCCTCAAAGAAATGCCGTCCATCATACAACGTGGCTCTATCGCCCCCACTTTGCAGTGGTGGTACGCAAGTACGCCACGGCGCGAAGATGGCATCCAAGACTGACGCCGTACTGCGCTTTTTTTGCCTGGCCAAAGGAAAGATTGGCCGAGGGCGAGGTATACATGCACAGGAAAACGCGGCGAGTCGAACCGAACGAATGAAACGAAATTTTCTCAACGGAATAGGCAAACGGAAGCAAATGTTCATTTACTCTATAGCGAGAAATTCTACCGAACAAGTCGAGGACCACGTGTGGAATTGCACAGAAAGAACCGCGGAGTCGGAATCATCACGGCACGCAGCGTAGTTATTCGGTGCCGGTAAAGCGACTTACCTTAAAGTGCTTGATGTATATGCACGATGAATCCTCCTTCCTTTGGGCTTCGCCGACGCGTCGGGGACAATGGGTCCGCGAGAAGTAGTGTTTTCCTGGGAAAACTCGAACCGATACTCAGCCGGATGATTGCGGTGACCATCGACTACAAGAGGGAAGACTGGCCAATCGTCGCTACGTTGCCCGCCAAACTCCCGTTGCAATTGTGGCGACTGTGGCGACGTCTTCTCTCAAATTCGTTACCAAAGGGCTGCGCACAATAACCATTTCTTCCAAATTGTTCGATAACAACGAATTCGTTTTATGAAATCACCATTTCAGATGAAAATATTTCGAGTTTTAAGGCTGAATCCATCGGATAAACTCTATTAAGTTCATTAAATTGTATAGCAGACCTCAAATCAAACGCAATATTCTCCTCTTTTTCTCTCTTCCTTGCTCCAAACGTGAACTTCTATCACTACATATCGGATACAACTACCGCGACCTCTACAATAATTATTTCTGACCAACATGGAAAAAAATAAGTTCACGGACTCCACTTTAGTGAGATTTCTCTCGTGTCTAGCAACTTCATAATAATTCGATTTCATTAAAAATTTCAACAATATTTAATCTTTCTTTGTTAGTACTTTTCCTTCTCATCTTTGTTAGCGCACATCCAATAGTGCCCATTTTTTGATCGAGTTGCCAACCAATAGAAAATAGTTGCAAAACATCTCTATATATATATATATATACCGTGCGCGCACCAGATATTGGTTCTAACTCTAATTGTAAGGCGATTTTTTGGCCAATAGCGACCCCTTACCACTGATATATATATATCATGGATATAGGAATATAGGGATGGAGCGTGAGCTAGCACTTTAGACAAGGGGGGTGGTCTAAGTTTGCGGAGGAGGCAGGGTACCAAATGACGCACATGTTTGATTGGTGGTTTTTCTGCGCATACTCTGTACCGCCAAGTATGAAAAATGTTTACAGATTGCTTACATATATCTGACAAGTTGAAACTAGAAAAAAATGTGATGGTTAACCCTTTGTCCTGTAATAACGTATGACACTCGTGATATGAATTATGTTCCAAATATTATAATGAACGTTGTTAAATAATTAAAAGTGAAGGAAATAAAAAATTGTATAAATTTTCGATAACGGCAAATCTTCTACATTTTTTAATTTTATGCAATTAGTAGTTATTTACATATTTCATGTTCTTATGTACAATTTCAAATAATTCATAAATCTGTAATGTGAACAAAATTCTAGAACGAGGGACTAAAAAAGAAAACTGAAATTAGAGAATATAGAAAGGAAATTAAAACGTGCAACACGAATTAAAGAACATATTAATTTTACATAATTTGTTATTTATATTTTAAAATCATTATTTTTAGTAAATTAAAAAAAAATAGGTGTTATATATTTAATAATTAATAAATATATCATAAATGTCATTTTTTCTTATAATTAAAAATAGGGTACAATAAGTTTATACACATAATAGGTTTATATGTATGTATATCTTTATTTAAGCCTTTTGGCCAAGAAATCAGTTTTACAAGATAATTTACAGGCTTCACAAAGAATTTATTGCCCTCGAAATAAAGTCAATTTATTCAAAAAAGATCTATGGCTATTTGCTTTATCGATTCTGTTAATCGCTACATAGTGCAATCTTATTTTAATATATCTTTTAGCAATCAAACGTATCAAATGTGACGTATGAGTTTTCATTAAACCCTGATTGTTATTGTGATCTCTTAATTTGTTAAATATATTGGCATTGATAAAACGTTGCAGTACTCTATTCATTATTTCAAGTTGAATCAACGGTTTCTTAAAATCTCCGAAAACTTTCTTAAAAATAATGGAGCCAAACGTTATAAAAGGGTGTTTGCGACCCTGGCGATTGAGCTCCGTTATTTTTAAGAAAGTTTTACCAGTGGGACTTTCGGTCGTTCCTGGGTTAATTGTTAGAGTCAGGCCCTGCAATCTAAGTATATTAGGTTACTATTTTTTCGTGAAAGGAACATACTTACTTAGTACGGTTCTGGCTTCTCGCTCAATGGGGATTGTCGGGTTATCAATCCCGAGGTGCGATTCACAGCTGTTGGGGACTTTAATTATGGAAAAGATCCTGGGCTTAGATTTTTTATGAGACTACCTCTTCAACAAATGCACCCTGAACTTTGTCGAAGAATCCTTCGTAAAAATGATTTTCATGGTCGTATTCCTTGAAAGAAGCCGTTTGTAAGCAAAGTTAATAAGCAGAAAAGACTACATTTCGCTAAAAAACATGTCAGTAAAAATAAAGATTTTTGGAAACGTCACATACTCTCACGTTACTCACGTTACTCTGGTCATCAGAGAGGGTTACATTATTTCTTCTTGATGTCTTCGATTTATCCGTTCTGGCATTAGAAGGTTATGTAACTCTGTTTCAATGCGTGACGCTGCATTCATAATGACGTACTGCGCTTGCGCCGGACACAGCCAATGAAACATGTGCGTCTTTTACCTCGTCCCCCCCTAAAAATTTGCCCACCCCGCAACGACACGCTCCATCCCTATATTCCTATATCCATGATATATATCAGTGCCCCTTACTATCGTACGCATTGTCGCTATTGGCCGAAGAATATATGTTGTCTAGCCATCAATTCGTATGCGGAAAAGTGTCGCTCCCACTTTATCCAACTTTATCTTATCCCTCCTATAAACGACGCCATTCTCCCCCATTTCCCGGCAGAGAGCATTGGAGAGCATCTTCACGCTTCCGCCATTGACCGGTCACGTGACGTAATGCGCGCACCCAATTCGCCTTGCGTCTGCGTCGTAACCACGGTGTATTATAGAGGTGTTCCGACTTCTCCCGGAAAGGTGTGATACACAGAGGTTAGTTCTCTGGTTGCCGCCAGATGGAATACTAGGCACTATCACGCTTTTAGTAGCTTTTAGCGCATAGACCACGGTGTATTATACAGGGTGTCCCAAAATTCCTGAACATCCCGGAATTGGAAGGTTCCTAAGACCATTTGAAACGACATTTTCCTTTGCAAAAATGTTATCCGCGGCTTTGTTTAGGAGTTATTAACGAAAAACACGGACCAATCAGAGCGCGACCTAGACGCGAGTTGGCACAGTCGGCCCGGAGACTGTATAAAGATATCCAACTAGCATCAAAAGTAACTATTTATATAAATATTCCTAAAACGCGACAATTCTATTCCGCATAATGATTCTAACGCAACTCGTTCATTGGCTAATTCCCTACTCGTAACAAGTGGGTAACAAATTTTTCAACTTCTTCGATTTTCATATACAGTAAATGCTCGTTCGTTGTGAAAGGGCATGGTAGTTGAGGTCGCAACGATCGAATAGTGAAGCTATTTTTGATTTATGACTGCGTCTAGATATGCGCCGAGCGCGCCGAGCGAGACTTCAATAGAGAGCCGAACATAGAGAAGGACAGAGTGAAATACGGATCGCGTAACCGAAGATCGAGTCAATGGTGTGGTGTTCACACCGATATACCCGATTCCGACATCAATGTTGTCGCCGTGCGGAGCGACCAGTGATGCCATATGGAGCTCCAAACGGAGCTCCCGTACTCTCCTCCTCTCCCCTTACACTATTGCATTCCAGCACCGTGCGCAGGCGCACACTCCACGGTCCCCATCGCGCACGTGCAACGTGTCTCCCATTTGCTCCACTCATTCCCCGTCATCAGAGAGGGGGTACATCATTTCACCGTGACTCCCCGCATCTGGCATCACTGGGAGCGACTCGGCCGACTCGGCGTTGACAGGCAGTGGAGGGGGTAGGCACGTCGCAACGACCGCATAGTCGATTTTTCACAACGAACGAGCGTTTACTGTACTCAATTTTCCTATAAATGCATAAAAATCCGCAGTGTAATAATTATTATTATTTTATTTCTTTAATAAAAGAGTCCAACAAAATTTTGATCTTCCTTTTTTATCATTTTTAAAAATTTCTAAAAAAAATCGATTATTTTGGAAACGATTTTTTAGTAGATCGATTCTTGAAGCTTTGATTATAATCGATTCAGAAAAATCAATCTTTTTGAAAATAATCGGCATCCCTAAAGACAACTCGGTCCTGGACCCCAGACAGCACACCGGCTCGATTTGGGCCTGGTTTTTATGCGCGCATTGGCTCGGAAATAGCCAGGCATGGGCTCGAGCACAGGGCCTGCCGGCCGTGCCAGATTTCAGCCACATTTCAGCCCATTTACAAGATTGCAAGGGTGCGGCATTTGCGTTCTCATTTCGTGATAATACAAACATGGGTTTTTTCAGTAGTCAAAAACGCCAGATAAAAGATCAATCTAGGCAGCAAACGCCCTCAAAAGTCTTTTTTTTCCTATACGAGGCGTAATTTGCATTATATATGTTATGAAAATAGCTACATGCTTAGTTGTATGCTTCCGTATGATGCAAATTACGACTCGTAAATGTAAAAATAGGACTTTCGAGGGCGATCACGGCCTAGATTGATCTTTTATCTAGCGTTATTGACTATTGAAAAATCAAATTTTTGTATTATTAAGAAATGAGAACGCGAATTCCGCACCCTTGCAATCCTCATTTCCATGCGACCCGCACTGTGACGCGCATGCGCGAGAAAAGTTGGGCTCAATCGAAGCACTGATTGGCCACATTAGTGTGACCGTGCTGCCCTCTCAAAAACTGGCTGAAATCTGGCACGGCCGGCAGGCCCTGTGCTCGAGCACATGCCTGGCTATTTCCGGGCCACGGTGTATTGTAGAGGTATTCCGACTAAGCCCTCTGTAAGGCTGAAGTTTTGAAAAAAATAGCGGTTGAATCTCTGGTCGCCGCTAGATGGATCAGTGTTCCGATTACTGCTGGTTCCGATTGATGGTGCACTTTCTCGCGCATGCGCGGCAATTTCAGCCTCTCAGTAACGCGACCAAAACAGTAGCGTATCTACAATGACGCAGCAGAGCGGCCAGGACCCTGACGCCTTGAGGCAGTTATATTGGCAGGAATGTACCGAAACAATCTGTTCCGGACAAAAAGACTTTAGGACGTGTCCTACGAGATACAAAATATACAGAAATACACATGTTATACATTCATTTTTCAGAATCAAATCATACCAATTTTTTAAAAGTCTGCGTGGTGCTCAAGCTACCCGATTTCATCGAAAAGGTTACGTTACTGAGGCTGAAATTGCCGCGCATGCGCGAGAAAGTGCACCAGTAATCGGAACACTGATCCATCTGGCGGCGACCAGAGAACCAACCGCTATCTTTTTCACTTTCCCGAGAGTAGCCAGAACCAGTGATGCCAGATGCGGGGAGTCACAGTGAAATGATGTACCCCCTCT
The DNA here is from genome assembly GCA_933228785.1 of Lasioglossum pauxillum. NCBI lineage: Eukaryota > Metazoa > Arthropoda > Insecta > Hymenoptera > Halictidae > Lasioglossum > Lasioglossum pauxillum. The sequence continues at coordinate 28,653,868 of OW121702.1, read as the reverse complement.
CTGATGACGGGGAATGAGTGGAGCAAATGGGAGACACGTTGCACGTGCGCGATGGGGACCGTGGAGTGTGCGCCTGCGCACGGTGCTGGAATGGAATAGTGGAAGGGGTAAGGAGGAGAGTACGGGACAGTGATGCCAGATGCGGGGAGTCACGGTGAAATGATGTACCCCCTCTCTGATGACGGGGAATGAGTGGAGCAAATGGGAGACACGTTGCACGTGCGCGATGGGGACCGTGGAGTGTGCGCCTGCGCACGGTGCTGGAATGGAATAGTGGAAGGGGAAAGGAGGAGAGTACGGGAGCTCCGTTTGGAGGTCCATATGGCATCACTGGTACGGGAGCTCCGTTTGGAGCTCCATATGGCATCACTGGTACGGGAGCTCCGTTTGGAGCTCCATATGGCATCACTGGCCAGAACACCTCTATGAGCAGAAGCTGCTCGGGCACAATGCTGGCTGCTCGGTCCTGGATTCTGCTCAGCCCATCTTTCTGCCGGCAGAATGCGTACTTATGCGCACACAGCTGCCCGTCCAAAATCGAGCATGTTTGCTTACTGGGTTAGTGCTGCCCTTTTACAGCGAGGCAGAATCCAGGACCTCGCTGCTTTCCATCTGCCCGGCAGAATCGAGCAGATTCCGAGCGTCCTATACTTCGAGCAGCTTCGAGTATCGTTCTGATAGGATAATGCCCGCTATCTGCTCGCTACGCTGTGCTCGATATCTGCTCGAGGCTGGACTGGCTGACTGGGAATATATGCATGGTTTTGCACAGTAATCCCTTTTGAAGCATTTACTATTTTTTTCAAATTATAATTAGAAAGGATTCATTTGTTTCAGATACATAAATCGCCATGAATACAAATAAACTATATTTATAAGAGGTTTTTAAAATTGTGCTGTACATTAGTAAAACTTTACAGATATTTTGTTAAAATGCAATTCCTGTTATTCTTGCATGCTATTAATGTTATAAGAGCACTTCCATTATCTTTATTTATAAAACTATTTGTTAGCAAAACGTTCTATATACAGATATATAATATATAATAAAAGGCCATTCAACTCTAGGATTGAAGTAGACATATACTGAAAGGTACTAGTGCATGTACAAAATTTATCTTTATCGTAATAATGCAAGTATAGTTATTTGGTGTGTGGAAGGTCCTGATCCCACATTATTATAAGTTTCATTAACTCTGCATATGAAATAAGACTGGCCTCTTATGTACGTTCTCAATCATTGACGTAGGATTACATAATTCATTTACAATAAATGTTTTCATAATGTTTCTCTGAAATATTTTATAAAATACACTGACATGTCTGGATTTACTCACTTATAATAACAATAATTACAATTAATGATAAGAACAAAATGGAATTCATTAAAATTAGATGCAATCGATAGATTTAGTATACCTACAAAGATAATGATATACGATATTGATTTCAGTCGTCCACTCAGTTAATATACATATATTACAATGTTTCTGTGTACTATTCTGAGTGGATAGTTCGTAATTCCAATTTGTACAAAATAATTTTGATAACATCCGTGCGTTTATAAAATGGACGGTTAAATTTGAATACTTTATAGAAAAATACTAGTCAATTCTTAAATTCCTTATAAGAAAACGGCTGATCATGTATGAATAGCGAGAAAAAATTATCTTTGGCTATTATCATATAGTTTAATGAATTATTAACGCGTTCTCTATCGGTTAATGAGTGTCTCGATTCCTCTTATTACGGTTACGCAGCAACGAAGCGTCCAAAAGAGAATAGGTGCCAGGTTCAAACACTGGTGGATACTCTAAACCAGGATAATCAGGCGGGGGAGATGTAGGTGGTGGTATGTAAGGCAATGTTGGTGGATTTAATGAATGTCTACTTGTGCTGGTGAATCCTTTCTGACATGCAGAATAACTTGTACCATTCTGAAAAAAAATGTTTACATCAAAACGAATGTTCGATACAATTAGAGTGTGGATTTTCTAGGTTTATAATACGGATATACTCTTATGCAAAATATATAACAAAGCAATAGCTTTATACAGGGTGAGTCCGAAGAAATAGAACACTGAAATATCTCCGTTACTTTACGTTGTAAAAAACTTCTTAGGACAAAGTTACACTGTTTGAAGGGCCACGTGTAACGGTGTAAGGGAAAAAATGTTCGAGGTCATTTTTTAATGAGATTTCAAGGTCATCGATATTATTTTAAATGCAATGAGGTACTTTTTAATACATCAATCGATGCAACTGGACATTCGTTATAAAAAAGCACTAACCTATGTATGTCGAAAAGTTAGTAGTTCAGGAGATATTTCAATTGAAATAACTCTAAAATACCATTACTGTCGTACTAAGACGTTACACAAGTAAGTAAACGTTAACATCAATTTCAAATTCAATGTAAATTTTTCAATTTTAACTTCAATTACAATATCAACTCTTCAACTTCATTTTCAACTTCAATTTTTCCATTTCAACTTTAATTTTAACTCTCCCATTTCAACTTCAATTTCAACTTCAATTTCTACTCTTCCATTTCAACTTCAATTTTTCAATTTTATTTCGTTAATTTCAACTCTTCAATTTCAACCTCGATTTTTCAATTTCAACTTCAATTTTTCAAATTCAATTCGTTAATTTCAACTCTTCAATATCAATTTCAACTTCAATTTTTCCATTTCAACTTTAATTTTAACTCTCCCATTTCAACTTAAATTTTTTAATTTCATTTCGTTAATTTTAACTCTCCCATTTCAACTTTAATTTTAACTTCAATTTTAACTCTTCCATTTCAACTTCAATTTCAACGTCAATTTTTCAATTTCAACTTCAATGTTTCAGTTTCAGTTCGTTAATTCCAAATCTTCAATTTCATTTTCAACGTCAATTTTTCAATTTCAATTTACACTAGCAAGTAAACGCTAACGTCTTAGCATGACAGTAATGGTGTTTTAAAGTTATTTAAATTGAAATATCTCCTGAACTACTAACTTTTCGACATACATGAGACAGTATTTTTTTATAACAAATGTCCAGCTGCATCGATTGATGTATTAAAAAATACCTCAATCTATTTAAAAAAATATCGATGACCTTGAAATCTTGTAAAAAAATGTCCTTGAAAATTTTTTCCCTTACACCGTTACATGTGGCCCTTCAAACAGTGTAACTTTATCCTAAGAAGATTTTTGTACAACGAAAAGTAACGGAGATATATAGGTGTTCTGTTTCTTCGGACTCACCCTGTATACACAAAAGTTTAAATTACAGTGAAGCCTCGTTTAACCGAATTCTGATTATCCGCGTTTTGATTAACCGGGGTTTTGATTATCCGGTGTAATCTGGTTAATCAAAATCGAGAAACATTTTCCTGTGGCCAGGTCTTGCTTATCCGGTGAGTCTCGGCTCACATTTATTCGGCTTGTTTCGGTCCCGATGGGGCTTAGTAATCGAGGTTCCACTGCACTTAAATACTTACTTTCGACGTTAAGTTTGGAGAACATGGCGATGGCGTGTCCGGACTCCAATCACTAACAGAACTAACAGAAGTAAAACTTTGACTGAGCGTTTGCGCGCTATTTCCACTGAAAGAACTAACAGATTGACTGATTCCACTATCACCAGGACTTTGGCTATTTGATCGGCTGGGTAATCGTGATTGATTGTAACCTTTTTCTCGAAACAGTGCTCTATGTAATCTTGGCGAACCTGTAGAAGCGTGAAAGTTATTGCTACTATTTATATCGTGTGTGTATGACTACATTTTAATCGTTTGTATTTCAGTTTCTGTGGTAACGCAGAGCGGTTCAAAACAAATATGTTAATTTACCTAATAATGTTTTTTGCGTTTCTTTCGGAAGATCAAGCGTACAAGGTTTCTGTTGACTTTTATTACCGAATAAATTTCTCAAGCGACTGGGCTTTTGGACCTGTTCTCGTTTATCCAAATGCATTTCAAACGCAGCTGTCATTCCTTCTTGTTCGAACGGGGAAGTTGGCATAGGTGGCGGTTGGTACTGCGCTACATTTTTCAACCGCGTTTTATCAGACTCGTTATCCTTCCTGTCGTTTCTTCGTAGAGAGTCCAACCAATGTTTATCCGACGAAGAATGGTCACGACGACTTGTCAGGTTGAAACTTCCCTTGCGACTTACAGTTGCTTCTTTCTTCGCACGATTTAACGTTTCATAGGTAGCAGGATATGTAAGATCACTGCTAGATCCAGAACAACCTGCAAATTAAATTTGTCATATTTATATTGTCCAAGATCGTTCATATTTCAGTATGAAACCTACCATCGTTTCGAGTAAGTCGTTTCGGTACTGACTTCATGTCATCCACGAAATGGCCAACATTTCTTGAAGAATAGTAATCGTAAGATCTAGGGGTTTCATGATGATTCGAAGATTGTGGACACGCACAGATATTAGAACCGTATTCACAAGCTATACTTCCTTGCCTCTCAAACGGCTCAACAATATCCGATTTACTATGATAAAAAGAAGCAGATTGCTTTGAATCGCTCATAACACTTCTCAAATTTGTCGAGTCGCATAGTCTTGCTTGTTGAGAATTTAATCCATCTATGGCATTTCTTTTATGCATGTAACTGAATTCATTTGATTTTTTCTGAACTGGATATTTCGATGATTCTCCTCTATTTTCATATCTTTCCAATTCGAAATCTCCACTTAGTTGTCTTGCATTTAAAGTATCCATGTTTCTTGCGTATCCATATGCTGCAGCATTATTGACATCGCCATTTGCTTTATTTCGAGCATGTATAACATCATGATTAACCGATGTATCGGTAATAGTCTTGGACTGATCGGTAACTGTTCCACTGTCATGCAAATTTCTGTGTTGGACAAGAACATGATCGCTGGTTAAAGGTGTTATATGCGGTGATACAGATCTATTTCTAGATAATGGTCTTTGATCATCTTGTTGCGATAACATAAATTCTTCTAACGTGATAAACCCTTGCAACTCGTCCGGTCTTCTGTTTCTGCTAGTAACACACCTACATTAGACATTATTTTACTAGTCTTTAATATGTATTTACGATGGAAGATATTGATTATCAGAAGTATGTACATACAGTTAAGGATACAGTAGAGGAACATACTATAATAAGGAAAGACATGCACAAGACAGTAACGTATAAAATAAAATTAATCAACATTTTCTGTCAATCATTTTATTGTAGAGCATGTAATGTAACAATTATTTTTTAAAATTCAGAATTTGTTTTTAGTGATCTCCAAAATTAAAAAGAACAGCACGGTGGCAACCAGTGACAAGTTAGTGAAAAAATTGTTAATCTTACAAGCATACGATGGATGTACAGTAATTCTTCGATCGAAGTCCCAATACCCGTGTTTTGAACAGACTTCAGTAGCGTAGAGAGGCTATTTTTTTATTCCGAGATTTCAATCGACGAGCCGAACATAGAGAAGGACAGAATCAAATAGGATCGCGTGGCCGAAGCGTGTCGCCGTCGCCGGCACAGTTTAAAGGCCCGTGCGTCATCACCAAAGATGCATCTTCTTTATTTTCCATTATTTTTTAATGGAACTTTCACAAATATATTCGTGGCATTTTTTTTATGCAAAATGATACCAAACACGATATAATTTCAACTGTATTTAGTGGTTTAATCGACGATGAAAGTTTCGAACGCAACGAAGAAGAGTGTATGGGAAAGAAAGAGACGTGGACAGTCGACGTCGCCGGCACAGTTCAAAGGTCCGCGTTGTCGCTGTCCTTCCTCCCGAAACTTTCACCGCCGATTAAACCACTAAATACAGTTGAAATTATCTCGTGTTTGGTGTCATTTTGACCAGAGAAATGCCAGGAATAAACTAGTAAAAGCCCAAAAACAATAATGAAAATTAAGACGTTTGAGAATTCGATTCACTCGAGTCAATGCTGTGGTGTTCACACCGATATACCTGAGCCGAGGTCAATCATCGCCGCCCTACGACGCGGCGCAGCGTTGGCCGGCAGTGGAGTGAGTAGGCACTGGACTTTGATTAGATAGGCGACCCAGGACTTCGATTGAAGAATTACTGTATTTGTATTTACCTGTCTGTTGTGCGCCTATAATCCCCCATATCTTGGGTACTACTCGACATATCGGTAGTACTTTGGGATGCACATAATCCATAAAATGTGCTCCCCGCAATTGTCATTTGTAAGTCCGATGAATTCGGAATAGACTCCGGTTTCCTAGAAAGGTCGACATACATTTATATGAAATCTGTATTTTACATGGCTTTGTTGTACAGGGTTAGTCCGCAGAAACAGAACACCTAAATATCTCCGTTACTTTTCGTTGTACGAAATAACTTCTTACGACAAAGTTACACTGTTTGAAGGACCACGTGTAACGGTGTAAGGGAAAAAATTTTCAAGGTCATTTTTTTACGAGATTTCAAGGTCCTTGATGTTTTTTTAAACGGAATGATATATCTTCGTTAACGTAATGTTGTAGCTGACAAAATAACGAATTCATCCATGTAAAGCGGCCCCTAGATGTTCAATTATATTGTTCATACGCCCATCAATAATATTGACGAGGTGCATTGAAAGAGCATATTGACCGTTTAGAAGGGGTTCAAACGCATTGATCAATATATTGAAGCATATTGATAGAAATTTTGATTGATGCGCATTGACGGGAGCCATATTGATGCGCGCATTGACGGTTAGGAGGTTTATTGTCAATATTTCGTCAATCTCAGTAGACAATGCTGCGATACGGTGCAAAATTTCTCGCGCATGCGCGGGCGAAACAGTTAACGTATCTATATTACGATGATGAGGTAGCAGAGCCCTGAGGCAATTATATTGACAGGAATGTATCGAAACAATCTGTTTCAGACACAAAGGCTCCAGGACATGTCCTACGAGTCACAAAATATACAGAAATACACATGTTATATGTACATTCATTTTTCAGTATAAAATCGTACCAATTTTTTAAAATTCTGCGGGGTGCTCAAGGTACCCCGAATTTTATCGAGAATCTTACTTTACCGAGGCTGAAATCAACGAGCATACGCGAGAAATCTTGCACAATATCGCATCATCGCGTACAGGCAAAATGGCCAACGCACAAATTATAGGCGATTCCGACGCGGAACGAGAATTTACTCGTGAAATCGAAAGATTACTTTAACCGTAGCAACAAATAAATTTCCCAGCAGACAATAGTTCACCGCAATCGGAAACTTTTGAGAAGTTTTATGATCGCGACACTATAACAACCAAGGAGGACAATTTTTCCAAAGCTTTTCTAAAGTGGCCCCTCTATGGCCCCACCGTGGGAAGACGGACAATCCTGATAGGATTGAATGTTGTCATAACCTTTGTTTTCCACTTCGTCACGAATGCGTCACAGTGCGTAGTCGCCGTATTGATAGCACGATTGACGAGATTATTGAAGCGTATTGACGGCAGTTTCAATATTATTGTCAACCTACATTGACAATATTATTGAACGTCTAGGGGCCACTTTAGAATAGCTTTGGAAAAATTGTCCTCCTTGGTTGTTATAGTGTCGCGATCATAAAACTTCTCAAAAGTTTCCGATTGCGGTGAACTATTGTCTGCTGGGAAATTTATTTGTTGCTACGGTTAAAGTAATCTTTCGATTTCACGAGTAAATTCTCGTTCCGCGTCGGAATCGCCTATAATTTGTGCGTTGGCCATTTTGCCTGTACGCGATGATGCGATATTGTGCAAGATTTCTCGCGTATGCGCGTTGATTTCAGCCTCGGTAAAGTAAGATTCTCGATCAAATTCGGGGTACCTTGAGCACCCCGCAGAATTTTAAAAAATTGGTACGATTTTATACTGAAAAATGAATGTACATATAACATGTGTATTTCTGTATATTTTGTGACTCGTAGGACATGTCCTGGAGCCTTTGTGTCTGAAACAGATTGTTTCGATACATTCCTGTCAATATAATTGCCTCAGGGCTCTGCTACCTCATCATCGTAATATAGATACGTTAACTGTTTCGCCCGCGCATGCGCGAGAAATTTTGCACCGTATCGCAGCATTGTCTACTGAGATTGACGAAATATTGACAATAAACCTCCTAAACGTCAATGCGTGCATCAATATGGCTCCCGTCAATGCGCATCAATCAAAATTTCTATCAATATGCTTCAATATATTGATCAATGCGTTTGAACCCCTTCTAAACGGTCAATATGCTCTTTCAATGCACCTCGTCAATATTATTGATGGGCGTATGAACAATGTAATTGAACATCTAGGGGCCGCTTTACATGGATGAATTCGTTATTTTGTCAGCTACAACATTACGTTAACGAAGATATATCATTCCGTTTAAAAAAACATCAAGGACCTTGAAATCTCGTAAAAAAATGACCTTGAAAATTTTTTCCCTTACACCGTTACACGTGGTCCTTCAAACAGTGTAACTTTGTCGTAAGAAGTTATTTCGTACAACGAAAAGTAACGGAGATATTTAGGTGTTCTGTATCTTGACTCACCCTGTATAGACGATAGACGTACTTGTTAGGAGTAGATGTAGGAAGTACTCTTCTATAACTTCTAAATTGTGCTGTTGGAACAGGTACATTATGATTTCGTGTACCAAGAAATTTTAAATATTTTCTATCTAAGCTAGCACCGCTCATCTCATGATCCTTGTATCCAGAAAAGTCCTTGCGAACAACTTTCTTCAACGATCCAAACGGTTTCTCCAAATAAGGTTTATATTCTGGTGTTTGAATGTTTTTAATTTTGGGTTTTTGTTCGCCGTCGCTCTCGTCTGTTTCGCTGAAAAGCGCACTATTTCTACTATGACTATCAGCACCTAAAGTTGCTTTGTTGATTGCTTCCAACCACAGAGTAAGAGAATCTTCAGTGTCCGCGGCGAAATAAAATACCGTCCCTGTATGATAAACTTTGAACGCATATTTCCGAGATTTTACTTCGAGAGCTCGAGATACGGTAAATCCTGTCAGAGCTATCAGACAATCTGCTTTCATGCTGGTTTGAGTTTTAAATCTATAAATATAATCGAGTATCAGTATTCGCACGATAGGTATATAAATAAATATTACAGTTTATTCAACAAACCTGTATAAAGAGGAACATTTTAAAAGAAACCAAGCTTTAGCCCAAGCACCGCCTGCACCTCTTGTACGGTACGTTAACCATCCTTCCAAATCACCCGGACCTATGTCTTTCACGGAAATATTTCTTCTCCCTGTAGAAAAAGACAATGTAAATTAGGAAAACGCAGGGCCAAAGTAGTACAGTTAGTGTTCCTTCTCGAGAATTCTTTCTCGAGAAATTTTGTAATTGGTGATTTCTCATTTATGAAGAAATTACAGTATTTCTCGAAATATTTAAATCTAGAAAAATTCTTATGAATCTCGTTTATTTTATAACATATTTTCGGATATATTTCATCAAATTCTCGAGAATTCTCGAGAAATCAGGAACACAAAGTACATTTGGTCCGAAAAGAAGAGGTTATTTGGAAAGTTTTCCGGGAGTTTTGAAAATGGGTATTTTTATAGATTTCGTTGTGCTCTTTCCGAATTTCAACTTTGTCACTAAGTATCTTTGCCGCTCGCACCGCCATATCGGAAAAATGGCGCCTAATATCAGTTTTTTGACAATATCTCCTTTCCGACTCATTTTACGATAAAAACATTTATATACAAAATTAAACTGGAGAAAATTTCCTACAATTTATGTGATAACAATTTTTTTGTAAAATCAATAGTTTTAGCGTACGAGCGCCGCAAAGTGTACTTCAACATGTGTTTTGGCTAAAAAACTCATTTCATTTTACCACCTTGAGGTAGAGTAAGCGGCGCGTTTTTTTCTCGTGGTGTCCTCAGTAGGCCTAATCCACATGTAATGCACAATTCCGAAATTCAGCGCATTCTTTTTCTTATTATTTTTTATTATGTAGCCCATCATACCAAACAACTTTTGTAGGAACACTTTTTTAATAACGACAACGTCTTCTGAGATATCCTGCTGATCTCATTTCAGTAGGACAACCTGTATATTTATTGAATTATGTACATTTTGAAAATTTCTCCATATTTAAAATGAGAAATTAACATTTTTTAAAATGTTTCCATGTGTAATTTAATTATTTATTTTGTCTTTACGCACAGTCAAATATTTTTCGTAAATATACGAAAAACACGTGTTGGTGTAGATGAATAATAGTTTGCGACGCTCGTACGCCAAAACTATTGATTTTACAAAAAAAATTGTTATTACATAAATTATAGGAAATTTTCTCTAGTTTAATTTTGTATATAAATGTTTTTATCGTAAAATGAGTCGGAAAGGAGATATTGTCAAAAAACTGCTATTAGGTGTCATTTTTCCAATATGGCGGCGCGAGCGGCAAAGTTGAAATTCGGAAAGAGCACATCGAAATCTATAAAATTACACATTTTTAAAATTCCCGGAAAACTTTCCAGGTAAAACTACCAAATGACTGTATTAAAGGGCTAATAAATGATTTTTATAATTGCTTACTTGCAAATAATATACTTCGTTTTCTACTACTTCTGGGACTATTACTAGAAGATTTGCTTAAACTTCCATGCAGTCCAATACTTCTGGCTACCATCATGGCTTTGTTAACTACGCCTTTCTCAAAATGTTTTTCTTTTTCAGTAGTTTTAGATTTATGTTCTAAGAATTGTAATTGCTTCGAAGAGCACGACCCATCTAGTAAATCCATATTTTGAGAATAAGCTTCAGCATTGTGACTTTCAATCATCGAACTGGCATAAGTTTCATACTTATCACAGATAAACTTGTCTTCCTTTATTTGCTTATCATTGTATTCTACGAACGAAGAATCCATATTTATACTAGATCTACGTTCATTATTTAAATTATTTACGTCATCGATATATTCAATTGATCTTTCGTTAAAGCTGTTGTTGGCATCTAAGTAATCTTGCTTTTCTTGAAAATCGACGTTGATTTTCACATGATTTTCTGTATAATATTCCTGTTTCTTCGAATCTTTTCTAACATTCGATCTCTGAGATGCATAAAGTTTTTCTTGATTTTCGATAGTCTTCGAAATATTATCGAAATGCGAAGTCGTTAACTTTGTATAATATTTACGTGGAGGAGGATCTGGAGGTATTAAATGAGATTTAGGTTCTAGCTTTTTAGTCGATTCAACTTTTGTTTGCTCTACATATTTGCATGGTTGTACTATATTTCCTTGATTAACTGGATCTTTCAATTTTTTATCATTCTGCGTTTTTTGACTGATTTGTATGTGGGGAATGTTCTGAGTGATGTTGTGTATATTATCTTCGACGAAACTGTAATCACAATTTGTCCTCGCATTTTCTTCAACTAGTACTTTTTCTTTTGTCGATACGTTCGAACACTTCTTTTCTATCAACTTTGAATGTTCTACCGGAGCACAATTGAACGTTTGAAGAATTCTACCGAAACTACTCAAGTTCGAATTGTTCTCGATATTCTTTTGCGCATGATTATTCATTAATTCTAATTTGTCTTCGTTATTCTCATGTTTCGAAGTTGAATTACTTCGAAAATTTTTAACGTTGGATGGCTGCAATGCATTTCCCGTTCCAACGTTTGAATTGTTCATTGCATTTCTCTTGACGTATTTATTTACATCGGAAATAATACATTCATTATTGCTTTGGTCATTTTCTATACTGTTTCCATGAGTTTCCTCAGTATGTACATATATTTTGGGCAAGCTGGATGATTGAGACGTTTCAACAAATTGTTCCTTAGCATTTTGTTCTTCACTCATAATATTATTATCGATAATCACGTGACAACTTTGTCGTTGATCGCAAATATCTTTCAACTTTTGTTGGTTATCTAAACTCGTAGGTTTCAATTCGATATCAGTCTTATTCGCGGATACATTGCTTATATTATTTGTAGATGATTCTAACGTATAAAATAATTTTTGCTTTCTGTCTTCAGTGTTATCGGTACCCGTTAAATCGTATGCCGGTGTACTATAACTCTTATCTAATCTACCCCGTTCTTTAACAGTACACGAACTAAACTCTTTACTATCTAGCACGTTCTTATGATTACTATTATGTCTATCTCTAATAAAATTGTTGCACTCGTCTAAAGGCACACTTGTATCACCAAAACTATTATTATTGGTAACATTAGCAGATTTTGGAGAAGTTTGGCTGGAGATATTAATATTATTAGTAGTTGACGTTCTCTCACAATTTTGAACACTTTTACATTCGTGCTTTGCTTCGTATACAACGTTAATCGCGCTATCTATCTGAGGAACATCGGATTTTACAGGTTTCTCTTGAAACTGTAACTTTTTATCATCGATTTGTACATCGGACCTCTTCCTCCTTTTACTCTGTTCGATGCTCAAATACGACTGCGGCCGTAGATTTGAAGGGACATTATCTAAGCCATGAGCACAAGATGCTGCTTTATCCCGTAACTGAGAACATGTACTATGTTCCTGTTTCAATTCTTTCCAAAACTGTTCAATGTCAATTCCGTGCTTAGTAGTGGGACTAGCACCAGTTATAGTAGCCCGTCTTTGAACTGAATTTCTTGGTTTCGTCGAATATAATCGAATTGACAGAGGCGGCTCTGCCTCGCTATCAGAGTCACTACTATCTATGATCATTGTATCTAATATATTCACTGTATCTAAAATACTTGCTGGTTCTGGACTGGGATTCTTTGGCATGTGCCTAAACAAATTTTCAATGAATATTATTTAATATAATATATGTAGATATCAAATTATTTTCTTTTTAATTGAAAGAGTTATTTGAAGTCGTTATGTTACAAAACTCACCCTACACATGTAGGGTGTACCAGATAAAGCGTTGAAAGCTGTTTTCTCGGAATCTGATGGAGATATCGATTAGGGCTGTAACTTTTCCAAGACTTCGAAGCTTCAAAGGATTCAAAGGAACGAAGGGAACTTCGAAGTTTTGAAGTCTTCCAAGTCTCCCAAGTGCTCAAAATTTCAAAGTCTTCGAAACGTATGAAGTTGTAACTTATGAGTTTCATACCATGTCACGATTTTTGATAAATAACAATATTAACTTTCAGTCACCGGTGACTGACACTGTACTTTCCGTTTGGACTCTTCGTAATTAAATTAAATTTAAAAGATTGCATTCTATTAATAAATTTCGGGATCATATCACGAATGTACTTAAAAAATAATACTTTGCAAACAACATTTTACTGAGTTTGATTAAATTCGGTGAAGTCGGATATCGCGGACTAAATGAAAAGAAAGGCAAGACAGGCTTGGCGCTTGACAAAACTCACGTATTCAGTAGGGTTGTAACTTTCCTTCGAAGGTCGAAGATTTTGAAGCTTCGAATTCTTCGGCCTTCGAAGGAAAGTTACAGCCCTAATATCGACTTAATTTGTTTTTAAATTAAATTATTAAGGAGGGCTAATATTTTACTACATACTAAATTTTTTTCAGGTAATTTTTTGGAGGAGAAAGGAGGTCCCCATCATTTTTTTAAATGAAGAGTATTATTGATTTCTTGGTATCGTGATACTTCTCATTAAACTCAATAGCATTTTTCTTGCGCATAGTTACAGAGTTATAGCGAACAATTGAAATTGATTTTGCGAATATGTTTACGGGCAAGGTAAGTACTATGTATGTATGTACATACATCTTGGTAATACGAGGACGAAGAAAGATGACTTACAAAGTGCTCAGAAGTCCAAGGACATCATTTTGAACATTTCATAAAATTTAGTATTTAAATTCACAACAAATTGTACGTTGTAACTCTGTAATTATGCGCAATAAAAAGAAAACGTTCAAGTAAATGCTATTGAGTTTAATGAGAGGTATCGCAATAATAAAAAATCAATATACTATTTATTTTAAAAAATGTTGGGGGACTCCCCCAAAAAATTAAATACATACTAAAATAGTAGCCCACTTTATGTAGTAACACTTTATCTGGCACACCCTGTATATGTATAATATATACACTCTTCAAAAGAATTAAGGGATCACTTCTGCGAACCCGAAAAATTGCTCCCACTTTACGTGATCATAACTCCGTGAAAAATTGTTGTATCGATATCGTTAAACAATGGTTTGAATCTAGTTACAGCTGCTCTGTTTCAAATTGTTGCTATGTTGATTTTTCACAAAGTTATGGCGAGATGAAGGCAACATTGACGGTTAACAAAAATTTTGTGCAACTTTGGAACATCACACGGGGAGCAACAAATTTTTTTGATAAATCGCGTTAGTATAATTTGGAAGGGCTATCTTTCCTGTGTAAATTGTGTGGTTGTTGAATATTGTGCGATTTTTTTTGTTCGAATTATTCAACATTGAAATAAATATGGGCTTTTTAACTTTAACTGACTCCAGAAAGCGAAAAAATTATCGTACAATCTTGAGCAAAAAAGCAATAGAAAGAGCGTTTCTTTCTTTTCAAGGCACTCCTTTTGTTTTTTCAGAAACTACGCGAGATAGCGAAAGACTGAATGAAATCAATCTTGTGGTACATTTTGTCAGCTTTAATTTTATATAGAATAGTTTTATCGCTAGGACGCATAGTTTCCGAGATATAAGCGGAAACCCGAAAAAGGGACCATCTCCAGTAGTTTCTCCAGTACCACGCGCGGAAAAATATTTTTTTTAACATGCTATATATCATTTCCCGTAGATTTTTTCACGCTGTTTCAAATCTGTTCAACGAAAAAATTATTACATTAGTTTTGTTCACAAAAATCGATTTCTTGCAAAATCCTAAAGTCGTAGACAAATTTTGAGACCAGATTTGAAACATCGTGAAAAAATCTACGGGAAATGATATATAGCATGTTAAAAAAAAAAATTTTCGCGTGTGGTACTGGAGAAACCACATTCTCTTGAAATTCTATATGTTCAACGAATTTTCTCAACGTTAAAAAACGTTCGTATCATAATCTCCCTATTTTTCCCATATTCTATCAAGTTTTAGCTTTAATTTTTTAAATTTCATCGCTCTACCTCATTTCTATAGAAATTTCTTTGATTTTGAATCGAGTTTGGTCCAAATTTTCAGAGATGTCAGGCAGCCGCTGTACGTGGCGCACTAATTTCTGTGAAGCACTAACTTCAAACACAGCTGCCATAGGTAAAAAATTGTCGCAGTCTGACGTTCGGATCATGGTATTACGATCATTTCTCGCTGAGATACAGCGAGTTAAAGGAAAAATGGAAATTGTGCATTTTTTAAGCATATTTTCAGAAACACCTGGTATATCGAAATGTTAATGAAATTGAAAACACAAAAGAGTGCCTTAAAGAGAAAAAAACGCTCTTTCTATTGCTTTTTTGCTCAAGATTGTACGATAATTTTTTCGCTTTCTGGAGTCAGTTAAAGTTAAAAAGCCCATATTTATTTCAATGTTGAATAACTCGAACAAAAAAAATCGCACAATATTCAACAACCACACAATTTACACAGGAAAGATAGCCCTTCCAAATTATACTAACGCGATTTGTCAAAAAAATTTGTTGCTCCCCGTGTAATGTTCCAAAGTTGCACAAAATTTTTGTTAACCGTCAATGTTGCCTTCATCTCGCTATAACTTTGTAAAAAAACCAACGTAGCAACCATTTGAAACAGAGCATCCAAAACTAGAGGTTTCAGGCTTTCAAACCATTGTTTAACGATATCGATACAGCAATTTCTCACGGAGTTATGATTACGTGAAGTGGGAACAATTTTTCAGGTTCGCAAAAGTGATCCCTTAATTCTTTTGAGGAGTGTAGTAATCAAATCCTACTCATTCATATCTAACAGATGTTCAAAATCGACTTTCAAAAACAAGTCTTGAGACGAAAAAATTTCATACTAAATTTTCACTTATTTTCTTATAGAATATCGTCTCTAATTCGATCATACTGCCATTTTCGTCACATGCTGTATAAAAGTAAATATATACCTTGGTAATGGCATTGTAAAGTCTGGTATAGTCAATAATTCTGGCCTCGGTGACGGAAGATTATGTTGCCATCTTGTTGTGTATGAAGTTTTTTTATTGCTTGGAAGTCGATATGGTTTTATATAGATTTGACCATATACTTTTGTATGCCTTGGTCTACGTTTTAAAGTTAGCAATACTTCGGCAGGACTTTCACGAAATAACTCTAAAAGATTCTTTCGTTCCCAACCAACCACAGTCTGATAATTTACCTAAAACATTTACTTAAATAATGATTAAATATTTTATTGAATTACTGCTTCACGGAGACCGTATTAAGATTGAGACAGTACTTGAACTATTTCATCTCCTTCTTCCATTTTGCCGCACTGGTGGGCAGCCGATCCAAATTTAATTTCTGCAATTTGATGAGCTCCATGGAAAGATGGCAAAATATAAAATCCCTAGAAAACAATGATTGAAAATTTCGAGCTTTCATATAATAAATAATTATCAAAATTATATTCTCCGATAGTAGTTTAATTATACTATATACTATCGGAGAATTATCTGAACAGGATGTTAGAGTTGTGTTGAATCAATGGTCACAGGTTTATCTGTAAAGGATGTAGTTGATAATTTCTTCCACAACGAGCGCGAAGAGTAGCATTTTACAATTTATGTAAAATTTAATGTGTACACTACATACGTTACAGATTTGTTTTAAAGAGAAGAAAGCAACGTGGAGAACATTATTTTCTATCGGAGACGAAACAATTATCATTACTTAAAAACTTACCAGATCGTCTCCCGGTTTCTTTTTTAAAGTAGCTAAATCTAAACTAGTCGGTTGTAATATTATAGGATCAGTAATATCTTGTATTATATAATCTGCTAATTTTGCCAATTGTCCGCAAATCGTTCTGATTTCTTCTATTGGCTTTTCTGCGAATCTATCTCTTTGAGCACACGTGGCCATTTCTAAAGCCAATTTCATCAGTTCAACTTTTTTATCATTATATTCTAGTTGTCCAGAAAACGGCGAACGATCGAGCCATCTCACTAAAGGTTTTACAGCTGTTATGACAGATGCCACATCGGATAATGTTTGCGTAGTAACAGGTTTAGAATCTGTCTGACGAGATAATTCATTTTGTAAACTATGTGCTTGGCAAGACAGTCGGAGTGCCAAGAGCTGCAGATTCTCACGATCAAGCTCATAATGAAAATTTCTTAAATATTCCACAGCTTCAAGAATAATTTCCTGATGACCAAGTTTTAGCACTCCAAGGTGTTCCAAATCTTCCGGTCTTAGACTTAGTAACTGTTGTCCGCTGACACCATGATTTGTAAAACTATGTACATAAGGAAGTACAGAATTCTCTAAACCTAAAACAAAAATTACGTTTGCTCTATAAAAATCTCACTAATTCACACTGACACAACACTAACACAATGAACAACGTATAGACAACACAAACAATGTAAACAATGTAACAACGTAAACGTTAACAAGTCGATAACACATCTAATCAGAAATAATGTTTGATTACTTCCTAATTTTATTGTAAAACAACACACAGTTCAGAATACTTTTGCTGTATCGTAAACATTACATTCAATTAACAACAATCGTATTCATTGTAACGAATGTAAACAAAAACTTGATTAGAAACTTCAAAAACAGAAGCACTTTTTCGTATTATTTAGAAATCATTGTTACGATTGGTGTAACCTTTCTTTTTAGGATAAAACATTGTGTGCGAAGTTAAGCATTTGTGATGGGTGATTAAACGAATCAACAGTTTTACACAAGTAATAAAGTGACTGATCAAATGGAGAGAGAAGAGAAGAGAGAGGTGCGGGCGTAGCTGCCAAGTATATTTTTGCAAGTTAATTTTAGTAATAATACGTGAATAGGGAAAATCACTTGGTTCTATTTAAATGTAAAGGATACATATCCCTTTCATAAGAAACACGATGTTTCACACCTTTTAACCATTCACACACTTGATCGGTTTTCCATTCAGCAACATTAACATACGCCATGACCTGACCATCTATTGAATCACAAAATACTAAAGATTCTGCTCGTCCTCGATCGTTCTAATTGCCAGCTCGCCCCGTCGATAACTGTTAAATACTTGATGACTTGATTTGATTCAACAATAACTGTATGTATTGCATTACACGATAGTTCAAAATAATCGCGTTACGCTGCGCTTTTGTCGCTTGCAAGCCAACAACTTTACAAACGTATTTCAAACAATTTCATACTGTTTTATATATATATATATATATATATGTATGTCGTATGTATGTTGATATCTGTGAGACTACTGGAGACTACGAAACCTATGTTAATATGATGTTAATATTTTTATGTGTTAACATTTGAAGACGAACAATACATAAAAGTTTCAGTGTCCATTAGAACTTTAAGTACAACCCAGGGCCGGCGTGGCCTTTTGCAGGGCCCGGTTCAAAAATTGCGCGGGGCCAGAATACACATTCAAATCCTTTCACAATAAGGAATTATTTATTATAAGTACAAAGGATATTACATATATTTTTTGTAAGATAAATATTACATAATTTTTCTCGCTTTTTCCTCCGCAAAATCTTTGATTACGTCATCAAAATTGATTGAGTTTGCTATAGTTCGCTTTCTATTGAAAGAATAGATGTAAATCGGTCTTGGCTTATTGATGATCGAAGATAATTTTTTATTAGTTTCAACCGCGAGAAACTACGTTCAGCTGAAGCCACGGTTACTGGAGTAGTTAACATTATTTGTAACGCCGTGGTCATTGCAATCGCTTACATGGGACATTACCCAACTTGAAGATACCAATTTTACGTCATATTTTTTCGCATCCATAATTCGCTTTCAAGGGGCAAAAAATTCAATGAAAGTACAAAATCTGTAATATACGACTTCCGCAAAAAAGTATCGATATAGTTTAATTTCTCGTAAAAAGTACATTTCTCTGAAAGCGTTTGGACTTTTTTATCTGAAATAGTTTCCAGGATATAAAGACTTTATGGAGTTACACTGAACTTTGATGATATTTGTCACACCTTCAAACTGAATCATCGCTACCAAAAGAATGTCTTGCATCTTAAAATTCAAAATCGGTGTTTTCTAATTGGGTAATTTCCTTAAGACCTAATGTCCTCTGCACCCATGTTGCAGACATGTCAACGTTTGATATCAACATTTAATGTCAACGTCTGCAACACGCTGCAAAGAAATATTTCAATGCAAAGACGGGTGAGAAAATCTTGCACTCATGTCAGTGTGCAGCAAGTTATCATCAATTAGTGGATTATGCGAGTGTATTTTCCACACATACTTGAATATTCAATCTACTATACAGGAAAAAAATGTCCTGCAAAATGTCTGATGAGTTTTCGTAGACTGTGAGGCCTTTTAAAACGCGAGGCCAGGTTCCAGTGAACGTGCTGAACCTGCCTCACGCCAGCCCTGGTACAACCACAGTAAATGAGTAAACGAAGTAAACCACAGCCTGATTTCTTTCACAGCTAATTTCTTTTGCACAGTTGGTAGCAGTTGGTAGTTCTCATTCAATATCACATCAATGAATCCCAAATTGCATTTACTTTATTGTATCAATTTCTAGCATGTACAATTCCTTATGACATTTTTATTCGTAACACAATCTTAAATAATTTTTACAGGCAATATACATGATAAAATAGTAAAATTTGAAATATACAATACTTGAAGTTACATTATCGATGAAAAAATCTTAAATACACAATAATACTAAGAATAGCTATTTCCAACAATATTATTAGGACTAGTACAAACTTGTTCATTAACACACGTCTTCTCATAACATTTAATATTCTTTTTGTTTTATTCAATTCTTCATCTGTCTCTGATAATCTTCTCTTTGCCCTCAATAATCTTTCCCTTTGTTCGCTCAACTCGGATATTACTTCGGTTGCTATATGTTCACCTTCGACTGCAGCTGCTTGAGATATAGCAATTGATTGTGACGAGGATTGCAACACTGCATGGCCTGAAAGCAATGTACGCCGTTGTTCTTCTTCCCAATTGACTCCGAAATTCATTGTGACAATATTGATAAATTTTAGTTATAACCGAAGGAAATCATTCAAATTCCAAAATTCATCATAATCTCTATGAATTCACTTTCATTAACTGAAATCAGAAATAAATAATATTAATATCATTACTTACGTTCTCATAATGTTATTTATAAAGTAAAACTTATAATGTTAAAAAATGGTATTTATTAATTTAAAATTGATTTACTAGAACCATCCTGATCCAAATCAAACTCTTTCATCATAAGTTTCATTTCTTCAATTGTCAAGTTACATTCAAGTCGTTTATTAAGTCTCTGTAAATCTTCTAATGTTATCTTATCGTATAGAGAATCATTTATAAAACTCTTAAATGCATATTTTATTTCGTCTAAAGGACTTCGTTTACTTAATTTCTCTAACACTGTACAAAGATGAAAATTGAATAAATTAATCGATACGCAACAGAATCGTAGACATTTTTATCATTAAATTACTTTGTATTGTACAAAACATACCAACATAATTAAAATCATCGAAACAAATTTTGTTACATTCGTGCTTATCGTACATTCGCATAATCGTTAAAACGTACGATTTTTTAACTGTGAAACCCAAAGCTTTTAATGCAGCTTTCATTTCATGATAATCTAAATAACCATCAGCATCGCTGTCCATTAGATAAAATGATTCTTTCACTCGTTGTTTATTATTTTCCATAATCACGCTTCTTCTAATGTTTGACATGCTGATAATTATTGTTCGAATAAATTTACCTGTTTTGTTCAATCGAAGGAGACGATAAAATTAATCAACTTCTCAATACAAGAGTGACAATGTGACAGTTCGTTCGTTCAATAAATGCAGTATACATTTACATGAGTATACATAAATCAGTGTGCTTGCAGTAGTGATGGGCACCATCGACTAAAAACTATCGACTAAATCGATAGTAGCGAACTACTATTTTCAGTCGACTGATTTTTTAAACTATCGACTGAATTTAGTAGTGTGAAGTTACTATTTTCAGTCGACTGTTTTACACGTCGCCATCTTGAAATTTTTAATGTCAGTGTCAGACGATGAAACGAAAAGGTTAGAAATACAAGATTATGACAGGACGTGCAAATATGCAAGTAATGAAATATGTAATAGATATTTTAATACTTTAATTCCTATTAGATGTTAAAATTTTATTGTTATTTATACGATATAAACTATATATGTGATATAAATAAATTGTGTATATTTATATTTATAACATAGTGTATGAATTTATTATTAAATAAAGACAGATTCAGACAAAATCATTCGATCACGTTTACTATATCTGTACTGTCCTACTATTTATTTCACTAGCGAACATCGAGAATAAGAGTAAATACGAGAATAACTGTAAAGCAATTCAGTCGACTGAAAACTATCGACTAAATTCAGTTACTGAATCAGCTATTGGTTGAATTTTATAAGATTTACTATCAAATCCATTCACTCATTAGCGATATCGAATAATTCGTATGTGTATTTAGCATAAATAACAATTATTATACTACAAATATTATACCATTATTAAATAACAATAAATACTTACCTAACCTAATGAAAAAATAGTATTTTATAATTACATCTATCGATATTAGATATTTTTTTAAAAAGTTCATTAACATTTTGCCTTTATATTGCATTATTATTAAAAGATAAATAATAATTTATATACATTTTTAAATTATTGATTATATTTATTTAGTGAGATATGAGATCTATACGTAGGCATAGAGTATAGACTGCACTCTAGACGTAACGACTAAAACGAAATTTCAGTCGACTAAAAACTATCGGCTAAATATTCGATAGTATGTAGTAACTAAATAGTAATTAGCCGATAGTTGAATTTAGTCGATAATGCCCATCACTAGCTTGCAGTGATGGTATTGTTGGCGCTTTTTGCGCGCATGCGCGAGTTTCATCAGGACCGTATCTACGTCTACGTCCGAAAGTGGGGAACTATTGGGGGGAAAGTAGTGGGAAACTATATGGCGGGAAATTAGCAGGGCGACCAAGGTACCCGATCTTCGTACTTGACTGAGGCCGTCTGAGGCTAGAATCGTCGCGCATGCGCGCGAAAAGCGCCAACAATACCATCACTGTGTGCTTGTAGGACAGGCATGGGCAAAAATAGCACGCGAGCTAGGGAATTCAAGGAATACCCGTGGAATACCCCCACTTCTTCCGACCGCGCGTCTCGCTCCCCGTGGCGGCCCTAGTGCTCGGTGCAACTACGGCTTCCAAGGGGATTGAGACGCGCGGCCGGGAAAAGTGGAGGTATTCCTTGAATTCCCTAGCTCGCGTGCTATTTTTGCCCATGCCTGTGTAGCATAATCACGTGACAAAACTAGCAAATAACTAGAATCTAACCTTATTTGAATCTTGTCCTTATTTGAGCAGATTTTGGGCTGGGTGAGGGCTGATTCTACAGAGGAATACAGTGATGCCATATGGAGCTCCAAACGGAGCTCCCGTACTCTCCTCTTTACCCCTTCCACTATTCCATTCCAGCACCATGCGCAGGCGCACACTCCACGGTCCCCATCGCGCACGTGCAACGTGTCTCCCATTTGCTCCACTCATTCCCCGTCATCAGAGAGGGGGTACATAATTTCACCGTGACTCCCCGCATCTGGCATCACTGTTCCGATTGACCGTGTAGGGGCCGCTATAGGTCCATGATTCTGGCACGGCCGGAAGGCCCTCTGCTCAAGCAGATGCCGGGCTATTTCCGGGTGTTTCCGGGCCAATGCGCGCACAGATTCCAGACACGAATCGAGCCGGTGTGCTGTCTGGGTAACAATTACTTCAGTGTAATTGTTCTTTTAAACCACTAATTTTTATGTTTTGGACCATTTAATCGTTTTCTTATTGTAATTATAGTCCACTTTTGCACATGTAATTGAAGATGTAATTAAATACTCATGTAATTAATTACTGTCCAACTCTGCACGGTGCCCGTGCCGTAGACAGCCGACAGTTGCCGACAGTGTCACTGACACCTTGTGTTGATCGTTTTTAATGTTATGTATATTTATTGTTATTTAATTAATAGAAATGACACGAATTACATTCTTACATCCGGACCTTGGAATCGGAGGGGCTGAACGATTGGTAGTTGATGCTGCATTAGCTTTAAAAAAAAGGGGTTATGATGTTAATTTCGTGACAACTCATCACGATCCGGGGCACTGTTTCTCAGAGACTAAAGATGGAACAATTCCGGTTACAGTTGTGGGAAATTGGATACCCAGGCATATTTTGGGTAGATTTTTTGCACTTTTCGCTTACATTCGTATGGTAAGCTAATTTATTTTAATATATTAAAGATTATTATTTTGTCTTTTAGTTGTATTAAAGATGCAATTAGTGAGGAGATTTTTGAAAATAATAATGTATTACTTTTTTTTACATGCATTTTAATTTGATAAAGTAGCTATACTTTTGTACCTCTTTTCAGATATATGCAGCTATTTACATACTTTTCTGTGAACATCAACCAGAAATCGTATTCTGTGATTTAGTCTCTGCGTGCATTCCTATACTTCGTCTAAGAATTCCATATGTAATATACTATTGTCATTATCCAGATCAGTTACTTTCACAACCAGACGGCATTATTAAACTGTTATATCGTATACCACTCAACTATTTGGAAGAAATCACAACAGGAATGGCACATAAAATATTTGTGAATAGTTTATACACGTGTAAAGTATTTAAGGATACTTTTAAAAGATTACAAGTTCAGCCTGAAATCTTATATCCTTCCATTAACACTGAATTTTTTGATAAAACTAGAATTTTGTCTTTGGAAAGAGTATTAGATAAAAAATTACCACCGGACAGCATTATATTATTGTCGATTAACAGATACGAGCGTAAAAAGAATTTAGGAATAGCTATAGAAGCATTGGCAGAACTGAAAAAGTACTTATCCGATGAAGAATATAGAAAAGTATATTTGATTGTAGTTGGTGGATATGATAAAAGAGTCGAAGAAAATGTAGAATATTATTTAGAATTAATAGGTTTCGCCGATGAATTACATGTTAGCGATAAAGTGATATTTCTTCGTTCACCATCAGATAACGATAAAGTATCCATTCTAAATCATTGTACAATTTTAATATACACACCACCAAATGAACATTTTGGTATTGTTCCTCTTGAAGCGATGTATACAAATAAACCAGTGATCGCTCATAATTCTGGGGGTCCAAAAGAATCTATTGTCTCTGGGGTAACTGGATTTTTAGTTGATTTATCTGGTGACGCGTTCGCATCAAAAATAGCTGATCTGATTAAAAATCCAAGCGACATACAAAAATTTGGCAACGCGGGTAAGGATAGATTTATACGCATGTTTAGTTTCGCTGCGTTCAGTGCTCAATTACACCGAGCACTTGAACATTTAATTGGCAATAAAAATGAGACATGAAATTATAACAACAAAACTACTAAAATATATGAACTTTTATATATTTCAAATATTTTATATCGAGCAAATGTATGGCGATTGTGAACAAGGTTTAGGAAAATTATATATAAATCCACACAATATAGACTGCATGTAACTGTGACTTGTCACATTTTTAACATTTAGAAATTATATGTTCCTTCATTTTTCTTTGTTCGTTTATTATTTATATCGAAGATAAAAATTATTTTATATATACTTATTCTTTATATGTATCATACGCATGATATTTCTAATCAATTGTATGATATATATAAATATTTTATATAATTTCAGATTAAGCGTTCTTTTAATATGTTGACCTTCGTGTAAGTTTGCCAGTTTTCCATAAACATGACAACGAAATCATGATACGGCGTATAATTCATTATATAACAGTCAACATATTAATTTAGAACAATATTCTTGTTGTATTTAATTAAGTAATTTCGTTCGATAAGGAGTTAGTCCATTAGTTGTAAATTGTCAAGTTTTTCACTGGAATAAAAACCTGCTTTAACTTGTCTTCCACCAAAGAAACGTCCATTCAAATCAACAACAGCTTTGATAGCACTTTCTATCCTCTTAAATTCTACAAAGATCCTGACAGCTTCTTCTGCAGCAGCTTCTGTTACTTCATGAATAATAACACGAGCAACATCACCATATTTTGTGTTACATTCATCTTTAACTTCAGGTTCCAGATCCTCGTCCACTTCTCCAGGACCAACCATATTACGCAGCAAAACAACCTAATTCAGAATGATATATATAGTTTCAAATAATCGTAATAAAAATAATGTCTGAAAGCATTCGTGGTTACTTGAAGTATTTAGATATTCACCTTGCTTGGACATTTCATTATTTCTGTAATACTAGGCTCTTCGGAAGGCTGTAGCGAAGGAGTCTGTTGCGGCGGAGGTGGAGAAACAGCAAGGGGTGGTGGGGGAGGCATAAGTTGTTCTCTTTCTCCAACAATTCTTCCACCTCTTTTACTAGTTTTTTCTACTTGTAAGGCAACAGACATTCCTTGCTCCTTTTTACCAAGTCCTTGACCTTCCTTGAAACCATATTTGGCCATTATTTTTGCTGCTACAGATGACGTTGCGTATCCTATATTAGTTGCTTGTCTTGGCGCCGGAGGTGGCAGATCAGAAGGCTCTTGCAAGGACGGCGGCGGTGCTATAGCTGCTCCACCTGCAATACCTCTAGATGTTGGAGTTCTTTCTTCGTCTCTCTCGGGAGGGATCATTGTATTGTTGCCAGAAGTAGTCTATAAAAACATTATATTTATATTACTTCCTACAAACAAAATAATATTCTGATATTTTTCTTTATGCATAACATCGTACATATATTTATTACCTGGGTATCTTCGAAACGTGAACTATCGCGTCTTCTCTTACGCATTTCAGTTTCTTGATCGTGTTCTCTATCGCGTAAATCTCTTAATTCTTTAACAACTTTATCGTATTCGTTAGGCCACATAGGGTCGTATTCATTTATTACGTTCCAATCAAATTCACCACCAATTCCAATACTGCTAACGCTACTGGAAGAAAGTGGATTGCTATGTGGCCCATCCTCATCTCTATCTGTATTTCGATTTGATTTTGATTTTAAGTCTATTACAGGTGCTAATACTGCTGTAGCTTTCCTATATTGCTCACGTTTTGGCTATATGCACAATGTCTGATCAGTTTTAAGTTTTGTTATGATTCGGGTTTGTTATTAGTAGACTGCGGATTTTCTGCATTTATGAAAGCAATGGGTACGTACAATTTAAATCAGTGGACATATTAAAAAGATCTAAGGACATCGGTGTATCGGTTCCAGCTTAACATGATAATTACAGGAAGAAACATATTTTTATTTGGCTCCTGTGCGTTGCAAACGATGAACACTTTTTATTTTGCCTAAAGACCCGCAGTCTAGTTATTATAGAAGAAATTTACCTGTGTAGTAGCAGCCTTTTTCAATTGCAATTGAGACTGTAATAACTTAATGCTAGATGACCACCCAGCCACCTTTTCAGACGTTCGATGTTTATCAAAATCATCGTACAGCGACATGTCAAATTGTTATATGCCACGTTCGGATTAAAACATTACATTAATCTTTAGCAAAAATGTAGCCCAATGTAACAACTTGTAGCATATTCATTGACTTCTGATTACATTTAAAGGAATGGTCACTTCATTTTATTTATAATAACAACAATTTCTTAATTTTGATTTCTGCCAATATTTTAAAAGTAGTTTTTACTCTTTTTTATTGACAGTTCAAATAATTCGAGTACAGGTTAATACCTGCTTACAGCGCCTATGTTTATTGGAACCAGTGATGCCAGAATCATGGGTCGTGGGTTTTTTCCCCTCCGCTCGCTCAGCCGACTCGACCCCCCACTCTGACACACCGTCGTCACCACGTTGCTTCTACTGCGCACGCGCTACACATGAACGTATCTCTACTCCGTCGCATACTCTGATAGAGGTACGTTCGTGTGTAGCGCGTGCACAGTAGAAGCAACGTGGCGACGACGGTGCGTCAGAGTGGGGGGTCGAGTCGGCTAAGCGAGCGGAGGGGAAAAAACCCACGACCCATGATTCTGGCATCACTGATTGGAAGTGTCGCCCAGTGTTCCGATTGATGGTGCACTTTCTCGCGCATGCGCGGCAATTTCAGCCTCAGTAACGTAACCTTTTCGATGAAATCGGGTAGCTTGAGCACCCCGCAGACTTTTAAAAAATTGGTATGATTTGATTCTGAAAAATGAATGTATAACATGTGTATTTCTGTATATTTTGTATCTCGTAGGACACGTCCTAAAGTCTTTTTGTCCAGAACAGATTGTTTCGGTACATTCCTGCCAATATAACTGCATCAAGGCGTCAGGGCCCTGGCCGCTCTGCTGCGTCCAGTCTATTCTTATATCTCGTCGGTGATTTCATATATATATTTTATTCCAGATAGCCGAGACTAATTGAGGAATTTGGGTAAAATCACGTAACCTCTTGGAGGAGCATCTCCAATTTCACATAAATAGACAGTCGAAGTCTGGAATCGGTCGAGAACAGGAAGTCGTAAATTCTCAGTCAAGGACCTCTTGTTACTCTCTCGGACCTCTCTCTCGCTCGGTCCCACGACCCTTGTAACAAGGGCCTTGTTTTGACGGGCCGGCCTTCACCCTCGTGTATACCCATGTATACCCCACTCTCGTGCGCGCGCTATTGAGGCACCTCCACTACCAATCACCATCGAGCAGCAACCGAAGACGAGCCACCCGACGAATCAACGTCTAGCAGGAAGATCCGAATTTTCCTATTGGCTAAGGAAAAGGATGCTAGAAGAAGATAACTTCAGAACGAGGTAAATACAAATACGAGGCAGATACAATTCTCAGATCACAGAGTCGACAACAAAAAGTTCAACTAAATAAAGTCTATATTTATCTTTCTTTACATTCCATTGTTTAAAGTTATTTTCTGCAAACCTTCCACGAGCAGATGAGCGCTTCAGCGCTCCACGGGCACCCAAACCCAGTAAATTCCCTAATCCCACCACACTGCGACGTAACAATATAAATAAACTGTCATTTATTGATAGCAGCTCTGTTGATAGTAAACAAAATAATAATTGTTGTTGAAAATTGAATGACCTATTTAACGCTATATTTATCCTGAAATTTATTCATATAAACTGTTGTTGGTTTCTTTGAACCTTCTGCTATATATAGAATACAATTTTCAAAAGGACGGACAAATTTCAGAAGGTAGATCTGGAAAGGCTGCGTATTTTATATCGTATTACTTTTCTCGTAAAAATAACGGTTTCCGAAAAATTGAGAAAAACATTGGTTACGCTGGTTCGAAAAACACATGTTATTATTGCTGCTTCTCTCCTTTTCTTGCTCGGTAAGACAGTCCCCATGATGTAAGAATCTTTATGTGATAAATTGTATCTTTTTGGTATGCATTGTGCATTGAACAAACCATTAGCAAAGAGTAGGGATACTCAAAAACCAAATGTTAACAAATATTACATTCTAGATTAAAATAAATAGATTTCCAATTTTTAGACACGAAATAAGAATATTAATTATACAGTGGATTTAAACATCCCGCTTGCTTATAATACAATCAAACGAGTGACCAGTGACATCAAAAGTGCCGCCCAGAGTGTCGCTTCTTGTAGTATCCCTACTCTTTGCCATTAGGAGAGTTGCTTTTCAATGTTTTGAAATACGAAATACGAACAATACGAACGCGACTGAACGCGACCAAACGCGACAACGCATGCTTGCATGCCATGCTCACAATTGCTCAATAGTAGTGAATAGTAGCAAATAGTAGGGAAACCGTCTGAAACTGTCCGAATGAGAGAATTGAACTAAATATATAGTACATATTGGGAGAAAATACTATATGTGTGAATTGGTAAGTTTCTACAGTCCAATTTTTAAACTAAATATTTATTTTGAAGAATACAAAAACTGAATAATTGAAAACGTTTGGAATTAATAACACGATTAATAAAATGTATGTACACATCATACATTTAAATAATGACATTTAGTTACCGAATATTTAATATTACCCAGTAATAAATTAATATTAACCCAACTAGAAATGACATTTTATTTACAGTACTAAAACCTGTTAACACGCGCTAAATATAAATAAGAGGGCAGGTCCGAATTTTGGTGGAAATGTCACATCCCATAGATTTTATTGATCTAACGATTGATTCACCAGCGAATAAAACATTGCGATTACAAAGATTTGTTTCAAAACAACAATCACAACATGGAGATAGTCCCATGTATGTAGAGTTTTAAAATTATCAAGAAATTATTCTACCAGTTTTATATATATATATATATATATATATATATATATTCATGTAGTGTTAATAAAATGTTTGTATTTAGATATATTCCATCTGATAGAACACGCAATAAGGAATCAACGGAGATAATAGACTTAAGTAATCTGCCCGAAAATACTACGATTCATCATAAAAGTGACAATGAACAAAGAAAAAGTGTGTTATTTTGTCCAATATGTTATGACGAATTATCTTCTGATAGACATCCAATGAGTACAGCATGTGGACATATATTTTGTAATATTTGTTTAACAAAGGCTATACGTACATCGAAGCAATGTCCGATGTGCAACAGACCTGCCAAATTGAAAATGTGTCGTCGTATATATTTTTAATTGTATTTTTACATATTTACTTGATCGGTTAGTTTTCCATTTAAAAACACATTTAGTAGTCTAAGCTAAGTTATTAAGTTATTAAGTTTCTTTCTTAATTACGTTGTATAAAGTTATCAGGACACTTCAATTTTAAATCCAGGAAGACTAAGTAAATATTTTTTCCACATACTGCTACCAAATCAATAAACAGTAATCTCGGCATTCTAATGCCACCTTCAAGTGTCCTATAAGCATTTAACATTAGATTCAAATTCAGATACATGTAGTGTTTCAACTTTTGTAGTTTCTTGTACTGTGTCTTCTAAATTATTTTAATTATATCGTCGTTAAAAGCAACTAATATTGCAATATGTGCACAAACAAAGAGAGTAAGATGAAATATTTCCTTGGTGGAAGTGCAGTCGGAATAGCTGGTAAATATTTGAAATTTTCATTTCGGTTGTATTATTTATCATACTGTATTGACCTGTTAAATACTATTGTTTGCATTTATAGCAGGTTTCGTAATTGGAAAAATTATTAAAAATACATCCAAGGTACAAGCTCAAACTTCAAGTAAGTTTCTTATAATATTTTTCATCGAGTAGAGAAAGATATTTGCTACTGAGAATAATATTTACTATTATTTACAGGGATAGGACCAATAATGAAATATTCTCAGGATGATAATATTCAGAACTTATCTCATCTTGATAATGTTCATTCTGGTCGTGTACGTTCTAAAAGCAGTTCGCAATATGAAAATATGGTCTGGAAAGACGAGTCAAAAGTATCTAATACTTTTTTGACAAAGGTGGATAATCCTCTAGCAAATAATATGAATGATTTGTCATTGAAAGAGAAACCTGATAAGTTAGAACGGAAAGAATCTCACAGTAATGTTACAAGATTTCATGACACAAGCATAGAAGACAATGCTGAAATTGAAGATTTACCGAAAGTAATAAACATTAAACGTACAGTTAATACTAACAAGGAAAAGTTATTAAAACGTTCAAACCATTGTACAAGTGCAGAATTAAGTGATATATTGAACAGTTCGTTTCATGGTGATCTTGAAAGTTTGGTAACCAATGAAAATGTATCAAAAAATAGTATAGACAATAATGAAAAGGAGACTAAATATTTATATAATTTCTTTTAAATTTTCGTAAAATTAGAGTTTTGATAAAAGTTAGACTATTACTATGTATATTCTATGTATCATTATCTTAAACCTGTGTACAAGAGTTTATTTTTTATTTTCTAAACATATGTGAATAAATATATTTTCCATGAAAAAAAATACATTTACTATTTCATACCTATGTTTGGTGGTTGTTTATAGACCGCATACCTTTATGCATTTATAGGAAAATTGGTTAGACAAAATTGAAAATTGTTGAAAAATTTTCAAAATTTAAGATGTTAATTAGGGCTGTAACTTTTCCGAAGCTTCGAAGGATTCGAAGGAACGAAGGGAACTTCGAAGTTTCGAAGGTTTGAATTCCAAGTGCTCAAAATTTCAAAGTCTTCGAAACGTATGAAGTTGTAACTTATGAGTTTCATATCATGTCACGATTTTTGATAAATAAAAACATTAACTTTCAGTCACCGGTGACTGACACTGAACTTTCTGTTTGGACTTTTCGTAATTAAATTAAATTTAAAAGATTGCATTCTATTAATAAATTTCGGGATCATATCACAAATGTACTTAAAAAATAATACTTTGCAAACAAAATTTTAAAAAAGTAAAAGTAAAAAAGTTCTTTTATAAGTATTTTAAAAAGAAACTCTCTCCCTCTCTCTGTTACAAGTACGTATTTCCATTTCAAATTTTATTTATCCCTGAATTCAATGTCATATCCAAAGTTCTGATTGGTTGAATATGTGCGCACGCCACGCCTACATTCTACGTTATGGCGGCGTATCACAGAAATGAGGTACACAGTCTGTTATGAAGAAAGGACTGCGCTTTGCAATGAAGTCGGTACGCGTAATAATTTTGAATGGTAATGCAGTTAACAGCGCGCGTTTAAAACGTGAACGATGATAAATCAGAACCAATACGTAAATTCTTCGAACGTCAGATGGTGCCAGTTAATTAATTTACTGCAGTGAATTCAAGTTCTCTAAATATATTGTGTCATTGACTCGAGACGAAGTGTCAAAATCGTTCGAGCTCGCCTTGACTTGTGTTAGATGAAACTCGATCGAGATAGAACTACTGGAAATTTGTTTTATGAAACTTGGCCGAGCCGAAATCGGACTATTTATTCCCAAGCAAAAAATTGTTATCGCATCAACTGCAATTTTACATGGAAATGAAAAGATGTATGTGACGCCAGAGCTTATGTCTTCTTTTTGTTAAATCCTTTCCGTGTGTTAAAATTTATATGCAGTGATTTTTAACAGAATTCTACATACAGATCGCAACGCTACCCGCAATTGTTTGTTAATTTTCGAATGTTACGCTGATTGTTTTTTGAACTTTATATAAAATTGATCGAAAAACTGATTTATTTAACTCATTTTTTGTAACTCTGTATGCGATTTTACTTATTTATATTATATATTGGTGTCGATCCTTGATTAATATCAACGGAAAACTTGTTTATTGTTTTATATTATGAATTTTATTATTGTGAACAGGCATGCTTTGTCAATAAATATTTATGTTATTTATCTTGGTTTATTCATCATTTCTTGACTGTATTCTATTTTCTTTTTTTATTGTCCATATATATATGGAGAAAATTGCGATAACATTATGTTTCGTGTCATTATTGTTAAGGTATAACGTATTTTTTATATAATACTTTGTATAATTTAATACAATTGCAGGTTATTAGATGCTCGTGGTGAATGTTAAATATGACAGTGAAAGATCTCTATATATAATTAACTATTGGTATTCGCTTAATCATGATATCAATGAGAATAAATTATCGAACACTCGTCAGAATGTGTTTCCCTAACGTTTATCATTGATCACATCTTTGCTGAGGTTGGGGAGTGATGCCGGTTCATCAGATCAATGTTAATCCGCCTGATTGGCAACCACCTCTGTCGCTTGGTCCTTCCAATAATAATAGTCCTGCAGCTGATGAGAACTTACCAGAATGGACTCCAAGGGTAAACAGTAAACGTTTTCATCTTTCAATAAAAAAACAAAACTATTCAAAAGAAATATATTTAATGGAACATTGGTTTAACAGGAATCAACATACGCAACAGTAGTTACAGTCATACCAGATCATTGTCACTCATCCGTGAGCACGTTGTCCTCCAGTAATCATGATATTTGTAGGTGAGTAATGCTTCTCAGACCAAGAATATTCCTCTTTAAAATCAGAAGAATACTTTCTTTCATTGGTAATTATGTATTACATATTTTTACATATGTATAGCGTGGAGCACGAGCGAATAGTAGCGGGAAGGAAACGGGACAAGAAGCCCGACCACTCGGATTGCCTTTGCATTCCTCTTGCCCTGTTTCTCTCCCGTTACTATTCTCTCGTGCCCCGCACAGTAAGTATATTCATGAAATCTCAATATTTTTTCTTCCATTTTACAATTCAGACAAAACTTTAAATATTTCTTGGTACATATAACATGTACCAAGCATAACTTTCTTTCTTGCTTTGTAGAATATGTCACTGCGAAGGTGAGGAAGGTGCTCCTCTATTAGCACCGTGTTACTGCAGCGGTAGTTTACGTTACGTACATCAAACTTGCCTTCAAGAATGGATAAAAGCTTCTGACACACGTGCTTGCGAACTGTGCAAATTCACATTTATTATGCATTCTAAAACAAAACCATTTTGCGAGGTACTAGTTTTTTGCTTATAAGTTTTCGATGAAATCTTTCGTTTTGGCTATTGCAACGAAGAATTATATGTCTTAATCTATTCTATAATTAAACAAAACAATATGTGAAATTAATTAACCGTTTTTCAGTGGGAGAAACTAGAAATGTCAGCGTTAGAAGTTCGTAAATTATGGTTTACAGTTGTTTTCCATACGGTGGCTACGCTTTGCGTGGCTTGGTCTTTATACGTACTTGTCGAACGATCTGTGGAAGAAGCCCTACGTGGATACGTAGACTGGTCTTTCTGGACTAAATTGATAATTCTTGTAATTGGTTCTACAGGCGTTTTAGTTTTTATGTTTATTCAATGTAAATCATACATTATACTATATAGAAAATGGCGAGCATTTAACAGGTGAATGAATACAGCGGTACAACCTTAGCGAAATACAATATATAGTATAGTTATAAGTTTAATATTTTTTTATCCAATATACTAACAGATAATATTTTCTAGGGAAATATTCATTCAAAATGCTCCAGAAAAAGTGGTGCTTCCTCCTTCACCTACAGACTCTTTGCCTCTAAAGGAGCTCGGTCATACCATATTACCCTGTAATATAGATCCTGCATGTGCCTCGCAGATGGTAAAAACAGATTCTGACGCGATTCCGCAAAGGCACGAAACTCACATGAAACTTTACGTATTCGATAAATTGTCCTCGCTGGAAGACAATATGTAACATGGTTGAGGTAATATGGATGACTGCTAATTGTGTATCGATAATTAGCGAAATTGTAACACAAGCGTCGGCATATGTCTAGAATGTGCCCTAATTCTGGACGAATATACAATTTCGAAAAATCGAAGTTTCTATCTCGAAACTCTCAAATGTCCGCCCTTATGGAGCACCTTAATCTGAAACTTAGTACTTCAGTGCTTACATTGACAATGGGATAGCTGAAAGTGTTCATTCATCGAGCCAGCACTTTCTCAGACATTTGTGTACATAATTATTGTATCTGTGATGTTATTAAATAAACTTTACCATATTTAACAATATATCCAATAATATTAGCATAATTATTTGAAATTCTCTAGTTCCCTTTTCACAGAGATAATGCCCTGTTGGTATTTCAAATTCATTATCGATTTTTCAATAAATGCGTTTCCATAAAAGAGAATTTATTCATTTTTACTTATATTTTAGTGAAAAACAATATCCATTCATTTTAATCATTAATATTTATATCCATAGTCTAAATCCTAAATATTATGTATTTATATCCGGAATTCCTTAATCGCAATACACATGAAAATGTTATAATTACACAAATAACCAAAATTAATGTTTCTTTTTTTACCAATGACTATTTACAACTGTAATATCATTTTCTAACTTTAAAATATTTTTTATATGGTATATGTAATGATTTTGTTTCCTATTTTTCTGGTATTATGACCATAGACTTGTAGAGATAGATTGCGCGGTCTGTACGAGACGCTAACGCCTACAATGGCGGCCGGGTGCATTTCTATCTCACTCGCGCACCGATAGTTGGTGGGGGTGCAGCGAGCCAGTCAACTCTCACTTCCTACGTACTCTCCACTTTCATTGGGCGAATCTCTTCCCACCAACTC
The DNA here is from genome assembly GCA_933228785.1 of Lasioglossum pauxillum. Lineage (NCBI taxonomy): Eukaryota > Metazoa > Arthropoda > Insecta > Hymenoptera > Halictidae > Lasioglossum > Lasioglossum pauxillum. The sequence goes on along the minus strand of OW121702.1, from coordinate 28,618,631 downwards.
GTCAATTCGAAAGAGAGCGGAATGCACCTGACTATTGCTTTCTCTCTCTCTCTCTCACTCTTTATACCCCGCGCCGCCATTGCCGGCGTTAGCGTTTCGTACAGACCGCGTAGTCTATCTCTATAAGTCTATAATTATGACACACCATTTTGTAGATGGCAGCACTATTCTTCCGGAATACAGTTACTGGACGTTGAGGCAAACGTGCTGATATTGTAACGATTGTAACGGCAGCGTCAGTTCGTCGAAGTTGTGTTCAGAGGTAAGTTCGAGCGTTTATAATCCATCAATAATTATTCATCGAGGATCAATCCATTTCGAAAATATACTTAATTGTGTGCGAAATATACCGAAGTATCGATACTAATTAATATTTTCGCTTTTTACTGTATTACATTGTTAAAAATGAATGGTGTGCAAGTGTTTATTTAATAGACGTGCAACGTTACATACTGCATGCTCACATTTCCGATTTATAAATAATGAAAGTTGTTGTTGTACGTTTATATATATTTTCCGCGTGGAAATTTACGAATCAAATCTATAGTAGTAAAGCGAAATTATTAGTATTTCAATTATTTCGGTAGATACGCTTTTTCTTGCGGCAAACAACATAGCGTCACTAAAATGGCGGTTACGTTACGTGTACAGTTCCTACAAAAATCGTTACCGTTACAAGCAGGCGCGCTTTGGTAATTTCTTTCGCGTCCTCGGAGAAATTTTGGATTTATAACAGAAAAGTGTACGAATGATTAGTTCTCGTGTTAATATTTTAGTAAAGTTCATATAAATATATTATAAAGTTTATTAATGCACATAAATTTTACTATGTATGTATTTTATTATACTAAAATTGTAGAATGTCGATTTCGTTAATAAAATAAGTAGAATTCTTAAGAAAACTCTATTTTTATTGTACAATAGCTTTATATACATTTAATTTTGATTACACTATTCTAAAACCTACAGGTGCAACCTGATATACACACATATAAAAATGGCGGACAATGATGATCTTTTGGATTACGAAGATGAGGAACAAACTGAACAAGTAGTTGACGGAAGTGGGGATATACCCACTAAGAAAGAAGTTAAAGGCACATACGTATCTATTCACAGTAGTGGATTTAGAGATTTTCTTCTCAAACCGGAAATATTACGTGCAATTGTTGATTGCGGTTTTGAACACCCTTCCGAAGGTAAACTATATTCAAGACTATAACAAAACATTACACCTTATTCGAAATGAAGATAACAGAAATATATATCGTCGCTATTAGATATACGGTCGAATGTTGATAACTCGAATTTCAAGGGAAGAACTAAAATTTTCGAGTCGTAGAGGTTTCGTCTTATCGAAGTCTTCAAGTCAGAGAGATTTAATATTTTTAAAGAAAAAAAGGTTCAATTTTTCGAGATGAGTTATTTATTATATATATATAGTAAACATAATCGACTGGGCTCTTAAATATTACTATCGCATATTAAAGAAGTCTGTGATTTTACTCTGCGTTAATGTCGAATCAACGGTAACCAAAGCAGAGAATACGCTTTCTTCAATATTATCGCATCTTTCTACGAAACTTCGTAAAACATTTATTGCTGTTTTGGCTTATTTAGCTTCCACACTTGTAGAAAATAATTCCGAGTTAAAGGAAGCTTTAATTCGATTTATAGAGGTTTGTATAGTGCAGCGGGAGGGAATGGACAAAATTTTCATCTCATAGAGGTTTTCTAGTTAAAGAAGATCGAGTTATTGAGGTTTGACTGTACAAATATTGCCTTTTGTACTTTATTCACAGAGACAGGTGTACTATATGCAGTTGTTTGAAAACTATGGAACAAGTTAATTTTATAAAAAGAAAGTTTTTAATCTATTGTTAACCCTTTGCATTATAACATCAATTTGGACTCAAGATGAAGATTTCGAACAGGCTCATCTAAATACACTCCTCAAAAGAATTAAGGGATCACTTCTGCGAACCTGAAAAATTGCTCCCATTTTACGTGATCATAACTCTGTCAAAAATTGCTGTATCGATATCATTAAACAATGATTTGAAAGCCTGAAACCTCTAGTTTCAGATGCTCTGTTTCAAATTGTTGCTATGTTGGTTTTTTACAAAGTTATAGCAAGATGAAGACAACATTGACGGTTAACAAAAATTTTGTGCAACTTTGGAACATCACACGGGGAGCAACACATTTTTTTGATAAATCGCGTTAATATCATTTGGAAGGGCTATCTTTCCTGTGTAAATTGTGTGGTTGTTGAATATTGTGCGATTTTTTTTATTCGAGTTATTTAACATTGAAGTAAATATGGGCTTTTTAACTTTAACTTAAAAAATAAAAAAAAAATTTTCCGTGCGTGGTACTGGAGAAACCACATTTTCTTGAAATTTTACATGTTTAACGAATTTTCTCAACGTTAAAAACGTTCATACCATAACCTCAAGTTTGAGCTTTAATTTTTAAAAAATCTCATCGCCCTACCTCATTTCTATCGAAAGTTCTTTGATTTTGAATCGAGTTTGGTCCAAATTTTCCACTGTGCGCCGGCGCAGCGGTAGCGTATTCGGAGATGTCAGGCAGCCGCTGTACGTGGCGCGCTAATCTCTGCGAAGCACTAACTTCAAACACAGCTGCCATAGGTAAAAAATTGGCACAGCGAGTTCATGGAGTACTCAATCGAATCTGCAGAATCTCTGGTTCAATCTGACCTTCGGATCATGATATTACAATCATTTCTCGCCGAGATACAACGAGTTAAAGCAAAAATGGAAATTGTGCATTTTTTAAGCATTTTCAGAAATACCTGGTATATCGAAATGGTAATGAAATTGAACAAAACAGAAAAAGTGCCACGAAGAGAAAGAAACGCTCTTTCTATTGCTTTTTTGCACAAGCTTCTACGATAATTTTTTCGCTTTCTGAAGCCAGTTGAAGTTATAAAGCCCATATTTACTTCAATGTTGTATAACTCGAATAAAAAAAATCGCACAATATTCAAGAATCACACAATTTACACAGCAACGATAGCCCTTCCAAATGATATTAACACGATTTATCAAAAAAATTTGTTGCTCCCCGTGTGATGTTCCAAAGTTGCACAAAATTTTTGTTAACCGTCAATGTTGCCTTCATCTCGCTATAACTTTGTGAAAAACCAACATAGCAACAATTTGAAACAGAGCAGCTGTAACTAGATTCAAACCATTGTTTAACGATATCGATACAACAATTTTTCACGGAGTTATGATCACGTAAAGTGGGAGCAATTTTTCGGGTTCGCAGAAGTGATCCCTTAATTCTTTTGAGAAGTGTATGTATGTTATTAATTTCTTTGAAATCGAAATCAAATTCTATGTTATTTGTATGTTGTTGTTGTCAACATACAGCTATTTGAGACATAGTCATACAAGCAATACAATCATCCTTCTTCTTCTAAGAAATTATGAATAAGAAGTTCTAATCACTGCAATCGTAAAATAAATCATAGTACAAAAGGTTAACTATATTACATAAAGAATTGTCTGATAAATAAAATGATGATAATAGATAGGGACAACTGATTCAATATGAATGAGATATGTCTTACAATTCAACTGATATTTAATTACAGAAAGACATATAGTATTCTCTTTAAAAGACAGCCCAGTTAATCGAATATAAAAATTATTTGCAGTGCAACACGAGTGCATTCCACAAGCAGTGCTCGGTATGGATATATTGTGCCAAGCAAAATCTGGTATGGGAAAGACTGCAGTATTTGTATTAGCTACATTGCAACAATTGGAATTAACAGAGAATCAAGTTTATGTTCTTGTTATGTGCCACACGAGAGAACTCGCTTTCCAAATTAGCAAAGAATATGAAAGATTTAGCAAATATATGCCTCACGTAAAGGTAAGCTATATGTATACATAAATACATACATAAACAGTTTATATCTCGTAACACGACGACTTCAAATAACTCGCAAGTTATTTGTTGTACGAAACAAATTTTCAATCAAAAGTTGGATGGCTTTCAAGTGGTCGTACTCTGTTGTAATGTTTCTTGTTGCTTCGGTTTTTTTATCGAAATACGAAGGTCACCTTCGTAGCATTGTATGTCCCCTGGCAAATCCTACATTTGTTTGAAAAATTTGTAGTAGTTATGTTACGAGATTGATTCTGTATATGAAGGTATGTTGGTTAAGTTAATATTAAGAAATCTTCACATGATGAAAACCCTATCATAGCAAATAATGATGACATCTTCATTACTACCATCCACCACTGACGAAGATTTTTATATTAACTATGCTGACAAGAGTGTATTTGGAAATGGCGCACTAGTGCAATGCAATATCTGTTTTCTGCGATTATAGGTAGGAGTATTTTTCGGTGGTTTGCCAATTCAAAAGGATGAAGAAGTTTTGAAGAACACATGTCCTCATATTGTCGTGGGAACTCCGGGTCGTATCCTCGCCCTTGTACGAAACAAGAAATTGAACTTGAAACATCTGAAACATTTTATACTTGACGAGTGTGATAAAATGCTTGAACTCCTAGGTAATTATAAGCTTTCCACACTCTCCAGTTTGATAATCATATCTTGTAACTGTAGAAAAGCTCGTTATTAAATAAATCTGTTAATTTTCGTTTACAGATATGCGAAGGGATGTACAAGAAATATTTCGAAGCACACCACACAGCAAGCAAGTTATGATGTTCAGCGCTACGTTATCCAAGGAGATACGTCCTGTCTGCAAGAAATTTATGCAAGATGTAATTAACCAATCTTCCTCTTCACTTCGATCTTCGATTGCTCCTACTTCGTTGGCCCTGTATTCATACCCAGGACAAATCTCTGACCATACTCTAAGTATTGTTGACGGCGCACCCGCGGGTTAGGCTAGTTAGACGACACTTTGAAGAAGTGACACAGAATTCAATCACGAAATAAGTCCCTGAATGTCTTTGGATTTTGCAAACTCAAGTTCCACAAGTTTAAGCAGTAATATAAGTCACTGCTCGAAAGTATCTCTCTCCGTTTACTGGACGAGAGATCTGCTCGTAAAAAGGGAATGAAAAATCTTCTGTTAGTGTCGTTTGTCAAAGTTGATCAAGATGACAAGTTGGCAATGTTTCGAAAACGATTTTATTTAGTTTCGAGCTTCGAGATATTCGTATCTTTTACATTGTCTGCTGCATATTGAAATTGCCAAAGTCATAGAAAATGTTTGGAACATCATGTCTGTCGGGAGGGGTGGGTTAAAACGAAATTTCAGTTTGTAATGGGAAAACGTTGAGGCAGGCGCAAGGGAGGGATAGATTTTTCAAATGTGTTAGAGCACGGCAGAGCACTCTTTGAATTGGGTGGGGGGCTAAGAAGACTTCAAGACAACCTGAAGACAGAAGAGCGCAAGAAAGAAGATGCAAGAGGATTAAAGGGGAACCTGGGGTGTTAGTTAGTCGAACAATATGCCAATGTTCCTGCAATTAAGTGGGATGGATCTATGCCTAGAAATTAATTAACATTCCTGTTATTATAAATCGAAAGCAACGTCGTTTTAATATTTTAAAAACAGTTTCGTGGAGGGTCAGTAGTTTGAGTAATAAGAGTGAAATTGGACAGCAATGGAAGTGTTAAAATATATAGTTTGACCGTGGTCATCTATACGTGAAATGCACATGCCATAAATCAGTCGCGATGTTAGAGAATCCCAGAAGCCGTAAAGTTTTGTGATATACCCGGGCATGCCAAGAAAATAATCGTGGCAAATTCTGGGCATACATTTTTGAATGTACCAGAATGTTGGGAGAAGAGGTTTGGTATCGAGTGGCCAGCGGATGCGTGACACAGAACATTCATGGGTGCGCCATCTTATTTCTGTTGGGGTGACTGCTGAGTTTTCATTGTTGGCACTACCCAGAGATGGAAGTCGCCGGACCGTATGTAACCAGTAATGATAATCCGATCGACAAAATAATTGCAAAAATGAGAGATCTCGTGGCGGGAAGTTCTTCGAAGTATCTAATACGTTTTCTTTTATAGTTACTGACAAAAACTATGTCATATTATCAAGGAAGCGGGAGAAATTGGAACATTAATCGAATATCAATTCTACACCTTTGCATCATTTGATTCATTCTTTAGTTATTCTTTTATGTAGCTGTTTATTTCACATGTATAAAGTTTCTTTTCTTTTTTGTTTTTATCATTTCTGTTCAGTGGAAATTTACATGGGGTCTTACTATATATCTTTTATAGTATGTTTCTCAATTTTTTTTAATACAAACTAAAGATTGTTTTTCAGTATATACTAGAATGAACAAACGAACATTTTTTTTTATTCAGTCTGAAATTTATCACGGCTTGACAGTTGTTAGGGTAAAATAGGTAATCTTGTAAAATACATTCTTTGTGTAGCCCATGGAAGTCTATGTGGATGATGAAGCTAAGCTCACGTTGCACGGTCTACAACAACATTACGTGAAACTTAAGGAGAACGAAAAGAATAAGAAGCTGTTTGAGTTGCTAGACGTTCTTGAATTCAATCAGGTTTGTTTAATGGAATGAATCGACAATTCTGTTATTTTCTTCAGAATTTTTCTACGTTTGTCGAATCGATATAAACAATTTGTCAATGAATTATTCTGTAGGTTGTTATCTTTGTCAAATCTGTACAAAGGTGTATGGCTTTGGCACAACTTTTAACAGAACAAAATTTCCCTGCTATTGGAATACACAGGGGCATGACGCAAGAGGAGCGGTTATCTAGATACCAGCAATTCAAGGACTTCCAAAAAGTAAGCATTTAACTAGTGCGTGCAATATGGAGTGTTGCCATCTGTTGAAATTATTGTTAAATTTCAATTAATATTATTATTGGGTATGGGAATAAGTTTCCGCTCTTTTGGAAATGTCGTTGTACTTAAGGATGGTTCTGGAGGTATATAAAAACGCAACAAAAATTTTTGAAAATTTGACAAGATATAATTCTTACCAAATTAATGCAATTACCAAAGTTTGGGTTCGATTCAGTGCACCGTTTAAAATTATAGCAACTTTAAGTTTGCACATTTTAACACGTCTTATGGAGAATTCCTAAAATTTCACCTCAAACCCTATTTAAACCATGAAAAAACGCAACTAGAAACTCCAGTTTTTTTGTATGTAGTAAAAACTATGTAATTAATTAATGTTCAAAATTTATTAGGATTCACTAAACAGTTACAGAGCAAAAAATTATAAACTGTTACAGAACGTCAAATTTATCGTGTTGTCCTTCTCACTAGCATGGAAACGCGACAACTGTGTAGACCACTGAATATAGCTACAATCAGATGGTACAATTATTCGCAAAAGTCACTTACAATTTTTTATATTATCAAGACAATTTGATTAAAAAATAAATATAACATGAGATTCACTAATTAAACGAAAGCTTTTTAAATTAATCTATTTTTTTAATGCAAAATATACTCGTGAATGGCTTTCACTGCCAATATATTGATGGATTTCGAATTTCTTCTACTTTTGTCTCCCATTGTACCTCCAGAACATCCTTAAGTACCGATCGCGTATTTGATGGAACGTGGTACATGTTTTTGAAAGGTCTATGTCTAAGCTTCGAAACGCAGTTAGTGGCAATTGTTTCGAGCGTGAACAGCAGTCAATTTTTCGCGTGAAGAATGTCGACTTTTGTTGCATTATTTTATTTTAAAGAAAGGTGTTATATATTTATTATATATTTACGGGGACTATGCTCCTTTAAAAGCCATGATTTCGACGTAAGGGCAAAGATTGCGATGGTGTGCCAAAAAATTACAATTGAATTAAACGTCGATCGATCTACTGTTGGAAAACGTTTTCACGCTATAGGAATTGTTTATACGCTTCTTTTCCATACCCAATATATTTAATAATATATAATAAATCTCTCTCTTAATAATTATCTCTCTAATAATTCTCTCTCTTTTTTAGAGAATTCTTGTAGCCACGAATCTGTTTGGCCGCGGTATGGATATCGAACGTGTAAACATAGTATTTAATTACGACATGCCGGAAGATTCCGATACATATCTTCACAGAGTAGCCAGAGCCGGACGTTTCGGAACAAAGGTTAATATCGCCAATAAATCCAATAGTTTACAATTTCAAATTTATTTTGATACTATTAATCGTTTGTTATTCTGTACAGGGCTTGGCTATTACGTTAGTAAGCGACGAAAGCGATGCTAAAATATTAAATGATGTCCAGGAAAGATTTGATGTAAATATTACAGAACTGCCAGACGAAATAGATCTGGCTTCATACAGTAAGTTTATGTACTAATTTTTTAACCATTTGAAAGGCACACTTGAATTCTACGACTAATGTATTGTTTCCGCTTTTTCAGTTGAAGGACGATAAATCAAATTACAATTCCTGAAGTATAAACTTTCACAAATCTTCACTTAAGGTAAATACAATCACCTTAGGGGGCAGACTCATTTCCAGGATTGCAAGGGTGCGGGACACGCCTTCTCGTTTCTTAATAATGCGAAGATGGAGATTTTCAGTAGTCGAAAGTGCTAGATAAAATATCAATTGAAGCTGCGATCACCCTCGGAAGTCCTACTTTTAACGTTTACGAGGCGTAATTTGCATTATTCGGCAGCATGTAGTTGTCGCAGCTTTATGAAAATAACTCATGCGCAGCTATATGCTTCCAAATAATGCGAATTACACCTCGTAAACCTTTTGCGGGCGCTCGCGGAAAACCCCATCTTTTGCATTACTGAGAAATGAGAAGGCGCATATCCTGGATCCTTGCAATTCTGGAAAAACGAGTCTACTCCCTTAATGTATTATTGTGGTATAGATTTCGATATTTAATACCTTTTTTGTTATAGATTTTGAAACAAACATTACATTCTATACACTTGTCATTGTGTATTCACGTTGAATATAAGTCATGTTTTGTATCTATATACAATTTTCATTTCATTGATCTGACAAGTTGCAGGAAGGAATGACGCAAAAACGAATTATAATGGCTGAATTATTCTTTTAAAGCTACAATAAATAATTCATGTTGTCACTGTAAAATACGAATTAATTTTAATTCCATGATTAGTATGTAAGAGATGTGTATAATAGCATTAAACGAGTACATTGTATGTGTAAATGAAATAAATATTTCTCTTTTTTTTTACAAAGCTAAGCGCGGAGTGTTTATTACACTTTCAATCTTCTTAACACTATCGCTATTTGACTGACAAATGATTGTTTGATAATCGATAGTTTCTTAATATATATGTACATATATGAATTTTATTGAACCGATTGATAAAATACATCTTACGATATTTATCCATTTGAATATTTCTAAAACAAAATTCTTTATTTTATATTTTCGCATATCGTATATATTCATCTATTGCGCATAAATGGTTACTGAAACAAATGATGACGCATTGTGCGTGACTGTAAAGACAGCCGGAAAGAACACTGATTTGATTGGTCATTAGGTATACATAACATAACTTTGCTATTGGTCCAATAAGTGACAATATCCGCGAATCGAATTATGAACAGGTAGAGCAGTGCTTCCCAAACCGTGCGCCGCGAAATAATTGAAATTATATAAAAAATGAATAAAATTGAAATAATCTCAATATAAATCATTAAAATAATTACAGTTAGCGGCAATATTAAGTGGACATTTTTAAAAATCGCATAACTTTCTAAAAGTTGGTCAAAGGACTTGACTGTTTTAAAGATGTCAGACCGACTAGTTCGCTAGAGAATAAGTAAACAAAAATTTGTTAAGATTGCAATTGGTAGGAATCATACAAAATTTTAAAAATGATGTTTTGTCAACTTTTTTATCTGGGCCTGTAACGATAACTTTAAAAATGCGTTTTATAGATTTCGGTAACTTATATGCATACTGAAAATTTCATCGAAATCGGTCAATATTGCAATGAGCTACATACAGTGACTCCCACTAATATTCGGACACTCTTAAAAACACCATAACTTTTTTAATATTGGACTATGCGATTTCAACCTTTTTGTGAAGCAAGGGCAATTACTTTACTACAGGATGTGAAAAGAAATTTTTTCAAAAATTGCCTTTGGTCGGAATTATAGAGAAAATACTAAAAGTTGCATTTTACAACTTTTTTATGCGAGTCTATATTGGAATTTTAAAAAATACATTTTGTAGATCCGTGTCAATTATATACACTGTGTAAGCTTCATAGAAATCGGTTGATGCGGGAAAGACGACAGGCATTGAAAGATGTAAAAATCCTTAGAATTATTGCAGTTGGAGGCCGAAAATCGAGAAAAACTGCAATTTTTACCATCTTTAGACGTTTGTAGCTCATTGCAACGTTGACCGATTTTGATGAGATTTTCAGAATATGTTTAATTGATACAGATCTACGAAACGTATTTTCTAATTTTCCATATAAGCACACATCAAAAAATTGAAAAATACAACTTTTAGTATTTTCTCTGCAATTCGGACAACTTGCAGTTTTTTTCAAAAATTTTTGTCACGTTGTGTAGCAAACCAATTATTCTAACTTCTCCAAAAATTTCAAGTCGTATATTCCAGTATTAAAAAAGTTATGGTGTTTTTAAGAGTGTCCGAATATTAGTCACTGTACGTTTAAAAATGAGAGCTTAAGGGTGAAAGTCGCAGATTTTCAGCCTTGCCAGGGCATTTCGCCTTTACGTGATCATCCTTAAACGTTTGTAGCTCATTGCAATGTTCACCGATTTCGATGAAATTTTCCATACGTATATAAGCTACCGAAATCTATAAAACGCATTTTTTAAATTATCGTTACAGACTCGGATAAAAACGTTGACAAAACATCATTTTTAAAATTTTGAATGATTCCTACCGATTGCAATCTTAATAAATTTTTGTTTACTTATTCTCTAGCGAACTAGCCGGTCTAACTACATCTTAAAGAAAGTCAAGTCCTTTGGACCAATTTTTAAAAAGTTATGCGATTTTTAAGGATGTTCACTTAATATTGCCGCTGACTATAGCTACTAGAATATTTGCATATACATTACTGTGCAAAAGAAAGAAGCACCCGGCTATATTTAATAAAAAAGCGTAAAAAATCAAATAAGAACGCAATAAGTTTTGAAAAAGTATTCCGCTGTTTAATTGAATAGTTCTGAGAATATGTGTTATCGTGGATTATCTAATACTTTAAATGCAGTAAAGCATAACATAAAGATATTGTTTGTCATTATATCTTACAGTTATACTGGGGGCTTATTTCTTTTGCTGTAAAGTGCGCCGTGAGTAAAAAAGGTTTGGGGAACACTGAGGTAAAGCCTCTTGTCCTTGTGTCTTCTTTATAGCTACGAACAGTAGTTTACAATGAGTTTGTATTTTTTTTGTGGATGTAAAAATAAAGAACCTAAAGATATATCTGTTAATCAATTAAATTATACTAAAAGAGTAACACGATTTAGTTTTATTTAGTCCTTGTTTTATTTTGCGGTTTATTTCCACCAGGATTACCTCCACCCCGACCAAGAGGTGCAGGGCCTCTTCCGCCACGACCAAAAGTACCTATAAGAAATAATGTAGTAAGAATATACATAGAATGAACCAAGCGGAATTGTATCAGAGTTGGGCAAAAATTTAATCAACGATTAACGATTAAATTTCTATTTCAATCGTCAATCGCAATTAACAATTAATCTCCTCGTTTAGTCGTTAATTGCGGTTAACGATTAAATTTCTCCTTTAGTCGTTAATTGCGATTAACGATTATTAATCGTCAACCGGATAATTGTTTAATGATTAACTGCTGAAATTTCGAAATGAAATACGTAATCAGAACTGTATGAATATTGAAAAAAATATAAACTGAGTTTAGGTGTATTGTCATTTGGTCTATAATACAAACTCTGTTTACGTGCTTTTATGTTTGAAGTTATTATTCCTGGAAAGCTACGACCATGTTTTTGTTGAAATATATTATTATTTCTATCCCCAGTCAGCAAAAATGCTAGATTCTGGCCATGCCACAAAAGATCGCGTGGGCTCGTATTCTTGCCTCAACACCATCCCGGCATAATCCTGGCCACTCGGTCCATTTTAAGAGGGCAGCAGTGCCGAGGGCCGCTTGTGCCGGGATGGTGCCGAGACAAGAATACGAGCCCACGCGATCTTTTGTGGCATGGCCAGAATCTAGCCATCGTGTGCTTCGAGCAGCTTCGAGCGACGTTCGGCCAATATAATGCCCGTTAGGTGGCCTCCGCACGTTGGGCTCGAGATGTGCCTCGACAGGCCTGGTTGACTGGGTCAATTCTCCATCCGCTCTCTGTCTCTCTCCCTCCTTATTACAGTTTATGGATAGACCGTGAGGCGATTAACTTCAACAATTTATTAAATCATCCGATTTTCGATGATTCCTTTTTTTAATCAATGATTGACGATTAAATCAATCGATTGAATCAATCGTCGATTTTTCGACGATTTCTTCATTTAATCAACGATTGACAATTAACTTCATCAATCGATTGAATCGATCGTCGATATTTCGACGATTTCTTTTTTAATCGTATACATTAATCAATCAATCATGATTAAAATTTTAGTCGATTAATGCCCAACTCTGAATTGTATACAACAGTAATTGTACGTACCTCTTCCGCTTCCGCGTCCTCTCTGACTTTGTCCTCTTCCTTTCATTTCTCCACGACCCCGTGATTTCATTTGAACATCTTCTTTTACCATATCTATAACTTCATCAGGTATTCTCAGATACTTGATTGTACTGCCCCTAATGTAACACTCTGGCATTCTCCAGAATTTGTCACCGTCCTGAATCACATATTACGTCACTTATTCGAGTAAATGTTCGCAAAACTTTTACGAGTTGATCTGTACAACTTGTCAAATCTAGCTATGCGGCTGAATGTCCCCTGCAAAGGGAAATGACCCTGCTGCGCAGTGGTAAATAGACAGAACTTCACAACGATAGAGGACTGATCGTGACCTGTCAAACGATGCACGTGGTGACAGTTCAGTTAAAAAGTAAAGTGACACAAGTGTATTCACACAAACATAGAAGCAGTTGTTTTGTACGTTTACTGCTGTAAGAAATAATGGATAGTATGCACTTTTGACGAGATGTGTACCTTACCGTTCAAATGTTGCATGCTTCTTTCATCGAGTGCAGTCTTTGATTTTTTTTGTGCATTCCTAAGTTTTGGTCAACTGCACAGCTACATTTGACAAGCTGTACATATTTATACTAATTCGTGTTGTCAATGTTTCTGTACTCGGATAAAAAAGAATGAGATTCTACAAAAGTTTTAATTATATTCTTACTTAAAGATCTTTCGAAGGCACATTTGCACGTAGATTTACAATATGCCTACTTATAAGTCTATCTTGTGAGACATATATATGTGTATGATCTTTTTATTGTTTGTACTATACGCATCTGATTTATGTACATTCCTCTGAGAAAATTTAAATACTTTTATAACGATTAGTTTGGCATTCAAAGTCTTTATCAGAAACTTGAAAATATATAACCATTTACTCGTAACAATCATGGAAAATTAAAATATATAAGCAATCAAATTTTGATCATATTTTTCTTACTCTTCATTATAACACATTACCGGTTTAGAAAATAATTATACTATACCCTAGACGTGCATATAACCTCTCTCAGGTTTATGTTCATCCAACTATCACAGCTAACTAAATGTCCGTTATAGGTTTCTCCATTTTTCAGCTCAACAAGCTGTAAGATATCACATCAAGTTATTTAGACAGATAAAATATGTATATATAATGAAAATATGTTCCTATTTCTGAAACTGAAAACATACCATGGGATGATTTTGTGCTGTTCTTAACAACGATAATGGTAACTGAAAAAAGACATTATATATTTAACAAACAATTCTAGTATTAAAATACCTTTTTTCATAAAGTAATTTCTAAATATACCATTTTTGAATAATATGACGTGTGTATACAAAACACCGCACGATACACACTGATTGACACCACGGTGTATTATATAGGTGTTCCGACCAGTGTCGCCAGAAAGTAACCGAACGGTTACTCGAGGGTGTGATATACGTCTTGGTTCCGTAACCGCGGGACTTCCCTCTAGATGGCACGAGCGAATATTTTATTCCGTTTTCGCGACGAACGACCGTGGCTACTTGGGAAGAGTTAATACATTTGAAAGTTTTAAAATATAAACCGTCACCCTTTGCAGATACTTTATTTATTGGACAAGGAAATTTGCTTTGGAATCTCGGGATCTCATCAAAGTGTTCGAGGATATAGATAAACCCAAAGCCTGGGCCCCCGGGGCCTTTGGCAAAAGTGAAGCCGCCATGGCTACCAAGATAAACATGGAGACGTCAACAACCATCAAAAGACATAGAACAGTTACAGAGGTAAGAGATTCGAAAAAAAACGAGGATGAAGACACAGTCTCCTCCAAAAGAAAACGCGAGTACGTAATCAATCAGTATCCATCCTCCCACAAGGGCCCTGCATACGTCTCGGCCATTTTCAATAATAGACATGAGAAAACCAGAAACTCTCAAAACGCTCTTATGCTAGCGAAAATATTGAGCAAGAACTATGAAGGCGTCGAGGAAATTAAAAAAGAAGGATTTGGAAAATTTAATATAAAATTTAAATCAGGTATCCATGCCAACAAATTTGTCAAGTCAGAAAACAAAGACCTACATGAAATATTCGTATTTATTCCGAAATTCCGTACAACAAGAAAAGGCATCATCAAGGGCTTCTCCACTGATTGCGAAATGGAAGACATTAAAAAATACACAGATACCCCAGTTCCTATTCTAGATGCCAGGAGACTAAACCGAAAAACAAGAAATCTACAAACAGGCTCGTGGGAATGGATTCCTAGTGAATCTGTAGTCATTACCTTTGAGGGCACAATTCTTCCAGACTACATCAAATTATATAAACTGATCCACACGCCTGTAGAGTTATATATCGAACCCCTAAAAGTGTGCTTCAATTGCTTCAAGACAGGACATACAGCAAAATTCTGTCGCAGTGAAAATATATGTAAAAACTGTGGAAAACCAGGACACAAACTCTCTGACTGCCCTACAATAGACACACCAACGTGTGCACATTGCAAAGAATCACACCAGACTCTGCACCCTAGCTGCTCTTCTCTTCAAACGAGGAAAGAAATAAATAGACAAATGTCCTTACTTAACGTTAGCTTTTACGAAGCAAAGCAAATCGTCATTAAAAATAGTACAGACAACAAGCCAAAAATCTTACAAGATAATAAGGAAAACTTTCCTCCTCTTCGACCACAATCTCAATATCAAATTCTACAACTCAAGGCTATCGGAGGACAACAGGCACCTACCTCATCCTCAACTCCCACCAAAGCATGGATAAAAGCATCCTCAGGAAACAGCGGTACACCTAAAGTAACCTCCACTGCACCTATACAACAACACAAAACGGGAAATAACCCAACTGAAGAAAATCCAAAAACTAGGCACAATTCCACACCGACCATCATTCGCACAACAACAATAGAAAAATCTTCATCCAGCAACCCTAATATGGTAACCCTCATCCACTCTCCTCCCATCACAAAACCAGCTCCATCAATCAAACAGTATAAACCAGCCCCTTCCACATCCTCAAAACCCTAAACAAAGCAAATTAAAAAAAAAAAAAAAAAATTAATAAAAAAAAAAAAAAATGAACAACTATCTGCGTATCATATTCTGGAACTGCAGGAGCATTCAAAAGAAAAAAATAGAAGTAAACCATCTGGCAAAAGAGGCTGACATCGTTATCTGTGTTGAAACCTGGCTTAGACCAGAAATAGAGTTTCAACTATCAGGATTCCACTGTTTAAGAATAGATCGACAACAACGAAAAGGCGGCGGGATAGCAATCTTCATCGCCAAATATCTAAAATACATTCCTCTCCATAATCTTGTAATAGCAGACGGGCATACAGAAACTTGCTGCATTCAAATAACAAACATTTCAGTAAAAACCACAATAGCAGCATGTTACCGACCTCCATCCAATAAAATAATGGAATCACACTGGGACACCTTTATCCAATCTCTAAAGGACATTGGACCGTTCGTTATTATGGGAGATTTTAATGCCCATCATACAGAATGGAACTGCCACCAAACAGACGTTCAGGGAAGAACATTACTACAAATAATAGATAGGAACGAAATAGATATAATAAACTACAACACATCATCCCATGTTGACGCAAGGAATGGATCATACAACAATCTTGATCTCGTACTGACATATGGCAGATTGGGAGAAGAAACTACAGTATTACAGGAAGAAGATCCTTCTGGCTCAGACCATTTCCCGCTACACATCTCTATCAACGTATCAAAAAATATCTACAGACCAAAGAACAACAGGCTATCATCACAGAGAACCGATTGGGAACGATACACAAACATGATGGATAACCACTTAGACACTTACACTCTGTTACCTAACACTTCCGCTACAGAAAAGTACATCCACTTCGTCCAGGCTATGACTCAAGCAATCCTTGAGAGTACTCCGAAGAGAAATCCAGTACAAACACATGTCCACAGAAATCCAGTACCATGGTGGGATCACGAGTGTGACAGAGCTATCAGACTTAGAAAAGCTTATTTTAAGACATGGCAACATCAGTCAACCACCAGCAATTGGTTTCTTTACAAAAGACAAGTAGCTCTGACGAAAAAACTGCTAAAAAAGAAAAAAAGAGAAAACTTTCGCAACTTCGCCGCCAACCTCTCCCACAAAACTTCACTGACTTATATCTGGAATCACATCAGGATCCTCAAAAACAAGTGGACATCAACGAAGAAAAAAGAAAGCACAAACTCCAATATACTCAAGGAAAATGTTAAATTAGCTTCAGATAAACTCTCCCCTCCCTGGGTTCCGAATAACCCTATCATGAACATAGAAGTAACTCCAAATGCATTCCTAGATTCCCCGTTCGACCTCATAGAGTTCAACACAGCCATCGATGGATCCAATCCTAACTCCTCCCCCGGACTCGACGGAATCGACTACAAAATGATCAAAAATTTATCACTCAAATCCAGACTCCTTCTGCTTGATATATACAACGAGTTATTCACAAACCACTGCATACCAGAAGACTGGAACCAAACCCAGGTGATTTTCATAAAAAAGCCCGATAACCAAAACTTTAGACCCATCTCACTCACGTCTTGCATGAGTAAAATCATGGAGAGACTAATCAACAATAGATTACTCTGGTGGTGCGAAACTGAAGGTCTCATCCCCTCATCTCAAGCAGGATTCAGAAAAGGCCGCTCCTCGACAGATAATATCCTAAACCTTGCTACCTACATACGTTCCGGTTTTGCACATAATCAATACACAATTGCAGCCTTCCTAGACGTCAGTGCAGCTTTCGACAATGTACAATGTCACATCCTTTTGAAAATTCTAGCCAAGATGGGTATCTCGCACAACATCCTACAATTTATAGCAAATTGGTCATACTGCCGCTTTGCTTGGTCCCCCAGTTTCCATGGCATGAGGATCATATACAAGGGCCTGCCGCAAGGCGGAGTCCTCAGCCCACTCCTATACAACCTATATGTTGCCAACATCTTTCAAGATCTTCCCAACCAAGTTCAAATCTCCCAATACGCAGACGACATAGCAATATACATAAGAAGCTCTCTCCTGAACATAGCCAAAGGTAACATAGAAAAGTCGTTTATAAAGATAAGATCCAATCTCTTTGCATTAGGTCTTGAACTCTCTTCAGAAAAGACCAACATAGTAATTTTTAACAACCAAAGACTAACAGCTGGACGCACTCAATTTCAATTAGACTCAACTGTAAAGACAGACGTAGACACTGCAAAATTTCTTGGAATTCTATTCGACAACAGACTAAATTTCAAAGCTCACATCCTCTCTCTACACAACCGATGCTCTCGCACTATGAACATTATCAAATTCCTCAGAGGAGTCTGGTGGGGAGCTCATCCAGACACACTAATCCTAATTTACAAATCCCTTATCAGATCCAGATTAGATTATGCCTCCCATATATACTTTCCCAAACAGCAAACTCTAATAATCAAACTCGAGTCTATCCAAGTGCGTGCCCTGAAACTGGCCCTCGGTCTCAGAACATCCACCCCCACCAACGTAGTCCTGGCTGAAGCAGGAATCCCCTACCTCCAGAACAGAGCATCCTTTCTAGGCAAAACCCATCTCATCAAGATCACCTCCAACATAAATCACACATCAAACAATAACCTAAACGAACTACACCAAATAATCCGCATAAACCCAAGCATTATGCTCAACAATGCCTCCAACGTTCTCATGCATTGCATCAACAATGTGCAAAGGATCTCCGATATCTGTCACAAAGATGTTCATTTCCCTTGTATTGCCACACCATACTCAGTTCTCAAAACTCCAATTTCCTGCGACCTTAAAACAGGATTTCACCTACAAGACTCCCCTCACCCTAATGCAGAATTCACAGACCACACTTCACTGACGGATCCAAGACTAAAGACGGGCTATCAACAGGTGCAGCCATAGTCTGCCCTGAGAGAAAGATCGCAATCTCCATCAATATAAACCCCACAGCATCGGTGTTTACAGCAGAATGTGCTGCCATATCGTTTGCTCTAGATCATTTCAACAACCCCGACAAACCCCTACTAATTTGCTCGGACTCTCTCAGTGCCCTCACTGCACTTAACAGTTCCAACATTAACACCCGAACCAACTTTCATATTATCGATATCAAAAGGAAAACATTAAATCTAACAAGCATATCCCACAATCCAAATCAAGTTACATTCATTTGGATCCCTGCCCATTGTGGCATTCAAGGGAATGAACTTGCCGACAATCTCGCAAAAGAAGCCACTAGAAAAGATCCATCCCCCCAATATAAAATTCCCTACACAGATTTTAAAGAGTCCTTCAAAGACGAATCGTGGAACGAATTCCAATCTCTCCTCGGAGCTCGGTTTCACAACAAAGGTAATAAGTACCATCAACAATTCTTTAAGCCACGGAAAAAACCTTGGTACAGAGAGCATGATCTCCCCAGAGAACTTATTGTAAGATTTGGTAGGATGAGGACCAATCACGTCAACACACATGAATCCCTAGCCAGACTCAAGATAATCGAACACTCCACATGTGAATGCAATCACCCCTCGCAAGACATAGATCATTTACTATGGCACTGTCCTCTCCGAGCTAAGAAAAGAAATCTAATGATTAACAAATTGCTAATAGACAAATGGAAACCACCATTTAAAATAGATACATTCCTGAAAAACATTAGCATCAGAGCCCTAAGCACCATCAACGACTTCTGCATGGCAAACAATATGTTTTTCTAACAACCCAAATTCCCATAAGTATAAAGTCCCATAAAAGTATGAATTAGCAAGACGATACTGTACAAGTGCAATACTGGAGACTGAATAGATGTATATAAGAGCTTAGATAATAAGAACAAATAGTAAGTAAGATACAATATGAAGTAAAGAACAAACTGTGATATGTTCAAACTGTGTACCAAACGAGAAAACGGATACCAAACACATATATAGAAAATAAGAGATTTAGTTATACCTGGTTATATAAATGAATATATATTTGGTTATAGTTTATAGTTTATAGACAAATAGGTATAAGTCAAATAAATGTTATGTTAACATATTGTATATGTACTGTATACAAGCCAGCTTATGGGCTAAGTTAGGCCTAAAGCTTAAATAAAAAAAAAAAAAAAAAAAAAAATTCCGTTTTCGCGATAGGGATTCAACGCCTCAAAATACTAAAGTACTAAACTCCCGAACGCGGCTCTATCTTGGAAGGTTATATATAAGAAAAACGTCTAAAGAAATGTAATCTATGGAAAATTAGCTCTGTATCTCAAAATAGATGATCTTTTCATAACGAAAATTTTCTGAGAGGCAAGCGCGCTGCCCTTTTTCCGTTCCTTTTTATCGGACCTTTGGTTCCAGGATGCGTCGATGGTGGGGCGTCGTGAGGTCCAATCAGAAGGGTAGTCTCCTCCCCTAATTCGATGTCGTGTAGCAGTCTTGTGGGGGAAGATGTCGTGGGCGTCCCAATTTCCCAAGCTCGGGGCGAAAGGCCTCGCAGGGGTAGCCAAAAGGGGAAATTGTCCAGGATCGTGCACGTGTACTCAACGTGTCGCGTACTTGACCGTCGCTGCTCGATTCCTCCTAAAAAGATCCTTTGTTTGGGACGGCAAAATGGCTCAAAATCCGTGCCGAGAATTTGAGAGCTGTCCTCGGGTCTTCGATTTCTCTTAAAGAAGGGTCCATTGTTTGGGCCGGTAAATTTATGCTTCGAAATCCTTGACGAGAGCTGGAAAGTTGTCCTTGGGTCTGCTTTCCCTTGAAGGGGTTCTAGCCCCGTCGAAGTGGTTCCGCTCCTTTATGGGTTGCAGATGGTCTTCTTTTCCTGTTATTTTTCCTACTCGAGTGACCTCCTATCTTTGTCGCAATATTCGTTAGCTACATATCTACGAGATTACTATTAAACGGGTTCCTACCTATTCCGGCATTCAAATACTCGCGGTGACGTGAATATAGTAATAATAAGGATGGCGCTGGTTTCGATAGGGCGACATCACACCTCCCCCCTTAAAATAAAAAAAAGGATATTACGTGTATAGAGTAACACCTTTTTTTCGGACGTTTCGCATAACATTTTTTTTTTTTGCATAACATATCTTTAACATACAACTTAACTATATGATAATGTGCTACAATATCAACTAACGGTTAATATGGAATAATAATAACATGTCGTCGCGATGATTTGTCGACAACGATAATAATGTTATAAGTAGTAGAAATAATAAGAGTGGTGGTAAGAAATGGTTATAGCACTACTTATTATGCACGAGAAAAAAAAATGCTAGTATAGTATCTAATATAAAACATGTACGAACTAATAGGGAGGCTAAATACAGTAAATAATACCAAAAGTGCTTATAGGTATATCTATCGAAATTAGAATGACGGTCGTAGTAATAATCTCAGTTATGATGATTATAGTCGCAGAAGAACGTCGTAACTTTAAATATGAAAATAGTTTACACTAACGACATAGCTTAAGTATAATTACACGTATCCGCCTACATTCCGCGGTTATGGTATATACCCAGATAGCCAAACGATCCTCGCGCACAGATCGAGCCCGGCGTGTCGGGGTCAGGTAGACGGGCCGAACGTCGCTTGAATGGGCAAAAGGCACACGATGGCTATAATCTGAGGAGGGCACTTATGACCGTGAGGGCTCGTAACGTTCCCTCGGCACAAACCCGGCACAAGCTTCCCCTCGGCCCGTCGGTCCTGATTTCTGCCAAATTTTAAGTAGGTCCGAGATTGTAAGAGGGCAGCACGGTCGCATTAATGTGGCGAATGTCGTAAAATTTGGCAGAAATCAGGACCGACGGGCCGAGAGCATCTTGTGCCGAGGGAACGTTACGAGCCCACACGGTCATAACTGCCCTGGCCAGAATCAAGCATTTTGGCTATCTGGGTACTTCTGAGGGTGCATACTTAAGCACTTTCGCTGGGGCTCATTGAATTAATATCGCAGGTGCCTTACGGGTCAAGTTGTGAATCGGGTATTGGTTCGGGTCTAATATGGGCTAACTTTAATTTATTAGTGTGAACTATCTTCGTATGGGATTAGTTAATTGCGATTTCAGCGTTGAGATCATCGAACAATCGGGTTATCTTGTACGGTCCGTCCCATTGGGGGTCAAACTTAGAAATTCGGGGTTCGCGAAGTAGGTACACGTACCCAGACAGCACACCGGCTCGATTTGGGCCTGATTTTTATGCGCGCAATGGCCCGGAAATAGCCAGGCATGGGCTCGAGCCCGCAGCCTGCCGGCCGTGCCAGATTTCAGCCAGATTTCAGCCCATTTACAAGATTGCAAGGGTGCGGCATTTGCGTTCTCATTTCGTGATAATACAAACATGGGTTTTTTCAGTAGTCAAAAACGCCAGATAAAAGATCAATCTAGGCAGCAAACGCCCTCAAAAGTCTTTTTTTTTCCTATACGAGGCGTAATTTGCATTATATATGTTATGAAAATAGCTACATGCGCAGTTGTATGCTTCCGTATGATGCAAATTACGACTCGTAAATGTAAAAATAGGACTTTCGAGGGCGATCACGGCCTAGATTGATCTTTTATCTAGCGTTATTGACTACTGAAAAATCAAATTTTTGTATTATTAAGAAATGAGAACGCAAATCCCGCACCCTTGCAATCCTCATTTCCATGCGACCCGCACTGTGACGCGCATGCGCGAGAAAAGTTGGGCTCAATCGAAGCACTGATTGGCCACATTAGTGTGACCGTGCTGCCCTCTTAAACTCTGGCTGAAATCTGGCACAGCCGGCAGGCTGTGGGCTCGAGCCCATGCCTGGCTATTTCCGGGCCATTGCGCGCACAAAAATCAGGCACGGATCCAACGGAATCAGCCTCGAGCCGATCCAAGCATTGTGTTAGATAGTAACCTGTAGGTCACGGGCCTCGGGAGGTTTGGGCCGGTGGTGGGCTCGGGCAGGCTGTGCTATCTGGGTAGTCATCAATTTCGAACTTGTGCGGATTGACGTTCCTATCATAAAGCCTTTTACATTTAGCCTTGGCTTTCTCGAGGGTTTGGGCGGCAGAGCCTTGTATGTTTGAAATTGTGGAGAAAAGGTCATCGAAATACTGGGTGAACGTTCAGGGTACTTGTTCGTCGGCAAATTCTGAGGGGATACGGGCCTTCTTACCGAAAATGCGTTCATGGGGGGTCAATCCTGTAGACTCGTGAACGGATGTGCTGTATGAGAACATGCAGAACATCGCACCCATTTATCCCAATCTCTCTTTGTACAGTAATGTTTCAAATACTCTATGAAGACATGGTGGGCGCGTTCGAGCGAACCTAATGATTGGGGGTGATAAGCTGTAGATTTGATTTGCTGAACTTTGAAAATACGGCGGAAGCATTGCATTATTCGGCTCATGAAATTACTACCTTGATCGGTGTGGATGGTTTTTGGACATCCGAAACGCGAAATGAATTGTTCTGCAAGTGCGGAAGCGACGGAGACTGCATCAATTGTACGAAGGGGAATAGCGTCTGAGTATTTCGTGAGATTGTCCTGAAGTGTGAGAAGGTACCTATAACCGGATTCTGTTATTGGCAAAGGCCCTACAATGTCCATCTGCACTTTATCGAATGCTTGTTGAGGGGTATCCGTGATACGAAGTGGTTGCTTAATCCCTTTCCTTACTAATTTAAATTTTTGGCAACTGGAGCAGGTATTAACAAGGTCCATGATGTCCTTTCGCATCCCTTTCCAATAAAAATCGTCGCGAATACGGTTGTATAGTTTGGAAATTCCCTTATGACCGCCTACTGCAGATTCATGATACTCTTTCAGAATACGAACTTGGTCAGTCTTCGAAGGAAATTTTATGTCATTCGAACATACGGTGATGGTGTAACCTTTCGTCGAGAAAACTGCCTTGAATATTTGTTCTATAGCGACCCACGAGATTTGATCTAAATTATTGCGATTTTTGGACACGCTACAGGTGAAGAGACCGAGCCCTTCCAGTAAATGTTTCAGTCTACGAATACATAGTTCGATGTTCGCAATGGTAGTAGGCGAGTCGGGAGTTTCTTGGGTAACTAAATGAAAGGTGTAAGTTCGACCACATTGAATAGCAATGGCCTCACCTACATGGGCGTCAGTATTGTGTAATTCATGAATGGAGAATCTCTCTTGTTCAAGTAAGTCGTTACTGATAGCGGAAGTTAACTCGTAGTTAGCCGGTATAAAATGAACTATGTTACGGACTCCGTGGTCGCGGGTTCGATCCCCGACGCCGGCACCTCTGGAATACTCCATGTGCTCTGTAGACTGTGGTGCCCAAGGTGGTTCGGAACCCACCTTATAAAAACTGTAGGTCCCGTCGTGAAATAATTCCGGAAAGGAGTTCGAAAAAGCGACGTTAAATAACATAAAAAAAAAAATGAACTATGTGATCTCTTCTCAGAGACAGGAAATCTTTACTGTAGATGAAACATGAAGAAGGTAAGGTATATAATTTGTTGGTGTCGAAATCTTGGATCGAGGTCAGTGGATCTTGGTTGTCTTTACCATGTTTTTCCGAATAAGGATTAGTGTCAATTGGGTTGCGTCCAGAGTCGATCGTGTCCCATAAATAACTTCCCTCGTTGTGAGTACGGCTTATGACATCGTTGCTCGTTTGCACTGCAGCCTGTCCTTGGAGACGGTCTGGGAATTTGCGCGCAGAACCGGAACACCGACATAGCGTACAGGCAGATTTTCTATCGTTGCAGGGAGAAGGGTCCTCATTTGACTCCCCGGGACACGATTTACAGTCTCGTCTTGTTTGGTGGTCATGCTAATGTTGTAGGATTTTGGGATGGTTCCATCAAATGTTTGGGTGTAGGATGCGGGTTTGTTGTTTGACTGGGATGGATTTCCTTTCTCATCCGCCGGTTTCTGGCTAGCAAAGAAACAGGCGGCTATAGAAGCTTCACATTTGGAACATTGAAGTATTTTACCAGGATTGCCGCTCTCTTCGAAATCAGTAATCGATGTTTTGTCTGCGCAGACAAGCACCTTTTCCTGACGTCTCGAGTGACAATCCCTTTCGAGCTCTACTGGGGTTTGTTGCAGAACCTTATCAGGAGTGTTACGGGAGAGAGCATCCGCGTTAGAATTTATACGCCCCGGCTTGTATACGATATTATAATCATATTCATTTAGTTTGATTCTCCATCGCATCAATTTAGAGGTTGGGTCTTTGGCGTTGTGAAGCCAAACCAGAGGTCGGTGGTCTGTAACGAGGGTAAATTTGCGGCCATAAAGATAGGGGCGAAAGTGGTTGACCGCAAAGATTATGGCAAGTAGTTCCCCTTCGGTAGTAGAGTAATTTATTTCGGTGTCGGTCAATGTCCTTGACGCGTAGGCGACAGGGGGGTCTTTGCCTATATCACCTTGACTGAGGACGGCACCGAGGGCATAGTTAGAAGCATCTGTGGTGACTACAAAAGGTCTACTAAAATCTGGATATTGTAAGAGGGGTTGCCGACAGATCGTATCCCTCAGATTTTCAAATGCTTCTTGCGTGGCATAATCCCAGAGGAATGGAGTTCCCTTTTTCAGCAATCGGGTCATGGGTTTTGCGAGTTTCGCGAAATCTTTGATGAATCTGCGGTAGTACCCAATTAATCCCAAAAACGATTTAATGGCTTTTCTATTGGAGGGGACGCGGAATGACCTAACAGCCTTAACTTTTGCGGGGTCTGGTCTTACTCCTTCGTTAGTAATAAGGTGTCCTAAATAAGCAATTTCTTTACGAAGAAATATACACTTTTCCGACTGGAGTGCTAACCCAGCGTTTTGTAGACGAGCTAGCAGGGTGTTTAATTTCTTTGAATGTTCCTCTAACGAACTGGCATAAATGACAATATCGTCCATGTATACGAATAATTCAATGCCTTGTAGGCCGACGAGGATGCGATCCATGAGCCTTTGGAAGGTGGCTGGAGCGTTGCAAAGTCCGAAAGGCATTCTGTTAAATTCATAGTGCCCAAAAGGGGTAGAAAATGCGGTTTTTGCTTTGGAAGAGGGGTCCATGGATACCTGATGAAACCCCGAAGCTAAATCGAGTGTACTAAAATATTTAGCACCTCCTAGTTGATCGAGGATATCTGTGATATTAGGAAGGGGGTATGCGTCAACTGTTTTTTCATTAAGCCTGCGATAATCAATGACCATTCGCCACCGAGGTTTTCCCGACGGATCTGGTTTCTTTGGTACAATCCAAACAGGCGAATTGTACGGGGAATCTGAGGGTTCAATGATTTTACCGTTAAGGAGATCTTGGACTTGGTTTTGAATTTCTTCCCTATGGATCTGTGGATATCGATATTGTTTGGTGTTGAGCGGACTTTCATCAGTGGTAATTATCCTATGTTTCACGGTGGTGGTAGACTCTAATTTATCTCCAGGCAAATGAAATTGGAATGCGTAAGTGGAAATGCTTGACAGGATGCTAATTCTCTCTTCCTCGTTCAAATCATTTAATTTGAGAAGGCTAAAGAGTTTCGCAAGTCTCTCGGCGGAAGAGCGTTGGCCGTTTATACCTGGATTGCCGATCCGAGCTGAACGAGCTAGTGAGGGTTGGGTTTCAAAACCTTCCAATTCGACCGGGGGTAAAGTAATATTCACCTGATCGTAAGTGCTATTAATGGCGAACAGTTTTATGTAGCCTTGGTCTTGCGAGACAATAGCTTCCCCAATATAAACGCCCGGTCCGCAGTTTATTTTCCTAACATAACCTTCCTTTAAATTTCTGGTTTTAGTGGCAATTTTAACTAATGTCTTGGTTCGCGGTGGTAAGTCGAACGAAGGGTGGTTGCAAAACGAGATTTCTTTATTTTCTAAAGTCATTGAGCACGGCAATTTTTCTCGAAAAGCTAAAAGAGCCTGTTGTTTTCTAAGGAATGCCATTCCAATAATTCCAGCCTGTTCTATGGGGAAGCCATGGTCAACTACCTGGAATTTTACTTCAACGTCCAACATATCGAGGGTGATTTCACCATAGGTTCGGCGAGTTCCCGCCCCAATGCCACTCAAATGGTAAATGATGGTAGTATCAACATGGGCTTCTACAGAAATCGCATTTTCTTTAATCAAATTTAATTGGGAACCGGTGTCAATGAGAAAATATCCCTGACTATTGTGGAAAAAGTGGTGGTCTAAAATTATGACGGGGAGTTGCGTTGCTCGGTCCCGACTGAGATAGTAGCTAACCTGGAAGAGTCGGGACGCGCTTTTATGGCTACACTCTTCGTCGCGGCGTCCCGAAGAGCGAGGCCGGAGTTTAAATCGCGCCTAGGTGCGGTATATGATGCCGTGTGGTCACTACGCCGTTCTCGATCGCGTTTGGTAAAACAATTAGATTCGTTGTGGCCTCTTCGTTTACAATAACTACATTCAGGAACCCCTCGCTGATTAAACCTACCACAGTTGTCTGATGTATGTCCCGGTTTTCGGCAAATATGGCAATAGAGGGGCGAGCGACGATCCTCATTGCTTCGTGTCGCCCGGATTTCATTTACCCTAACTGTTTCTATGTTATCGCGAAAACGTCGCGTCTCGAGTCTTCGATCCTGGCCACGTTCGCGACGGTCGTATCGCGTGGGTTTCTCCCGACGAACATGAGCTCTATTTTCTGATGTTCCTCCTCGTCCATCGCCAAATCGATGGCAGCTTGGAGAGTCGCGGGTTTCCCTTGTCGAACTTGCGTCTCAATGGTGCTACTCAGTCCCGTAATATAGCAACTGCAGGCGTTATCTATGGCCCTAGTCCGTACCCCATATGCGATGTCTGGCTTTTTCCCCTATCAATCGCGTCAAGTATGTCATCTAGCAGTTCGTTGGCGCGATTTCCTGATATACGTTAGACATACGCGTCTGGAGGGTGTCTAAGGTATGTCTCGGGGTAAATGCGCGCTCTAGAGATTTTAACAACTCTTCCAGGTTAGGGCGCGATCACAGTGGATCCGATGTCGCACGATTCGGCCGACGTCCGACGTTGTGTCTCTTTTTCACACGCTCGAAAAAAGAGACAGATGCGTCGAACGTCGGCCGAATCATCCGACATCGGATCCACTGTGATCGCGCCCTTATGCGTATCCCGTCGTCGTCGGACGTGACTTTTCGCGTCCTTAATTATTTTTTGCTCGATGATGTGGATAAGAAATTGGCGTTCGTTCGGCTTTACCGCCTTCCAGACATTGCGGCATAATTTTGTAAATTCCCACACCGGTGTAGATTTCCCATCGAATTTAGGCAAGATCTCTGAAGCTAATTTTAAAGAAATTTGGCAGCCGGCGTCAGATTCAGCGTTAGAAGTAGCAGAGGTGGAAGGTGCCTCATTGATATTTATGTTGTCATACCGCTCAGGTACAAGCGACGGGGGTCGGTATCCCGGTGGTCGAACGAATGGTCTATCGATTTCGAATGGCATGATCTGGGAGTCGTGAGAAGGGTTGAATTCAAAAGAAAAGTCGGAGGGACTGTCGGAGCGCGAGGCTTCCTGTGGACACGCAACAATCCACGAGCTAGTCGATCGGCTACAGTTACTCATGTTACCTAATCTAACTGGTCACTCGAGATAGAAATGAAGAACGCGCGTCTTACGGTTGAAGTGAAGGGTTGACGATGTCCGCTGCTGATGAAGTCCGGGTAGGTAGGTCCGCTTAGACGTTGGTCTCTTCTTCGATTTGGTGTTGGATGTGCAGCGATAAAGATGACAGGTGTAAGCAGGTGTTCGTCCTTCGCCAGTGATTACAGGGTTGCTTTAGGCTAGCTTACGTGGCCGCTGATAATCACCTCTTCCGGTATTCACCCGTCGCTCCTTGGGGAAACCACGAAAACCCAGGAGGGAAGAGTGGCAGAATTGTCGATTCAACGTTCAAAGTTCACCTGCACCTTTCGTTCACTTGCACTATTGTTTCAGTTCGAATTTAATGTCACGATAGTTTGAAATAAAGCGCGCACTCGAAAGTTGGCGTATCCCACCGCTGTCACCACTGTGATATACGTCTTGGTTCCGTAACCGCGGGACTTGCCTCTAGATGGCACGAGCGAATATTTTATTCCGTTTTCGCGACAGGGATTCAACGCCTCAAAATACTAAAGTACTAAACTCCCGAACGCGGCTCTATCTTGGAAGGTTATATATAAGAAAAACGTTCAAAGAAATGTAATCTATGGAAAATTAGCTCTGTATCTCAAAATAGATGATCTTTTCATAACGAAAATTTTCTGAGAGGCAAGCGCGCTGCCCTTTTTCCGTTCCTTTTTATCGGACCTTTGGTTCCAGGATGCGTCGATGGTAGTCGGCCTTTAGATTGTGACCTAGTTAGTAGGAACAGTATAAAGTTAGTAGTTATTAAATAGAGGGTTAATCTTCTAATCTGGAAGCATCAGGGGCCCTTCTGGTACAACTTGAATAAAAATAAGAAAGAAATTAATTAATTAAATACGGTAGAGTGAATTCTATGCGGATTTTCGGATCGCCTTTGTTCCATAAGTCCGTATAGACTTTACATACTGTATTAACGGGTCTTCTATACGAACTTATGGATCGTGTACGTTCCATAAGTTCGTAAATTTTTGAATTAAGAGCTGATAATTGATGGGCAGGCTACGGATAGCCCCTAGATTCTATTAGTAAAGAAAAAAATTAGATTTTTCAAAATTCACGAACTTTTGGAACGAGCCGTGCCGCCTGTTCCGTAAGTTCGTGAATTTCGTTTGTAGTAAAAGTCCTCTGGTGGATAGGTTTTAGGAATAGAGAGGAGTAATAGCGTGCGGTATAATTTTAGTTTTAGGCATTTTTTAGGCGTTTTTTGGCGTGCGAATAGTGAATAGGTGTGTAATACTGTGCGAGTGTGTGTGTAAAAGTGGTTCTAGGGTAGTAAAATAGTAGAATAGGACATTAGGTTTTAAGTTGCGTTACCAATTATAGGGTAGTTAAGCTGTTTTTTCTATTTTTTTTGAGAATTTGTTATTGTAATCCCGAAGTGTTAGTGAAATATGAATAAATTAAGGAAATTTTGGATATAAATGTGCGTTAGTAGTTTTTTAGTTTTTTAGATAAAAATCCTGGAAGCGAAGTCCTAATTAATAGCGCCGATTATTATAGAGGATTAAAGAAATAGAGCCAGGGACAGGGAGATGCCTGTAGAGCACTCCCCCCCTTCCTCACCGAAGAAATTGGAAAGGGCCAGTTCGCTGGGGTCAATTCTGTCGGATAAATACAAAGGGGGTAGTGGGTTAGCGGGATTAAGAGAGTTAGTATTAGAAGCGGGAAAGCATAGGAAGATGAAGGAAAAAGAAAATGAGCCTAGTGAGGAAATCAATATAGTCGAGGAAGTGGAAATGGTAGATATAGGAAAACAAAGTGAGGGTAGTGAGGAAAAGGAAGGGAACAAAGAAACGCGTAAGAGAAAAAGAATCAAGTCGGAAGAATTCGATGTGGAGGGTTTGAGAACTATGATAAAAGAAATTAGTGCAGAATTACGGTCGGCTGTGCCAACTATGGAGTCCATCACGAAATACTGCATAAATAACGGATGTTTTAAGAAGGATAAGTCAGATCAAATGAACACTGTGCTTAAAAAAATAAAAAAAGTAGAAAAAGCGGTAGAACAAGCAGAGAAATTAATTGAAAACGGTAGCACAGGGAAAGAAACGGAAGATAAGGAAACTCAGGTTTCACCAAGTAGAGTAAGAAAGGAGATTAGAATGATAGGAGATAACGCTAGGACAGGAGGGAATAAGGGTTTAACAGATAAAGACGATTGGGAATTAATAAATGTAAAAGGAAAAAAGGAACAAGCTAAAAGGGAAAAAGAGGAGAGGAGTAGATTAGAGCAGGAGGAAAGAAGGAAAAGAATAGAACAAGAAAAAAAGGATAGGGAAGAACGCCGGAGACTGAATCCTCCAGCCCCGAAACTGGAGGCTATATTAGTAAAGGCTTCAGAGGGAAAAACGTTCGCGGATTTATTCAAAGATTTGAAGAACAACGCGGGCGAGAAAATAGATGCGATACAAACAATAAGAAAATCTAGAGCAGGGGACCTGCTAATCGAGTTGCAGAAGAATACGAATAGTGCAGAATTCGAAAAAGTGGTCAAAGAGACCCTCGGGGAAAACCAACCCGTAAAGCGTCTTACATCTAAATGGACTTATGAGTTTAGGGAAGTAGATCCGACTATGGAAAGAGAGGAAATTAGAAAAGAGTTGGAAAATAAATTAGGAGAGGTGAGGTAAAGAGCGTTAGATACGGTTTCGGTAATACTAAGGTCGTTATAGCTACAGTGCCCAAACCATTAGACGAGAAGATCTTAACAGAGGGGAGAATTAGACTAGGATACACATTCTGTAGAATTAAAAAAGCGGCAAACGTGGTTAGGTGCTTTAAATGCCATGATTTCGGACACATGTCATACACATGTGCAAAAAAGAATCTACCTGATACCTGTAGGAGATGTGGTAAGGAAGGACATGCTATAGGAGAATGTAAGAATGATAGGAATTGTGCTCTGTGTATAGGGAAGGGGTTAAAGAAGGAGGAGATAGGGCATGTGGCAGGTGCAACAAACTGTCCACAATTTAGGAAATACCAGGCGCAGATTAGCGGTGGAAAGGTACAAGACACGATTTAAGAATACTCCAGATCAACATAAATCATGCCAAACTGGCTCATAACCTGTTGACCCAAACGGCAATGGAAATTGGGGCAGATATTGTATTAATTTCGGAACCTCTTAGGAACCCGGGTAACTGGTTAACATCAGATAAAACAGCAATTTGGGTCACAGGTTATAGAGGAGTAAAAAACCAGGAAGATGGCAACGCGAAAGACGAAGATTTCACGGCAGTGAGGATTGGAAAATTGACAATTTTAAGTGTGTATCTTTCCCCGAATCTGTCGCCAGAGTTAATAGAATCAAAGATAAGGAAAATCGAGAAGTTCATAATAAAAGAAAAAAATGAGGGGAGAAATATTATAATCGGAGGGGATTTCAATGCGAAATCGCCTGCGTGGGGATCAAGCACACAGAGTACTAGAGGAACTTTGATCCTGGAGATGCTCCTGGATCAAAATTTACACCCTATCATTCCTAGCGGGGGTCCAACTTTCGAAAGAAGGGGAGCGAAATCTAATATTGACTTTCTGGCAACATCCCCTGAGCTTCAAGAGGGAGGAAGAGTATCTTGTACAGTATTAAAAAAGGAGTCAGCCTCCGATCATAACTACATTCTATCTATAGTGAAGACTAAGGGCCTGAGTAAGACCGAAGAGAATAAACCATGTAAATGGAGAATTACGGCTCAAGGATTACTAGCCCTGAGTAGATCACTTAACATTAGGTGTGAGGAGAACAACTTTGGACAGTTGGATACCATGAATCAGGACCAGATAGATAGGATGCTGAGGATGCTCCCAGAAATTTGCGACGAATCCCTAGAAAAAAATTCTAACAGTAAGCCAAGGAGGGAAAATCCATGGTGGAGTAGGGAGTTGGAGGATCTAAGATCTAAGACGCAGATTCTGAGAAGGCATAGGCAGAGAGCAGGCAGAAGAGGAAGGAAGGACGAGGAAGAGGCACTACATGAATTATACAAAAGAGCTAAAAAGAAACTAAACGGAATGATCTACAAAGCTAAGGAGGAAAGCTGGGCCAAGCTCTGTAATACAATAGAGAGTGACATCTGGGGGAAACCTTATAAAATAATAATTAAAAGAGTGAAGGGGGTGACCCCTCCACCAGCACTCTCAGCCAACATGGCTGAGAATATAATGACAAATTTATTTCCGCAGGACCAAGGAGTAGACGACGAGACAGGAGCCCTCAATTTGATGCACAGTGGGACGGAAAGCAGACAAACAGGAATCCAGGATATCAGGAAGATAACATGTGAGGAAATAAGAGCAGCGGCAGGAAAACTTAGAACAGGGAAAGCGGCTGGCCCAGATGGTATGCCACCAGAGGCAGTGAAAGCAATGGTCAACCTGAGACCAGATTGCTTTGCCGCAATGATGAACGGTATCTTGATAAGCGGAAAAATTCCAGAGCAGTGGAAATCAGCCAGAACCATCTTGTTGAGAAAAACAGGTAAGGACCCCTCACTCCCGTCAGCTTACCGTCCAATTTGCATTATAGATGCGACTGCGAAGCTCCTGGAGTATGTCCTTAAAAGCAGAATCCTGGAAAGGCTTGGACCCGAACCGTTCAGGAGAGAGCAATACGGCTTTACAGAAGGAAAATCAACTCTGCATGCAATGGAACATCTGCAGAAAAACATTAAGGAAGCAGCTAAAAACGGCAGGTATGCTGCGGTTGCAGCATTAGATGTGAAAAATGCTTTCAACTCTCTGAGATGGGACATGATTATCAAGGAAATGAATGGAAGAGGATTACCCAACTACCTTGTGGAACTAATTAAGGACTACTTCAGGGGTAGGGTAGTTTCATACCAGTCTATTGAAGGGCAGGTAAGGACGGTAATGCGTAGGGGGGTACCCCAGGGGTCTATTTTAGGTCCACTGCTCTGGAACCTAGTCTACGACGGGCTGTTGAGAAGACCACTACCGGCACTGTGCATCAGAAGGGCCTTTGCGGACGATGTCGTCATCATGGCCCAGGATAGGAACCTCCAAAAGATGAAAAACAAGCTGGAAAGTATCATTCAAGATACAAAAGAGTGGATGGAAGAAGCTGGACTGGAGCTAGCCGAAGAAAAAACCGAGGTCATGATGACGAACAGGAAAAGGTTGCCTGAGGGTTTCTGTTTCAGAGTCGGGTCTGCGGAAATAGTACCGGCAAAAACCATGAAGTACCTGGGAATTATTTTCGATAACAAAGGGTACTTTATGAAACAAATGGAGACTGCAACAAACAAGGCGATCAGGGTGATGGCGGGACTAAGCTCAATTATGCTGAACAAAATGAGGACGTCGCAGAAAGCGAGAACACTATATTATAGGACTATGGAGTCAATTGTACTGTACGGAGCACCAATCTGGAGCGAGCAAGCGGGTAAAATCTTCACCACCAACGCATTAAGGAGAACGCAGAGGATGGGACTAGCTAGAGTGGCAGCAGCTTATAAGACGGTCCCGGTAGACACGCTATGTGTCCTGACGGGCATCCCTCCCTGGGATATCAAGGCAGAGGAGAGGAGGGAGATTTTTAATTGGGAAAATGTAATCTTTGACTTTCAGCACGACCACGACCATGAAGGGACTAGTAGAAATCTGGTAAATATAAGGGAATACTGGGAGACAGAAAGTGACGAGGAAGAGGAATTTCAGCACGAAGGACCATTCTTAAGAGCGACAGAAGGAGTACGAATGGACAGCACAGAGAAGAGGATTAAAAGGGAACTAAGGGAAATAGCCAAAGAAAAATCTCTAGTGAAATGGCAGGAGAAATGGGACTCTGTCTCAGTAGGACGATGGACCCACAAGATCATTCCCAATATTAGAGAATGGTCGAATCGTAACTTCGGGGAGCTTGATTTTTACACCACCCAAGCTCTAACGGGGCATGGTGTCTTTAATGCTTTCAGAAAGAGGATAGGGAAAGCAAGTGATCCAGCCTGCTGGTTCCACCCCGAAGTGGAGGACGACCCAGAGCACACATTCATCAACTGCAGCCAGTGGAGTGAGGAAAGATCTAAACTCATGGAGACTCTGGAGCTGGGAGAGGAAGCACTTTCGATGAAGATCCTGGTGAAACAGATGTTGAACAACGAAAGGAAATGGAGAGCGGTAGCGGGTTTTTTCAAGGCCGTGCTGGTAAAGAAGAAAGGAGAGGAAAGAAGAAGAGAAGAAGAATTGAGGACAGCGACCCGAAGGGCGAATAACAATAGAAGCTAAGTATTAAGGTAGAAATAAGAATTTTTATATATAAATACGAAAGATACTTTTTCCTCTGTCCTACTCTGTGCAGGCTGCTGAGACGAAGGGGTGACCGAGGAAGCGGAGGACCCGGCGAGGGGCGAGGAGAGGGGGGACAAAAGGCATTCGAATTCCCTGAGGAGGATGCTAAATTAGCGGGTCCAGGCAGTTCGGGTGCTGAAAGGATCGCCTCTTCGCGTAACTAATAAGACTGGGAACCGACGCTCTCCGAAGGAAACACCCTGGAATCAAGGACAGTATGACGGAGTGGGGGACACACAGAGGAAGAACAACACAGTATCCTGAAGAAGGAAAAAGTAGTCAGTAAGGAAAATTGTAAGCGAGAATAGGTAGTGGAGGGTATATGAATAGCTATCCTAGAACACACACACACGCAGTAAAGTAAAATAAGAAGAAAAGCGATTAGTTTTTAAGTAGTGATACGTACCGTCGAATGTAGGGTTAGAGTTGTATCCGGGGAAGTATGCAGTACGACGAAGTAAAGTACCTAAAAGGGAAAAAAAAGAAAATAAAGAGAAAAAAAGATATATATACTTACCGTAGTTGCTGAAATAGAGATAAAGGAAACATTTAGTAAAGGTTAAGCGAATAGGGGTGAAAATAACATAATCATAGGTCAGTTTTTATATATTTATTTGTGAAATACTACAAAATGAGAGAATAGACATTCATTAATTAAAATAGGGGCGCAGAGCTGTGGTTCGTGTAGGAGGGGTCACCACAGTGATCCTCCCTCTAGTGAGATACACTTCTCCCAGCGTTGGGGCAGTCCGTGTATTCCCGCGCGAAAAAAGGAGGCAGGTTGTCGACGTAGAAAATCCAAAAAACGTTGACTGAGTTCAGCTACGGAGGGGTTTGATCCCCCGGGGAAGTCCGGAAGGGACTCTTTGAATTTAACGAACAAATAATAGTCGGTAGGCGACAAGTCGGGGGAATGGGGAGGGTGAGGGAGAACCTCCACCCCAGCCTCCCGATACTTGGACCTAGCGATGTCCGAATTGTGACAGGGAGCACCGTCCTGTAAAAGTAGGGGGATGCCACCGTCAGGATTACGCATATAATATGTGTCTAGCGTGTACTCGAACAAGGACGCATGCTCCTCGCCGGTCATATGCTCGCCCGAGGGGTAGCTCCGGCAGGTGAGAAGCCCGGTGCTGCACCACCACAGGCTTATCATTAGGCGCTGCACTCGACGCGGGGGGGAGGAGGTCGGCTCGCGGGAGTGTAGGGGTGGCTGCCACATACGTGGGTGGTTATGCCCCTCATATACGAGCCACAGCTCGTCGCAAGTTATTAGCCGATCCAAGAAACTGTTGTCCTCATTTTTCAAATATAGCTCGATGCAGGATTCGACACGAGCGTCGCGGCGAGTCTGATTCGGGCAATAAATAAATCCTGAGCAGCGCAGCTTTTTGTAGTGCAATTTCTGCAGGCGTCGATGTAGGGAGGTGGGGCTGATTTCGAGGAGCGATGAGATTGCCCGAACGCTTTTCGCAGGATACTGCTTGAGGACCGCTACGAGATAACGGTCATCTATATCTATTTCAGTGGGTCGACCACTGCGGGGCAGATCCGCCATCTCGGTCCGGCCTGACGAAACTGGTCATATAATTTGTAGACGAGCGGCAGTGACAGTACGTTCCCGTAACCCGCAGAAATCTTGTTGTAGGCTGATACAGGACTCTCAGAGGAGACGTACATAAAATGTACTAGAAGTCTTATACGTTCCTTAGAGAGTGGTATGGTCTGAACCTAGGGGAAAAAAAAGAAAAAAAAAAGGAAGGGTGAAAACAAAGATAAATTGCAAAGCGTGGTTGGTTAACTTACCTGTGATGATGAGGGTCCGGGAGTAGTTTCGTCTGACGAGCTGGACATCTTGGCGACTGGAAAAATGTAGATTCTGTAGATTTTCTGAAAAAAATTAAAAAAAAAGAGTTGTGAGAAAAGTAGAGATGAAGTAAGCTAGAAGTAGAAGATTAGATAGGAGAGCTAAGTCTAGTCGTGTAAAAAATAAAAAGTAAGGGAAAGAGTATAGTAGTAAAAATAGAAGAGAGTTCGGATAAGAAAAAGAGAAAAGAATAAATAAATAGGATGCATAGACGAAACCGAAATTGTAATAAAAAAAAAAAAAATAATAAAAAAAGAAAAAATGTAACGCTGGCTCGCTGAGGATAGAGATGAAATTGATAGAAAGAATCTAGGCAGGAGAGTACCTTTCCTCTGTGAATAACTGAATTCGAATGGTCTCGTAGGAAAGTAGATCGAGAGGTAGTCAGAGAGACGGTATGAAGAGAAAGATAATGTGAAGCGGTAATACGCACACGTAAGATGGATAGGAATGCGGTATTTACGCGTAAAAGACAATGGGACGAGAATCCGTTTGTAAGAAACCAGACCGAACCAACCGAGAACACAGTTCGATAAATCAAGTAAAGAGGTGTCGGCTTAATCGAAAAGTAAGAGAAAGTAACTAGGGAAAGAAGAATAAAGATAAAGAAAAATTGGTTCAATTGTGAACTGGGGGTTATTATTCACACAAGAAAATGATATTTTAAGGTAAAAGAGTAGACTACTTGAAAAGAACATTAGCGAAAACTCAAAGGAAATAAATTTAAATAAATTTAAATTAATATAAATTAAAAATAAAATGTGGGAAAGATAAGTAAATTAAATTGAATATGAATTGTTCGCTTGTGTGATGATGACCTACCGGTGGAATCGAAATGTAAACGGCTGTACTGGGATTTTGACCTAACTCAAGGTAATAACAGTACAGCCAAACAAAGCGCAGAAGGACAACAAGCATGTAAGACAAGGATAGAAAAAGAGTCGGTTGGGTCGATAGACAAACAAAATCAGGTCGGAACGATATTTAAGGGGGATCTATACCCTCGGATTTTGGGCTATTTATCAATGTTATCAACCTCTGTGCAGAAAAAAAGTTTGGTAACATTGATAAACACGCAACTGCATAATGAACACGAGATGGAGTTGCTTGCTATTTCCATATTCTATTCATCTCGTCGCGAATGCCGTTATACAGGGCAGGTCGCACTAATATTAGTGCCACCGATGAGAATATGTACCTCGTCTGTGTCAGTTTTGCTATGATTCCACATTGACAGCAGTGAAATGTTGCACAATATCGCAGCACTGATTGACAGTCCTTCTGACTAGGCACCATCTCGTGTAAACTAACTGAAATGAAATTGGCTCTAGATTGGCTCTACATCAGAGATAACCTCTGTCTTCATGAACGTAATATGGGGAAATCTCTGCTAATGTGAATGAAATCACGCGCGGCGATTTTTTGTCCTTATACGAGCATATTTTGTTCTACACAAAGGCTCATTTGATAGAGGAAGGTTCATCACGGCGCGCTCTGCTCATCATATCAGTCAGAAAAATCTCTTTGAGACAGGAAAATACATTGAAATCTGCGGTTATTTTTCTAGATTTTTTCTCTACTTTGGGCACTCATATTATTAGATATAAACATAATCTCGTTAAATCAATAGCAGAGCGCGCCAGATTTAACCTTCCTCTATAGAATGAGTCCTCACCCAGTCCAAAATCCGCTCAAATAAGGACAAAAAATCGCCGCGCGTAAACCCATGTTTCGACCCAAAATCTAGTAAGATTCTAGTTCCTTTCTAGTTACTTCATTGGGTATAGATCCCCCTTAACGACATTTAACGACATTTAAGGGGGCCGGCGCGGCCGTTCAAGTGTGTGCGGGGACATGCACACATCGCTAAATTCGTATATACGTATATGCAATTACACGGTTTACGAGTTTTCGTTTTCACGCTTCAATATTGCACTGAGGAGTTCAGAAGTAGTCAATTGTGATTCCTAAAAGTCAGATATATACTGCTACGGTGCCCAAAATGCGTATTTGTACGTTATAGAGGAATAATTTGTAATATTCGGCAGACACCGCCTGTCACAAATAATAATACAACACCTCGAAGTTTTGAAATTTTGCACTAGTAGGCACCACTGTCTCGTGCCTAATTATCGATAATACAGTGTCCATCGTTCATGCAAATACTAAATTTATTGATCGCAAACACTGGTACGCGAAGTGGCTATCTTCTGACGGATGCCTCGTGACAGGCCAACGCCAGTGGTGTTGGACAGGCAGTATCTGCCGAATATTATAAATTATTCCTCGATAACGTAACAATATACATTTTAGGTACCGGGCAGACATAGACTGGACTTTTAGGAATCACAATTGACCGCTTCTGAACTCTTCATTGCAATGTTGAAGCGTCAGTTCGCATAGAAAAAATTACCTTGTGTATATGTATACGAAAGTATACAGATACTGCCTGTCCAACACCACTGGCGTTGGCCTGTCACGAGGCATCCGTCAGAAGATAGCCACTTCGCGTACCAGTGTTTGCGATCAATAAATTTAGTATTTGCATGAACGATGGACACTGTATTATCGATAATTAGGCACGAGACAGTGGTGCCTACTAGTGCAAAATTTCAAAACTTCGAGGTGTTGTATTATTATTTGTGACAGGCGGTGTCTGCCGAATATTACAAATTATTCCTCTATAACGTACAAATACGCATTTTGGGCACCGTAGCAGTATATATCTGACTTTTAGGAATCACAATTGACTACTTCTGAACTCCTCAGTGCAATATTGAAGCGTGAAAACGAAAACTCGTAAACCGTGTAATTGCATATACGTATATGCGAATTTAGCGATGTGTGCATGTCCCCGCACACACTTGAACGGCCGCGCCGGCCCCCTTAACGACAAAAGGTCTAAACAACAAGACATTTGAAACAAGGTCAATCAGAGTGGGGGTACTCACCAGGGGGTCTAGAGGCGCCTCGATAACGGTCTTAGGATCAGTCGGCCTTTAGATTGTGACCTAGTTAGTAGGAACAGTATAAAGTTAGTAGTTATTAAATAGAGGGTTAATCTTCTAATCTGGAAGCATCAGGGGCCCTTCTGGTACAACTTGAATAAAAACTAGAGGGCTATTGTTGCTCGCTCGCTTCGCTCGCTCGCGAGTAGGGTTATTTTTGCTCACTCGCTTTGCGAGTTCGCGGGTGGAACTGCTCTTGCGAGAGGGTTAATGATACGTATGGCTAGTAGGGCCTACTGATATTAATGTTTTTTATTTGGTGTGTGACTCTCCAAGAGTCACACAAAGAACTTCCCGATTCATTACTCCATCGTCAACATCGCTAACATCGTTTTTTTTGTACTTTCATCGATATTCTCCCAAAATGTATTCTTGGGAGTAGAGATGATAAATTCACTCTTGCATTGGAATAACTTTCGATTATTCAAAGCGGTAACATTAGCATAAGTTAAAAAAAAATTTTTTTTTAAATCTTAAAAAAAATTTTTTTTAACTAAAAAAAAATTAAGAAAAAAATTTTTTTTTATGTAATTGCGTTTGGTTCTTTGGTGGAAAATTTTCGTCCTCCCTTTACGTCCTTACAATTGCATTGTAAAATCAACTCTTTTCGAAAAAAACTAAAAATCTAAAAAACTACTTAACCAATATGGACCAAAATCTAATCAGCTCTAAGTTACGACGGGGCACATCGATTGCATCATTCATCATCCTGATCGCGTTGTTACTTTTTCTGAAAACGTTAACGAAAAATTTGATTACATAGAAACGGCCATACGCACACACACACACACACACACACACACACACATACGAACATTTTGCTGAAAATAGTCTAAAATGACTACAATGACCATGAAACGTGAAGATCTGCTAAAAAATCGATTTTCGATTTTCGGGGTAATTACAATAACTTCCCTATAAAATCGGGAAGTTAATAAGAAAGAAATTAATTAATTAAATACGGTAGAGTGAATTCTATGCGGATTTT
Organism: Lasioglossum pauxillum; assembly: GCA_933228785.1. Lineage (NCBI taxonomy): Eukaryota > Metazoa > Arthropoda > Insecta > Hymenoptera > Halictidae > Lasioglossum > Lasioglossum pauxillum. The sequence continues at coordinate 28,578,101 of OW121702.1, read as the reverse complement.
CGGATCGCCTTTGTTCCATAAGTCCGTATAGACTTTACATACTGTATTAACGGGTCTTCTATACGAACTTATGGATCGTGTACGTTCCATAAGTTCGTAAATTTTTGAATTAAGAGCTGATAATTGATGGGCAGGCTACGGATAGCCCCTAGATTCTATTAGTAAAGAAAAAAATTAGATTTTTCAAAATTCACGAACTTTTGGAACGGGCGGCTTGTTCCTTAAATTCGTGAATCCTTAATTTTTTCCAACAAATTAACCTACCCTGATTGCAGGGGCTCGGCAATTATCGTTCCGCTCGAATTTTCCAATTAATTGATTTTCACGGACTTATGGATCGTGTACGTTCCGTAAGTCCGTATAAATTTCCCACAGAGTTATATGCACACAGTTATACGAATTTTTGGAACGGGTTCGTACCAGAATTCCGTATAAAATCGACAATTCCTACTCCGAGTTCGATTCCTGACTCTACCACAGCTATTTTCAACCCCTTTTTAGTAATAGTTTTCCCCGAAAAAGGATGCTAGGGTAAAGGATGGACCCTCTTCTCACTTCCTATTTTCATGGAAAAACCGACAAAGTCTCCGTTATATAATACTACTTGCAATTTATTCTGATGAAAGCACCCAATATTTTACGTTATATTCCCAAAATTAATTATGTACGTATCAATTTATTGTACTTAGTTTCCTCTTTAAAAATTCTTTGAACAAATTCCTAATGTTCGAAACTGTTTCCTAGACCAATCATTTCATTATTAAAATCTTAATTAATTCACTAAATGGTTTCCAGTTACAGAATATTAATCTTACTTATTTCTCAATAATTGATTCACGTATGTTTAAACTAACATTTACTGTGACCCCACTTAATTTACTTCCACTCGTATCGAGATTCGGAACCGAACTGATTGTCCTCGCCCCTTGTCGAGTCAAACTCTCCTTTGTTGGTTACCCCTCTCCGGTCCTTTTTCAAAAACTCCGTTGGAGTCACCTCGTCCTCTGTACACTTGAACGACTTTCGACAGGTTTTTCGTCGACCTCTCTGTATGCCTACTCTAAATATAAACTACCATCGAAAAACATCTTTGTTGCGAACACACTTTGACCTACGCGAGCGTGTCCCCACAGAATCAAAACTCTATTCAAAATTAAACGTTACTTCAACCTTTTCGTTACAACTAATTTTGTACCTTGTTCCAACAGCTTCCCCTTTTATGATTTTACCCTATTTTCTCTCATTGAATTCCACCCCAATTTATATTTGATTCTTACTTGATTCTGCGGGACACATGCCGCGTTTACATCTCGGTCCCAAATGCTAGTTCATAACCCTAAATACCTCCGTATCTCTATATAGCTATCTTTAACTACCGCGCTTAAACATTCTAAGTCCGCTTCCTAGTCTTATTAACAATCGTTACCACCTTTAATACCCGACAACCAAAATGGTTGTTAACAATATTCTCGTCTTAGATCACAAAAGACTTCTTTATCTCCCTGATTTTAACGCTACGCATATTACTCTCTGCTTCCAGCATTCCACTTCAGGCTGTTGAGTCTGGGGGGGCCGGAGGGTGAGATGAGATCTCTGGGGTCACCGCTTCCAGCTGCATCCAGCTTCTACTCCTCCAGTCCTGGACCTCGCCGGCTCCGCTGGTTTAGCACTTTTCACAGGTCGGTCCATTTCCGCAGGATTTTCCACCGTCAGATCACCTTGGCGCTGTACACCCTCACCCCCCTCTCTCCTTTCCTCCCCTTCCTCTAGGCCTTCCTGGAATGCAGAGAAACAGAGAAAAATACACCAGGTATTTAGTTCCACGGATGTTAGTAAGGTAAGTAATAAAACTTAACTTCCACTACTAATTCTTGTTTTTTTTCCTTTACAGGTTTTCCGCAGATGGACAGTGCTACCACCATCCATTTTGTGCCTCCGTTTTTTTCATCATCTGGGCTACATATTTCTTATACTGAGGGCAGCTGTACGCCCCCGCAATATGTTCCAGTTCTGTTGATCCAGCTTTTTTGCATAAAATGCATTCTCTAGTTTTGTCGCACCCGTCTATAGTGTGTCCTTCCTCGCCGCATCTCCTACAGATAACTTTTTCCTCACTATAATTAGGACAACTATACGTTAGATGACCTAGCTCATGACATTTGTAGCATCTATTAACTTTTACCGCTAATTTAATTTCGCATTTAGTGTAACCCACTCTAATATTGTCCGATCTTTTCAGCGCTAGAGCGCATTTACCCGGAAAGGTGACAATCGCTGTCTTCGTACCACCATACCCGAACCGCGTATGTCTAATACAAATTTCCTCTTTGCTAATCATCAATAAATGCGCTAATTCTCTCGTAATTTCTTCTCTATCGAGAGTCGGATCTATATCCTTTATTTCAAAAGTTACTTTCGGTGAAAGTCTCCTAATTTGATACTCTACGCCCAGTATATCTCTAACCATATTTTCAAACTGTGAACTATTTACGTATTTTTCCAACTCTATTAGTAGATCACCGCCTCTAGTTTTTCTGACCCTACTGATATCTGCGAGTCTAGGACCCGCTGCCTCTTTGATTCTACGAAAAGAATCCGCGAACGAATTCCGTTGCGTTACTTTGATAAGTATCGCTTCGGGTTTCGGCTTGGGCGGATACTTTTCTCTCTCTTCTTTCCTCCTTCTCGCTTCTCTCGCAGCTTCCAGCTCCGCTTCTTTTCTCGCTTCCTGTTTGATTTTCTTCTCCTCTTTCTTAATCTTCTTCTTCTCGGCTTCACTGCTAGTCCCTGCGTGACCCATTTCACTGCTTCCAGGGATTGCAGTCGTCACCGCAACACCTCGCTTACTCTCCTTGCTCGTCCCCGGTTCCGTCGCAGTCGATACGGGTCGTAGGAATTGGAGCAAGGTTAGTGGACTCTGGGTTTCTTTATCCGACATGATGGGTTTAGGAGTTTTCTTAACCTTAGCCCTTTCCCTATATCTCTTAATTTCTTGCGAAATTAACTCAACCTGTTCTAGAGCCTCTCTGCACTTTGCCCTATTCATTTCTTCGAAATCTACCAGCCAATCACTTTCCAGACCCGGATTATCCTTTATAAAATCTATCGCTAGTATTTCTGTTTTGGCCATTATCAATTCTATTAATCCCCTAACAGAGCTTATATGGCTCTCAACTCCCGCCATTTCTTCGGAACTCCCTTTCTCTCCTGCCATTACGGGTGGGAAATCCAGGTATTAATAAATTAAGCAAATGTTTTGCCTTTGATAAGAGATTTGCCCTTTTTATTAACGTCCGATTAACTCACATTAACGAAAACACATTTATATACATCCACCACTATTCCACGTTGTCTAATATTTATAATATTTGCCCTATCTTGTCTAGATTAACCATTAACAAATGTTTACACTCAACACATTGAAAAAGTCCCTAAAAACAATATGTACCTCCTATAAAATAAACGCACTTAGAAATTAATAGAAATAACCTAACACGCACACACGCAACAATGTCTAGAAATTATTTTAACCTAATATGTATAAAACCCTAATCATTCTAACCCTAAATACTGAAAATAATTCGCGAATACCGCTATTCACGAACTTTCGGAACGGGCCGGGCGTTCCGCCTGTTCCGTAAGTTCGTGAATTTCGTTTGTAGTAAAAGTCCTCTGGTGGATAGGTTTTAGGAATAGAGAGGAGTAATAGCGTGCGGTATAATTTTAGTTTTAGGCATTTTTTAGGCGTTTTTTGGCGTGCGAATAGTGAATAGGTGTGTAATACTGTGCGAGTGTGTGTGTAAAAGTGGTTCTAGGGTAGTAAAATAGTAGAATAGGACATTAGGTTTTAAGTTGCGTTACCAATTATAGGGTAGTTAAGCTGTTTTTTCTATTTTTTTTGAGAATTTGTTATTGTAATCCCGAAGTGTTAGTGAAATATGAATAAATTAAGGAAATTTTGGATATAAAAAAAGGATGCGTCGATGGTGGGGCGTCGTGAGGTCCAATCAGAAGGGTAGTCTCCTCCCCTAATTCGATGTCGTGTAGCAGTCTTGTGGGGGAAGATGTCGTGGGCGTCCCAATTTCCCAAGCTCGGGGCGAAAGGCCTCGCAGGGGTAGCCAAAAGGGGAAATTGTCCAGGATCGTGCACGTGTACTCAACGTGTCGCGTACTTGACCGTCGCTGCTCGATTCCTCCTAAAAAGGTCCCTTGTTTGGGACGGCAAAATGGCTCAAAATCCGTGCCGAGAATTTGAGAGCTGTCCTCGGGTCTTCGATTTCTCTTAAAGAAGGGTCCATTGTTTGGGCCGGTAAATTTATGCTTCGAAATCCTTGACGAGAGCTGGAAAGTTGTCCTTGGGTCTGCTTTCCCTTGAAGGGGTTCTAGCCCCGTCGAAGTGGTTCCGCTCCTTTATGGGTTGCAGATGGTCTTCTTTTCCTGTTATTTTTCCTACTCGAGTGACCTCCTATCTTTGTCGCAATATTCGTTAGCTACATATCTACGAGATTACTATTAAACGGGTTCCTACCTATTCCGGCATTCAAATACTCGCGGTGACGTGAATATAGTAATAATAACGATGGCGCTGGTTTCGATAGGGCGACATCACAACGCAGATACGTTCCTGGATTCGCCGCGCATGCGCGAGTTTTCCCGTACCAGTTCACAACACTGATACAAGGTACCTCCTCTCTGCAGTGATGTGATCTGACCCACCGTAACTCGCGCATGCGCGGCAATTTCAGCCTCAGTAACGTAACTATTTCGATGAAATCGGGTAGCTTGAGCACCACGCAGAATTTTATAATTGAAACTTATTCTTTATTTTGAGGATGGGATAGGGAAAGAGCACTGCAATAACTACGCAAAAGAATACATAATAAAACAAGGAAATAACACTGGTACATTCCCGCCAGAATAACTGCCTCAAGGCGTCAGGGCCCTGGCCGCTCGGCTGCGTCATTGTAGATACGCTACTGCTTGGCCGCGCATGCGCGAGTTTCGGTGGGTCAAGATCACATCACTGCCTCTCTGATGACCAGAGCGGCAGAGGAGTTCAGGAGTAGAGTAATATGTGACACGTTGCGCGTGCGCGACGGGGATTTAGTGGGGCGAATGGAAGAAACGTTGCGCTTGCGTGATGAGGACGCAACAATGACATGACATGAAATGAATCATACGAATCGTTCTGCAGATTATGAACTTTCTTTATTATAAATTAAATGAATTTGTAACATGTGGTAGTTTCAGTTGTAGATTATGGATATTGAAAAAAATGTTGATATCTATAGTACTATACCGGGTGATTCACGACAAACAGGCCACCTAAATAGCTCCGTTAGGATTAGAGATAGAAGAAAATGTTAGAGAGAAAAGTTGTACAGTTAAAGGGGGCAAATATGGTGATATAAAAAAATGTTCCGATTGTAGTCGTTTTCAAGGTCTTTTGAAGGTCATCGATGATTTTTAAATAGTACCATATATTTTTAACTTCACAGTGTTGTAGCTGATGTCAAAACGAGTTCAATGATGTGGTACACAATGACCTTCAAATGACCTTGATCTTCGAAAATTGGCGTTCCTTTGCGCGGTCCATCTCTTCAGGCTATGGTGATGCAAAAAACATTTGTTACGTAATGTGCATATCATCAATGGACCAAATATATGGCAAGAATATTTTTTCCAAAGATCATTTTTTTCGGAGTTATCAAGGTTATCGATGTTTTTTGATACATAACTACATTTTTATTTTAGTGCACCGTGTAACTGATCGAAAAATACATTCAGATATGTATAATAAAGTGACCTTAAAATGACCTTGATCTTCAAAAATTAAAGTTTTACCTTCAGATCAAGCTCAAGGTCATGTTATTATACATATCTGAATGTATTTTTCTTCTATCTCTAATCCTAACGGAGCTATTTAGGTGGCCTGTTTGTCGTGAATCACCCGGTATATTAAAAATTTTGGTATAGGGAAGATGAAAGAAATTGTAGAACTGAATACTGAATGTAATAAATATATTATAGGTACATAATACAATAAAATTGTAGGAAAATATAGTCTATCAGCTATATATATATATACGCTATGGGAAAGGATGGTAAAGGGCAACAACTATTGAGTTATTGACGGTGAATATTAATATATATATTAATGAACATATTAATGAATTCTACTCATATAACATCTCATATAACATACAATAATATCGTTTTGCAGAACGATTCGTATGATTCATTTCATAACTACGATACCTAACCTAAAACATGCGAAATGTCATGTCATTGTTGCGTCCCCATCGCGCACGCGCAACGTGTCTTCAATTCGCCCCACTAAATCCATTTCGCGCACGCGCAACGTGTCACATGTTACTCTGGTCATCAGAGAGGGGGTACATAATTTCACCGTGACTCCCCCCATCTGGCGACACTGGTTCAGTGCTTCGATCGGTGGAACTTTTTCTCGCGCATGCGCGAGAAAACAGTAACGTATCTACTATTGGGTTGCGGAGCGGCCAGAGCACTGAATTGGCGGGAGTGTGCAGTGTACCGGTTTTATTGGCGGGACGAGTGGAACGAGAGGTAAGTTATTGTTAATATTTTATTATACAATGGCAGTTAATAGTGGAGAAGGAGCTACAAAGAGGCGTACCATTATTCGCCATTTAAGAATTTCGTGGCTGGATGAAGATATCTTTAAAGTATGGTTAGCTCCTTCTCCACTAGAAAATAAAGTACATTGCATTTCATGTGATAAAGCTCTCGCATGTAATAAATTCTTATTAATTAGGCATTCGAAAACGGTCAAACATATACGAAACATGAGTTTATTTAATAACAAAGCCACCTCTAGTAATAATAGTAATACTAGTAATAGTACAACTTTATCCCACGTGGATAAAGTGAAACGTGCAGAAATTAGATTCGCTGCATTTTTTTTAGAACATAACGTAGCTTTTAAAACAGCGGATCATTTAATTCCTTTAATCCAAGACGTCTGCAAGGAACCCGAAATTGTGCCAGATCTTAGACTTGATCGAGATAAGTGTGCCAAAATTGCTACAAATGTAATTGCCAAGCGCGAAGTCGAGCAACTTATTGAATATTTAAAGACCTGTAGATTTTCAATTTTAGTGGATGAAACAATGGATATATCCGATACCAAATTAATGTGTGTGTTAGTAAAATTCGTATCGCCAGTAAATCATAATGTAACCACACAATTATTAGATATTATGCATTTAAACGGTGCCGATTGTTCCGCGAATAGTATATTTCAAACATTTAAAAATTTTTTAGATACGAAAAATATTCCTATTAAAAATATCGTCGGAATGGCATGCGACAATGCATCTGTCATGATTGGATGTAATAATTCTTTCATGACACATTTGCAAGTCGCAGTTCCGCATTTAGTAACGTTAAGGTGTGTTTGTAACACCTCCGCGATCATTGCTAGCAAATGTTGTAATCAATTGCCTCCGGAGTGCGAACATTTATTTAGAGGAGTTGCAACTTATATTTCGGGCAGTTCTAAGAGGTGCGCAATTTTGGTAGAATTTCAAAATTTTTTCGAGGTTGAGCAACAGAAAATTTTAAAATTATGCAACACCAGGTGGCTTTGCTTACACGAATGTATCATTAGATTAATTAAAAATTGGGACGTGTTAACATTTTTTTTATTAGCTGTAACTGAGGATAAATTAAAATCTGTCGAAGTAATATTAGAATATTTGAATGACACGTCCATTAAAGCATATTTATATTTTTTGATATATTCATTAAATTTTTTCAATAGTTTTAATATCCTATTTCAGTCAAGGAAAATTTTAATACATACACTCTGTCTCACGGAAGAAGGGACTTGGGTAACGACCGGTTTGCGTCGTTCGCTGCGCAGGTTCGCCCTGATTGGTAGTACTCCCAATGCACAACGCATGCGCGCAGTGGCACTGAAGCGACGCCACGCGCGCAAAAAAAATAAATAAATATAAATAAAAATAAATAAATAAATAATAAATATAAATATATAAAAAAATAATAAATAAATAATAATATAAAGATATTATTTATTACGCGTGCAAACAGTCCCGATTTCCCATTGCGAATAATTGCATGCGACAGTGGGGAATGGTGGTGGTGTGGGAGTTGAGAGGTTCGCAGCGCCTTCCGCGATCAGTCGAGCTGCGCAGAACGAGTCCCTTCTTCCGTGAGACAGAGTGTAAATTATTTGAGAATAGCCGGCAGCTAATTCATCAAATGGGGCAGAATTTTATTAAACCTGAGTACTTGAAAGACCTCACTAATTTAGATTTAAATGACACAAACATTTTGATTGAATTAAAAAACGTATATGTGGGCCCGGAATGCGAAAGATTTTTAGAAACATTAGAGTTGGAATGTGCCCAACAAATTCGGTCAAAATGTTTAGCATTTTATGTTACTGCAGTTCGAGAGATGCTTGCACGTCTGTATTTGCAAGATAAATTTTTTCAAAATTTAATTTTTTTGGATCCAAAAGTAGCTTTGTACGATGAAGGCAGACTTAAAATCAAAGATTTATCTGATATCGCCAAACGCGTAAACCTTGCAGATGTTACACAATTAGCTTTCGAATGGCGAATTCTACCATCATGTTTTGATGAAGAATGTAAAAAAGAATTAGCTTCATTAGAAATAGACGAAATGTGGTGCAACATCTTAAAATTTACAAATTGCGATGGGGAAGAGATGTTTCTAAATTTAAAATTATTAATTGAAATAGTTCTTTCTCTTCCCCAATCAAATGCTGAGGCCGAGCGTATTTTTTCTATCGTTACAGATGTTAAAACTAAAAAAAGAAACAGTTTGAGAACCGATTCAGTATCTTCTATTTGTGTAGCTCGGTCCAGTTTTAAATCTAAGAATGTCAATTGTACTAATTTTCAAGTAGACTCGCGAAATCTCGAACTGCATAATCCACAAAATTTGTATAAAAAAAGAACATGCGATAGCAATTCATCCAATGTGTAATATTTCGTTTTGTTTTATGTATTTTATTTAATCTGTTTTTACCACCTAAGGAGCCGAATGTGCAATTTTTTTTATTTTTACTTTTTATTAATTTTGTTTTTATGTTTTCAGAAGATTGTAATAGAAATGTGCAATAATTTGTTTTTTTTAATATGTATTTATTGATTATTAATGTAAGTCTTTGTTGTATTTATTGTAATTTTTGTTTTATGAATACTGGTAAGGTTTTGGCAGTTTTCCTTACCCTAGCAACAAATGTTGGTATTCTTTAATTGTTTCTGCAAAATAAAGTATTTCCTTGTTTTATTATGTATTCTTTTGCGTAGTTATTGTAGTGCTCTTTCCCTATCCCATCCTCAAAATAAAGAATAAGTTTAAAGAATAAAAGTCTGCGGGGTGCTCAAGCTACCCGATTTCATCGATATAGTTACGTTACTGAGGCTGAAATTGTCGCGCATGCGCGAGAAAGTGCACCATCAATCGGAACACTGGATGGGGTATTCGTGGCAGTGATGGGTTATTCGTGGGCCGCAGTGATGGGATATTCGTGGGCCGTGGGCCGTTCCCCGGACGCGCTGGTTTCCCCTTCCCTGACGTACCGTCGTATCCGTGTCGACCGCGCATGCCCATGTCGGCGCCTGCTCGATTGCACGCGCGCTACACACACCAGTGTACCTCTACTCTGTCCGTGTAAACTACCTGCTCGACTGATCGACGCTGAAGCGATCCTTCGGTTTTCACGTTTCCGAAGTTTCGAAAGCATGAGGCGAAAAGTCGGAATCTGGAGACGGCGCGCATTTGAATCCCGGTACAGCGCGGCGCGACGCAAAGCACATTTTGCTATACTTTTGATCTAAAAGAGATATCGAAGAGAAATTTGGACTAAATTTTTTTTGAAAAATTGGGTTTAATGATGTAAAGAGAATAATATTTTGTATTTTTTAAATAATGTTTTCGTTGATTCTTAAGGTATATCCGGATAAGATGGTCAAAAGTATCCATCCAAATTGATTTTTAATCACGTCATGTTCAACAGAAAATTATGAAAAAATTAATGAATATTCTACCTAATAGCATACGCGACTGAGATTTTTTTCAAAATTTTTGGTTGCAAAATCGATTTTTAAACAAATCGGAAAACATAAAATTGCCGATTTTATATCAAAGTCTTCAGTTGACCACATTTATATTGTTACGTTAGTTGTGTCTCATCCTGATTATTAATGTGTATTTTTTTCAGATTTTTCGGATTATGGAAAAATGTTTTAAAAAATTGAGAACCTCCAAACATTCGGAGAAAATGCATATTTTGTATTGAAGTTTTAGAGACACTAGTTTTATAAAAATTCAGTACTTTACAAGAAGAGTGCAAGGCCTTCGGGTCACCGATTCAGTTGAGATTGTGTATACTTATAGATCTCGATCTCCCTTTTACGAATATATAGCATTATAGGGGCAAACGCACAATATTGGTTGAGATATTCATAAACAAAGTTTTTTTATAACCACTAGTATAAATATGCTATTGTAGAGGAACTCACTCAGCAAAAATCCTCGATTGGGCACAAAAGATCGTGTGGGCTCATAGTTTTGCCTCGACACCATCCCGGCATAAGTCGTTCTCGCCACAATCCCGGCCGATCGGGCCAGGACAACGCAGTCGCACTAATGTGGCGAATGCCGTTAGTTATACAGGGCACTCTCTTCGAAGAGAGACATTAGTGCGACTGCGCTGTCCTGGCCCGATCGGCCGGGATTGTGGCGAGAACATAGACATATACAGGGTGTCCCAAAATTCGTGTCGTTCCTGGAAATGGGAGGTTCCTTGGGTCATTTCAAACGACATTTTCCTTTGCACCAATGTCAACCGCGGCTTTGTTTAGCAGTTATTAACGAAAAACACAGACCAATCAGAGCGCGCCCTGGGCCGCCGCGCCGCACAGTGGGCCAGATCGACGCGCTAGCTGTTCATGAGCTAAAAAATCGAAGTCCTCATATCGATTTTTAACGAATGTACAATGTTTCTTAAATGTCCATTACATTCAAAAACGATAATATTAATTAAAGTTATTAGAAACTCTCGTTACAATAAGCGTTCAAAGATCAAACTTTTTCAGATACGATTTATCACCGAAAAAATTCCTTTTCTTCAAAACGATGTCCTGGAAAACCTACTAAAGATTAAGTGCCCAATTTGTTTTTGTATGAAGAATGTATATCTATGTTGAGAACGCACCAGGAACTAAACATTAATGTTTATAATTTGTTATAAAAAAAATACTTAGTCAACCAAGGAATACCGTCAAAGTTTTTCACCTTTGACAAGGGATAAGTTAAAAGTGTTATATAGTGTCGTGCTCTAACAAAGTGAAACATTTTCAGCAACGTCTCCTCTAAAAGATCCTGCAACTTTCACATCCAAATCGATCCAAACTTGGAAATTATGATGATTTAGAGCGTCGCGTGTCACGCAATTCCGCAGCGAATCGCGTTGCGCGAGACGTATTGACGACCACTCAGCAGCTCTTAAGAGTGTAAAGACCTAACCCAGACCTATCTTATGAATTTTTTAGATTATACGACCATTGATAAACATTTGAACTTATTACTAGCTCACAGTTGAATCATTTGTATTTGAGAGATTATAGTAACAGCATCGTAGTATAGCATCAGAGCAGTTTTTCCATATTAAAAACCTGTATTTTACCTTTGTTAAGAGGAATTATAGTATAGATTTTTGTTTATTCATAGATAAACAGAGTTATAAGCAGAAAATCCGTATGATCAATCGAATATAGTCAGTAACTTTGTAAAATATAATACTTAATCTTGTTTGAATTTTTGTAATTTTTTAAATAAGACAGTAATAACACATTTTTGTTATTTCATTAAATATAATAAACTTCATTCATTCAATAATTATGAATTACTCTTGTTTGAATGCCTGAATAACCAGTTTTCAAATATTATTCATTATTCACACGAGTCTACAAAAATTTCCGGTGATATAACAAAAAAATGTTTGCTACAAAAAGTAATCAGTACTCAGTCTTCTATAAATCTCAATACAAAAAATTTCAATAATTTCTTTTTTTTAATAAAAAATGGTGTTTACCTTCATTATTTATTTATAACTATATATTTTTTATTCAATAATATTATAGCTGATGCCGAAACGAATCCGACGATATATTTAATGTGGTCTTTATGTTTTGAAATAATGGTGAAATACGTGTGAACAGCTAGCGTGCCGATCTGGCCCACTGTGCGCCGCGCCGCGCTCGCATCAGAGCGTTGGCGGTACGCCGTGACATCGCAACGAACAAGAGTTTCTCGATTATGTGAATCCTCTCCGATTTCAATGAGCTTTGGATATGTGGTCAAGATCATTATTCTGAACAACATTTCTCTTTAGAATTTGTGGCTGTAGGCTTTAGTTTACGAGATTATCGCGAGAAACTTTACTTGTAAATTCATTATGGGTGTTCATGATAGCGGACACGGCCTGCTACTGTATTCGAAACTAAAGCCGACTGTCAACCATTTCAAAGGAAAAAGATATTTAAAACGTCGAGTTTTATAACATTATTTCAAGGTCATTGAAATCGATGAAGACCCGGATCATCCTTACCCGACTTACGGCAACTTTACCCGAACGAGAAAAGAGGCAGAAACTGATTGTTTTAAAAACTTACTTATTCAGCCGTAAATCCATTTGCTGCTTCGAAATGTGTGTCAATGGTTCAGTCGGTGACGAACTGCACAGGTGTCTTCAGGTATACGACAGTACCGCAATCCAAGGGGCGTACAGCCAAGTCAACGAACTGCACAGCTGGTGGTAGATAGCAGGTATACGACACCCTGACGGATACGCGGTCAACGATCTGGACTTTTCACTTTCACTTTCAAATCGATAAATAAATCACATGTCTTTTTCACACAGATGCACTAATAACAATTGCAATATCACTTGTATTGCAGCACAATAAAATTTAAATCATAACTTTCTAAAAGAAGAACATCCCGAATTTTTCTTTCACTTTTCACTGTACGGTCAAACGTACGTTTCCACACTGGGAATATTTCACGGCGACAGTCGATGCTCTAAAATCCTTCGAAATCGACGAATTGATCGACGAACTCACAATTATTTGGCACGTATACGGTGTCGGATGTATGGCCGCTCTCGCCTGACATACCTGAACGTGGCACCAGCATCGCGCCTGCAGAGGCCGTAAGCGAGAATGATATGAAAATTGTCTTGCGAACTGAGCATGATGCGACAGAAACTTAGACTGACTGCAGCTTCCCAAAAAAGCTGCGAACACCCCCGAATATCCCCACCACGAAGGAAAACTGAGGATACAGGAACATTATAAAAAAAACACATGTTTTGCAGGAGTTGAAAGTGCAGCAGTGTGACTCTTGCCTTTCCTTCACGATAAAAAACAGGGATCCTCGTCTCCGCGGAAGGGATCGTGCCATAAATCAGAAATCTGCAGTTACTCGGGAGTGTCCGCTGGATACCGGAACGGAAAAATTTTCTCCTGCACATGTCGAGTTTACGAATTCTTTTTCTTTTCTCGTTCGGGTAAAGTTGCCGTAAGTCGGGTAAGGATGATCCGGGTCTTCATCGATTTCAATGACCTTGAAATAATGTTATAAAACTCGACGTTTTAAATATCTTTTTCCTTTGAAATGGTTGACAGTCGGCTTTAGTTTCGAATACAGTAGCAGGCCGTGTCCGCTATCATGAACACCCATAATGAATTTACAAGTAAAGTTTCTCGCGATAATCTCGTAAACTAAAGCCTACAGCCACAAATTCTAAAGAGAAATGTTGTTCAGAATAATGATCTTGACCACATATCCAAAGCTCATTGAAATCGGAGAGCATTCACATAATCGAGAAACTCTTGTTCGTTGCGATGTCACGGCGTGCCGCCAACGCTCTGATGCGAGCGCGGCGGCCCAGGGCGCGCTCTGATTGGTCTGTGTTTTTCGTTAATAACTGCTAAACAAAGCCGCGGTTGACATTGGTGCAAAGGAAAATGTCGCTTGAAATGACCCAAGGAACCTCCCATTTCCAGGAACGACACGAATTTTGGGACACCCTGTAGAGATAAACTGCGCCGTCTTATGGGCGAGTTGAAGCCCACAATGGCGGCGCGCGGTACAAAGAGTGAGAGAGAGAGAGAGCATTAGCCGGGGTCCATAGCGCTCTCTTTCTAAGTGATGTGTCGGCGGGGAAAGATTCCCCTACTTGCTTGCTAGATAATGTAGATTTCTACATAGTATTGATTAATTTGTTAATATTTATTTGGTTTTTGACATTTGTTAAGTGAAACCATATTTATTTTAAGAATGGTAAAAAAGTGCTGCATCTGCAAGCTTCAATATGCTCCTGACGTTACTTTTCATAAGTAAGTAAAATAAACGGCATAATTAATTATTTTACCATTTTTAAAATAAGTATGGTTTCACTTAATTACGTTAATTGCGCACGTGGCACGTGTTATTTCCTGTAAGCACAGAGCAGCACAGAGTGTGGAGGTAGGGCTGTTCCTATCAGGCGTACAGTGCGTGCCCGCACGCAGGCGGCCGATTTTTGGGGGCGGCCGACTGCGGTCGAAAATAGAACAACGCAACCGAAATAAAATAAAATTTTATATTAGGAATTGCAAATGCGATATAATGTTAGATTATAAAATGCGTTAATACAACAAATTCATTGTATTCTGAATTTCTCATTATAAATTTGAATAAAGCACTTATGTATACTGGTTTAAATATTTTTTCTCATTGTCAAGGTGAGGGTGGGGGACGGCGAAAAATTGCTGAGCACACAGGCGGCTGTACACCTAGGAATGGCCCTGTGTGGAAGAACGTTCTCCAATAAATAAACGTGTGTCTTTGAATGTTTATTCTAATCTGTTATTATTTTACAATTCGATGGTAGGTAACCAAAAAACAAATAAATGTCAAAAACCAAATAAATATTAACAAATTAATCAATACTATGTAGAAATCTACATTATCTAGCAAGCAAGTAGGGGAATCTTTCCCCACCGACATATCAATTAGAAAGAGAGCTTTATGGACCCCGGCTAATGCTCTCTCTCTCGCGCGCCGCCATTGTGGGCTTCAGCGCTTCGTACAGGCCACGCAGTCTATCTCTATATGTCTATGGGCGAGAACGACTTGTGCCGGGATGTTGTCGAGGCAAAACTACGAGTCCACATGATCTTTTGTGCCCTGGACACAATCTAGTCATCGTGTGCTTAGGTTTGCTTCGAGCGACGTTCGACCACTGTAATGGCTGCTTTGTGTCCTCCGCCCGCTGGGCTCGAGATGTGGCTCGACACGCCTGGTTGACTGGGAAGTATACAACGAATAATTTTCTGGTGTAGTGGCAACATATTAGATTTACAACCCGGTAGGCTGGGGTTCGATTACCGTCCGGGAAGAAACATTTTTTTACTTATTTATTTATATTATCTCTTCGCTGTGTAACATTGACTTGTTCATAAGAGATTACAAATTCATTACAAATCAAAGAACAAAAGTTTTAATAAATTATAAATAAATTAACCGAAATGAATAAAATAGTTAATTACCCTCTCATGTCTGGAAACAGAAGAAATAAAATAAATATAGGAAGAGAAAATATGGTATACGATAAATTTAATAATACATATTGTACTTACAATTACATATTTTTAATTATAACAGTGGTACATGTTGTAAAAGCATACGAAACATAATACACAGTGTGACGTGGCAGGTTTTGCCGACGTCTGGGCGCGACGCGACGTGAAGTTTCAGGGCATGCTGCCGTACAAGGGATTTCGGTACCCATCTTCCGCTGCTAATTGGCGAGAAACATCACGTAGAGACGCCCGGCAGGCCTATCGCGAGACGGCGCTGGCGGAGAAGACAGCGGGGATTGGACCGAGCCCGGATCCGTCAACCCGGAGATGCCGACGAGGAAATTACTTCTCGGGGATGACCAACGGCCCAAGCTTGCCGACTCTCATCCGGGAAGGGTCATGAGAGCCCACCCGGAATGGCTCGGGTCCACCCTCACCGCCCTCGCAGCGTTATCGGACGTGGCCCCGAGAAACTGAACAATTATCGGAGGCCCGGGTCCGAATTCACTGAATTCGGCCCGGCAGCGAGGAAGCCGCGCGATAGGTCCTGCCGTCACGACAGCGAAGATGGATGAGGAGGCAGAGGGGATGCCTCGGTTCCGCGTTCCGAGTCGACACGAAGTAGGCCACTAGGACGTAGGACTACGAATAGTCAACACTGAGTACCGTGATTAAGCTCGCGAATTTCGATAAAGTAAATCGTGCGACCCTATGCTGCGTGAGAGGGTCCACGAATTGGTAAGTGCCGGTCCCATTTGTAAGATTTGAACATCTGTAACTGCTCGTGTTGGCTCGGGGCGTAATTTCGTCGGGTTCCTAACCTCGTGTCGTGTATCGAGCATTTTGGCGTGTCCGGTGATCAGGAAGAGCTCTCCCGAGAAAAACGCCGGACAGTGAATCGTACCGTTCCCTATTGGTGGTCACGGGGACGTACGATATTTTCGGCTACGGTATTTTGTCGGAGATCCTCGGAAGTTCCACGGTGGGACGACGCGACGCGCCCGTTTCGTTTTCGTTTCGTTCTCGTTCTGTTCTATTCCGTCCTCGCCTAGTCACTCTGTAAAACGCCGCGTATTCTACCGGAGCTCGGCAGATATCGTGCCCTTGTGGCTTGTATAATTCACGCGGAATCCTGTGACTGCCGAGCTCGACGCGAAGAGAAATAATTGACGCGCGATCGGCCGAACTACCGCCGAATATTATCGACGACGCGCCGGCAAATATTTTGACTGCCGCCGGCTCACGTCGGAGGCTGTAACCTAAGATCTCGACCGGAATAAACGGTGTCATTTTGCCTAATCATCTGTAATTATTTCACCTGTGAGAAACGTTCCTGTCGCGGGGAATGCCCCTTCCTTTTTCCCACGTGCAACCCTGACCCGTTTCGTCGCTATCCTCGGCTCTCGCGCAATCCTCGTGGATTCGAAAGAGATTCCGTCAAGGGTCAATAGTTTTCGAGTGGCACGGCAACGTGCCTGGCGCCCGATTTCCGATCTTCGATCGATTAAGAATGACCAATTTTCGAATCTGCGAGTGATTGTTTGTCCCTGGAGGACCACGTTTCGCGCGACCGGGCGTGGCCCGGTCTCCAAGCCATAATTTCCCGAGCCCGTTTACCGATTCGTTCGCGAAACGGTGAACGGCGTGACAACAGAAACAGCTTGCACATCGAATAAGTGCAGTATTATTGCATTGGCACCTGCTTCCTTGTACATTTATGGGAAAACAGATTTGATTGACGTTTTTAAAAATTTATCTCTCTGCTGTAAATCCGGCTACATACCGTGCATGTTCCAGCATAGATTGAAAAATTAGTGCACATAATTGTTTGTATTTTATTAATTTCGGTTAATTTATTTATAATTTATTAAAACTTTTGCCAATGCAATAATATTGCACTTATTCGATGTGTAAGCTGTTTCTGCGTATTATGTTTCGTATGCTCTTACGATATGTACTACTGTTATAATTAAAAATTTGTAATCGTAAGTACAATATTATTAAATTTATCGTATACCATATTTTCTCTTCCTATATTCTTCTGTTTCCAGACACGAGAGGTTAATTTACTATTTTATTAATTTCGGTTAATATATTTATAATTTATTAAAACTTTTGTTCTTTGATTTGTAATAAATGTGTAATCTCTTATGAACAAGTCAGGGGGAGTATTAATTCCCCTCCCGACCCTAAGCCGACTCAGGAGGGAGCATCCGCGAGTCCGACGTAATGGCTGCCCCGGCCCGCGGATGCTCCCAGCCGGTTCTCCAGGCCAATATCAACTACCGTCGGGCGCAGGATCTAATGATCCAACGCCTGGTGGAGCTTAAGGTTGGCCTGGCGGTAGCCGCGGAGCCCTTCGAGGTCTCCGACCATCCACAATGGTTCGGGGATCTGGAGGGCTCCGTGGCGGTCTGGGCTCGCCAGTCGGCGAGGTTGCCCCCTTGCTCCGTGGTCGAGCGGAGCCAAGGGGCGGTGTTGGGAAGTGGGGAAGATTTCTGGTCGCCGGGTGCTACATTTTGCCAAATTGTGACTCCGCCGAGTTCGCGGTGTTTTTGGACCGGCTGGGGGCATGCTAGCCTCCCACTTAACCGGTCCGGTGCTGGTCCTGGGTGACTTCAACGCGAGATCAACGCGTTGGGGGCCCGCAGGACCACGCCCCGGGGCGGAGCCTTAGAAGATTGGGCGGAGGGGCTGGGTTCCGGTTACTAAACCGGGGCTCCGTGCCGACATGCGTGAGGTGGAATGGATGGTCGATTGTGGACGTCTCGTTCGCGAACGCCTCCGCCTCACGCCGTGTGTCTAACTGGCGGGTCTGGGACGGAGAAACTCTGTCCGACCACTGCTACGTCCTGATGGACGTGGCGGTGGCCACCGACCCGCCGGCGGACACGCCCCTCCTCCGGCGAAGTAGCACCCTTCCGCCGCCCAGATGGGCGCTAAAGCGGCTAAAGAGGGACCGGTTGGGGGCCGTGATTATCAGCTCAGCCTGGCCTCCGGCCAGGGAGCGTGGACCCGTAGAGGGGGCGGCTTGGTTACGGGGCGGGTTGCAGATGATCTGCGACGTAGCGATGCCTTGGGTCCGGGCCTGTCCCCCTCGAAAGTCTGTGTACTGGTGGTCGAGTGAGCTGGCCGAGCTCTGCAGCTCGGCCGGTCGAGCCCGCCGCCGGTACGTCCGCTCTCGGCGTCGCCACTTTCGTGGTGGCGACCCGGAGTCGACGGTGGACGATCTGTACAGGGAGTATAGATCGTCCGCCGAGGCCCTCAAGCGCGCGATTGCCGCCGCCAAGGCCAAGGCGTGGAGCTCCTGTTAACTCTCCGCGAGGATCCGTGGGGGCGCCCGTATAGGATGGTGCTTGGAAAGCTTCGTCCTCGGGTGCCCCCTGTCGCGGAGAGGATATATCCGGAGTTCTTGTGGCGCGTCGTTGGCACCCTCTTCCCCCCCGACAACGGTGGGGAAGAGGTCGGACGAACTCCGGGTCTCCGAGTGGGAGCTCGACCAGGCCATCCAGGTGCGCCGGGCTAGGGGCAAGAAAGCCCCCGGCCCCGATGGCGTTCCTGGCGGTATTATGGCCTTGGCGCTAAGGGTCCTTGCCCCGGCTTACAGGAGCGTCTTGGATGCGTGCCTGAGCCGAAGAATCTTCCCCAAGAGTTGGAAAGAGGCGATCCTGATCCTCCTCCCGAAGGATGGAAAATCCGCAGGGTCTCCCTCTGCTTACCGGCCGGTATGTTTACTCGACGAGGCGGGCAAGCTGTTCGAAAGAATAATTGCTGCCCGCCTCCGAGAGCACCTGTCGCGGGGTGGTCCCGGGCTGAGCGACAGCCAGCATGGATTTCGGAGAGGGCGCTCAACGATAGACGCTTTAGAGCATCTGCGCCTCCTCCGAGAAGGGGCTGTCGCACGGGGCCGGGTGTTGATCGCGGTGTCGTTGGATATTTCCAACGCGTTCAACACCCTGCCCTGAAAGGAGATAGAGGAGGCCCTGGAATACTTCCGGATCCCCCTCTATCTCCGGGAAGTGCTCCGGGACTACCTCCGCGACAGGGAGGTGTATATTGCCGGCCGGTATGGTGCATACCTGAGGGAGATATGCCGCGGGGTTCCACAGGGGTCGGTCCTTGGACCGCTCCTGTGGATCCTAACCTTTGATGCGGTTCTGCGGGTTCGCCTCCCCCCCGGGACGGGTGTCATCTGCTACTGCGATGACACCCTTGTCCATGCGGAGGGGAGGAATTGGGAGGAGGCAGGACCGCCCTGGACTGCGTTGTTGGACGGATCCGAGGAATGGGGCTTGTCGTGGCCGCCGCAAAGACCGAGGCGATTTGGTTGTACGAATCGGCTCGACAGCGGCGGCCGCTCCAGGGATTCCGGATCCGGGTCGTCGACATCCCCGTCGAGGTTAGGCCCACGATGAAATATCTGGGCCTGATCATCGACGGTCGCAGGCGTTTCGAAGATCACTTCGAGCTCCTGGCGCCCCGACTCGAGAGGACAGCGGCCGCGCTTTTGCGACTGCTGCCCAATATCGGGGGGCTGCAGTTGGGCCCCCGTATGGCACCGCTCGCTCGAGGCCAGCCGACGCAGCGTCGCGCTCCTTGAAAGAGTGCGGCGTCGGCTGGCCTTGCGGTCTATACGGGAGTACCGCACCATCTCCACCGAGGTGGCGGGCCTCCTGGCCGTGGTTTCTCCCTTCCACGTGGTGGCGGCGGGGCAGGCGATCGAATACCGGATCGCCTGCGAATGCCGCCGCCCCCCTGGGGAGGAGCTGACGGCCGAGGAAGATGAGTAGCTCGAGGCTCGGAGACGCCAGGCCCGGGCGGACGTGTTCGAGCGATGGAGGAAAATGCTTTCATCTTCGACGCGTCCGGTAGTCCGGGCCCTCCTGCCTATGTTTGATACATGGGGCGGGAGGCGGGTTGGGTAGACCTTCCGCCTCACGCAGGTGCTCACCGGACACGGTTGTTTCGGTGAGTACCTGCATAGGATGGGGCGGGAGCCAGCAGCGCAGTGCCACCACTGCGGCGAGGAGGTGGACACGGCGCGGCATACACTCGAGGAGTGTCCGGCTTGGGCCGGTCCGTGCCGTGTCCTTAGAACCGCAGTGGGAAGGTGGAACCTCTCGCTCCCGATCTTGTTCGACCACTTGATCGGGGGCGAGAGGTCGTGGAAAGGGGTGGCCTCCTTCTCTGAGACAGTAATGTCCGATTAGGAGACCGCCGAGCGGGCCCGGGAACGGGACCCGGGCTCCGCGAGAAGGAGGATGGCGCGGGGACGTCCTCCGCGCCGTCGTGTATCGCCCTCCTCTCCTGGGAGGAGTGGGGGGTCAGTGGTTTCGAGGAGAGCGGCGCGGGGGACGTCCCCCGCCAACCGCCTCCGCAAACGGTTAGGGCCCTAGAAAAGGAAAATAGGAGAATAGAGAGTAAGAACAGGAAGGAAAGAGCACAAAAGAAATAGGAAAATAAGGCCACGGAACGAATCGAGAAAGTAGGTAATATTCCCGACAACACGGGGCTAAATACGCGTAGCAGAGAATGCGCGAGGGAAACCGATAGAGAGGAGGGGGAGCAAATACAGACAGAAGAATGGAAGACGATTGAAAGGAAGAAAAGAGCAGAAGAGAAAAGGAAATCTAAGGAGAAAAGAAGAAAGGAGCTGGAAGAAGCAAGGACGAAGAGTAAAAGGATCCCGTCACCCCCGAAGACTGAGGCGTGGTCAAAGCAACAGAGAAAACCACGTTTGCAGACCTCTTCAAAAAGTTGAAGACCAACGCCCCTGAAAAAAATATGGAAGGAATCCAAACAGTGAGGAGGTCAAGAAACGGCGATTTAATAATAGAAATGCAGAAAGAAGCATGCTCTGCGTCAATGAAACGGACTGTAAGAGCAACCTTGGGAGAAGAATTCACAGTCAGGAAGTTACAACCGAGGATGATATTCGAATTAAAAGATGTGGACCCGTCGATGGAGAAAGACGAAATCAAACAGGCTCTAGCAAAGCAATTGGATCTGGGTCAAATGGCTGAAGACGAAATAATTGTAAAATCCCTCAGATATGGATACGGAGGTACCAAAACAGCCATCATAACCATGCCAGTGGAATCAGCTTCCAAAATTGGAGAGGAAACAAAAATCAAGGTCAGTTTTACATACTGCAGGATCAGTAGAACGCATAACCTGATTAGATGCTTCCGATGCCACGACTTCGGACACATGTCTTACGCGTGCAAGGAGAAGCTAAACTCCAAGGATTTATGCAGAAGATGCGGAAAGGAAGGCCACCTGATTGACGGGTGTAACGCCATAAGATGCTGCATCTTATGCGTTGTAACGTTCCGATTTTCGCATCTGCCTGTAGCTCGGAGTTACCAGGGTTCGTGGGTTATCAAATGAACCGAATGCGAGAATCGGGTAAAAATAATATTTATTGTTCGGCCGTAAGGCCGTCTAAACGGCGTGGAACAACCACGATGAACAATCAATAGAATAATTAACAGGAAACGAAATGACCTTTTTGTCAACGTAGTGAACAAAATAAATAACGAAACAGTCTTCTTGCCGAAAATCGGCTGACAACGAAAGTTTTCTTAACAAAGCGGAGTGCCCGCGTCAGTCAACCGGTGACTGATTTGCTCTCCTCGTACTCTACGGACGGGGAACCGTCTGTGATTCTTCCTGGTCCGGCTAGAACAAAAACGGTAACGACCTGGCAATCAGTAATCGTCTCACAGATAACGTACAATAGACTTAGCTTATGCTAGCCGCGGCGGTGTTTCGCGGAACGGACTAGGCCCGGAATTTGCAGCGGGAAGCGACACGTGTCGCGAACCGATTTCTACGGGCGGACGCGGACCGTATCCGGACGGCAGGTTTCGCTCGGCGGGGTGCTTCGACTCCGAAGCGATCGCGCCCTACGCATCCGTCACAGCGAAACGTCGCAGCCCTCCACAGATGGACCTGTGGTCACGAGCCGCGAAACGCACGCGCCTCAGAAGGGCCTGAGGGGATTCGTGCTCGTTATCGCCGCGAGGGAAACGCGAAGCCACGACGCTCCGGAATAGCCGGTACTTCGGATAGGCCGGAGGCCGGTTCGTCAGTACGCTCGAGCGACGAAACGGACAGTGCCGCACTTCGACCCAGAGGGACCTGAGATTTGAAGTGAAGAACGCACGCGCCTCAGAAGGGCCTGAGGGTATTCGCGCTCACTATCCGCGACCTCAACTCTCGCTCGTAACGACGCGACGGCGGCACGACAGGTCTTTCGTGCACGGCTGGACGTTGGGAAGTACTCCCAGGAGCGGTGATCTCAGTCTGCGTTACACTGGTCGGAGTCTATGCCCGGCAGAGCCGTTTATTCTAAGAAGAACTGGCAAGTCCGGTGATCGTCGTTCGAATGCTCCCGGAGAACTCCCCTCGCGCGGCGTTACGTCGCGCCTTTTATACGCGTGGAACGTGTGTGACGCGTGGAGGGGGGCACTCGCTCGCGGCCCTCCGATTGGCGCGCTCTCGTGCCTCGGGAAGTCTATAAATTGAGTGCCGTTCGCCCGGCTAGCCTCATATGCTTGCATGCGTTCGCGACGAGACGTCGGTTCGTCGCAGCGTAAGAAAGGGTTTTCCGGCTGCAAATGCAGAACACGTTGCGGTCGCTGCCAATTGCCCACAATATAGAAAGTTCATAAAGCAGATGAACGGGAGAAACTAATGTGTTTTCAACCTTAAAATATTACAGATCAACTTGAATCACTGCAGAATAGCCCAATATCTACTGGACCAGACAGCAAGAGAGAGAGGAATCGACGTGGTCTTAATCTCGGACCCAATTTCTAATCCGGGACCATGGATATGCGGAACGAAAAACTCAGCAGCAATATGGGTCACTGGAGTAAACGGTTTGGGGAGATTCGAAGACGGAGACAGGGCCGAGGAGGACTTCGTTGCAGTTCGTCTAGGTGATTATGTAATTATTAGTACATACCTGTCTCGGAGCACCTCCCTAAGCGTTTACTCTAGTAAACTAGATAAGTTAATTAAATTCGTTACTGAGCAAAAGGCAGCAGGGTATAAAATCATCATCGGAGAAGACTTCAACGCCCATTCCCCGGTATGGGGCTCGAAAAAATTCAACGCCAGAGGAGAAATGGTCCTTGAAGAACTCCTAAAAGCGGGCTTACACCCGATCAAGCCGGAAGGAGGACCCACGTTCGAAAGAGAATCCGGAAGTTCTAATATAGATTTTGTTGCTTTGTCCGACTTTGCCAGAATGGATGTAACTTCGAAAGTTCTAGATATCGACACAGCGTCCGACCACAACTACGTGGAAACCTCAATAATATCCATTGGAGGCATAGAGAAGAGGAAGAACTTTCAGCCGAAATGGAAACCCACGGAGAGGACCCTCCATGCAGCAAAAATTAATTTTGAAATAGCTCTGGAAAGGCAAAACCTGAGCTTTAAAGATATTTTTAGTAAGACAGAGGAATTGAACTTCTTGAAACTAATCAACACTGTTTTAGAGGAAAACCTGCAAGAGACGAAACCTGGTAAAAGCGACTCTAGGACCAATATCTGGTGGAACGCAGAAATGACGATCCTCAGAGCAAAAGTCAGAAAATTAAAAAGAAATATCCAGAGGCTGAGGAAAAAAGAAAAGAGAAGAACTGAGAGAGGGGAGGAGAGCGCTGACAGCAGTAGGATCGAAGAAGTCGAAATCCTTAAGACTCTACATAAAGACAGCACAAAAGAACTGAAAAGGAAAATACTTAAAGCAAAGGTGGAAAAATGGAGCGAATTATGCGAGGAGATAAACAAAGATGTATGGGGAAAGCCCTATAAAATTATTATGAAAACTGCGAGGAAATCTTCTCCTCCAGCGAACTTGTCTCCCGAATTCGCTAAGAAGGTGGTAGAAGGATTCTTCCCACGAAAGCCAGCCAAAGAAATGATTGAAAGAAACGAGGAAAGCAATCCAAGGAGTGGGGAAAGGAGCAGAACAGAAGAGGACCCAACTGATAGGATGGACTTCGAAAAAATTCAAGAGGATGAGATCAAGGAAGCTGCCAGGAAAATCGCTCCAGGGAAAGCAGCGGGCCTCGATGGGATTTCTCCAGAAATTATAAGAGAGCTGGCCTGTTACATACCAGACCCATTTGCGGCCTTGTTCAACGGGATCCTTCATAGAGGCAAAATCCCAAACAGCTGGAAGATGGCGAGGACAATCCTGCTTAGAAAACCAGGTAAGGACCCTGAGCTAATCAATTCTTACAGGCCGATTTGCATCATAGACGCTATAGCCAAGCTGTTCGAATATATATTAAAGGAAAGATTCACGAAATTCTACGGAGACAACATGTTCGAGAATAACCAGTTTGGCTTCGCTAAAGGCAAATCTACCGTTCATGCTATGATGGAAGTAAGAAAAGACGTAAGAAAGAGTATTGAGAGGCAACGATTTTCGGCCATTATAGCATTGGACGTTAAAAATGCCTTTAATACTTTAAGATGGGACAAGATCATTAAGGAACTGACTGAGAGGAAAACACCGAAATATTTAATTCGAGCAACCGAGGATTATTTCAAGGAAAGGAAAATTCTTTACAGCACGGCTGGACAACAAATCGGCCTTGTAATGGAGATGGGGGTCCCACAAGGATCTGTTCTGGGCCCGCTATTCTGGAACTTAGTGTATGATGGGTTGTTGAGAAAACCATGTATAAGAGGAGTCTCCGTTAAGGCTTTTGCGGATGACATCCTGTTAGCAGTTCAGGAAAGCTCCGCCCTAGGATTAAAAAGGAGTGTTGAACAGGCCGTAAATGAAGTAAACATCTGGTTAAATGAGATCGGTATAGAATTGGCAGTCCAGAAAACTGAAATAATGCTGACCAGTAGGAAAAGAGTGGAAGAAGATTTCTGTTTCAGATTAGGGTCAACGGACATTCCGCCCGCACCGACGTTGAAGTACCTAGGGGTTACATTTGACACCAGAAGCGACTTTTACAGTCACATAATCGAGGCAACAAATAAAGGTATGAACGTAATGACGGCTCTATCGAGAATAATGACAAACCAAGGAGGTACCAGTCAAAGCGCCAGAAAACTCTATTACAGTAAACGCTCGTTCGTTGTGAAAAATCGACTATCCTTCTCCACTGCCTGTCAACGCCGAGTCGGCCGAGTCGCTCCGCACGGCGGCAACATTGATGTCGGCTCGGGTATATCGGTGTGAACACCACACATTGACTCGAGCTTCGGTCACGCGATCCGTATTTCACTCTGTCCTTCTCTATGTTCGGCTCTCTATTGAAGTCTCGCTCGGCGCGCTCGGCGCGATATCTAGACGCAGTCATAAATCAAAAATCGCTTCACTATTCGCTCGTTGCGAGCTCAACTCTCATGCCTCTTCACAACGAACGAGCATTTACTGTATATGGTACTAGAGTCGATTGTGCTGTACGGAGCGCCGGTGTGGGCGGAGGCTGCCAAAACGGAAAGGAACTGGCGCACCCTAAGAAACACTCAAAAAATAGGTCTGGCCAGAGTCGCGTCCGCCTATCGAACAGTTCCATTAATTACTTTGTCGGTTCTTACAGGAATACTAGAAAGATCGAATTTATTTACCTGGGAGAACTCATTTCTGGAGATAATACAGGGAATGAGGGGAGGACCTCGGAGAAACGCAGTCATAAGACTACAAGCAGAATGCTATCGAGAGGATCCCATCGAGGTCATGGAGCTGGCAGATTATCAGGAAAGAGCAGAAGAAATCAGAAGACCACCTGAGATCGAGGAATTCCTGCGGACCAGAGAAGGAGACGAAACAAGGGAGAATAGGAGGAAAGCCCTTAAGAAATGGCTGAGGAAGGAATCAGCGACGAAGTCACTAGCAGAATGGCAGAGAGAATGGGACAAGGCGAGCTCGGGTAGATGGACTCATAGGCTCATACCGGATATCGAAAAATGGATAAGCAGAAAACAGGGAAACCTGAACTTCTACATTACACAAGCACTTACAGGACATGGCGTATTTAACAAATTTTTGTTTAAGATAGGTAAGAGCTAATCCGATAGATGCTGGTTTCATCAAGGAGAGGAGGACACACCAGAGCACACTTTGTTCCATTGCGACAAATGGAACAAAGAAAGAGAAGAGCTGACCGCTGACCTAGGGCTGGATAACAACACCTTGAACCCCGAAGAGGTTATGGAGAGGATTCAGTAAGATCAAAAGGCATGGAGCAGCTTCTCAAAATACTGTTCCAGAGTCCTAAGACAAAAGGAGGAAGAGGAGAGGAGAAGGGAAAGGGAGAGGGATAGGGAAAGAGCTGGGTAACACTAGTACTCTCCTTGTTCAAGTGATTACGCTTTTTATTTTCTTTCTGTCCTAGTGAGATAAGAAACAGAGGAATTTATACAACGGCTGTCCTGAGAGGAAAATAAAAGAAGGCACTGGAAACCGTCGACAACGAAGGAAGGGGTAAAGAGAGGAATTCACCCCCGAATGCAGAAGAGCGCAGCGCAAAGCTCCACGAGCAGATCCACCCCGCTGCAAACGGCGGAGCAACCTCGAAATCCCTTCCCACGAGTAAAGCGGATCTCCAGCCAGCTAACGGATACAGCCTCAAGGAAAGGACCAGCTGGATGTAAGAGAGAAATGAAAGAAAGAGATGAAAATCAAAACTATCTGAGTAGTCGTAAAAAGGATAGAAATTAATGTAAATAATTCTGTTTCGTGCTATTGTAAATAAAAAAAGGCACCTCCTACATAGCTTAGGCGGGCGTGTGGTTTTAGTGGGTACTCTGGGGGAGGGGATTGGCGAGCTTTGTCAGCTCGGCGACCCCCGGGGTATGCGTAAGGCATTTCCACACGATAAAAAAAAAAGGATATTAGTCATTGTACAATTTTTCTACAATAGCATATTTATACTAATGTTTATGAAAAAACTTTGTTTATGAATATCTCAAAAAGAGAGAAAAGTTATAGAGGATAGCTATACATTTGTGGTTGTTTAACGAAATAGCGTACCCGCCAAAATAAGAAATAAAGATTAAACGATCTACAATACTACAAATTTTGCATACGCGACGAACTTGCATACAAATTGCTTGATGTCATTAGAGATAAATGTCTATCGTCGATAGACATGTTGTGACTAGACTAGAATTAGACTAGAATAGGTTGATGCCTATTTTATTCCTTTTTTTCGTCTTGATATCGGGAGTCAATGAGAATATCCTTTCGGCGTCGGCATTTGAATGCGGCAAACATCTGACAATGCTGCACAGTCGACGCAAGTTCGTGAAACGAAGAACTTGTTCCGCGTTTTCTTGTCTATCCATATATTGTCGAATGATAAATTTGACCATTGGTGTATTTGGAATTCGGATGTTCTTAATTTAATCGGATTTGTATGCAAGTTCGTCGCGTATGCAAAATTTCAAGCAATTGACATTGCACGCGTTTACGAACTTGTACGTCGTTTAGTCTTTATTTCTTATTTTGGCGGGTACGCTATTTCGTTAAACAACCACAAATGTATAGCTATTCTCTATAACTTTTCTCCGTAGCGTTTTTATTGTTTTTTATATAATATAAGGCATTTATTTTGCTCAAGAATTAATCTCATCGATGAATAGATGAGATAAGTATACGTTGTGTTAATATTGTGTCCTATAATATTGCAATTAGAATTATGATTCTAATTATGTTTGTTTCTTCTTCGAATATAGGAACACAGGGGACCACCTGTAGCGGAATTTTCGAATACATACCGCGAAACCATTCTGCACTTCGCAATTATAACTTAAATTGTTTCTTTTCTTTCAATTACAGAAAGTGGACAGCGAAAGTCGACAGCGCGAACTGCATCAATCCTTTAAGTTGAAAATAAATGTAGACAATTAAAAAATGGATTTTTGGTTAAACTTTTCATTGAAACTCAAAGCAATAAGTATTTAATGAAAAAAAAATTATTAGGTGCGGGATTCGATTCGGGGCCAGAAGATTCCCGGCCGTATAGCTGTTCTTTGAACGATTATGCGATCTCTTAATAATTATAAAAAAATTAAGAACAATTACTTCAATAATATCTAAGTACTGAATTTTTATAAAACTAGTGTCTCTAAAACTTCAATACAAAATATGCATTTTCTCCGAATGTTTGGAGGTTTTCAATTTTTTAAAACATGTTTCCATAATCCGAAAAATCTGAAAAAAATACACATTAATAATCAGGATGAGACACAACTAACGTAATAATATAAATGTGGTCAACTGAAGACTTTGATATAAAATCGGCAATTTTATGTTTTCCGATTTGTTTAAAAATCGATTTTGCAACCAAAAATTTTGAAAAAAATCTCAGTCGCGTATGCTATTAGGTAGAATATTTATGATTGTTTTCATAATTTTCTGTTGAACATGACGCGACTAAAAATCAATTTGGATGGATACTTTTGACCATCTTATCCGGATATACCTTAAGAATCAACGAAAACATTATTTAAAAAATAGGAAATATTATTCTCTTCACATCATTAAACCCAATTTTTCAAAAAAAATTTAGTCCAAATTTCTCTTCGATATCTCTTTTAGATCAAAAGTTATAGCAAAATGTGCTTTGCGTCGCGCCGCGCTGTGCCGGGATTCAAATACGCGCCGTCTCCAGATTCCGACTTTTCGCCTCATGCTTTTGAAACTTCGGAAACATGAAAACCGAAGGGTCGCTTCAGCGTCGATCAGCCGCGCAGGTAGTTTACACGGACAGAGTAGAGGTACGCTGGTGTGTGTAGCGCGCGTGCAATCGAGCAGGGACCAACACAGGCATGCGCGGTCGACATGGATACGACGGTACGTCAGGGAAGGGGAAACCAGCGCGTCAGGGGAGCGGCCCACGGCCCACGAATATCCCATCACTGGGTCCGAGCAGTGTTGTGAACTGGTACGGGAAAACTCGCGCATGCGCGGCGAATCCAGGAACGTATCTGCGTTCTACAGTCCGTAGCTTGTGGGGCAAATTGGGGCGAACGATTTATTGACGAAAATTATTTAAATAAAAATAAATTTTTTAAAAATACCACGTTTTTAAAACGCACTAAAAAGTATAAAATAAAATTTTTAAATACGCCACGTAAAGAGTATAAAATAATTTTTTCTAGCCCCATACAGATTCCTAACCCCTTAAAATTTGTGATTGTGAATTTTTAATAGCTAAGAAAATACTTGTAAGATTTAAAACGAAAAACGCGGGGCGCATACAATAGATAATTGATGCATGAACACTAAATCACTAACAACTTTATTGAACTGCAAATGTTATGAAGTGTTGTACGAGATTTCTCAGCGGCAGCTACTCTCTACACTCCTTACTATGTATTATCTTACGCCCCACGTTTTTCGTTTTAAATCTTACAAGTATTTTCTTAGCTATTAAAAATTCACAATCACAAATTTTAAGGGGTTAGGAATCTGTATGGGGCTAGAAAAAATTATTTTATACTTTTTAGTCCGTTTTTTAAACGTGGCGTATTTAAAAATTTTATTTTATACTTTTTAGTGCGTTTTAGAAACGTGGTATTTTTAAAAAATTTATTTTTATTTAAATAATTATTTTCTGCTTTTTAGTCTTGTATGTGTGAAATTTTACAATCGATTTTGAACATTTTGATGAGATTATAACAGAGACATGTAGTAAATTTCAAACGGTATTGCGACGCGTCATATCGAAAACGAACGCCGTGGTAAAATGTCAAAGATAAAGGTTCGACGGAGAATTTCGGTGTAACTGTTCTTTCGCTTGGTAAACTAACATTACAGTATACTAATACGCAGTAACTTTGTAAACACCGCACGGAGCTCGAACGCACACTGAGCTCCTTCGGTGCGAAGCAGGTCAGTGGAGTGGGGATGAGTCAGAGTGGGAACAGAGTGGGCACTACCGGTCGTCGCGCGGGGACGTGTAACGATTAAATTTTTAATAATTTATATCTCCTAAACGCGTAGGCTGTTGTAAATTAAAAAAATTTTTTTTTAAATATTGCATTGTCATATAGTACTGAGCTATGTTTAAAATTTCAAGTCTCTAGCTCATCGAGAAGTTAGTTTAAAATCAGTTGTATAATTTGTACCGAACAGACAAACAGACATACAAGAAAGCGACCTAATAAAAACGTGGTAAAATATTTAATGGCATACCTGGTGATTTGGCGACTTCTCTGTGAAAATCATCATTAACGAACTGCTCCTTTTTTGTAGACATTATTTCGAGATTATAACAGAGACATGTAGTAAATTTCAGACGGTATTGGGACCGCATCATATCGAAACGCCGTGGTAATATGTCAAAGATAAAGGTTCGACCGATAATCTCGGTGTAACTGTCCCTTCGATTGGTAAACAAACATTGTAGTATAATAATACGTAGTGACTTTGTAAACACCGCACGGAACTCAAACGCACACTGACGCACACTGACGCGCACTGAGCTCCTTCGGTGCGAAGCGGGTCAGTGGAGTGGGGATGAGTGAGAGAGGGAACGGGTAGTGGTAGGGAGCGCTGTCGCGCGGCGTGGCGATCGTTGAACGCGATGACGTAGGTTTCGCGGGGGGGGTGAACAGGTAAATATTTAATTGTTATATCTCCGAAACGGATAGACTTTTAAAAAATTTTTTTTTTGAATAATGCATTGTCTTCCAGTTCTGAGCCATGTAACCGATTTCAAGTCTCTAGCTCATCAGGAAGTTAGTTTAAAATCAATTGCAAAATTTGCCACCGAACAAACAAACGGACAAACAAGAAAGCGAGCTAATAAAAACGTGGTAAAATAGTGAAAATCTGCAATTTTTACCATCTTTAAACGTTTGTAGCTCATTGCAGCGTCAACCGATTGTGACGAAATTTTCAGAATATGTTTAATTGACACAGATCTACAATACGTATTTTTTAAATTTTCAATATAGGCCCACATAAAAAAGTTAAAAATTCAACTTTTAGTATTTTTTCAACAATTTCGATCAATTGCAATTTTTGAAAATATTTCTTTTCGCATCCTTTAGTAAACTAATTTCATAAATATAAATAAATAAAATAAGATAAATAAAGTTCAAATCGTATAGTACAATATTTAAAAAGTTATCGTCTTCTTTAGAGCGGTCTTAAACTTTTGTCCGCTACTGTATATATACAATTAGAATATATTTATATATTACATGTACATACACATCAAATTTTAATATAACATACGCATGTTAAACGTCATGTTTGAAAATCGAGAAGAAAAGATTTTGCGAAGCTATGCGGGGCAATCAAGATGCCCGATTTTGTACTTCAGTGACGCTAGAATCGTCGCGCATGCGCGAGTTTTCCCGTACCAGTTCACAACACTGGGTCCGAGGACCGACTCCTGCGGAACCCCGCGGCACATCTCCCTCAGGTATGTAGCTCCACACCGGCCGGTAATAACCATCTCCCTGCCACGGAGGTAGTCCCTGATGATGTCCCGGAGGTATTGGGGCACCTGGAAATATTCCAGGGCCCTTTCTATCTCTCTCCAGGGCAATGATGGTATTGTTAGCGCTTTTGCTATTGCTATGCGCGGGCTGCTATTATTCTCTCGAACATCTTGCCCGCCTCGTCGAGTAAACACACCGGCCGCTAAGCAGAGGGAGACTCTGCGGGCTTTCCGTCCTTCTGGAGGAAGACCAGGATCGCCTCTTTCCAACTTTTGGGGAAGATTCCCCGGCTCAGGCACGCATCCATGATGCTCCTGAAGGCCAGGGCGAGGACCCCCAGCTTTGAGGCCATTATACCGCTGGAAACGCCATCAGGGCCAGGGGCCTTCTTGCTCCCAGCCCGGTATAGTGGCTCTACCTTACAAAGTGAAAAATCTTCTCTTCTGTTTGAAATAATGAGTTCTTTCATTTAAACACACGATTTTAGTAACTGCATTTGATCCATTTAATGATGACGCTATTAACGCGAGTTGGGAACCAGTAAAAGAATTAAGCAAATTATCCGAGGATTCAGAAGAATTGAAAGATGTGAAATTAATTATCAAAGAGATTCTAGTTTCCCATAATGACGTGGCTACTTGTCTACCCAAGTTTTTGGAAGAATACCAGCCAATGGTAATTATCTTTTATTTTTAAAAAGAAACAAACTTTTATACACACCATTTGACACACAAATCATTTTCTTTTTCAGGTGATTCTAAACATAGGTGTATCTAGTATAGCAGAATGTTTAACGATAGAATGTCGTGCTCGTAGTAATGGCTATGTTAGACCAGATATGTGCAGTAAATGTCCAGATGAAAGTGCAATCGCACCTCAGATTTTAGAAACTAATGTTGACGTCGACCAAGTTTGCAAAGTAATTAACAAAAGTTCCAAAGAAACAGATTGTAGCGCTTGTATTTCATACAGTGCAGGCCATTTCAATGAAACCTCAGAGAGCGCTATTTGTTCATGTGCCTGAACTATCCAAATACTCGAGCATTCGAACTGCGATAAAGGTTTGCACCGTATTTTGTGTTCCATGATTAACAGCATCAAAGATCTGAATTCTGATATTACTGGGAAATAAGAAAACCGGTATATTAAAAACAGTATATGAAATTCTCTTTTTAATAAAAATTACTAACTATAAAAAAAAATGTGATTATCGTCTTCTCTACGATCCTCCGTGTTGGAACCTTGTACGTTCAGGCGGTATGTTATATCTAAGTTCAAGGAACTCGGGTTTTCTAATCATAGAAGCAACGTGCCCCATCTGGATTGTACAATCAGGATTTAAATTTGGAGGCAATAGCGTGCATTCTCTTTCCAAAATGCATGCCAGTCCTTCCAACAGTTCCACGAATCCCATAGATGCAGCAGCTCTACGCAATCTATTCACTTCCTATAACAGAATACAAGCATTGAAAACCATAGTTTTCACGCAAACGTTGTCCAACAAGTTTCATCTGTTTCTCTTACATTTCGCTGATCTGAAAAATTACCTTTCAAGGTGTGTCAGAACCCAAAAATGTCGGATTCAGAATGTACTCGACATTTTCGGGTTCTTGCACACTAGTTACCTTATAAAAGTTTTGCGTCTTCTCCGGTAATTTTCTTGCATGCCTCAAAATTTTCTGAATGTCGGATTGCAATCCAACTTGACGTATCCAAGAAGGTGCATTCTGTGTGTAACTTCGTTTCTCATTTGGCCTAACGGGAAAACTAGCAGCATTGCCTTGGGCTGGATCGACCGGTCCTAAATTATTGAAACATCCTAACCAGGGTACAACATCTATACCTGGTTCTAATACCATCAACATTAAATTTGATTTCTTTTTTGTGTCAGCCCAAGAATATATGAAGCCGTACCACTCGTTGTTCAACAAACAGAGCGCTACCATATTTTCTACCTTTAACGCTCCATGTAATAGCACGCAAAACGATGGTATTTTTCCTTCGTCTCCGTTCTCTTCTGTATCCGAATCTTCTTCCAGGGATATGCCTTGCATACTTGGACTTTTTTCCGTGGCTAGCGGCAAAACTAAATGCCTGGATATCGCGCTGGGACTTCCAACATCGGCTACAGATATAAATCCACAGATTTCTATGGTCTTCGATATCATCAAACCGGATACTAATTCAAAGTCTGTTTTTTTTGTATAAGGCATAGGTGCAGGCGATAGAAGAATGCAAGAACCTAAATTGCCACATTTTAAATATCCTTGGAAAGAAATATAATTAGTTTCTGCTAGCTTCTGGAAACATGTTGTAACCGATTGCTTCGAGAGTGGCGATTCTGGGACAAGTACTACGCTATCGCCGCCAGCTAATTCGACTAGCCTTTGATACAGTGGTAGACCCATGTGTAGACCAGCATCTTGTTGCGGTCCGATGCATACGATACTCAATTTTCCTGGATACGGAAAGGGTAACGGAAATGGATTTACATCTCTTGTTATATTTAAAGAGTTCAGAGAATCGCCCAAAGACATTGGACCGACTCCAGGATTACCATCCGTAATTAGAACAACTTGACAGGCTGTGGTATTACCCCATTCTGCCATGATAACATTGTTAACGCCATGGAGAGCGGTCTCGATGCAAGTCTTGTCGCATTCTTCTATATTTTGAAGTTTCGCACGTATACTATCGTAGTCGCGAGTAAACGGACAAATAACTTCGTACAAAGACGAAAACACAACCTAAAAGAGACACCATACGATGCAACAAATTGAAAATAACAATGGAGTAATTGTAGTATATATATGATGAAATGCGTGCACTTACTAACGATACAAATTCCAGCTTCGAATTCACTTGTAAATAGTGTAATAAAGCGGTTATTCCGTGTATAGCTAGATGATGTCTTGTCAACTGTTCATTTTGATTATTCTCACAAGATACATTCCCTAATATTGGACGTCTCATTGACAGAGACACATCCAATGCTATAACTGTTGGCATTTTTGATTTTCGAATTCGGACATTCACTTCTACATAAATATACACTCGCATACGCTTTTGGAAAGTACTTTGTTTATTCGTCAACTTGAACACGTTAACCTTAAAGAAACTTTTAGGTTAATCGCGTTTTATATTTTTAAATGATGTATCAAAATTCACTTCTAAATACACATTTTTTATTCATTTCCATTAATATGCTACAATTTTATTATTTCAATCTTATTTACTTCTTTGTATTCTCCTCATATACATATGTAAATACTTGTCAACAACGTTCGATACATGTGTATATATTTATTTACAATACACAAACACCACTCGTTGTACGTTACCTAACAACACTGAATTTCTTGCCTCGCTCTCGACGTTCCCGTTCCGAAAGAGTTTACACTCTTTCACTGGACAGTACAGGAGGATGAATTCACATACTTCATACATATGATAAAAAGAAATAGAACTATATGCAGTAAAATATCGTATATTTTTGGCTATGTCTATTTTTAAATTATTGCTTTGAAAATATACAATATATCTTACGTATCGCATAACATTACAACAGAGATGCTTCCTGTTGTAGTATTGTTCTTTACCGAGTATTAAATCGACATTGCAATATTTGCCTGTAAAGCGAGCTTGTCCATTTAAATAGTAAATCAGTGTATTTCTATTCTTAACAAACTCAATGTATTCGGTGGACCCGATCGATCGAAAATTTGAGGAGTACAGGATATCGCATAGCAAATTAGCACAGGCCGATGCTGTACAAAAAACACGTCAATTACACTCTGTGGCTATTCACGGAGGTTCAGAGTTATGTGTGTTGTTATCGCCCAATAACACCAAGTTAGACACTGATTCATCTTCAAATATGCCTTCGTCTACCTCATCGTCGGATATGGTAAGCTCTTCGGGATATTTATAACTGTTACTCAGCTGACTACATGGTACAACTTGTTCCTAAAAATTCAGCTATATTATTAATCCTAGAAAAACTAAACCTGTAGACTAAATAAAATTACTATTACAAATTTAGAGAAATAATATCTTTACCAAACTAGGAAACAATCTTTTAACCCTGATCCATCCCTCGTGTCAATTTGACACAGTTTCGCCGAAATAAGTTGTACCGTTCTGTTAGTTGTATGTATGTAGATAAATTTGATCGAAACTTGGTGACTTTTATTTTTTTAATGCAAAACACAGAACCGAAAAACCTAAGATATAAATCTTAACTCATCAGTTTGAATAAACAAACATTGAAAAATATCCGTTTACCTTGTTATTTCACCGATCTTTTACTGGGTTAGATTTGGGGTTATCAAATTTAACTCAGTATTTACAGGATTTTTTTTAGCATATATGGTAACCCATATACCTAACCCAGACCTAACTCAAACTTACAATAGCTTTTTGCTATTATGCATCTTTGAAACTAAAGTCGACCGCCAACTATTTCAAAGGAGAAAGTTATTCAAAATATATAGAGTTTTATAAGATACTTCAAATTTGTTTGCAAGACAATATCCTTTCTAAACTAAGAAACGATTATTCGATACTAAATAATTTTGAAGACGTAAGCGGTACTAAATAACTTTTCCAAATATTTTCTAGTCTTTATAGGGTCTAGCTAAAAGACTGTTACCTTTTCCACATTACATTACGTACCTTAGATTCTGTATTTACATCCTGCAATGAAATATCGGTATCGTAATCGAACATATCTTCTTCCAGCTCTTCCAGCGGATGAAGCGGTAATTGCATAGAATTGTCATTTAAATTCATTGTTAGTTCTGGCTCGCCTACAAGTTTATACACACGTGTATGCGTAACATTATTCTTATTATTACGATAATATGTACATTGCAAATAATCGCATGATAAATTTCTATTGGTTACTTACTGAGCGGATCGTTGGTACGGTTATCCAACTGAAGATATTCCAACAATCTATTGTTATTATTGCTACTGTTGTTATCATGTGTACATTGATTTATCTCGCTATCGTTCAGATTCTGTAATTCATCCATACTCCTCGTTCGGTTCAGCTGGCAGGACAATCAAAATCAGACGGTCTGCGAAAGTTCTAAATGCTCTAAAACATTGACATATGTAAATATGTAGTTAATGGTTATTTGCATCGGAGACGATCCGCTTCCAATCAAATGAAAAGTGAAAGATTAAGATTATGTTAAAAGAATCGCTTAAAGACGAATTAAGGAGTTATTGATTTGATTTACTTTGAACTGTTATATGTTTTAGTTGTTGCGTGACAGCAACAAATATTGCGTGAGCACAAGAATCTCGTGGATCCTTTTTCTCCATCAAAATTCATCATTTTGTATTGATGACTCCGATTAGACTGACGATATCAAAACTCTTCGTCCTTTGTTCTGTTATCGCTTTAAAACTCATTCATCTATCAACATTTAGTTTTTCATTGAATTGTGAAATCTAAAATGTGCTACGTCATGATCGTCGGCGCGACGTATTCACCGAACGGCTTACCTTCAAGGAAACAGTATATCCGTAATTAGGCTAGCGTGGAACAATGGATATTCCTTGTAGAATTTGTCGACACTGTTCTCAAAGGAAATCACAATACAATACAATAATAATGGCACAGAATCAAAATGACATCAGACGTTTAATAATATAACTGCCCTTAAACAACGTGAAGCACAATGTGGGACTGCGCATGCGCTATCGACGTTTCAAGTCACGTGCATCACGCTCGGGCATCGACATAATAAATCTGACCAATTTGAAATTTCACCGAATCTATTCGCGAATACATACATTATCATTCTAATAAAAATAAAATAAAATTAAATTGATATAATTCTATGTGATTATACGCACATTTATCTATAGAAATGATCAGTGTGTTACATAAGTGTTATATAAGTATACATGTATCATGTAAATGTGTTATACATAATGACTTTATTATAGCAGTCTCATACATATTTAATTGATGGCACACATTCTAAATCAGAATAACATTTTTATTAGTTTACTATATAGATTAGTTTACGATGTAGATATTTAATGAAAATTTTGGAAAAATTGCGTTTATGTACCCGTGTAATATAAAAATAGTTTGTAGTTTATTATCTCTGGGCGTTATAATACATATTCAAAGAGGATCAAATAAAGATTTATATGTATATGTATATGCATAAAAACTGTAATTATTTACTACATAAATTATTTCAAACAAAACAGTAGTTATATATACAGGATGTCCCGTAACTGATGGTACAACTGAGCAGGGGGTGATTCTACATGAAAAACTGAGTCGAAAATATAGAATAAAATTTTTTGATACAAGACTTTGTTTTCGAGAAAAATGAGTTTGAAAATGCAGCAAATACACGTGCTATTGCATAGGAATTGTCTGACGCGTCTGACCATGATCAACCAATTCTACTTTGTGCGTATACTAAAGCACGCGAACCTGGCCGAACTTTAAACTCGATTTTCTCGAAAACGAAGTGCCAAACAAAAAAATGTTATTCCTTTTTTTCGACTTATTTTTACATGTAGTATCACCCCCTGCTCGGTTGTACCACCAGGTACGGGACACCCTGTAAATATATATATGTTTTACAAAGAGTATATGTATGTATACCAATAGCTTTTATAGTTACCATTGTAATTTATTGAATTTGCAAAAGAAATACGTTATTTCTTTTGCAACACTAACAATAAGTACCAACACGTATACGCATATACATTAGATACTATTAATCAAAAGTTTGGAATCATTTGTGATTTTTAGTAATATTTTCAATAATATTTTTAGTGAAATTTTCTAAAAAAAGCTACTAACAATGTAAAATCTGTAGTTTCCACCTTTTTATATAAACCATTTTTATATTTCCAACTTTATATATATAGGGTGGTCCACGCAACTTGCACACCTATAATAACTTCCAAAGTATGCGTTGCACGAAAAAGTTTTGTATACACAAGTTGCATGGTCTGAAGGGGTACATTATGTAGTGCATTTATTTTTTTTACAAGTAGGCGCGTAAAGGACATGCGAAGGTTAACTTCATTTTTTTAAGTGAAATGAGGTGTTTTTTAATACATCAATCGATGCAGCTGTGCATTCGTTATAAAAACGTACTAACCTATGTATGTCGAAAAGTTAGTAGTTCAGGAGATATTTCAATTTAAATAACTCTAAAATACCATTACTGTCGTACTAAGACGTTAGTGTTTACTTACTTGTGTAACATCTTAGCACGACAGTAATTGTATTTTAGAGTTATTTAAATCGAAATATCTCCTGAACTACTAACTTTTCGACATACATAGGTTAGTACTTTTTCATAACGAATGTCCAGCTGCATCGATTGGTGTATTAAAAAATATCTCATTCCATTAAAAAAAATGAACCTTTACGCGTCCACCTGTAAAAAAAATAAATACACTACATAATGTACCCCTTCAGAACAAGCAACTTCTGTATACAAATTTTTTTCGTGCAACGCATACTTTGGAAGTTATTATAGGTGTGCAAGTTGCGTGGACCACCCTGTATATATATCATGATTCGTAATCATTTAATAACAAATAGTTGAAAATTTTGATCGGTAGTGTCCAGTGTCAGATTAGTACCGATTAAAATTGTAATAATAAAATGATCATTGATCACAAATAACGTTTACTTCGTTAGAGATTTTATTTTTTTATACTATTTATTATTTAAACACTCACAAGATTTCATTTTGGTAATATATGGTATACTTTAATATTAAGGATTAACTTAGTTAAATTTTCTATTTCAACAAATTTGAAATGCTTTCCGTCACCTCTATGTTTTGTTAATCTTTAACAGAATGTTACAGACAAATAATATTTAGGAATTATTAATAGCAGTTATTCTCTTTAGTGCAAATTAAAAATACATATCATATTTACATGTATATCGATTATTGCTATCATTATTTTAGCGATACAATCGCTACGATTCAAAGGACTGAATGGAAAATAAAAAGAAAATATTCATGGAGCATCTAGTCTAATCAAAACTCTTGTCGCTTTATTAATTGTCATGAAAAAATATATTTATGTGTATGTAATACAGAAATACAGAATAATGATAAAAATGTTTATATCATAAAGAATTTTGAGTATAGATGCAAGGAGCTGTTATTCGAAGCTGCACGAATTATCTTGCTTCACAGTTGAATTATCAAACCTTATTTCTGTTGAAACGATAGCTTGTTTGAAAGGAAACTCGCGGAAAATATCAATAGGTACACAGTAAATTTGCTAATCGCGTTCATTTATTACGCCTAATCGTTTCAAATTTCTCAAGTTTCGAACGCGTTTATATCGAATTTCGATAAAAAGTCACTTTATTTTACCGAATACGAATGAAACAATCACAGATTTATCTCTACCTCCCCTTTCCTTTCTACATGTAGCCGTTAGCGCGCGCCGAAGATAACTAGACTGCAGATGATTATACAAATATACAATTTTTTAGACGAATTTGCAGAATTTGCTTGCTTGAAGTTAAATAAAATATTACTTTCTGTATTAACGGTTTTAATAGACTGCAAAAAGGGGAACTATGTTCTTTTCAATATAAATTCGTGTTTCATTGATTTCTTAAGATTTTTAAGCGATGAATGCACCAAGATATGCAGTATAACGAAGTTAATACGCCTACTACGATGTAAGTATGTATGTTAGCTCAAAGAATATCTTAGCTCTTTACGAATACATCTCTTTTCCAATAATTGGGCGTTTTAGCGCTTTAGCGTTTTAGCATTTCATATAAAATCTATAGCGATTTGTCGGCCCTTCCCCTACTAAAGGCGGTCATAACAGTTCATAGTACAAGTTTCCGATAATTGACACCTAAAATCTAATTATTCCGACCTGTATTTATATAGTAAATCGTTATATATTAATGTGAATAATTTCAACAAAAGTCTCAGTAACATTCTTACAATTAGTATGAAAAGGTAACAGCTGCTATGCTTTCACAGTGCAAAACGGTAACAGATTTTTCACAAAGTATTTTTCAAGAAACTGCACTGCAACGAAAAGGTTAACCTTTTCGCCGAAGCAATTCCGATTCTTTTAATTGCTTTATCGTTTTTTTTTCTCTTTCGAAAAGTAATACGATCAATCTAAAGGAAAACACAACACGTTTTGTGCATTTAGAATGGTAATTATCGTATTACGAAGTTGGGAAACTTGGTTCTTTTGTAATTTCTGCTACCCTCTGTCTCGATGGATTTCTCTTGTTCGGTATTCGGTCCCCCGTGTGTTTACGATCGAAGCTTATAACAATACGAAATTCAAATGAAGGAGTGCAATATATTCCGTTTCAATCGCATAAACTCGTCGCGTGTGCTCCCGGGTGGATGTTTTCTCCTTTCGGAACGTTCTGTTCGGCGTTCGGCCAGGTACGATGGGACTTGATCGAGGGTGAAATTAGCAAGCGCAATCACAGGCGCAACGACGAACGCGTTTCTCGCGGCGATGGTTGAACGCTTCCGGAATAGATCGCACCGAACGTGGCTGCACATCTGTAATCAATCAAGAAGAAATGGTTGCTCATTTCATCATCGATCCTTTAAATACCATATACAATATAATGTTACAGTGGCGGACGAAAGAAAGTTTAAATAGTAATCTATGCGATAACTACCACCATTTTTACAAACTGAAATTTTATTTTAAAGCAGCAACGAATGTTTTATAAATGAGCCGTTTATTTTGAAACTGGCCTAAGTCCATTTGCTAATTGTTTTTTGTTGACTGTAGCAACGTGTACAATAGACACGTTTAACGTTACCGTTTAACATTGAATCCCAAGGTCGCAACGAACAAAAGTCTCTTAAAGTTTCAGTTTCGTAAACTATTCTATTTCATATGTCTACAGTCTATAGGGTGTCCCAAGATAGTATAAACGCGGAGGGGATGATTCTACATGAGAAAATATAGAAGCAATTTTTTTTTAATTTGGCGAACACGCGTGCTATTGAATAAGAATCGTCCGACGCGCGCGCGCCTGTTCATGACCGACTCCATTCTACTTCTTAAGAAAGCTAGGCACGCGAACTTGACGGATTGTTAGTCCCGAAATTTTCCCGAAATTTTTCCGAAAACGACGAGTCAAAATAAAACAATTTATTTTATATTTTCGACTTATTTTCCCGTCCCCTCCTAATCATCCCCTCCGCGTTTGTACGATTTTAAGACGTCCTGTATCTGTTTCTTTGAGACTTTTGTTCGTCGCGATCATCACTATACGATGCAATAAAAAACAATTTTTACCTTGGGATTCAATGTTAAGGTGAATTTTGCGGTCTATGTTTAATAATAACAAAGTTTCACCTATCTAAAGATGCAGAATCACGCTATAGCGGTCGCGACATATAACTTTGAAACACCCTGTATGTATCTTCTTTCAGAAAATAGAGAGATAGGCATGAAAATAAAATAAAATAAAAATATACTCACAATGTGGACGGCTTTCCTCTTCCGGCTCTTGTTGCTGTTGCTGCTGCATTTGTTGGTGCTGTTGTTGTTGCATCATCATGTGAGTTTGCTGTTGTTCTTGTTGCTGTCGCTGCTCCGTTTCTTGCTCCGTTACTTCGGCTCGAGCTTCAACGGGTATTTCCAAAGAATCCACGGGTCTCAATGGCAGAGCAAATCTTGGCACAGGGAAAGCATTTCCTTCTACAACCTGCAACACACAAAATATTATATACAGGGTGGCCCACATAACTCTGAACAGTTCAATATCTCCGTTACTTTTCGTTGTACAAAAAAACTTCGTAGGACAAAGTTACACTGTTTGAAGGGCCAAATATAACGGTGTAAGGGAAACAAAATTTCAAGGTCATTTTTATGAGATTTCAAGGTTATCGATGTTTTTTTAAATGGAATGAGGTATTTTTTAATACATCAATCGATGCAGCTGGACATTCTTTATAAAAAAGTACACAAGTAAGTAAACACTAACGCCTTAGTACGACAGTAATGGTATTTTGGAGTTATTTAAATTGAAATATCTCCTGAACTACTAACTTTTCGACATACATAGGTTAGTACTTTTTTATAAAGAATGTCCAGCTGCATCGATTGATGTATTAAAAAATACCTCATTCCATTTAAAAAAACATCGATAACCTTGAAATCTCATAAAAATGACCTTGAAATTTTTATGTGGCCCTTCAAACAGTGTAACTTTGTCCTACGAAGTTTTTTTGTACAACGAAAAGTAACGGAGATATTGAGCTGTTCAGAGTTATGTGGGCCACCCTGTATATACTTCTATACTTCTGTCAATCTCATTTACAATTCTGTATAGTTTAATTTAGGATTTACTTCTATAAATAATTCCTTCAAAATTGGCTTAATTATTTCCTAGGATATACAGGGTGTGGCCGGGCCGGTGGTACAATCGGACAGGGGATGATTCTACATGTAAAATTAAGTCGGAAAAAGGAATAATGTTTTCTTGTTTGACGCCTCGTTTTTCATTCGAGAAAATGAGACTTTTTTTTAAAGATCCGTCGCGGCGCGTCGCGTCGCGTTGCGTCGGGTTCGCGTGCTTTAGTATACGCAGGAAGTAGAATCGGTTGGTCATGATCAGACGCGTCGGACGATTCCTATCAATAGCACATATATTTGCTGCATGTTCAAAATCGATTTTCTCGAAAACGAGGCGTCCAACGAAAAAATGTTATTCCTTCTTATCGACTTATGTTTACATGTGGAATTGTCCCCTTTCCTGGTTGTACCACCCGTCCGGCCCACACCCTGTGTATGTATATTGTTGCAAGTGTTGCAACAAGTGTTGTTCTGGGCATTTTCGACTACATACAATCTTTTTACGTCTGCTCGCTGCGGCGCAAAGTGATATTTCGA
Source organism: Lasioglossum pauxillum (assembly GCA_933228785.1). NCBI lineage: Eukaryota > Metazoa > Arthropoda > Insecta > Hymenoptera > Halictidae > Lasioglossum > Lasioglossum pauxillum. The sequence goes on along the minus strand of OW121702.1, from coordinate 28,534,083 downwards.
TCATTTGGGGAATTAAAATTCTTAATAAATTCTTGAAAAAAATTGTGCGAATAAAATAAATAATCGACCGCCGTGTGTTGTGGAATTTTTTGATTAGAATTTTAAATAAAATTAAATTCATTGCTATGCTAATACAGATCATGGTGAAATAAATAGTGAAAAAAAAAATATGGCAGCGGTGGGATTCGAACCCACGCCTCCGAAGAGACTGGTGCCTTAAACCAGCGCCTTAGACCGCTCGGCCACGCTACCTGTTGTTCACCCGTGGCTAAATTTCGAATCCCGAGGCTCACAATTGTTTTTATTCATCATCACGTCATCACTATTTATACCTACAGACTTACAGTGGCGGCCATAAGTTTAAAGTACGCTCTAAAAAAGACGATAACTATTTTAATATTGTACTATACGATTTGAACATTTTGGGGAAGCTAGTGCTATTAGTTTACTACAGGAAATGAAAAGAAATTTTTTCAAAAATTGCAATTGATCCGATTTGTTGAAAAAATACTAAAAGTTGCATTTTAAACTTTTTCATGTGGGCCTATATTCGAAAATTTATAAAATATGTTCGTCAAAATCGGTCGACGTTGCAATGAGTTACAAACGTTTAAAGATGGTCAAAATTGCAGCTTTTCACGATTTTCGGCTTCTACCTGCAATAAATCTAAGGATTCTTACCTCTTTTTTTTCCGGAATCAACCGATCTCGATCAAACTTTCACAGTGCATATAATTAACACAGATCACCAAAACGTATTTCTTAAATTTTCAATATAGGCCCACATGAAAAAGTTTAAAATGCAACTTTTAATATTTTTTAACAAATCGGATCAATTGCAATTTTTGAAAAAATTTCTTTTCACATCCTGTAGTATACTAATAGCTCTAGCTTCTATAAAAAGTTCAAATTGTATAGTACAATATTAAAATAGTTATCGTCTTTTTTAGAGCGTACTTAAACCTATGGCCGCCACTGTATATCTACTATATCTATCTATATCTACATAAATCTATCTTCTATCTATATATGTATATAAAATAGAAAAGTATGTGTGTATGTATGTAAGATCCCATCGATCTGATTCGATGGGTCTGTCGCACGTTTTGTCTACCTGTCGAGGTTCAAGTTGTCGGAGCCCGGTGGTTGTACATAACCGGCCGGTTCGGAGCTGATCCGTGCGCGTTTTTTGTTTGCTATAACAACCTTTTCAGGTATATCGCCGTATGCATGCCGCGAGCAGCTAGTTTCTTATAAATAGACTACGGATTTTGAGTAAAATAAAACATGACCGAATTTAAGTTAAAAATAATACAACAGTATACAGGGTGGCCCACATAACTCTGAACAGCTCAATATCTCCGTTACTTTTCGTTGTACAAAAAAACTTCGTAGGACAAAGTTACACTGTTTGAAGGGCCACATAAAAATTTCAAGGTCATTTTTATGAGATTTCAAGGTTATCGATGTTTTTTTTAAATGGAATGAGGTATTTTTTAATACATCAATCGATGCAGCTGGACATTCTTTATAAAAAAGTACTAACCTATGTATGTCGAAAAGTTAGTAGTTCAGGAGATATTTCAATTTAAATAACTCCAAAATACCATTACTGTCGTACTAAGGCGTTAGTGTTTACTTACTTGTGTACTTTTTTATAAAGAATGTCCAGCTGCATCGATTGATGTATTAAAAAATACCTCATTCCATTTAAAAAAACATCGATAATCTTGAAATCTCATAAAAATGACCTTGAAATTTTGTTTCCCTTACACCGTTATATTTGGCCCTTCAAACAGTGTAACTTTGTCCTACGAAGTTTTTTTGTACAACGAAAAGTAACGGAGATATTGAACTGTTCAGAGTTATGTGGGCCACCCTGTATATAAACTGTTGGAATATTCTAATCTAGGTACTCATTTTTCTCATAAAATGAATATCGCAATCTTCTTATTTTAATGATAAATAATAACGATGTTATTATATTGCAATATACTCTTTACACAGAATCTAAAGTATTCTAAAGAATACCGCCTTATCGATATATTAGATGTCCGAGCTAACCAAAATTTGCTCACTGTTGTTAACATCCTCTTTTCATTAAAATCTGTTTACGCGACGCCGCTTGTCAAGTTTATTTAGATTTTTTTCTTGAATAATGAAGTTTAATCATCGCATACCTGGTGAATGATATTACGAATTTCCGCTGGTACAGGGAAGTTCCTCTCTTCGCTATCGTCTTCCGGCCCAGGGAAAGGTTTAGCTTCCTGTTGTTCGTTTGATCCATCCGGCCTCTGACGTCCCTCGATGTTTCCATGTTCCAATAGATTTCGGACCTCTATCGGAAGTGGAAGACCCACAGGGATGGGCTGTGCTCCTTCCGGGATCGGTTTAAATTCTTGAACGTTCTAAAAGGCACCGTAAATTCAGCTATACAGTATGTTCACGCAGCCACTGTACATATAGTCAAAGTTTCTCTTGTACATATTAATCACACGAAAAATATTATGCGGTTACTCGTAAACAGCATAACGATGTGATAACACGAATGATCAAAACGTAAAATTACAAGAGTTTTCGAAAAGTACAGGGTGTCCCGAAAAAAGTGTCGGGAAAAAGAAAAGGGTGATTCCTGAGGTGATTTCAAGTATCTTTTTCCTTTGTCGATTCGGCTCGGCTCGGCTCGGCCGACGCCAACGTCGCGCTTAATGCACCCTGAATTGGCAAACGAAAAAGCTAAGTACTTGAAATCACCTCAAGAGACTCTACCCCTTTCTCTTCCCGACACTCTTTCCGAGAACCCTATATAATGCTGTATATGTATACAACAATTAAAGAAAATAGAGATTCAACTGATAAAGATTGACTAGAGATCTTCATTCAAAATTACAAATACAAAGAAGGATTTAAATTTGTTGAGTTAAACAGTGTTGTGAAAGTAACGTGTTATATAGTACACGCGAAATATGTATACGTACTACATTCTACTATCTTTTAATCGAGGAGTGAAGATTGAAGACAAAGGAGAAATAAGGTGGTCAATGGTTTAATTGTAAGCGATAGCGGCGGTAGTACGTAATTAGCGATAAATTAGATTACCTCGCGGCGAGCACCTTCGGGAACCTGTACAGGAACCGGTCTCGCTTCACCGGTAATGTGCTGAATGATATTTTTGATCTCCAAAGGCACCTGCTGAATAATCCTACGTATTTCGAATGGAATTCCTTGGAAGGGAGAGCGTGGTCTCTCGGGAATCTGAGGCTGAGGCTGCGGTTGCGGCTGAGACTGTGGTTGAGGCTGAGGTTGCATCTGAGGTGGCATTTGAGGTGGCATCTGTGGTTGCATCTGAGGTTGAGGTGGTCGCTGCTCAGTTTGCGGGATCATCACGTGCGAGATAACCCTTTGTTCATGAACTTGAGCCTCCGGTTGCGGTGCTGGTGGAGGCATCATGGCTGGCCCCTGTTCTTGGCCATATGCGCTGGGACTTTGTTCCATTTGTTGGAAGATCATTTGAGGTTCCTGAGGCATGGGCGGGCGCATTCCTCTGACGGAGTTCACCGGGAAGGGGCGCAGCTCGATGGGAATTCGACGGACTTCGATCTGGAGAAACATTAAATGTTAGCTGTTACAGAGACTTTAGAACACGAACTTGGATTCATTTACATAGCGATTCCTAGGGACATCCTGTACAGAGAACAGAACTAATAATAAGTACTTAGTACGTATACCTATACATCGGTCAATAGTGTTTCACGGTCAGTAGATACTGTAGTGTCTGCCAATCTATTCATATAAACCAAGTTCTATTGCATAACAATTACGCTCGGATCAAAATAAAAAAATAAACTTACTTGTGGTCCCATTGCGGGATTTTGCGGTCCCATCATAGGTGTCTGCGGTCCAATTCGCGGTGGCCTCATTTCGGTGTTCACCTGAGGAAGATGTCGCAATTCGGGAGGAAGAACTCCTGGTGGGATATGGTTCAATCCACGTGGATCGCTCAAAGGCAACTGTTGCATATCAGGAACTTGATACTGAGTGTGCACTTGATATTGATGATAACCTGGATCCTGAGATTGAGGTCCAAGAGGTACTTGAACGGTTCCCAGAGGAATGATAATCGGGGTCAGCATCTCTTGATCTTGATGTCTGAAAGTAAATGTCAATTTAAATGCCAGGAAACATTGACACGCCGCTAGAGCGGAGTGCAAAAAATTATAATAGATTTTTCATTTTTCTGTGGTACAAGATCGAGTTTACAACTCAAGTATGGTATGGTACAGAGGTTTTTCGAGTTTAGTGTGATTTTAATAAGAAAAATGCCACGAATAAGTTGCTGGAAGTCCCATAACAAGAATAATAGTAGTGGTTCACACCGATATACTCGACCCGGATATATCGGATTCCGCGGCACGTTTACGCTGTTCGGCGACCGAGGCAGCTCGAGCTTTTTGGCCCCTCGCGGGGTATGCCCCCCGTTAGGGGTAGGCGAACTGGCTTGGAACGGCCACCTCCGTCGCGCTTAGATTGGGACTTTACAGTATATGTGTATGTTGAATTTAAAAAATTAGATATAATGTACGTACTCCTGTTGAGGATTTCCGGATTCACAAAGAATGGCGACACGTTCTCCGCTGAGCCTTTGGTAGCGAGAGTCGGTGCTGTTGTTATCAATTTTGTTGTTATCGCCATCCATCACTTGATCGGCTCTTCGTCTTTCTACCACGCACGATACTCTGCTGCGTGCCTCTTGGATTAGAGTCTGAAAAACCGAGATAAGAACTATTTCATTTGCTATAGAAAATGTTGACTTGATTCATGAATTTGTTTTCTACTACACATATACCCCGAAACTATTTATTTTTTCATCAACATGACATAAAACAAGACTGTATATCATACAGGTATATAATATTATAATTATACATCACTATTAAGAGAAATAAATATATCCTCCTATACAATATTAATTCAACAAAAGTTTCTCGAAAACTAGTATTCTTGCCAGTTTATAGTAAAAAATTGTTTGAATTTTTATTATTATTTGTTCTTTGTATTTTATCGTTTATGAATTTGTTATGACGTAATTTATTTAAGTAATCGAAAATACATGATTTTTTTTCTTGCGGAATAAGATACGATGAAACTTTGGCCAAAAATATTACATGTTCCCCTCAAAAGGGAACTCTTCGAATCACGTTTCTTCAGAACGGACACACCTACGAATTTCTATTAATGTGCAGCCGCATTCAGCAGCGGACAAAGTAGCATTTTCTACGAAAATGCTGGACTAATTTAAAATAAATTTTTGTTTTTTCACTTCCTACGTTAAATAAAAAGTATGTGTGCTGATCAGAAATCGGGACATTGACCTTATAAAGGATCAGAAAGAAGAATAATTTCGACAAACTTACGCCCGCGATATCGTCGAAATTGAACTGCAGCGGCAGTTTAATGTGCATAGGAGGGAACTCGTTGTCATCGTAGTAATCATCGTCATCTTCATGATCGCTACTGTCGCTGTCTGATTTCGCATTGTTTTCGTCTTCTTTCTGAAGTTTAATGTCTTTAGTATCCTCTTTCGTCGGTGTTTGTTCAACCAGAGTTTGCTGTGCTTCCTTTGTCTCGCTTGTATCCTGGAAAAATATAAAGAATACTTGACTCGGTAACCCTGATTATGTTCTTTTTCGGATTCTTAATTTTAATGTAATCCTTAATCTCTCTACATTATGCCCTGTTCTTTCAATTATTTTGATCCCTTAGATTTGCCAAGTTCTGAAAGTATCTGGTTTCTAAATCCTTACAATCTCATTATAAAAGCTTGTTTGTTCAAGTTTCATATAACTTTTATTGTAACATGTGCATAGGTTTTGATCCCTTAACATTCATTTATTTATACATATACAGGGGGTGAGTCACTTAACTGTACCACCTGAATTTCCTCGTAGTCTACTTGTTGCATAAGAAAATGTTTCAAAGAAAAGTTGCCAGATATTAACCGGCACATACAATGTATGCAATAATTTGTTAATAGCATCTAACATTCGACCGACCCGCCGCGCATCGCGTCGTTGCCAGCATTCGATTTCCATCGTTTCGGCGAGGTTATGGCGCGATAACATAAAAGAGAGTTCACTTTCACTCGCGACCCGATGTCGCGACCAGGAAGACGAGTTGCATCAACAGATGAATGCCGCGACGATATTTATCCAGCATTCGAGGCCTGGAGTAGAACACTTTTCGGTCGTTTTCCTCGGCTTTATCGTCGTTTTCTCCAGTGTATATGTACTAGGAAGAGAGATTGTCCGACGGATACGATTCAATTATATCTCTCTGGGCAACGATTATTGCCTGTCCTTTAATTACGCTTAATGGCCGATGATAATAAGAATAATGATCAGTCAAGGCGATACGTCGCTGCGACATGCTCTAATTAACACGCCTGTTCACGGCGAACGGTCCCCTCGCCTCGGTCTCATAGATTATAGATCCTCGAACCAACTTTAATCTGTGAGTTTCGTTAGCAAAACCAGTCAAATTTCACAGAAGAATGATCAGCTTATTGTTAGATTATTCTACTGTTAGTGGTACGATCGGAAGTTTCTTTAGCTGAAGTAACATGGTTCAAGACGAAAATGATTCTGCCAAATTTTTTTGCCATTCTTTGTTTTCCAAAAGTTATCAAGCTCACCTTTAGTTTTTTATATGTAAATCTACAATTTTTATACACTATCTGTTATGGGACGTTGAGACGAATTCGGCAAGCATCGTAAAATGACATCGGTTCAATTTCAGTTTGTTTATAAAACCGTTGTTTGTTTGTTCATGGTATCGTTCAATTTTCTGATCTTCACTCGACAAATTCCTTTCGAATCGTAAAGACGTGTTTTCCTTGTGCGTTTCTCGTTTTTTAAAAAATAGATTCTGTTCCTTTAATTTCTATAAACTGCGGTTTATTTTAATACATAATGTAATAGAACATAAACCTTTTGATTCTCGAGAAATCGACGATATTTAATCTGTTATAATTTCGTAAAAAACAATCGTACAGCAATAGACTTGGACTGATTTTAAAGCTTCAAGATTCGATTTGAGCACATTCTTATTCATTTTCCTCTAATTGTAAGATATTTTCACACGATGTAGCGGATAAGAAACCAAAGACCGATTTTTTCGCATCATTTCATTTGAAGCAGTTGTTTGTCTTTTTTATTAGTTCCAATGAAAAATCGGTCGATCGGGCGTTGAAGCAACGATTCACGGTTAGCTAGCCGGCTGGCTGGGTTATTATTATTAGACCGGGCAGTAAATACGGAAGCAGTACGGAATACGTATTTGGTAAATGGCGGTAGGCGATAGGAGATAGGAAGGAAGTTACAGGTAGCTGGATACTTTCGAGACTCCAACTTGCGATCGGTCAGCAGGAAATCAATATCGTGCAAGAAACGTTCGTTGCATCAGGTTCTGCCGAGCACAAACGATTCCAACGTTTCCGTCTGCTGACTGGCTGGTTCGCCGAGGAAACTTACTTCATACGAAGTGACAACTTTCTACTTGAATATCGGGGTGAACGTAAGTAAGGAAAGGTGGAATGGCTCGGCCTGCCGACCAGCTCCTGGTTTTCGCAATTCCAAACTTGCCACGAACCAACTTGAATCTTCTCGCGAACGTAGAAAGCTAAGTGGGAGGGCAGATCGAAAAATCGATTTTTCCAGATTGTAGTTTTCGAAAGTACAGAATGTTAAAAATGCTTTTGCTCCGACCGAATTTTAGCGAAAATTTGCAAGGCCCCGGGCCGCTGTGTTGCACAGTGGGCCAGGAGACCGGTTTTTTCTGGCTAAAACTATTCTAACGTTATTTCAAGGTTTAACCCCGGCTTGCACTCGGAGCTATTTTAACTGGAAAATTCAACGTTTCTTCCTTGCTAGAATATCTCCATTCCACCTCGATCGAATTTGATTTGCAAAAGTTAAATTGACTTACAAAAAGGAAAATTATGGGGGATATTAAAAATATCACAAGAAATAACATTATAGTGTTAATGTGGCGTTATTTTGGAGATACGTCCATACATATAACCGAATCAATTTTTATTTCAAATTTTTTATTTCGATGTGCAGAGCACGTAACAAGAAAATCACTTTCTTCGTAAGAATTTCAATACACGCTTCAATCTACGTATTGTATACACAGTATCATATGTATACATGTATGTACAATATGTATATTGTATTATAGCAAGTCCAATTTAAGAAAGTTGAAATTTTGGGTAATCGCGTAAGACGCGTTATGCAATTTATGCAACGTATACGTTACAAAATACCTACGACGATCGAATGTCAAAAAGCTGTACTCAAGAATTGTACAGTGAGAAGCTGGAGTTAACCGGAAATTCGTTACTTCCCTAAATACTATCATCTTCCGAAATATTCTATCAATATACGAATTTGTTGATTATTCGCAAAGAATCAAATTGCATTCTACTGTTAAAAATGATGTCTATTATTTTCGGTGGGTCCAACTTACAGAACGAATAATTTGAATACTAAAATAATACATTTTTATAGGAAATTTATTAATTGACTAATATTAGTATAACATTTTGAATACTAAAATAATAGAAAATTTGTTTGGTGTTTGTATTGATTTCGTGATTAAAATAATTTGATAGCGGAGGATACATAATATTCTGGTACGACCAACAATAAAACACGGAGAAACCACCGGCACCGACTTTGATTCCAATAGATGAAGACAGTGGCCGTAGCAGACCGAGCACTTTCCACTTGGGAAATTGGATGTAGAAACGGTTTTGCGGTGCTCAAACGACAACCTGTGTAATCGTCAAGCTAGAACGAGACGAGACGAAACAAGTGAAACTTCTTAACCCTCAAAAGTAGAGAGGTAGCTGCAATTCCTGTAATGTCTATCGCGGCGCGGCGCTTGCTCTTTTATTAGAAAGAGTTCGTAATGAACGGAAGAAAAGACATACTATACATACGTGGGAATTTATTGCAAGCCTTCATTGAATCTAAAATCTGAAGCTAAAATCGTCGCGCGAGAAAACCTGACCAATTTCTCATCACTGCTCCTCACGTCCACACATACGTGTAAAAGTAATACACGATGTCAACACATACGTGTAAAAGGAATACACGACGTCCACATCGATTGTCGCTAAAATGAACTTTACTTAAGAGTAAAATTAGACACACACGCATCTGACTTAAAGATGAGTTTACATATTAAGCAATAGCGTTTCTTGATTGACAATAGAACTCCCGGGATTTTTCTGCCTCCACTTTTGTTAGTTACAACACAGAGATAGATATCATATCAACTTTTAGCATGGAACAGAATATACAGGTAAATTATAAATTAGGAATAATATTGCAATAAAGTACGATCGAAGCATGTTACCGCAATAATCGGTACAGGGTTACCATAGCATATGAAATATTTATTTCGCCAAATAACGTCGACCTCTGATGGATTTACCGTACACTAACTGTCTGTGGCAGGGTACTTTCGATGCGAACAACGAACGGAAAGGATTTCACGAGGGAAATGAAATCGACGGGCTTCGCGTGGCATGCGGTATGAACGAAGAAATCGGTATTGCAATTTGCCGCGGAGACGACCATTCGCTCCCGCAGGGGCTTTCTTTAGAAATCTTACCACCCCCTTCTGCGAGCTGCCTATCAATTAGCGGACCATTATGACAGGTAACCATCGTCTTTAGGCAACGTGCACACTGTCAGCCTTCTATTATAATAGTATACGACTAGCGTCCCTGATGATGTAGATTTGCACTCGCGTGCCTTCATCGCTTGAAAGATGGAAATCGGTGGCACACTTTTGTGTTGCTCCGACACCGTCGCGCCGCCCTTTTAATTCCGCTAACTGGTTTCTATACAGATATTTCGTCGTTTTGTCCGCGTTGATACGAAAGTAGCACTTTCAATAACAGATACGCTTTGTCAAATATAATAATACCTATCCTGGGCTAAAGTGCAGGACTATTTCGGTAAATCGAATAAGCCATTCTCTCGAGTGGAAATACCGCGAAAACTTTGTGTTATTTCACCAATTTTAGCTTTCTCTTGATCGACTCTCTTTCGATCCTTTTTTTTATCCTTCTTTGGATCTTAAAATTAAAACCCAGTGGACATTTGTGAAACTTTATTTGCATATTCTATTGAAAACTTATTCTTAAACATTTAGGTTATTGTACACTAGACTGTGGATCTTTATGCAATTATGGCTCATAAAAATGTTGAAAAAATGCTGGAGTATTAAATTCAACAGACTTTGGTACGATTTTGATTTATTATGGATCTACAAATGCTATTACCAATGTAAATAGAATTTTATTTGGTACCGCTTTCTTAAAATTTGTCTAGAAAAATTGAAAAGTCCATAAACATCCGCAGTCCACTGTTCACTGTTCACTGTTCACTGTTCACTGTTCACGCGACAACCAGCTGTTCTCAAGTCGTATCGATGCTTAATTTCGGATTTATAATATTTATGAATTCATCTTATTACACGTTTACAATCTACAGATTATTATCATCTCTAACCCAATTGAAACCATGCTCGGCCAGGTCTGTGCGATGAAAGTAACGAGTATTCGTCAAGTTTGTTCAACTGTTTCTTGGTTCTAACGATTCCGAGCAGTATGGAAACCAGGCGTCCCAGATTCCGTAACAATTCTAAACGCAGGAGACCGCGCGCGCGCGCGATTCAAGATCCGGAGACGTTCAGGAAAAGTGAAATTTAGAAGATCCCGTGAGAACGCGGGAATTTTCTAATCCACGCGAGAGCGTATCACACGGATGACCTGTTAGAAGAGTGAAAATGATCCGTGATAATTGATAAGGAGCAATCTCTGCCGTCAAGGTGATGCAGCATGTGAAAAACCACTCGGAGAATACCGAGCAACAATACAGTTAGCCTCTCGAGAGAAAATCTTTTCAGAGAACGTTCACCTTGCTGTCGGTGCGTGCAACGGGCAACCCACTTTCTGTAGTGGTACCTACCTTTCCATCGAACTCGCAAAAATGTGCGCCAGCATCTTCGCAGAGCTTTCATATCGTAGACATGGGATCAAGTGTAATACCACTAGCAAACGCAGCTGCAGACCGCCGCGCCGCACCGCGACCCGCTGCTCAAAAACTTAACGATTACTATGAGAACGAAGATGACGCTGAATTTGGTTACGATTTGTGAAATACAAAAGGAATCAAACCGTAACTCTTAACTTCTTCGTTTTGTTATTAGATATTCTAGAATAAGTTTCTGCGGTTTACTAACACAGACGTCTGAATTATTTCATTTTAATGTTGTACACATTGGTTTTAACGATTTAAAAATTCTGATTTCGAAGACACGGAAGACAAGGATCGTCCGAATCGAGGAAGTTGTACATCATTTCCACCATGGTCTTTAGTTTAGTCTGCTAGTCGAAAAAGGAAAAAGGAAAAACATGAACAACAACAACATAACGAAATACCTAAACCCAGTAAAACAGCGGAACATACTAGAATCTCTCAAACGAATTTCACCAGTTTGAGAATACGCAAACAGTCGATAATTTTCTTTCGTTCGTTACGCAAAAATTAGTTCCGATTGAACGACTCGCGCACAGCGGAACGTTTCATAATGCATTCCCTCAACGAAACAGGAAAAACGAACATAATGTTGGATCGGCTGGTTAGAAATTCTTTTATCGTGCATACACAACGAATTTATTTATTCGTTTATACTACACGGATATTTATGCATTTATATGTAGTATCCGTAAGGTGACATTTTGTATTTAGTAAGAATTATGCTTTCAGAAATGTTATTATTTTCTATCCGATCCTCGGACAATAGCGACGTATCCGGTTTATGTCGTTTTTTCGTTTCTGTAAAGCACACAAAACTTTTCAAGTTGGAAGTTTGATTTTCTTAGACTTTCTATAATTTCTACTGTGCAAGCAGAAAATACTATTGTTGACACAATAACAGATCATTTCTGTCACAATTGTCATAATTGTGAAGTAATGTAAAGACATTTCTGTGGAAAATGATTAAATAAGTGTATTCGTTCGTGCACTTGTTGAAATCAAAATCCTACAACTGCATAATGAACGCATACCCATCATTTTGATACCGAAATTCAATTTCTTAGAAACGTTAAAAAAAGAAAGAAATGTTTTTAATGCAACATGAGGCTACGTGCAAAATTCGAGCTCAATCCGATTTGACCGGAAAAATACTCTCGGTAAAAAAAATAGCTATAGTTAATGTTAATAGTCACTGTTTGGACGATTATTCAGAAGAAATCACATTTTCTACGTGTTCGTTATTTTACTCTCATTTATCTGCGTCATACATATGTATTTCAAGAAGGACGAACTTCTTTTATGGTTTACATCGCCTTGACATTAATCGGTGTTTCGCGATCTCGCAATGCTAGACTTGAATCTCCAGGATAAAAGAGCAGCAGTGACACTGCTATCTTATTTAATTTTAAATAACAGTTGGTAATTGTAAACGATCAAGAATTCAAACGCACGGGACGCAAAAATTTATTAATTTAAATAAGGTAACCGAGAAAATTTTTTATTACTTCAAGACTGTAAAAATAGCACGTATCTATAACATTTTTGGCAGACGGATTACTTTCAACAATGCAAATTACTACCTATTACTAAACATCTAAATATGTACCCACTACATGACTACCTACAAATGTAGTCTTTGCACCTCGCAGTTAACGCAAACAATATTTGTTTTGCATAACAATCGGAAATCTAGTCGTAAGTCTGTGATCTCTCTTGTGGGTTTTGGTGGATTGTTTTCAATTAATAGCTTAGAATTTGAATGTCTTGAACGGTGAAAGGTCTATCAGAAAGACGTACAACGTCGTTAGACGAGTAATTACCAGCCATAAATTGAGAAAATTATTTGCGAACGGTACTTTCGCCAATATCACCATCCCCGTAAACACTACAAATCATTTATTGGAAACCACGAATAACGATTACAGTTATGACAGGTACCATATACCAGAAAAACGTTGAAAACAAGCAAAACTAAGATCCGATGACGTGCTTTAGAAATTTCAACAAAACATCGATATCGATGAAAATTAATAGAATTCATTAAGAAATATTTCAAGAAATATTGCAAGTTGTTGGTCCGATGTTTTGAAAATAATTAATACACATACAAAATTTGCAAAACCATTCACCTTCGGGAGATAAAAGAGTGGAGAAAATTTTGCGAAAACAGAGTTCGTATGAAACTCATTTATTAAAAGTCGATTAGTGGTCTTTCATGGAAACTTACATCGGTTAATCTTGCAGACAAGGATCTACGAGCTCTTCTGGCAAGCTTTCACTTGTAGAGAAAAAATGTGCAGATGCTCATCCTTCGCGAGCCTTTTAACTGTCGGCGGACGATTATCGGCTATCGAGTATACATTTTTTTCGAAATACAGTGGCGAACAAAAGAAAGTTTGAATGGTTATCCATACGATAACTACCACAATGTTCGCGTTTGAAATTATATTTTAATGAATTTTTATAAATATCGCGTTATCTTATAAAATTATGAAAGCGAAAGAACTACAAGAGAGAATCGAGAACTGATAGTTTAACAATGTATCGTAACCGATAGTAAACAATGAATCGTTTAATGCCATACAAAAACTTAAATTTCGATAGCTTTCACGAGAACGAACTCTTTTTTAATAGATTTGGAATGAATACATGCTTTCAATGTTTCCATCTTTCAATTAAGGTGGAGTGGGGTAAGTCCGTCTACGGGGCAAGTCCGGTAATCGGTTATTTTTATTATAATATCAACGAAATTTCTCTAGTTCGAATTTATTAATGTAGTATAAGTTAGTATCAACTATTCTACATAGATGTTGCCCAAGAATAAAGGTGTTCTCCTCGCTTAAATCAACCAATGCCAAACAGTCACGTGCAAGATACACGTACAACTTTGAGGTTACCCTGAACGTGCAATAGTTTACAAGTTATTCATATATTCTGTATTGTTATTTTAGGTAAGTACAACAAAGATCGATGTAGGTTTAAATAAAATAAACCGTTTCTATTCTATTTTTTAAAATTTATTGAGAAAAACACTAAGATGCACTTGCCCGGTAAGTGCGTACCGTATGGATAACTACACAACTAAACAATATACATATATTTAATGCAATAAAAAGCATTTTGTAGCAGGCTTGATAATAATTCTTTTCTTGCCCCGTAGCACTTGAAACAAGGTTCGAAAGCATTTTTAACTCTCAGAGACGGACTTGCCCCATTTTCGGGGCAAGAGTTTGATACAAAGAAAGTCAAGTTTTTACACACCAGACTAAAAATACATCAGTTTAAAGTCCAACTTTGTAAAAACTAGGAGCTTGCGGACTTAGACTGATCCACGTGTTGTTCATCGATGAAAATACTCGTGATAGCACTAGACCCGGATAGGTATAAACAAAATTCAACGGCTTTTCAAATGTTTTTAAAAGGTACATCTGTATATGCGACGTATTTAGTCGATCTTTGCACTGATGACATAACATTTAATGTAGAAAACGTTATTAAATAACTGGCAGTCATTTAAACAGGGTGTCCGAAAAATGTTGTACTTTCTTGAAAGGGGTCATTCCTGAGCCGATTTCAAGTAACTTTTTCCTTTGCAAAAAAAATTTCTTTGGCTGTGTTAACCCTTTCCACTCGGAGCTATTTCACCTCGAAAATTAAACATCATTTCTTTCCAGCTAGAACAATTCCATTCTACATGATTTTTTAAATTTTATAGATGTGAAATTGATGTAATACCCCATAAAATACTTAAGTTTTTAGTAATTGTTTAGATACCAACATACATATTTAATAATGTAAATTACATTTTGAATAATGGTACAGCAATTTATAGTGAAGGAGTTATTAACAAAACACACAAACCAATCTCAGTGGACGTATTCCGGCTTGACCAACGTGTTAACGTTAGTCACACACACACACGTCAGCTGTAACCGTGTTCCGATTGGGCAGTGATTTTCGCTGATAACTTGTTGCCAAAGAAGCCGCGGAGAAGATTTTTCGCAAAGGAAAAAGTTACTTCGTATGACCTCAGGAATCACCTCTTTCAAGAAGGTATACCATTTTTGGGACACCCTGTGTATCTACATTCATGAAGATCCAGTGATCGGAAATAAGCGAAATGCTATCTTCGACTTGACACACAGTGTCGCATGCTATATGCTATGTGCCAATGTTTAATTTTATTTCAATTCGCAAAATAAAGAATAAAATTGCCGTTTTAGAAGGAAAACTCTAATAATGGACAGAGTAGCAAAATAAATTGACCTCTAGATCAAATAAAGGACGTATGGTCACCGTAATTACAGAGAAACTGGCGACAAGCAATTGTCACCTGCTCGAAGTGCATTGGCCATGATGAAATTCTGAATCTCGTTTTTCTTGTTGTCAGTTTCAAGACTTCCCTACACGCGCCGATCACACAAATAACACGACTATAAGACGATTTCCGGTTCGCTTAAGGCTGTCGATAGAAAGTAAGATCGGCTTACGCGACTTGAATGGCAGTCTAACGAGTTTCGTTTGTGTTTGCCGCGATATACAATACTAATGGCAATGGTGAAAATGAAAATCGATCGGTCGTTTAATGAAAAACCAATGGGGTTTAGTAGTTCACAGGTCAAGTTGTTCCACAACGTGGAATTTTAAGCGCGAGGACTCGTGCATGGAAATTTTCTGCTAATTGTGAGATTCAATTAAATCAACGATCGTCGTCCTTGTCCTACTGTATCACTCATACTGTAACACGTGTACTGTTTATCACGCGTTAGCAACTATCACCTCTATTTCAATGCACAACCTCGAGGAACGACGACGAACAAGAGTGCGAAGTGGCGAACAAATAAATGAAAATTCGAGGCATAATGCGAGACTCGCGTATTTACTTCATTTCATTTTATTTAAAAAAAAACATTTTGATTTTGCATAAAAATCCGCTGTATAACCGCTAATGATAAACGTCGCGAGCTAAAATTTCAACAGCTTCGTCAACCATTTTGTTGATCGACCATTTAACAAAACAGTGCCACGTATCCTAAATGGCAAAAAGAAAGACAGTGGATTTCCTGTTTCGCGTTTAGATCGTGAATAGAGGAACGTAACTCTGGTTACGTAATTGACTGTTGTGGTTCTCCTTGAACGCAGCTCCTAGCACGGCCGCGTACCGGCTTCTTTCTGTTTCATTTTCTACGTTTCATTCTACATCAACCCGTGTCTACCTGTGTCTACCTGTAGTGCTAAGTGTCTACCTGTGCGCGCCGCGCCGTTCTTCTTCACTTAGCCGCTCCGCCGCGCCGCTCCGCCGCGGAATTAATTGTCATTCGCTTCCTATTGATAAGTGGTTGTATTTCCTTTGTATACAAAGGACGGCAATTCTCTCTCTTGATCGTCCGCAACTTACGACCCAGAAGCGCGTGCGAAATGTAAAGTCTACACCGGTGGACAAAATGATAAATTTTGAACATCGTTCACGAAGCAATGGACATAGCTTATGTTGCATATTTCTTTGAACAACAACGAATAAACAAATGAATGAACAAATATTATTAAATGCACAGATTACCATCCATCCATCCAAGATTCCCCGTAATCTGTTAACAAGTTATTGGTAATGTTTATCTGTTATCGATTGCGACTGCAACTTCTTCCATGTAAATGAAACATTAAATGGTAATTTTTAAAAAATTCGTTTATTTAAAAAATTGTTGAAATTATCGTGAATCCACTTGACAAATGATTATAGAGCAATGGACACAAAGTGCAGATCAAAATTGTAGCCATCTTTTGCATAATGAATTCGTGAATGTAGAATACTATGTATGTATATTGCCGTAAGCGCTCTGTTTAGGTGATTTCAATGCTTGGTAGAACACTATATGACACATATAGTCAGCGTCGTTTCAAATAATAACACTTATCATAGATTTGCTCGCATTAATATTCGAATGCCCGTTAAAACAGAATAACTTTTTTTCAAATTGGCGCTGATTTCTTTTAGCAGTTAGCTGCTTAAAGTAAAAAAATAAAAAAGACAGTTTTCAAAACTTTCTTATTTTGTTGTTATACATATGCAGACTCTCGGATCTGTAGGATGCAAAATAAAACATTGAGCATCTACTCTACTGCATTGCACGACATAAGAACAAAATATAAATGTATATTTTTCTTGAATAATTTAAATGTAGTGAAAATAATACCTGTAGAATATATTATAATAATATCCTTGAAAACTTGTAATCTTTTCACCGATTTAAATTTCACGTAACAATTCTTCCGGTTCTATTTATACATACGAGCATAAAAGTATAAACTGCCATCTTCCGAGGTCTCGCTTCGCAAGAAACATTATCCGCTGTTCCGTAATATTACCGGAAGCTATTCCACGAACGCCAGTTCGGTATTTGAGATAACTAGAAACCATTAGGATACCAAAATCTTGAATGGTTTCCAATCAAATTAGCTTGACGACACAGAGAAAGAAAGTTTTTGCATGGTTTTTCACGCTTCTCTAAGGCCCATGAAAATGAGTTTGTGTTAATGAATGTATTAGGCATAAAAAGTCAGAAACTTAGAAAGCGTGGAGCTATTTACGATCGGGGCAGTGCATTCTTGTCCAGCTTTGCAAGAAAAGAGAGAGGCGCGAATTCGAATTGGGCACGCAAATTCTAGCTTATTTCTTACCTTACAGTGCATAAAATTGCTCTTGTTTTTGCAAGAAAGTCTGCAGAATTTCATAGAATCTCTCTTCGCTGTGTCCCATACAGGCATGCATAAACACTTCAACCTGATACTATGTCTCTACTATTTTTTTAAGATATTATACAATAGATTGTCCAAATTGAAACTGTGGACCCGTAAAAGATTAAAAGTAATAAGCATCGTCTCCATGGGTCAACGTTATTTACATATACAGGGTGTACAGGGTGAGGCGCCAGAAACAGGCCACCTGAATAATTCGGCTGCTATTTGTGCTAGGAAGAAATGCATCAGATGGAACTTGCTTGATTTCGAGGAGGCATTAATCAGATGTTAGTAGCTTTTTTGTAGGTGGACGCGTAAAGGATATATGAAGATCAACTTCATATTTTAAAATTTTTTAATTAACATTCGTTATAAAAATGTACTAACCTATGTATGTCGAAAAGTTAATAGTTTAGGAAATATTTCAATTTAAATAACTCTAAAATACCATTACTGTCGTACTAACAATAAGACTAGTGTAACGTCTTACAATTGGTACGACAGTAATGGTATTTTAGAGTTATTTAAATTGAAATATCTCCTCAACTATTATTGCACCGATTGACGTATTAAAAAATACCACATTCCATTTAAAGAAATGAAGTTGACCTTCATATTATTATATCCTTTACGCGTCCACCTACAAAAAAGCTACTAACATCTGATTAATACCCCCTCGAAATCAAGCAAGTTCCATCTCATGCATTTCTTCCTAACATCAATAGCAGCCGAGTTATTCAGGTGACCTGTTTCTGGCGCCTCACCCTGTATATTTACTTTAAGCATTAGAACAATTGAATAATCTGATAATATGTAAGACTGTGATCGGACGCGGCCGCATCCTTGCTTGTGATGCGCGACACCTTCTGGATTAGGATGCGCTCGATCGCATCGATCGATTAATTGATCCCTTAAACGATTCCCCTTTCTCCCCTAACACTTTAGCTTCGCGGTATATTGCGATTTCTCAACAGACTATAGCGCTTTGCCCACAACTGTCATCTGGTAGACTGTAGACGATGTAATATTGGAACACGGATTGGAACTAGGGATTGCAATCCCGCGCCATTTTCAATCCCGCGGGATTGATGTGAGATTTATTTCAATCCCGCGGGGCCCCGCGGGGCCCCGCGACACTAAGGATTTAGGTCTTCAATCTAATATATATTTAATAAAGAAACAAATTTTACTTAATGAGATAATGATCTTTAATCATATTAGTCAAAATTTATTAACAGAATACATATAAAATCTAAATCTACATAAATTTAAATTAAAATAAATCTCTTTTTGGAAAACAAACTATAATTGAAATGTATATATATATATATATATATATATACATATACGTGTCTAATTGTATAAAATATATAATATAATAATTCGTTATAATAATTATTAGAAGAAGGTATTTAAATAAAAAATCATTATATCAATAACAAAGCTACGTCGGAAGCTAGTCGGAAGAATTTTTTCCTTTGCCAAAATATTGGTTAAAACTTCAAAATAACTATATGTAATCGACCTGTCTGTGAATATAATTAAAATTAGATTAAAATCTGAAAAATGTTAAAATTATAAAAACAAATTTTAATTTGTAGAACTTTGAAAATATGATCGTAAAAAGCAAAGTCTATTAATTGTTGTATCTTCTAGTTAGATCCTAAAGTCATTAGAAAAAGATATCCTGCAGCGGAAAAAGCTCGTTAAGCCTCTACACTCTACACTTGAAGGTCGAATAATTAAAAAATATTCATAAGCCATACGCAAATATTTCCCCTTTTTTCCATCGCAAAATTTGCGGGATTCCACATCACCTATTTAAGAAATGCGGGACCAAAAAATGACGCGGATCCTGCGGGATTGCGGGATTGCCCTAATTGGAACACGTCAAGTTATCCGAAGCCGGGTCTATATCTATAAGTATATGTATACGGTCCGAGGATCATATCCAGTCTTAGCATGGAACAGAACCTATGCCCATATTTAGCATGTTAAAAGCGGGGTATATAGGTTCTGTTCCATGCTAAAACTCGAATGATCTATCTCTGTCTACATTCTACGCTAGTCTACGCTGAGAAATGTGGAGACACAAAACCCCGAACGCGAGCACTCTCGTATTCTCTGTGGTGCTGAGAACGTTACGACCTCCACGAGAACGGACCCTCCATGGCAATGCCATCACAATAGTTTCGTTCGATAACAGCCGAATCGTGTATAGTCAACTTGTCGATAAGCAACTCCTGCTGCACGAAACGGGCTTTGCAGGCTTGCGTTGCGGAAGAAAAAGTGTGCGATAAATCATGGTAAATCTCGGTAGTTCATTATTACAGGTAATATCAGAGGTGAATACCACAAAGATGGGCGTGACCATAGACCGAGCACGTTCCTTTCTTTCGATCGAGTGCCGTGAGAAGCGACTTTTCAATGCTGTCTCATCATAAACTGAGCGAGCACGTTTCGAGGCTAGCGTTTCAATTCGCGGCAACAAAATTAATCGTAGGTAATACGAATATATGTAGTATATTGGAAAACATTCACTTTCGAACTCGTCCATTAACTAAGTCGACATGTATTTTTCTATTGTTAAAAATCGCTTAGCAACAAAACAAATGGGATCACACTTTCTCGATTAGCTTTCACTTTCGTTTTTAAGTGCAGTTCTTTTTGTGCCTCTCTTTATTGCATTGCAATAAAGCGTGCTCGTATAACTCGTACATATATCAACCGTTATCGAAATGTGATATTTAAATAAGTACCTTCGCATCACCATCGCGCGCGTATTCGTTTTCATATTTATTGTATAAATAAATATACTAATTGTTTGTATTTCTACTTATTGCATTTCGAAAGCATCACATAAAATTTATATTTTGAATATTGAATTTGTTATAGGTACGTAATTAATATTTCGACTTATTTTATCTCGTTTATTCGTTTCCATGTATTATATTTCATAGAGGTAGTATTGTATAAAACATAGCGCATATCCATTCATCGTGTACCGTACCCACTATGCAAAACTCTTTTATTCTTCGCTTAAATATAGAAAATTTGTGTATATTATATAACGTTTACTCTCAGAACTAGTATGCAGATAAAATACATGTTCTTTGAGTTCTACAAAAAAACCTACGCGTGGAAAACCACGCGCGGCAGAAGTGAAACTTGTTACAGTCTAGTAACGTTTAGAAGCAAACTAAGATTGGAAATGGTAAATAATCCTAATGAAGCAACTCTCGATGCAGTATTTGCAAGACATTTAGACAATATTGAATCAAGAATATTTATATCATATTTTAACTATCACAAGCCAATTGTTTCAATGATAGAATCATAGAAAATCATAGAAAAAATATTGAACGATCAAAATTTGCGACGCAAAGAAGGAGAGTGTATGGGAAATGCTATCAACTATGTCTCTTTCTTTCCCATACGCTCTCTTTCTTTGCGCCGCAAAGTTTCATTTTTTCGTTTCAGAAAAACGTGGACCAATCGCGAAGCGGGAATGCAGCGTATAGATTCTAGCTCGGCGACAGATCCCGCTGAACGTGGCGCGGTGTTGACAACTCCTCAACAAAGCCGCGGAGAACTTTCTCGTAAAGGAAAAATAAAAAGAAATGCTATCGAGTTTAATGAGAGGTATCACAGGAACAAAGAGCCAATAATACTTTCCACTTTAAAAAATGTTGGGGCCCCCGTTTCTTCTCTAAAAAGTTACCACAACAAATGTAATTTGTACATACTCGAATAAAATATTAGCCCTCCGTAACCAGTATAATTTAAAATAAAGAGTTTATTCGATTCTTGATTAGACTCGGAGAAAACAGTTTATAACACTTTATCTGGTACACCCTGTATAATTATTATGCATAGATTTAAATAAAATCGTACCTGTCTGAACAGTGTACCTAACGATTAAACGAATAGTTATGAATACTTATTGTGATTTTACATGACTTCGAAATTGATCGCTAATTCGACTAACTTCAACAAAGTGTGTTCTATCCAGTTTCGATAGTTTACAATCATTTTGCACGCGGTGGGTAGGTTTCTTCGTTCAGCGTATCAACGTTAATCATATTAGCGTGATTACCATGGCGCGCCGTGCCATGCCATGCTGTGGCCTTTCCGCTTCCTCACTTTCGATCGTAAAGTCAAACAGCATCGTTCGACTGGAAACAATCTTCGGGTACCAATCGATCGATCAACAATACTTTCAACGCGGCGAGGCTTTTACAATTCACTGAATTTAAGGTGAAAATTTCGAAATCTCGAAAGCTGGCACCGTGCCGAACGAGTGAAACGCAGTACATATAGTTTACAACAACAAACAAAGTACTTACAATACGAATTGTTCTGGAATCGTATCGGTGATACAGTCCATGCCTAATACCTAGACCTAGACTTGTATTAGGTTCATTGTCAGCCTAATACAGTTAGAACCTAATTTTTAAGTAGAAATACCATTACGTCAAGAATATGTAGCACTTACCTGGACAAGCGCTTCAGGCTGTAAATGCTTCAGGAATTCGGCTTGCTGATAATTAACAGACGATTGCTGCTGCTGCTGCTGCTGTTGAAGTCTCAATTCTGCTTGCATCGCGGCTATCGATTCGGGAGTGCACGATGCACGAGCTTGCACCCAAGAAGCGGCGAGAATGAAGCTTCCTAGGATTATGGTCATCGTTACCAAAGTGGCAGCCGCGATTCTCGCGATTTGAACTGCCGTACTCTTTGGCCTCATGTATGCCTGAAAATTAACCAAGAAAAAATTCGTTAATGCGAAGCTTTCCATGTATCTTTACGTTGCGTTGTTACCATAGCCGACAGAAAGGGTTGTTACCATTACTAATATACATAAATGTCTTGAACTGCAAATTCCAAATTATAAATGTTCACTTTACTAATTCTTTATGCGTTTATACAACGCAAAAGTCTTCAAGTAAATAAATCTAATAAAATCCCGCAGTCTGTGTATGACTATGTTGTATTCTATTTTTTTCATTTCTGAAACTCCCATCATACATGTTGTGTTTTATACTGTAATACGTATTATACTTCTGCTTCACAATTCTAATCTTCGGTTCAGAAAAATTCAGTTAAATTCAATGTTTCTCACACAAAGATCATTTGATTTTATACTAAATACTTAATTTTGTACTCGTTTAACACACTCGTTAACAGTTCTCTGGTTTCTTTTGAATATGAAATGTGCTACTGGGTTGCATTTTATGGAATACTGTACCGAAGCGAAGACGCAATTTCATGTTAATCGCACGCTACACAATAACGAACAGTCACACGCACGGTCGGTGAATATAACAATGAAATATGTGCAAAAATCATTACGCGATAATGTAGTCGATGGGATGTATGCGCGCAGAATGCAGTCGCACACATGTATGGGATTTCATGCTGGCTAGCCAACCGAGTCGAGGTCTTTTGTCGTTTCACGCTCTCCTTTCGCAGTCTCGCAGCATTCCTACTTCGCAGAATAAAGCTAATTGCGGGAAAAAGTGAAAAATCTTTTTTATTCGAGAATCTCTCTGTTTCTCTCTACTTTATACTCTATACTGTATACACACGTTTTTCTTTGCCATCGTGTAAACGGTACATTACAAGTAAATTGGGTATAGCCGGATACGATGGTGAAAAGTGCCCCCATACTCCAAACCAAATTGATTTTTGGTCACATCATTCAATAGGGGTTCCACAGAAAACCCTTTGTAGTAAGTTTGAAGTCGGTACCCCTACGACAAGAGCAATTACAGGGTGAACACGTTTTCATGAATTATGCTGTGTTTCTTCTGTTCTGCTGAAAAGAAAATTATCGAAAAATTCATTAACGTTCTACCTAATAGCACACGCGACAGTGAATTATTTCAGAATTTTTGGTTGCAAACCGATTTTTCAAAAAATCCAGAAGTATACAATTTGCGTTCTATATTCAAGTTTTTAGAGTACATACCACCTTTATATTATTATTTTATATTTAATAGTTGTGTCTCGTCGTGTGTGTGTGTGTGTGTGTGATTATTTAAAAAATTGGGAATTTGCAAAAATTCGGAAATAATATACAATATGTTACAGTAAATGTGATTAATTCGGCGATTATGCATAATAACCGGTTATTATTCATAATTACCAATTTATTGCATTTACCGTAACATATATAATAATATCTACATCGGTTCCGTAGGAATATATCGTTCAACAAGAAACTACAAACAATAAATTGCAAATTGTAAATTTCGTTCAGAATTGTGCATGTACCTACATATTTACATTTAGTAACCATATATGTATGTACATAAAAACTTTTTATCATTTATAATGAAGCATTCTAAAAAATCAGATTAAAGTACTTCGATTGCAATACATTATCTTGTCGTGTTCCATAGATTTAAAAACGTAGCGGCCAAAGATTGGTGCGGAACACGAGATGCCAGGTGTTATACAGGGTGTCCCAAAATTCGTGAACTTCCAGAAAGGGGGTGCAAAAATGTTATCTGCGGCTTTGTTTAGGAGTTATTAACGAAAAGCACGGACCAATCAGAGCGCGAGTTGGCACAGTCAGTCAATAGACAGTTGGCGCGCCGGGCCGACTGTGGCAACTCGCGTCCAGGTCGCGCTCTGATTGGTCCGTGTTTTTCGTTAATAACTCCTAAACAAAGCCGCCGATAACATTTTTGCAAAGGAAAATGTCGCTTGAAATGGTCTCAGGAACCACCCCCTTTCGGGAAGTTCACGAATTTTGGGACACCCTGTATAGGCACGACGCATAAAGCAAGTTTTAATAACTGTAGACTGACACTTGGGCCGCACACACACAATCACAGCGCGACCACTGGCATAACACAATACCTCGGTGTGTGACAACTATAAAAAGGAAACGAGTACATTAACCGATCGTAGAATCTGAATTTAATCACTCTGTACTTTTCAAGGTCCCCGCAGATCAAGTATCATTACTAAATTTCACCGAGTCATTAATCGCTAACTTCAAGTTTTTGTAAATTCAACTGGCCAAGTTGAATTTTCGAAATTAGTTCTGTTTACAGAAGAGCTTCCTTTTGTAGAAACCTTTCTTTTCACTGTTTCCACTGGACCATCGTATCGTCGAGATAAATATGGAATTTTTTCGGGCAGTTTCATAAATACAATAAGATGCAGGTAAGGCAAATACATATATATAATAACTAAAGTAATTGTTGCTAAGGTAACTCGCTATACATATAAAGGTCGATTTACACTATCCGCACAGGCGTACAGACACGGAACGGAACATTAATGCATTTGAATGTATACCAGGTGTTTGTATTTATACAATACTATCTGATTGTATCAGCACAGACACGTATCGGAAACTAACAAAAGAAATATTATTAAAGTGTTATTATTATACTGAACGGGGAACTTGGTGCGCTTAAAACAAAGGGGCGCTTTCGCTGGCTTAAAATCTTAGTATTAGGAAGACGTTTCGGGTTAGTGGAATTTTCATTTTAAAACAGTGTCTGTTTTGGTGAATAATAAAATAGGCATTTTATTGAGGATATAAATATTGTCCAATACGCTTTTAAACTTTAAACATAAAAATTCAAAATTATAATTCCAATTATTCTAGAACACGCAAAGACAAATCCAACGATATGCAGAAATGTATATTTATGATGTGCTATAATGGAGAAAACCAAGTTTCGAAAATGAAAAATTTTCGAGCTCGACGCGACACGTTTTCCCGTTGTTCGATCGAACTAAAATTTTCCATAGATTATTTTCTTGAGCTAGCGTCATAATCATAGGGGATGTCCCGAAAAAATTGGAAAATTTGTTTCGCCAAGACTATAGAAGATCGAACCTACTCGACAGTCCGATGGCCCGATAACAACAATGGGAATCGCGGACATTACGGTTCCTTATTAAATTCTATTTTTGGAAAGTTTCTGTCGGCAGTGTGTGCACGTAGGTGTAAAAGTCCTTTGGTTTCGAGTGCCTGGCAACAGTGCCTGGGCGCCTGTTTACTTTTGTCTGGCAGATCGAGCAGCATAAAGGCAGCCTCGGATGGCCTACTATCTCCTCGAGAGGCCTCTCACCTTACAGTCGTCCATCCACATCGAGGTCATTACAAATACGTGCAAGTACAGTCTCCGTCACAAGCATTTACCCTTTTCAATTAATCAACTAATTCACGCGAGGCACCCGTAACAAAATCTCTGCCTCGCCAATTCAACCACCTCCTCCTTCTTCTTCTTCTTTTTTTCGGCGAGGACACCTTAACCCATGAACGCGTTTGCGATGGAAATTATTTTTCAGACGCGCGCATTTATTATTCGTCGTCCTTAAAGAAATCGCCTGAAACGCGAACAAGTAACGGTAAAATAGAGTGCGATATTTAATCGGCGATAAAAAAAAACAAAAGTCTAATGTTTATTAGTAAATTCAATTGCCGATCAAGGAAAAGACGAGCCAGGTGACTCACTGTCGGTAAAAGGAACTGTACGGGACTTCGTTTTTTGTTCGTGTAGATGCCTGTGGCAGCTAATTAAAATGGAGGAAGAGTATTAGAAAGGCTGTGTCGTCTTCCGCGAACCATATGCCTTACTCTTGCTCTGTGTGTACAAAATTCAGAATAATAAGCAGAGATATTCCGTGATTGTTATAGTAATTATTTCGTGCGTTGTATAAGGAATGTTTGTAGTGTCATCAAAGAAACGCATCTTATCTAGAGTGCTTGTTTCCTTTTACCGATCAAGTCTCTATTAAATCTGTGATCCGCACAGTGTGTCCGCACGACGAGGGGAACGATTAATTATTAACGATGGATATTGATATTATTATCATATCTTTACATTGTTGTATAACCTTGTTTAACCAAAATACATATAGTGTTAATTATTGAACGGTACTTCTTCTCATTTACGTACCCACAAAATATACATATAAGAATTACTAAACTAACTAATTGTAAGTATATACCATACATACAGATCAGTGTTTGTGGGGGGGGGGGGGCAATCCGATTGTTAAACAATTCAACACAATTTCAACAATTCAGCGATTTATTCCTAAAACCTATCATTTAACCCTTAGTTGTATATAAACCATTTTGAACACTAATTTGCAATATGGAAACTCGAAATAAGACGATAGGCATGAAAAAAGAATGCAAAAATGCCGAACACGATATGTTCCTTACGCATGGTGTGCTTTGTAGTAAATATAGTTTAGAAAACTATGCATGTGATGCATTTTCAACAAAAATTTTCATAATTAGTGTGATTTGCACTTTAGAATGTTAAGAATGGATATTATGTGAAAAAATCCCTAATGGCTGATAACAATTCTTTATGCAAAATAGTATTTCACTACCCACTTCAATTGATTCAAAATACGTTTTCGTTTGTAAAGGTTTGTTTGTAACATATTCGCTCTTTGCAACATTAAATACATTTATGATTCACTGTAACACGGAATGAACTTCGTTGGGCAATTTCCTAAACCCTTATAAAACCATTATTCGAATAATAAACATAGGTATAAAGGAAATTATCACGTTACATAATGCCGCAGGAAATTCAAGTTTCAATTACTTGCTATTTAAATAATGGTAGGATGGTCGCATGATGAAATGATTACTGCAATATATACATACGAGTATGTACATATGTACGTATATACGCCCCCCGTGTGCTCAGAACGTGGACACGACAGCCGGCTGTATGCGAACGAAGCATTAAACTCTCCAAACACGTTCGATATAACCGGTCGATATTACGCTATTTCAAAACGTTTCGTTTATTGTGAATCTCATGCATACCTTTTCTATGAATGAATTCATTAAATACATTGCACAAAGTCGCCGGTATGAGTGCATATCACTGGATTGCAAGCATACATATGTATACATTTATTGAATTTTTAATATAAAGAAAATTTAATAGTACTTTCATTTAAAAATGTTCTTTGGGTTTCTCGATGAACTTTTAAATGTCGTGTAAACAATAGTAAACATTGTTCGTCAACAATGTACGCGTTAAGAAACTGTTCTATGTATATCTGTTCAGCAGATTCAGTAGGTCAGCATTTGCTGTTCTTATAACTTACATAATATATGTACAGTGGGTATTCGAATGCCCTTTAAAACAGAATAACTTTTTTATAATTGTACCAAACGACCTGATTTTTTCTAATCAATTAGAAGCATTGGTTTATGAAATGATATGCAAAAAAAGATATTCCAAAAAATTATAATTTACAAGGTTACATGCAAAAATCAAAATGGCATTTTTTAAAACTTTTTTATTAGCGCCCTTAGAAAAAATAAAAAATTTTTAATATAAAATATAAATATAATTTTTGGAAAATCTTTTTTGCACGTCATTTCATAAACCAATACTTCTAATTGATTATAAAAAATCAGCTCGTTTGGTACAATGATAAAAAGTTATTTTGTTTTAAAGGACGTTCGAATACTTTTTCGTTACCCACTGTATGTCTCTTATAAACTTTATAAATGTTACGTAAACAAAATGTGGTTGGTAATGACGTTGTTGTTAACGGGACCTTTATAAATAAATAAATCAAATATTGCTACCTCAATTACGAAAAAAAAATTTATTTTTACACTTTTCCGACGTTTCGACTGTTTGCTATTTCATCTACTTAGTTTTGTGATGAACGGAAAAATCTATTCCGTTGAATTTGCAGTTTTTCAGAAAGGAGAAACGAGGAGTTATCGAAATAAGCGACAAGAAAGTGTTCGACGTCCGCAGAAGGTTGAACTTCCAACTGGCACGTAGAAAGTTTCCGGTTTTCATGAAACAAACGAATGAAAAAAGCGTGGCCGACGTTGAAAATGAAACCTCGTCTGCATAATTTTTCGCGTCACGCTCGCAAAATACGAAAGTTCAATTAACCAGAGAAACAGAATAAAGTAACACGCTTCGAGCGAACCGATGTTGCTTTTTCTAGAAGAGAATTGATTGCAACTCGAACTATAGGTTTTAGATC
Organism: Lasioglossum pauxillum; assembly: GCA_933228785.1. Lineage (NCBI taxonomy): Eukaryota > Metazoa > Arthropoda > Insecta > Hymenoptera > Halictidae > Lasioglossum > Lasioglossum pauxillum. The sequence goes on along the minus strand of OW121702.1, from coordinate 28,505,218 downwards.
ACGAAGTTCAGTTACACTATTGTTTCAGAATACTATTTTACAGAATTCGACTATTTCGCAAGTTGGACGTGCAAAAAATTCTCATCGAGTTTCCCCTTTTTCCAACAGAAATTAACTAATTACGTGACTCTTTTTGTCGAATGATCTGCGCGCATAATTATGCTATACTGATTGTCAGTCGGGACGAATCCGTACACGGTGAATCGATTCTTGTTACGAACATAAATTACGTGAGCTGTCACTCACGTTTACAGATAATAATTATAAACTTATCTTTCCGAGAAATTTCGAAGCGTATGTAATTACCTTTTCCAATACGTAGAACCTCGATAATCCGAACTAAACAAGCACAGCTGAGAGTTCGTATAATAGAACAGTGCCTTAATTAAACTGCTAGCTTCAATTCGTATCGATTTGTACAATAAACAGTATTGCAGATGGATCATTTTACAATTAATTAAATTGCTAGCTTCAATTCGCATTGATTTGTACAGAGTGTAGAAAAAGTAATGATCATCCGTCATAGGGGTGAATCTACACGCCTGGATCGGTGGACATTTGTAAGAGAGACTTGCCGCAAAATTGTTTATAGCAAAGAAAGAAAATTATTCGCAATTGTTTTTTACATCAACACCTTCCACTCATCCAGAAGAGAAAAAATTTGAAAGAAGCCACATGTCGCAAACAAATAGTTATCAAGATATACAATAAGCTGTTAAAGTTTTTGTAAAATTTGATTATGTGATGCTATAGATGCGCATAGGACAAAAGCCTACTGTGTACTACAGTCCACCCGACCGTGTCGATGAGACAGGACATAATCGTGTGCGTGCCTCCAGACAAACGAAATTTAAAGGGACATTCGCCGCTAGGCCCGTACCAAGTGATCGTCTCCCTGCCCATTCGGATCATAAATTTCAAGTAGCAAAATATGAAAGAATACCTTTATATCCATTTTTATACATAAGAATATTAATCCTGGGTTATAAAATACTAATGTCAAGTATAGGTACTTGGAAATTTTTCAGAATCTTCTGTCCCTCCGTCGCGTCGGATCAACAGCACACTGCTACTTGCGCGAATACGTCTCAATAAGTGGGAAGCACAACACAACACATATTCCAAAATCGTGTCAGCAACCGGGAAGAAATTACTCCGACCACGGTCAAAATAGTACTGCGATTGTGTCACTTCGGTTTTTCGTGAATGGTTAAGGGTGGTTTTAAGTGGGGATATGTAGCTGTTTTAATTGAACGGGAGTGTGAGTGTGTGTCGGAAGGGCTTTAGGTTGAGAAGTGGGAAAACTGTCACAGAAATTCCTTTGATATTGTCTTCGGTCGTCGATAACGAGATTTATGAGAGTAGTCCGCTCGCCGCTTCGATAGGTCCGTCGCACGTGTTGTGTATCTGCTGGGGTTGAAGTTCGCATGCGCTTTTTGCTTGCTATAACATCCCTTACAGCTCTATCGCCTAATTCGCTAGAGATATGCTAACATTTTATAATACAGGATTAATATACTTATTACAATGGATATAAGGTATTTTTTCATATTTTGCAACTTGAAATTTATGATCCGAATGGGCAAGGAGACGATATGATAGGTCCGCCGTACGGGCCTAGCGACGAATGTCCCATTCGTTTGCTCGAGGCACGCACACTATTTACATATTATGTTCTGTCTCATCGACACGGTCGGGTGGACTGTAGTAAGTATGTATGTAGTAGGCTTTTGTCTACACGTATAACTCCACACAATCAAATTTTGCAAAAACTTGAACAGCTTATATCTCGATAACTATTTGTTTGCGACATGTGGCTTCTTTTAAACTTTTTCTTTTCTGGATGAGTAGCAGGTGTTGATGTGAAAAACAACTTTACCAACAATTTTCTTTGCTATAAACAATTTTGCGGCACAAGTTTCTCTCATCATAACGTTTCTATGGAAAAGATTTTAGTAATTTGCGTTAAGAACCGACGCGTGTTTCCGTTTAAAACGACAATGCTTCTTTTCCTGACAGATTGCTCTTACTATTTCTGTCGGTCGGTTTTAATCGATCAACTGGATAAACAGGCACCGCACGAGAGTACGTACCTGCCTACATATGTGCAATTAAACTTGTTCAGAAACTTTCACGGAAGTACGTCGCACGGATTTCCGCGCTCTTTTGTAAAAAGAGTCTCACTCGACCGACGCTCCCGATTCGAAGCGTTTCAGATCATGGCAAAATTTTATCGTGAAATGAATTATTGTTGTTCCATTGTGACCGGAGATATTTTCATCTATGTACTCTTGTCTAATTTACAAAATTCACAATGTTCTATTTTCAACTATTATAACTTCAATGAACATCACCTTTTCGAAGTGAAATTTACTTGTCAGAATAAGTATTTACACATTTTTCAATTCAAGATGAACAATATTAACAACAAAGCCATTCAGTATCGTTTTGTATTATATTGAACATGTACACATACTTACATATGTAACATACAATGTACATACGTAATATCACTTATGCATGGGATTGTGATACATACAATTTAAACTGCTCTAAAGACTTTTGTAATTTTAAAAGTAAAAAATTGATTAGTTTTACAGTTTTCTACAGATAAATTTCAACAATAAAAATGGAATTATTTGTTATAAATCAGAGATCGTCTGACAATAAGTTCGCTTATGTAGCAATTAATGCATTAAATGTCACTTTTTATATGTGTAGCAACGAAAATAATTTTGGACTTTTTTTTTAATTAAGAAATATAAAATGAAGATCTACTACAACAAACACATTCCGAGTTTTAGAATACTGCGTGTTGAATCTTCGAACATAGAAGTATATTTAGCCAGAAACACTCTAGACTCTAGAAAATGAATAATATTTATAGTAAAAATCTAATATATTGAACGGAAGTAAGAGAGAGAGAGAGAGAGAGAGAGAGAGAGAGAGAGAGAGAGAGAGAGCTTTGTCGAAAGATCTGACAAGAGAATTTTAAACGGATAGAGACCTCCAGAAATCTTCCACATTTGGATCTCAAAGTGTCGGACCTGAAAGAACTGGTTTTGGACTTTAGTGTGCTATGTAGTAGCTATTTACACACACAAAAGTATCTCTTCTGAAAAACAATGTAAGCGTAAGTTTGACTTTATATGAACCCACATTTCATATGCAACAACTTCAAATGCAATGGAAATAATTGTTATTAAAAAGCCTAACCAAGAAATTTTATTTGTAACAGACTTGCATTTTTTTTATTACAAAATGAACACGCTATTTTTCTTACAAAATGTTTGATATGCAATAACATTTTACGAAATTTTATAGCTTGAACATTTCATATCTAGCAACCTGATATATAGTATTATACATCGAAAATGATCATTATTTTGAGATTTCTACCCATCTGAGCAAGCTATAATTTTTAACTCATTTGACCACTAAATTACTGATCCTTGAAAAATTGTCGATATTTAAACTGTAACAATTTTGTAAAAAAGAATAGTATAGTATTATACATACAACGATAAACCTGAGCTCGTTTTGAAGCTTGAGGCCTCTTGTACTTTCAGATGCCATGGTTCATTTTCTTACAAGATGTTTTTATCCAATATGACTATTCTATTTAGATCAAAGTTCTATAAACACGTATATTTCAATCTACGATTCTTTTCAGCCTTTTTATGGAACGGAAACGAAGAATATGTATGTTCGGTAATATTATACGTAGTATACTACGTTAAAGTTGATGGTACACCTCTTGTAGAAGAATTTTGAAGGTGTCAATCAAAGGGAAGCTGCAATCTTGAAATCTACAGTAGATTCAACCACGACAAATTTTCTAACGTTTTTGTAGACCTTTGTAACATTTTCGAGTGATCATATGCGATCAGTTTCTCATCTGTTATAACATAACATACTAAAAAATCTCAGCAGCTAATGAACGTTAAATGTGTCCAGGTTTGTTGCTGTACTATTGTTTTCTGTTTTGTGTATCTATTTGGACGAGATAGGACCGCGAAACGAGTTATTAAAACTGTAAGAAAAATTGTTCTGTGTGGGCAAAGAGTAATTAAGTCGATTATAGTAAAGAATATTATGTATATCATACGACGTGTGTCACGATTTTGAAAATAATCCACGAAAATTGTGAAATTTTGCAGCGTTTATAGGAGATTGCCTCCCTGAAAGGAATGGAATCATGGAATCGCTTCGGCCGATTAATTCGGCGATGCGACGACGGACTTCTCGGAGTGCATGCTAACGGAAATTTCTCGTCCGTGGACGTCCGAATGCTCACCGGTGGTGGTTCTGCGGAAGAGTACACCTCGCTGGGAGCGTAATTGCTGTGAGGCTGAGCCATCTTCTCGGAGACGACGGCGACGGTCGCCAGCGAATCCGGTTGCTCCTTGTCCATGTTGCTGAGGTACCTCGTCGGCACTGAACAGGTCGAGTCTCCTTTGAACGACGGCTCCTCGGCGAAACGAAAAATCCTCGGTGAATATACTCTGGAACACTCGATGTCGATCGCTCGACGAATCGACGAGCAGTGAGCGCTCGGTACCGTCTGACACCGCTAGCTTAAGGTTACCCCCACCGCTTATCAAGCTGGTGAACCTTCTGGTACACCTTTCCGATGGGTACGTCTTCTGGTACCAAGGTGTACCTCATCGTGCTCTCGATGTCGGACTTTCTAAACACCGTGCCGCCGCGCCGCTCCGCGCCGTCGACTGGGCACTCGTCTGTCTGTGTGGTGCGTGGGTGAGACTGAAATCCGTGTACCCGAGGAACCACGTGTGAGGCGAGGAACCAGCCATCAACGTTCCTACACAACGTCCCTGTCTTCTGTTTCGCGGGCTTCTTCCGTTTTATGCCTTGCGAAATTCCCTCCTCCAGAACACAGCCAGCTCCGGACTCCGGAATATGATGCTTGTCACTTTATATTCTATGTACATACATAAGTATATGGGAACAGCTGTAGTCACTTGTGCACCTTTTGTGCGCGATCTTGTGTTTTTAAGTCTATAGGAAAGTATTCGTCGTTTTCGCAAAGCCATTTTTCAAATCTAGATTACTCGAGCCACCTTATTTACCCTAAATCCTTTATCTCTCTGTTCTTAAGAAACGAATATCACACTCTGGCACACAAAGACAGCACACAGATTAAGATCTACACGATGATATTCTATTATACATATATATATATATATGTAGGGTACGTTCAACGCTACAACTACCAACTGTTAAGACGAATCGCTATTTCAAAAATACGTAATAGTAGAATATATTTATATTTGTTGATTTATTGCTATCTTACAAAAAGGATATATGTCTTTGAAAATACATATTGTGTAGTGGTAATCTTTCTGCAGTAGATCCTTCTTTTATTTTCTCTCAACTATTCATCCTCAGAACTTGAAGGCACACAAGCACATCTTCATTTACGTAAATTCAAAATATTTTCTAATTCACTTTCCGAGGACTCCTAAACATTTTCTTTGTCTACATATAATCTCACTATCGCTATGTATTATCATTATAAAGTTTCATTTCATTTTCTTCCGATTTACTTTCTTCATGCTCATGCAATTCGCCATCCTCGATATCAGAGCATTCCATTGGCATATTATATTGTTCACTTTTCTGCAACAATTCAGAAATTTTCAATCGTTTTAAAAAAAGAATTAGGTCCTATTCAAACGGCTATGGTACACAAAATGACGTGCGATTTATACTTGTAGGATACTTTTCCACTTTAAGAAGTACCGCTCAAAATGATTGGTATTCCTTATTAAAAATAAAGTTCGTTACATTGCAGCTTTAGTTATCGCTGCACAAGTCATCGCATACTATATGTATATCATTGCTTGTGACTGATATTTTCTATGAAACATTTTGGTGCGTCTTCTTCACACTCAATAACAACAATGGTGTTCTGGTGGGTGATGATATAGGTACCTATACATACATATAATTTCTGAATCTCCTACGTCCTACGTCGACCATTCCCGCCAGGACCTAAACGTGTGAGTAGCGAGTATGAGTGGGGTCCGCAACCTGGCATCAAGAGTAGGGTCTCGCAGATCCCCTGCGAAATTACTGCAGTCTTCTTATGGACGATCAGCATTTATGTTATTACAATAACACGACTCTTTCTCAATGAAAGTAATGTTTATTGAACATGTAGTTATTTGCGAGGAACATAGAATGCATAATATGTATTATACCATATGTACAACTGTTAAAAATATACAAAATTATTTTTACATTCATACAGCTTCCTTCCTCCTCCTTTTTATTTAAATAACCGCTTGTACCAGAGCCACCCACGGCAATCTTCTCGCGACAATTTGTCTTTACCATTCACCTTAGCTTGTCTCCTCTTTTTACCACGTTTTTATTTTGATTCTTGATTCACACTATCGCATTACTTCCATGCGTATGTTGTATTTCGATTGCATATTACTTGTATCGCCTAAGAATAACATCAAGACTGAAGAATAAAATTATAGTTCGATGTTAAAATGAATGAAAGGTTTATTCATTTAAATTGTAATAAATCAAATGATTATTTGTTACTGTACTCAGGATTTATTTAAATTAATGCCTAGACACGTTTCCGTATGCATGTATACTTAATACTTCGAATTCTAATCCACAGTAATGGGTACGCACGCGGTAATCATTAATAACACTGTCCAACAAATTTCAACTTTTTTTATGTTCCCTAATTACTGTTGGGTCCTTCTTATAGTGTTTTTTGCACTGATTCCGAATCTGTTTTTAATTTTTTCTCTATACGCACAGTTTTTGAGGAACATGGCTTTGAAAAAAAAAACATATTTTTCATCTTTAAACACATATTGTGATGTTATTATAAAAGATATTGAATTGTTCTTTGCAGTAAAAGATTCTGCAGACTTTCCCGAATACAGTGATATGCAATATTAATACATTATGAATGTTTAAACATGTTTAAACAATTATTAAAGACGGATAGACACCACTTTTGCACCAATTTTTGAGGATATTTTTCAATTTATCTCAAAAAATAACGGTCCGGCGGAAAATCGAACTATATCATTCGATAGAGCAGACTTTTGTCTTGAGAAGCCACCCTGTCAAGTTTGGATCGTGGACGTTTTTTTCGAACCAGAAAGCAAAATATCTCCGTCCGATATGAGTTTCCGCCAGTGGCGCTCGGGGCGAGATACGGCGCAGCGACGGGATACAGAGCGGCAAACGACCGTTGTAATGGTGAGCGCCACTGGCGGCAACTCATGTCGGGCGAAGATATTTTGCTTTCTGGTTCGAAAGAAACGTCGACGTTTCAAACTTCAAAGCGGGGTTTCTCAAGATAAAAGTCTGCTCTATCGCATGGTATAGTTTGATTTTCCGCTGTACCCTTATTTTTTGAGATAAATTGAAAAATATCTTCAAAAATTGGTGCAAAAGTGGTGTCTCTCCGCTTTTAGTGATTATTTAAACATGTTTAAACAATCATAATGTATTAATATTTGATATCGCTGTATTCGGGAAAGTCTACAGAATCTTTTGCTGTAAAGAACAATTCAATATTTTTTATAATAACACTACAATATTTGTTTAAAGTTGAAAAATATGTTTTTTTTTCAAAGTCATGTTTCTCAAAAACTGTGCGTATAGGAAGAAAATTAAAAACAGATTCGGAATCAGCGCAAAAAACTCTATACGAACGACCCAACAGTAATTAGGGAACAAATTTGGTGTTGGACAGTGTAATTTATGCACAGTTTCGTTCATGACTCGCTTGTTTCGGCAATCGAGTTCTTAAACAATCAACATTTTCATATGAATTCTTTTGAATATCCATAGAGAAAGTAGACTGACGTTCCTTCAAAGAGCTAATTAAAATGAAAAACACAAACATTCGTGTTTATGATTCAAATCCATAAGATCGAATTGGCGCGGAGGAATCTGATGCATTTCAATTCATTTATGCAAGAGAGCTGTTAGTGCCGTTAGAAAATTAGAAACCGGAGTGAATGAATCGCAGTTATTAACAGATATTGATCAACTTCGTCTCTTTGCGAATACTGAATTTGATTAGGAAATTAAACAATTACAGCGGATTACATTCTGTCGTGTAAAAAAAGTTAGATACAAATCAATGTACAGAGTGATTCCTACTACATAATGATAATATCCGGACACTCTTAAAAAGAACACTCTTGAATATTTGATTTTCTAAAAATTCTAAAGTTTTAAAATATTTTCTATTTCATGTTTCATATACTCGTGTTTTTTATAAATGCATAAAATCAACGGTTTAGTTATAGTAAATTAGTAAATAGAAAGAATAAGCAACACATACCTATGTACGAGTTTTCTTTTTAAAAATACGTGTTTCGATATCAAATTATTCAAATGACATTTCAGTGAGTACACTACATATACATACTTTGAAAAAGGCAAACCAAAGAAAACTGGGTTTTTAACACACAAGTGAGGAATGGACAGTGATGCATAAAGCGCATAATCGCATTCGCTTAGAATCTTTTGATCTTCTTCGTGTACATAATGTATCGTAAGTGGCTGCTTGTGTCACTGCTCGTAGATGCTTGCTTTCTCTAACAGTGCCGTATCTATGAGGTTTCTCCATATATGTAGAGAACCCAAACCTGTTCACGAAGTGGTACAAAAGAGGGAATAGAAAAATTATATTTTCTGTCCATATATCTTCTTATACATAGAATTTAAAACATTTAGTTTGCATAAGAAAATTCATAACAAATTTCATATATGTATTTATGTACATATACAGAATTTGATAACAGTAAATTACTTGAGATTAGATATCCTCTAATCTTTTATATAGTATGTATTTTTTTATTTTGTATAGTATGTATACCTTAATAGTTCAAATTTAAACTATGATCGACTAACCTACGCCCCTTTCGTCCGGCCGCGCGTCTCGTTCCCCGCGGCGACAAATTGGTAAGATCTACGGGAAGTTTCGACGTAGCTGTTCGCATCGCAGACGCTGGCGAAGAATGATTTCAAGATCTGCGCTGTTCCGACTTAATATAGTGCAGTTGAGACAATGAGTTGAAGTTGCGCGAATGAAGATGCTCATTTTCTAAGTTACAACGTAAGCGTCTCGACGATACAAAGAACAGGTACGTCTAATACCGTCTATGGTACGCGCCTGAGCTGGCTCGAGAATTAGGGCGGTCACAGGGAGTGAGGGGGCGTAGCCTTCAAAAATCGGCCGTCGCGAATCATTAATTCCGAGGCCTGTCTTCTAAGAATACGTGATTTTTAAGAATTTATTACAGAAAACCTAAATTATTAATTGTACTTGCGTATCTGTGCACGCTTATTATTTTTACGGAACCAATTTTCATTGCACATACGTCCGTAATTGGTTTCATCATGAACAAATGTTCGAGTTTGTACGTCCATTAACACGTCGACTGCCATAGTGGTCACTACTGACCAGGTCTGAACTAATTCTAAATAAATGCCCTCAGTAGACAGTGTGTTCAAAAAATGACATATAATATCCATTGAGAAATTGTTTTAAGCTTGTTTGATTACTCGTTTGGCGACCAGAATCACGAGAGAGAGAGAGAGAGAGAGAGAGAGAGAGAGAGAGAGAAATAAATATTTAATAAAATACTAAATTAACCGCGAAAAAGCAAAACTGTAGCGACATCTACCTGTTAAATCAAGAAGCTCTACAATAGAAAAATTTAGATACCTTAGGAACAACCGGCTCAATATTAATTTTGTTGGTTTGAAAATCTTCACGACGATCGCAGACCATACCTTTTTAATTCCAAAAGTGCGATCAGTCATGATATTTTTAAAAATTGTCGGCTGTAGTTCCGAAAAGACCATGTTCTGATTTGGTTGAAATTTTGAGGATATATGTATACTCCTTTTCGATAAAAACAAAGTTTACAAGAAGGATATTTTTAACGAAATAAACAATGACACTGAACATTTGAAAAAAATAATTTAGTATCCGTAGTAGACATGAAATACAGGTACCTACACAGGATACTCGGCTTGTGCTAACGCGCCTAAACTGATAAATTATATTGGTACGGTGCCAGTATCACCGACGAGATACTGTTTCTCATCGGTGCCAGTATCTTGTCACCAGCCGCCAGCCGCCAGCTGCCACGACACCGTTACCGACCGGTCTTGGGCCCGTTTAGCTCACTTACCTATGTCGCTGAATAGCAAAAGGGCTGGCAGTGCTGGCAGCACCGACCAGATACTGTTAAACACTGCTAGCCTTGTTGAAGATCGTGTCACTCGAATATTTCGATGTTCTCTTACGCCCTCTAGGATATATTCTGACTGGAGTGAGAAACAGAAGGCCATCGACATGATCTCGTCGGTGCAGAAGGCTACTGAGGAGATTCTCGTCGGTGAGAAGGCAAATCGTCACGGAGCCATATTGATCATCATGAATTGTTACATTCTGTACCGAGCAGATATTTCAGACGATGTTGGTTTCAATAGGACAAAAAATTCCTAGACATATTGAAGCATAATTTTAGGAAAATCAACAATTCCTATTTCAAATTTTATATGAGATACCTCAATTTGTAATTTCAAAATATTTCATAAACGAGAATTATTACCTTCCACTTTTTTACACATGAATGTTCTAAGAATCGATCTGAGAGAAGAGAAATATGTTGAGAAGACTTTACTGTAAAAAATTAGATGGCAAGGTGGTCAAGGGAGTGCTTGTCCACATCGTTGGTAAAAGGAATTATTATAAACATTAATTAGCTACAATTAATAAATTTATCTGCAATAAGACATTTGATGTGACACGGGATATGGATGGATGAGTGGAGGAACGGATGGATGGATGAATAGAAGGATAAATGACTTAGAGATTTGTAATCCAAGTCCAATTTCTTGGCCGCGAGGCTGAAATAAATAAATACTACTAATAAATTTATCTGTGAATTGTATTGAATAAATTAATGCGTGCGAATGTTCATGGTTTAAAAGTTATTCCGTATCTCGAATGCTATTAGCCACTTTTACTAAAAAATTAGGTGGTCAAATAGCCAAGGGATTGCTTGTGGACATCGCTGTAAAATAGAATTGTTATAAATATTAACCAGCTGGAAATAATAAATTTATCAATAATTGTCACGGCGATCGACATCGATCGATATTCGGTGGGGTGGGGAGCGTCGAGCGTGGGAGGCATACCCGAGCTGGGTGAGAGAACTCCGTCAATCAGTTAGTCGGGCCGGGGGCGGGGGGGGGTGGGTGGGAGGGTGAGCGGTCGGGTTCAGTCGGGCTCCGGGACCAGGACGACCAGAAGGACCAGGGACTCACCTACCAGAGGTGGACCAGAGGTGGGCAAAAGGTCATCTATAGCTACCCTGGCCTACCTTCAACTGTTCATTCAACGAACAACGGTAAGTTTTATTACTACTTTTCAAAGCTTCCTTTGTTTACCCTTGGCGTAATTTCAACAAACCTGTCCTTCATATCAATTGAAATTTTCATAAAGACTTTCGGTATTGAGTCTTCTTCAAATTTATCAATTTTATTCTTCATCAAATTTATATTTTGAGCACCCCACTCGTGTGCGGGGTTATAATTATTCTTACCAGCTGGTTCACTGATTGTATTCGCACTTCTGTGCGGGGTTACAATTGCTCTCATGAGCTGGTTCTTTGGCTGTATTCGTACTCATGTGCATGGTTAGGTTTGCGCTTACGTGCGGGTTTATATTTGCCCTCGTGAGCTGGATACATTCGCACTCGTGTGCGTGATTTAATTCTGTATTCAACAGCATTGTTTCTAAATACGATTAGTCTGTTTCAGCTAGATTACAACAGCCGGCTGCTAACGAAGCCGACACACCAAATGAAGAGGACACACCAACGAAGGGGAAGAAGACTAAAGTGTATTTTTAAGTTAGTTATATTTGGTCTACATATTAAGATTGTATACCATCGTTGTAAATATGTCGAGTAATTATTGCCGTAACTTCACTTTGCTCGTTTTCTTGATTCCGACACAGCCTTCTGCTGTGTCGGACCTTGCTCGTATGTAGTTTGTACCAGACCGGTTGGTACGGGAGTTCGCGGTAGATAATATTGATGGGGGGAGGCTTTGAAAGATGTTGTTCGCTCATGTAAAACCTCTCTACTGTAAATTTATTCCACCCATGTCCACCTCTGGCGGTAGGTGGTTGGGAGAAATGAGTATTGCGCTTGAGCTCCTCTTGGCCATTCGAGCGTCACCCTCGCACCAGGGCCTTTTGCCCTGGTTCGCTTTAGTTTGTCTCTTTGAAAGAATCAGAGCCTTCTGCCTGATTCACCTTTGATCCCCCGTGGATCGGAGACCTCTTCTCCGATTCACACTTTTTGCTCCGCGATAATTACTCGACATATCTGTGTAATTTAGTATAAGTCTGTCGTTGCAACAAAAGGGAGCCAGAAGGAATATTGTATTCGTGCTGACTCCCTTTCGGGTCTCTTGTGCAGCAACCTCCTCGTGGTGAGATCTGGGCAATCAGTATTATCCTCTATTTGAAAGACCTTCTAGTGTCTTATGAATAAAGGATAATATCGAGCTAATAGCTGCACATTGAGAATTACAATTTTCGATAAGATTCTATAGTAGAATTTAAGACTTGCGAGATATAAAACCATATTTCATTAAATTGTGTATGAATTTACTTTCAGGTAGCTTGCTGTCGGCCTAGGGTACATTGTAACGAGTAGATTTGTCACGAGAACATCCGCCTCTGAAAGGCACGCAACCTCGAGCGCAGCACAGGCGCAGCTTCCCGCAACGGCCGCGAGATGGCCACTACGACGATCGCAAGCGTCACCGCGAGCGCGATCACCCACCAACCACTGCGACCGCGAGGTGGCTACCGCGAAAACGCGCATTCTCGCTAGAGAAGAAAGGCCGGGCGGAGAATAAATACGGGCCCGCGGGCACAGTTTATCAGTTCCGGCTACGAGTACGACACTTAGTGGTGCACAACCCGAATGTCACTCAACGGCTCGGAGCTGCACCCACACCTCCTCACAGTGACCATCCAAGGCCCGGCTACCGGAAGGCACCGGGAGACCCAGTCATCGAGATACGGAAGTATGACGAACGCTTGAACGGCGGAAGCTGTCAAGCATCCTTCCCTGAGACGCGGAAGCCTCCGGGGTCCCACTGGCCCGGGTGTCGGAAGACACCGGGAATCCCCGAACACTCAGCTGCGGGAGCTGCGAGACTCTACCTTCCTTACCCTCTTCGCAACAACGATGAACGCGTCGCGAACGCAAGGATTGCACCGCCTGTAGGAATTACGTACCGCGAAGACGGCCGTCTGTGATATAATGTTAACGCCGCAAATCGTTCTACCAGTAGCCTTCGCGTAGTAACCGTTTCACTAAAAACCGCGAACTCTTCTCCGTAACATTAAGTCGCGAAGCGCTCCGCCGACAAAGAGAAACCGTGAATTATTCTACTTCTTCTTGATACGTTCATTCAGATTTATATTTAACCTATTTAATAAATAAATAAGTGTGTTTTCCATTGAACCAAGCGTGTATTCATTCGCGGCTCAAGGAGCCCTGCATTTCCGACTGAGCCGGCAACTCTCCCATACGGACAGTGTTACAACATCAATGCTTTCTTCGTTTACCCTTGGCCCATCTTCAGTTCGTTATTTCGAAGTACTTATTCAGTCAGTGATCACGACAATTTTTATTTCTGAATTTCCAATTGTTCGCTTCGGAACTTTCACAAGTCCTTCTTCTAAAAATTTTCACATTTCGTCTGAAATTGGTATTCCTCCGATTGGAGGTTCCCCAGGGGCTCACTCACGGATGGGGACTAGCCGGGGGTTGAAGCCGTGTTAACTGGGCGCAGGAATGGAGGATTACCTGGGGCATGGGGCTGGGATGGATTCCGGACGGTTGTAGGGAATGACCTCGAGGCCTCCATACCTCTTGGAAATCCCCCTCCTCCGAATGGAAACCTCAATGGAGCTGATGTTCTTCTGAACTGGGCACTTGCCCGTGGCACGGCCTTCGGTACGTGTCCGGGAGAGAGCCTGGGGTGAAGAACTTCGGCGAAGTTGATGGGTCCATCTTGGTCAAAATCCTTCTACTCCACCTCCACGTGGGGCCCCCGGGACTCTGCGTAGGCTTCGGCTGAAGCAGAGTGCGGACGGAGTAGCCAGGTAACCTAGTGTTCCGGACATATGTTGGCCAGGGCCAGGTCAACGTCCGGAACCCCATACCGTAAACCGGTGGTCATGTTTTACCGGAACGGGGGGCTTGCCTTGACCGGCCGGCCCGCGAGGATGACTAACCTCTATAAAATATGTCTATAACTACTAATAAGCTTCGGCGCGCGGTGATGGTAGCACCTCTGTACAGAGGTGAGTCGGTGGATGCATCGGCCATTTAGCGCGTCATTGATGTGCGCGTGTGCTTACGCACATTCTGTGCGTGGGCGTACGCGCACAGCAGTAGGTGGGTGGGATTTCACCTCCGGCCTAATCTGGGGCCGGGTAGTGACAAGGGGTCTCAGAAATGAGACAATAGGATCCCCGGCGGTAGGGGTAAGCGGAGCCCCCCGGGAGTATACACGTTAGTCCGCCATTATCGAAAATAGTGGCTGACGAGTGAGGCTCCTGCTCACAAATGGGTGGGGGTATTAACCAAGGCCGATATGGATGAATTATGTTTTCTAATGATGAGTCTCGGGAGATAGATGTAGTTAAGGAGGGGTCACTGCGCCCGGAAGCAGTCGAGAAGGAAGGGCAATCGCGCCCGGAAGCGGTCGTGAAGGAGGGGCAACCGCGCCCGGAAGCGGTCGTGAAGGAGGGGCAACCGCGCCCGGAAGTGGTCGTGGAGGAGGGGCTACCGCGCCCGGATGCGGTCGATGAGGGAGGGTTGTTCGCGAAGCCCCAGGAGGCATCGCGAGCGCACCGGGTGGGAGTGGCTGGTCCTACTATTGTGTCGGACGTCATCCTGAGGGAGAAGATCCACGAGTTTCTTTTCCCGCAGGATGCGTCACGGAGCAACCTCGGGGATCGTCCTTCAGGATTGGCTGGGACTGGCGAAATTTCGTGGAGCGTTACCGGAGGGAGCACTCGCGACATTGAGGAGGACATTATCTCGGTGAGGTCCTTGGAGTCGGCGGTCTCTTGTCCCGCGAAGGGGAGGATCGCCGATCCTGGATTCTCCGCGGAGTAAGAGATTGGACCGTGCCCCTAAGGTTTATGACCACCTTACGGACATGAGGGGTCTTCTTCCGGGCGAGCTTGCCTCTTTAATAGTTAGCCATTCTCGCGACGTTGAAAGGCTGGCGAGAAAGAGTGGCAACTTGAAGGGCACGTTCGTCCGGGACTTCAAGGAGTCTGTCAGGAAGATTGAGGCGGCGGCGAGGGAGTTGGAGCAAAGAGGGGCTTTTAGACCATTTCTCGGCTCTTCCGTGGCTGCTCCTGCTGCCGTTGTGCCGGCGAATTCTCCGTCCGCAGATTTGTGGGACGAATTGCGAGCGGAGAATCTCTCCTTGAAGAAGGAACTCCAGGAGACCCGGGAGAGCCTTGGGGCCATCAAGAGGGAGTTGTTGGCGATGAAAAGGCGGCAAGATGTCCCTACATTGCCCTCACCCTCCTTGGTGGCTCCGGAGGTCCCTGAGCCTGTCGTGGTCGCTGACCCGTCTGACGTGGGGGTGCATATTATGGCACCTAGAGGGGATGCCGTCCTGTTGGCTCAGCTGGGGGCTCTCATTGACGCGAAGCTTAATTTGTTTCAGCGGGAGCTCGGGTTGGACCGGCGGGACGTTCTCCCCTCTGCTAGAGTGGGAGCGTTGAAGCATCTTGGGACCCAATTGGCTAAGGAGTCGAGGGCCACCGCTATTGGCGGTCCCGCCAATTTGTTGCCGGGAGGTCCTGTTCCTCTTGGCGGGGTAATTCCCCCCGCTAAGAGGAAAAAGAACAAAAAGGAAAAGAAAAAGAAGATAGCGGGAGATGGAGATGTTTTGGGGGTCGCATTGACGACCCCTGTCTCCCATCCGTCGAGGCTGGCAGCCCCTTCCGGGGTTCAACCACAAGCTTGGCCTGTGGTCTCGCCCCCCTCCACTGGGGAGGCTTGGTCACAGGTGGTGGGCCGGCGGGCTAGGAGAGAGGCGGCCGCGTTGCCGCTTTTAACTGGTGCCTGGATGCTTCCCCCTAAGGGCAAGCCCGGGACCAGAACAGGTTCGGCACCTCGTGTGGTGCCCCCCCCCCCCCCGTACGGCAGCAGTTATGATAACTGTGCCGGAGGGGAGCAGAAGAAGAAGAAGCCATCAAAGTGGCGCGCCAGGGTATCAATTTGGGGGACCTCGGCATAGAGGCCCTCACCTGGAAGAGAGCCATAAACGGGGGTCTGATTATTCAGATCCCCGGAGCGGAGGGGGCCTCCAGGGCTGGTGTCCTGGCGGCTGAAATGTCTTCGGCCCTGAGGGGGATGGATGTTAGAGTGTCGAGGCCCGTTAAGAAAGCGGAATTCCGTTTGACGGGCCTCGATATCTCTGTCACCCCTCAGGAGCTGGTGACTGCGGTGGCAGCGGCAGGTGGCTGTGCCCCTGATTTGGTGCGGGTGGGGGAGATAAAAATCCCCCCCAATGGGCTGGGCACCATTTGGGTGCAGTGCCCTGCTGCGGCCGCCCTTAAAATTGAGAGGGCGGAGAAGGTGAAGGTGGGATGGTCCCTTGTACGGGTGGTGGTGCTGGCGACCAGGCCGCTTCAGTGCTTTCGCTGCTGGGCCTTAGGTCACGTTCGGCAGCGATGCACTGCGGCGGTCGATCGCTCATCATTGTGCTACCGGTGCGGGGACCCATCCCACCGGGCAGCCAATTGTGTCGCGCCTCCCCGTTGCGTTGTCTGTGAGGCGGTGGGGAGGCCGGCTGATCATAAGACGGGCAGCAGGGCTTGCTGCCCGCCATCTAAGCCGAGGAAAGGTCGTAGAAAGGGGGTGGTGCGGACCCACCCACTGCGACAGGAACGAAGGCTGGGGGGGCTGTTCAAGTACTCCCCCCCAACCCCTCCCAAAACATGGATATCGTTGTAGAGCCGACACCAGGGGATCCTCCCTTGGAACAGTCGGCAATGGAAGGGGTATCTGTCAGTGCTTAAATAATGCCTGATAGGTCCCCCTTCCGGATACTGCAGGCCAACCTCAATAGATGCCGCCGGGCGCAAGACCTTATGGTCCAGTACCTGGCGGAGTTTGGGGTTGGCCTGGCAGTGGCCACGGAACCCTACTTCATCCCCTCCCATCCGCACTGGTTTGGGGATGTGGAGGGTTCCGTGGCGGTGTGGTTTAGCCGTGATAGAACGGCTCCCCCCTGTACCGAGGTCGACCGGGACAGGGGGATGGTTTTGGTTAAATGGGAAAGGTTTTCAGTTGTGGGATGCTACAGTTCGCCGAATTGTGGCCTCGACGAGCTAGAGGCGTTTTTGGACCGGCTGGGGGTAATGATTACCCCCTATTTGGCCCGTCCGGTGTTGGTCCTGGGGGATCTCAATGCGAGATCTACGGAGCGGGGTGTCACGTCCCTATGACGGACGTGTTGTCGCCTTCTAGGCGCCGTTAGTATTAAGATCATATATTGTTATATAGCATTAAGAACATATTATTCCATTAGATCATAAGTACACATCTTTTGTAACACGAACACCTAGCAGTAAGACATTCTTTATACTTACCATATTGCTTATACTTACCTTTATATGCGTATCATTATACTTACCTTGTGTTAGCGAGTATACCTATGTTATAATTGCTCATATATTTATTATATTGCATGAATATATGGCTGGAATGATTACCTATCCGTTGGTCCAAGCGGCATAATTTTATCATAAGAACTGTAATTTTGACGACATTATAAGAGAATCGTTATTTATCATTGTAAGAGCGCGCGAGCGCCCGGAACGCGCGGGTACGCTCGCCAGTTCAGGCAGCGCGTCAGCGAGCCCCCACTCTCGCGCAGCCGTGCAGCGGCACGCCCCACCGCGGCGCTTTCCCCACTCCACTGCAGCGGCAGTCGGCGTCAGCGCAGTGATGGGATATTCGTGGGCCGTGGGCCGCTCCCCTGACGCGCTGGTTTCCCCTTCCCTGACGTACCGTCGTATCCGTGTCGACCGCGCATGGCTGTGTTGGTGCCTGCTCGATTGCACGCGCGCTACACACACCAGCGTACCTCTACTCTGTCCGTGTAAACTACCTGCTCGGCTGATCGACGCTGAAGCGACCCTTCGGTTTTCACGTTTCCGAAGTTTCGAAAGCATGAGGCGAAAAGTCGGAATCTGGAGACAACGCGCATTTGAATCCCGGCACAGCGCGGCGCGACGCGGCGCAGATTTTGCTATAACTTTTGATCTAAAAGAGATACCGAAGAGAAATTTGGACTAAATTTTTGTTGAAAAATTGGGTTTAATGATGTAAAGAGAATAATATTTCCTATTTTTTAAATAATGTTTTCGTTGATTGTTAAGGTATATCCGGATAAGATGGTCAAAAGTATCCATCCAAATTGATTTTTAATCACGTCATGTTCAACAGAAAATTATGAAAAAATTAATGAATATTCTACCTAATAGCATACGCGACTGAGATTTTTTTCAAAATTTTTGGTTGCAAAATCGAGTTTTAAACAAATCGGAAAACATAAAATTGCCGATTTTATATCAGTCTTCAGTTGACCACATTTATATTATTACATTAGTTGTGTCTCATCCTGATTATTAATGTGTATTTTTTTCAGATTTTTCGGATTATGGAAACATGTTTTAAAAAATTGAAAACCTCCAAACATTCGGAGAAAATGCATTTTTTGTATTGAAGTTTTAGAGGCACTAGTTTCATAAAAATTCAGTAGTTAGATATTATTGAAGTAATTGTTCTCAATTTTTTTATAATTATTAAGAGATTGCATAATCGTTCAAAGAACAGCTATACGGCCGGGAATCTTCTGGCCCCGAATCGAATCCCGCACCTAATAATTTTTTTTTCATTAAATACTTATTGCTTTGAGTTTTAATGAAAAGTTTAACCAAAAATCCATTTTTTAATTGTCTACATTTATTTTCAACGTAAAGGATTGATGCAGTTCGCACTGTCGACTTTCGCTGTCCACTTTCTGTAATTGAAAAAAAAGAAACAATTTAAGTTATGATTGCGAAGTGCAGAATGGTTTCGCGGTATGTATTCGAAAATTCCGCTACAGGTGGCCCCTGTGTTCTTATATTCGAAGAAGAAACAAACATAATTAGAATCATAATTCTAATTGCAATATTATAGAACACAATATTAACACAACGTATACTTATCTCATATATTCATCGATGAGATTAATTCTTGAGCAAAATAAATGCCTTATATTATATAAAAAACCAATGGTCGAATTTATCATAATGTGGATAGACAAGAAAACGCGGAACAAGTTCTTCGTTTCACGAACTTGCGTCGGCTGTGCAGCATTGTCAGATGTTTGCCGCATTCAAATGCCGAGGCCGAAAGTATATTTTCATTGACTCCCGATATCAAGACGAAAAAAAGGAATAAAATAACCCATTCTAGTCTAATTCTAGTATAGTCACACCATGTCTATCGACGATAGACATTTATCTCTAATGACATCAAGCAATTTGTATGCGAGTTCGTCGCGTACGCAAAATTTGTAGTATTGTAGATCGTTTAATCTTTATTTCTTATTTTGGCAGGTACGCTATTTCGTTAAACAACCACAAATGTATAGCTATCCTTTATAACTTTTCTCTCTTTTTGAGATATTAATAAACAAAGTTTTTTCATAAACATTAGTATAAATATGCTATTGTAGAGAAATTGTACAACGAATAATATCCTCAGCCTGATAACATATTGAAAGATTTTAGAAGTTTTTGATCACCAAACTTTTTCATTCAATAACATATTTTCAATTCGTTTTCATTACTTTTTGCCATTTTTGTAACTATCTTTTGTATTTTTAAATTGTATATTTAAATAGATATTTTGTATAATTTTAGAATAATGTCTGCAACAATAACAAAACCACCGGCGGAGGCAGAGGCCGAGGCGGCGGCGGCGGCGGCGGCGACGGCGGCGACGGCGTCGGCGACGGTGACGCCGGAGCATTTGGCGACGGCCGTCGCCAATATGCAACTACGCACATATAGGCCAGTGAGTAACTATTGACTACTAATAATTAATATTTTGTATGTTACATACAATACGTTATTATTAATAATTGATATTTTATATGTTACAGCAAGAGTCTATGCAGTTGGCCGTGCCAGCTGCCATGCCGGTGTCATTTCCGGCCGCCATGCCGGCGGCAACGCCGGCCGCAGGCCCAATTCTGACCCACGAACAACTAGTGAGTTATTAAAAATGAATATTATTTTTAATCTTCGACGTATTGAAGTAATACATGTAATAAATAAATATTTTTATGTTACAGATGCAGATTACACGCGAGCTAAGGAGACAATTTTATTCCCGCCGCGGAAGAAGGGGTAGGAGGGACCGCGGCCGGGGCGGCAGGGGCGGCCGGGGCGGCGGAAGGGGTGTAATCGTACATCACAATTATTATTGAAATAATTTTTGAAATAAAATTATATTATACGTTTATATCACTTGATGTTTCTCTCCTTCTCTTGCTCCGTACGCTCTCCTTGCCTTATGCATTATATTTTTGACTAGCTTTCCCCACTAGCTGTGGCAGAGTATTTTTTAAAAGCATGTACATACTTGCTGAACGTGTTTGTGAAAATCTATTCTTTTTCGGTCTAACTCTGTCTCCCTCTCACTCTCTCTCTCTCCGACTCTCTCTCCGACTCTCTCTCTCTCTCTCTCTCTCTCTCTCTCTCTCTCTCTCTCTCTCTCTCTCTCTCTCTCTCTCTCTCTCTCTCTCTATCTCTCTCTGTCTCTGGAAGGTTGCAGAGCAAACCGCATTCGAAAATGTCCATTCGATCAAAAGTTATAAGCAGAAACGTGCCCTCTCACTATCTCTCTCTCTGACTCCCTCTCTGTCTCTGTCTCTGGAAGGTTTTGCAGCAAACCGCATTCGAAAATGTCCATTCGATCAAAAGTTATAAGCAGAAATGTGCCGAAAAGAGGGGGAAAAAGTGGTTATTGCGTCACAACTTTTGAACCAATGGACTTTTTCGTGCGATCTTCACTCCCCGTGGAAAAGCCGCGTCTAACCGTCCAAACCCCAGCTTTCTACGTTGAGCCGTTCTCAAGTGATGCCGTTACAAACATACATACATACAGCAGACACGATTTTATTATATATAGAGATAATATCTCATTGCTAAACTAATTCTGAAGTGACACGAGACCTACTTTTATATGAAATCTTCATTTTCTCGATTTTTTTCGTGTTTTTCATTTTTTACAAGCATAGTTTGCAACGGAAAAATCTGGAAATGATACCTAATATGTGGCTTGGTATCCGAAATGTGTCATATTCAGAATTTTTAATTGTCAATAAAAAGGGAAAATGGATCAAAACCTGGCATTACGATTTTTCTCAATAACTACCCTTACAGATGAGATATAGGGCTGAAACTAGTTAGAGAGAGGTCTTTTTGGGTATGCTATCGAATGGTTCAAGCTCGATTAAAATCTCGCGAATTTCACCCGGCTATTTTCATTTTTAATATCTAGTGAACTTTGAGCGCGGATATCTCGGAAACCATGCGAGATAGCGAAAAACTGAATCCAATTAATCTTGTGGCACATTTTGTCAGCTTTAATTTTGTATAGAATGGTCTTATCGCTAGGACGCATAGTTTCCGAGATATAAGCGGAAAACCGAAAAAGGGGACCTTCTGCATGCCCCCCAGCACCCACTCACCTCCTAGGAGTGGGGACTTTTAGTATGTTTACCTCCTAACTAGTCCAAACAAAGTCCCAAACTCAAAAATTGTGTTCCTTCCATTTCCCTCTACATCCCCCTTTCAAGCATTCATTGACTGCACTAACCTCATTTCTAAGCGAATCCTGGACCCTTCCCGTGCTCGTAGACCGTAGGCACACGTACACGCGGCCCGAGCGGTGTGTATGTACTATACACAGTCTCACTCGAGCACACCGACGCTGTAGCATCGTCAGGCAACATGCAGTTGGATATTCCAAAACTATTGCTCGGAAACGCAAAAGAATGACTTTTGGGGCAAACAGCCGCCTAGATTGATCTTTCATCTAGCGATTTTGACTACGAAAAAGCCCCATCTTTGCGTTATCGAGAAATCAGAGATCGAATCCCGGACCCTTGCCGTCCTCGTAGGCCGTAGGCACACGTACACGTGGCCCGAGCGGTGTGTATGTACTATACACAGTCTCACTCGAGCACACCGACGCTGTAGCATCGTCAGCCATATTGTTACGTTACGCCGGCGAATATAGGCTCTACGACGGGCAACATGCAGTTGGATATTCCAAAACTATTGCTCGTAAACGTAAAAGAGGGGCTTTTGAGGCAAACAGCCGCCTAGATTGATCTTTCATCTAGCGATTTTGACTACGAAAAAGCCCCATCTTTGCGTTATCGAGAAATCAGAGATCGAATCCCGGACCCTTGCCGTGCTCGTAGGCCGTGGGCACACGTACACGTGGCCCGAGCGGTGTGTATGTACTATACACAGTCTCACTCGAGCACACCGACGCTGTAGCATCGTCAGGCAACATGCAGTTGAATATTCCAAAACTATTGCTCGGAAACGCAAAAGAATGACTTTTGAGGCAAACAGCCGCCTACATTGATCTTTCAGCTAGCGATTTTGTCTACTAAAAACCCCCGTCTTTGCGTTATCGAGAAATCAGAGGTCGAATCCCGGACCCTTGCCGTGCTCGTAGGCCGTGGGCACACGTACACGCGGCCCGAGCGGTGTGTATGTATTATACACAGTCTCACTCGAGCACACCGACGCTGTAGCATCGTCAGGCAACATGCAGTTGGATATTCCAAAACTATTGCTCGGAAACGCAAAAGAATGACTTTTTGGGCAAACAGCCGCCTAGATTGATCTTTCATCTAGCGATTTCGACTACGAAAAAGCCCCATCTTTGCGTTATCCAGAAATCAGAGATCGAATCCCGGACCCTTGCCATGCTCGTAGGCCGTAGGCACACGTACACGCGGCCCGAGCAGTGTGTACGTACTATACACAGTCTCACTCGAGCACACCGACGCTGTAGCATCGTCAGGCAACATGCAGTTGGATATTCCAAAACTATTGCTCGGAAACGCAAAAGAATGACTTTTTGGGCAAACAGCCGCCTAGATTGATCTTTCATCTAGCGATTTCGACTACGAAAAAGCCCCATCTTTGCGTTATCCAGAAATCAGAGATCGAATCCCGGACCCTTGCCATGCTCGTAGGCCGTAGGCACACGTACACGCGGCCCGAGCAGTGTGTACGTACTATACACAGTCTCACTCGAGCACACCGACGCTGTAGCATCGTCAGCCATATTGTTACGTTACGCCGGCGAATATAGGCTCTCCGACGGGCAACATGCAGTTGGATATTCCAAAACTATTGCTCGGAAACGCAAAAGAATGACTTTTGAGGCAAACAGCCGCCTAGATTGATCTTTCATCTAGCGATTTCGACTACGAAAAAGCCCCATCTTTGCCTTATTGAGAAATCAGAGATCGAATCCCGGACCCTTGCCGTGCTCGTAGGCCGTAGGCACACGTACACGCGGCCCGAGCAGTGTGTATGTACTATACACAGTCTCACTCGAGCACACCGACGCTGTAGCATCGTCAGCCATATTGTTACGTTACGCCGGCGAATATAGGCTCTCCGACGGGCAACATGCAGTTGGATATCCAAAACTATTGCTCGTAAACGTAAAAGAGGGGCTTTTGAGGCAAACAGCCGCCTAGATTGATCTTTCATCTAGCGATTTTGACTACGAAAAAGCCCCATCTTTGCGTTATCGAGAAATCAGAGATCGAATCCCGGACCCTTGCCGTGCTCGTAGGCCGTAAGCACACGTACACGCGGCTCGAGCGGTGTGTATGTACTATACACAGTCTGACTCGAGCACACCGACGCTGTAGCATCGTCAGGCAACATGCAGTTGAATATTCCAAAACTATTGCTCGGAAACGTAAAAGAATGACTTTTGAGGCAAACAGCCGCCTACATTGATCTGTCATCTAGCGATTTTGACTACTAAAAACCCCCGTCTTTGCGTTATCGAGAAGTCAGAGATCGAATCCCGGACCCTTGCCGTGCTCGTAGGCCGTAGGCACACGTACACGCGGCCCGAGCAGTGTGTACGTACTATACACAGTCTCACTCGAGCACACCGACGCTGTAGCATCGTCAGCCATATTGTTACGTTATGCCGGCGAATATAGGCTCTCCGACGGGCAACATGCAGTTGGATATCCAAAACTATTGCTCGTAAACGTAAAAGAGGGGCTTTTGAGGCAAACAGCCGCCTAGATTGATCTTTCATCTAGCGATTTTGACTACGAAAAAGCCCCATCTTTGCGTTATCGAGAAATCAGAGATCGAATCCCGGACCCTTGCCGTGCTCGTAGGCCGTAAGCACACGTACACGCGGCCCGAGCGGTGTGTATGTACTATACACAGTCTCACTCGAGCACACCGACGTTGTAGCATCGTCAGGCAACATGCAGTTGGATATTCCAAAACTATTGCTCGTAAACGTAAAAGAGGGGCTTTTGAGGCACACAGCCGCCTAGATTGATCTTTCATCTAGCGATTTCGACTACGAAAAAGCCCCATCTTTGCGTTATTGAGAAATCAGAGATCGAATCCCGGACCCTTGCCGTGCTCGTAGGCCGTAGGCACACGTACACGCGGCCCGAGCAGTGTGAACGTACTATACACAGTCTCACTCGAGCATACCGACGCTGTAGCATCGTCAGGCATATTGTTACGTTACGCCGGCGAATATAGGCTCTCCGACGGGCAACATGCAGTTGGGTATTCCAAAACTATTGCTCGTAAACGTAAAAGAGGGGCTTTTGAGGCAAACAGCCGCCTAGATTGATCTTTCATCTAGCGATTTTGACTACGAAAAAGCCCCATCTTTGCGTTATCAAGAAATCAGAGATCGAATCCTGGACCCATGCCGTGCTCGTAGGCCGTAGGCACACGTACACGCGGCCCGAGCAGTGTGTACGTACTATACACAGTCTCACTCGAGCACACCGACGCTGTAGCATCGTCAGGCTACATGCAATTGGATATTCCAAAACTATTGCTCGGAAACGTAAAAGAATGACTTTTGAGGCAAACAGCCGCCTAGATTGATCTTTCATCTAGCGATTTCGACTACTAAAAAGCCCCATCTTTGCGTTATCGAGAAATCAGAGATCGAATCCTGGACCCTTGCCGTGCTCGTAGGCCGTAGGCACACGTACACGCGGCCCGAGCGGTGTTACATATGTGTACTGTACACAGTCTCACTCGAGCACACCAGCGCTGCAGCATTGTCACGCTTGCTGACGAATCCTATCTTACCGGCAACATATTTTCTGCTTCCTCTGTTTGCCCGCTACAGTGATTACCGACGACGACAATGGTCGGAAACAGACATCAACGCCCGTAGCGGAAAATTTTGGAACTATATTTTTACATAAACCTCACTTTGGAATGACTTTTAGTTCGCTTGGACCTACAGTTTGTTTAATACTCAAGTAAACAACGTAATAGACGTTGCATTGACATTGTATATGCTCCTGCTAGACCGCTGTTTGCCCACTTTTTACATAAGAGCCCTAAATCTCTTCATATTTATGAAAATGAAAGCTCTGTATCATTTATGAAAACTGGTCAGATGCAACGCTGCAGAAGAATGAAAATTACGCGTCGTAAACGTAAAAGAGGGGCTTTTGAGGCAAACAGCCGCCTAGATTGATCTTTCATCTAGCGATTTTGACTACTAAAAACCCCCATCTTTGCATTATCGAGAAACCAGAGGTCGAATCCCGGACCCTTGCAACCTCGCGTACGTATACGTGCTCTAGCGGTGTGTGAGTACCACACATTCTCGCGAGTGTCGTCTGCTAGGCGTGGAGAGGACTACCATAAGGCTGAAACCGACCGTTTAACTCGTGATAGTTTCATTGCCGGTTTAATTCCACGTATCCGGTCAGAAGTACGGCAATTTAGGAACGAATCCTTTAGAACAGTATTTGATGAAGCGATCAAAAGTTACAAGAGTTTAGAACGCGATAAATTCAGGTACGAACGTTAGGACAGACAAGTGCGATTCTCAGAAACATTAGATAGTGTCCGTAGCGAACGAAACCGATCTCAATATAGACCGGAATCAAATTTCAGACATAACTCTCCTTATCGGGGAGAGTCATATAGCCGCTCTCCATCTCCTTATCGGCGTGACGATAGCCCGAATAATTTCGACGACCGCTTCGACTCTCCTTACCGTGGGAAGTCGAGTTTGTTTACAAGCGCCGCGGCGAACCGTGACGTAGAACCATACCGGGAACGGCCAAGTAGAAATACGAGCGCGTCGCCGAGCCGTTACACCAACAATATAAACACGAGCCGCGCGAACTCGTACGAACGTCCCCCGTCGAATCATAACAACGATCATCAAAGTAACTTTCCGAACAGAAATAGGAACGATTCGTATAGAAGCGACAATGACAACTACATTCCTCCCCAACGCCGCTTCTCTAATAACGATGATCCGCGTCCGAACCGCAAGTACTGCACATACTGCAAATTTAATGGTCACGATATACACGAATGTCGGAAACGCGAAGCTAATAATGCCAGAAACCAGTCGGGAAACGGGATGCCCCTCCCGTCAACAGCGATCGCTCGACGGGAGGGAACCAGACCGCAAGCGGTCCAAGCAATTTCAAACCTGAAAATCAATCAGGAAAACAGCGAGTTACGAAAATCGCATTAGATTCAAACACCGCTATACCGCATGTAATAATGCAAATACCAGAATTAACTAGGCACTCGAAGGTAATGATCGACACCGGTGTCGAGCCGAATTTAATTAAGGAATCCTTATTGAAAACGGACGTAGAAATTAACAAGCGTAATAAGATTTTTATAACGGGGATTACCGATGAAATAGTCCCTACGTTGGGATCAACCGCGCTGACGATAGCCAATACGCCGGTGGAATTTCAAATTGTGCCGGATCATTTCGGGGTGCCATCTGATGGGGTACTTGGGTCGGGATTTTTAATGAAGGTGGCCGAGATATCTTACAAAGATATGCTTGTTAGATGGCGAGGAAAAGAATTCCCATTTATTCCGCGAGGCAGTGAACAATTAACTTTCGAACACTCACCACGCGACTCACAAAAAGTTTCCGCTACGGAGAACGGAACGCCACGCGAAATACCTGCTTCGACCAGAGTGGGAACAATTGTAACGACTAAGGACGGGCAGCGAGAGAATGCGATCAGCGACAACCAACGAAACCTAAACGCGAATCTTATGATTTTTACCGATCCGTCTGGCTCGGACCACAATCAAAGTCACGGGCAAGTAGAAACCAGTCCCCTCGAAAAGGACAATTCGGGAGAATACGTGGCCGTCTTTTGTACACGTACATATTGCCGAGGGAAAACCTCTCGACAAGTTCAAATTAATCCACAATCATTAAACTTTCGGTACGATGAGCTCATCGACGTGATTCATGTGAATGACCACGGGAAGGTGAAGAGGCTCGTCCTCCCGAAAACGAAAAGATGCGAGTATCCCTTCACCGATCCTCCCTTCAATCCTAGGAACCCGTTAGGTCGAAATAACGTTAGCACTGCATATTACTCTAACCAAATAAAGCCGCGAGCGAGATTGAGACGAATGAGTCAGAGTGAAGGAGTGATTGGAATGGGACCGCGTGAGGCCCCAATGTATGCGTTTCGAACGATAAATAAAGTTATCATGGACTGCGATATAGCATGTTATTGCATGGAAGCGATTAGATTAAAAGCGAATACGATACCCCCCTCTCACGCGCGAATACCGATCGACAACGTCATCAGGGAGACTTCATGGGTATTGCAACATTGTCAGTCTACAACGAACATCGACATGTCAAAGATCGTGAGCTTGCTCATCCTCACGCTCCTGCGCCCAGCAATAGCGTTGGTCGGTTACGACTGCGGCGGCAGCACGCTAAATATCACCTCATTCTCCACCATTGATCAGCCGAGGTGCGAATATGCTAACACGCAACCGACAAATCAGGACGTACAAATCCAGCTCCTTCATCAGATGGTGGATTATGACGACACGATGGTTCAGCAATGTAAGGTGGAAATAGACAGGACAGTTTACCATTGCGGGATGCATTCACACACCTCGGTGGTTGCTAACGGAAGGCAACAGTACATCCTGGCCACGCCTCGTGAAATCTGCCGTAC
This sequence comes from Lasioglossum pauxillum, assembly GCA_933228785.1. Taxonomy (NCBI): domain Eukaryota; kingdom Metazoa; phylum Arthropoda; class Insecta; order Hymenoptera; family Halictidae; genus Lasioglossum; species Lasioglossum pauxillum. The sequence continues at coordinate 28,476,775 of OW121702.1, read as the reverse complement.
GATGCACGAATCCGGCACACTCTTCCTGCCGCTGTCCACCCAGATCTCCGGAATCCTCGTGAACTCAACGACATCGAGAAGCGTCACCCTGGCTGGGACGATCCAACAGGACGGCACCTGCGGGGGAACCACATATAGCGATCCCTTCGGAACGTGGGACAACGCTGTCGTCCAGGCCATAGTAAAAATCACGCTGAAGGAAAGGTCAGCAACCGTCCGACTCGGTAGGAATGAAATAATACTGCCTTCTGGTCAGCGACGCAAACTTGGGAAGGAGTATTGTATGGATTCCGAGGACGGCCATTCGTATTGGGCGTCCGTACCAACATCCCAATGCAAGTTCAACGAGTTTGAAATCCTATATGAGGGAAAAGGGACGAAGACAACTGCACAAAATGGATCTACGCAGATGTACACCGTGACCTCTGGCGACACCGCCTTCGCCTTAACCAGCACGGACCATATCACTGTCTGTGGTTACACACTCAGCAAAACAGAGCATCCCAAGCTTCTCATTATTGAGACGCTGAAAGAGGGGAAATTCAAAACTGAGAAGAAAACCCGGCTCAACAATATAGATATGTTTGCCTACATCAATACTAAATTCGTATACGTCGAGAAGCACATTAGGAGGTAGCTAACAAGCATGTATCAGGACGTAATGCGACAGAAGTGTAAGCTGGAAAAACAAATATTGAAGAACGCAATAGCCTTGATCAGTACATCACCAGCGGAAGTCGCAATGACTATCGTCAAAGAACCAGGGTACATGGCCGTCCAGTCCGGTGAAGTTATACACATCGTAAAGTGTATACCCGTACAAGTCACGCTGCGGAAGACCAAGGATTGATACGATGAGCTCCCCGTACTCCTGAGGAATCAGTCCTTGTTTATAACACCTCGTCATCGTATTCTGACGAAGAAAGGGACCAAGAGAGAATGCAACGAGCTCATCGCTCCTACATTTCGCATCCATGGGACGTGGTACAAAATCACGCCACGCCCAGTAGAAACGGTGCCGCCTTCGCCACTGCAACCGTTGACCGAGGCAGCCTGGCAATATACGAATCCTGCAAATCTCGCAAGTGGAGGGATTTATTCTCAGGACGAGATCCAGCGGCTCAACGATCACATCATGTTCCCTGTAGAAAAGGCGGCAGTAGTAAATTCTATTGCACAGGGAGCATCAGGACGAGCGTATGCTGAAGAGTCAGTCCAAATGTTTGGGCTGATGGACGAAAAGACGTTGTCCAGGATAGCAGAAAACGCCGGCGAAAAATTATGGAACGGGTTCGTCGAATTCGGGTCCATCATGGCTGGAATCATAGGGATATACACAGGGATTCGAATAATCAAACTGTGTATTAACACAATACTAAATGGTGTAGCCCTGCACAACGCATACGGATGTGGAATCCAACTTCTGGCAGCATCATGGAGCGCGCTGACACACTTCTGCCTATTCCTGAAGGACAAAAACAACGCAAGTGAAGTGTCCCCTCCTCTCCAGTGCGTTACCATAAACAATTCGGAAACAGTAGTGCGCGAACCAAGTGGGCGTTATTTGCCAATGTAAGAGCGCGCGAGCGCCCGGAACGCGCGGAGACGCTCGCCAGTCCAGGCAGCGCGTCAGCGAGCCCCCGCTCTCGCGCAGTCGCGTGGCGACGCGCCCCACCGCGGCGTTATCCCCATTCCAGCGCTGCGCCAGTCTGCCTCAGCGAGCGCGCTGAGCGGACCGAACACAGTCGCTTCTCGACACCAGCCGTCACAGGACTCCTTCTGAGCCTGTCGACTCTCGCGTCTTGTCTTCATACTTAGCCTATAGTCTTGTATCTTTGAATTCTCTCTTATTAAATCTTGTTCTTACCAGTTATATTTTGTTCAAATCACTTACCTTCATATTCTCTTGCGTAAATTCGTTTAATATTAAATTTACATCGTTGAATCTTCTTCGAGCATCCGCTTCGTCCTACAATTGAACTTCGAGTTCCATCCATCGAGACTTCAGCTTCTCGCACCGTTCTCAATCAGCAATTATCATTGCTAAAACGCAGAAATCAGCAATTGTCATTGCTTTCAACCCTGAACGATCAGTCGTTCCTACGATCGAGCCAGAGCTGTTCGCAACGAAGAGAGCTGTACAACGTACGCTGGAAGCGAGCGTCATCTTATGCAGAATCTACGGAAGCCGAATATCATCGTACGCTCTTGCGAGCGTTAACGTATGCTGTAGAGGATCCAGAGAGTCATCGTACGCTTAAGCGAGCGTTAACGTATGCTGTTGAGGTTCCTGAAATTCATCGTACGCTTTGGCGAGCGTCTACGTATGCTGTCCGCCGTTGACTTGCAGTAATACGCTCTGGAGAGCATTTACCTGTCGTCGCGTGCTGACGCCGTCCCGATTATCCGAGTCGCCGTGCCGTTCTTCCAGCCCAGAAGCTACTACGAAGACAATTGTCAATATCGTCGTACATCGCCGGTGAGTCATTTCCATTTATTTCGCGTGTAGTTGACAGGATTCGCATTGTTGCGGTTACCGGGATAGACGCGGACGCAGTTTGCCGCGTGGTCCTAAAGCTGAGTTTTCCGTTTTATACGTTTTAATCCGTGGCGCGAGCGGGGATTTATATATTTTTGCCCGGTCGACGTCCCGGGACGTAACATATTCGGACACTATTAAAAAGACGATAATATTTTTAATATTGTACTATACGATTTTAATTTTTTTGGGAAGCTAGAATCCTTAGATTTACTGCAGTTGAAGGCCGAAAATCATGAAAATCTGCAGTTTTTAACATTTTTAAACGTTTGGAGCTCACTGCAACGTCGACCGCTTTTGACGAAATTTTCAGAATATGTTTAATTGACACAGGTCTATAAAACGTATTTTTTAAATTTTCAATATAGGCCCACATAAAAAAGTTGTCAAATGCAACTTTTAATATTTTTGCTACAATTCCGATGAATTGCAATTTTTGACAAAATTTTTTTTCGCATCCTGTGGCAAACTAATTGCTCTAGCTTTCCAAAAAAATTCAAATCGGATAGAACAATATTAAAAATATTATCGTCTTTTTAAGAGTGTCCGAATATTAGTAAGTGTTACTGTATTTGGGCTGTTATTTGCCTTTCAGGGTCGGAGATTTCGAATTTCGAATTTCGAATCTTCGATATCGCTCATTTTGTGAAATCTTTATTTGAATTTTTTTTCTGTTTTTAGTACGTTTTGTCTGGGCAGAAGGAAATGGTCATCAACCTTTACAAACAACTGAAGCAGAGAAGCCCCGACATGACGTACGTGGCAGTGATAAATTCCCTGTCGGAGAGTACGGGAATTGGAAAGACCACTATAATGAAGACGATTGCCGAGAATAGAAGAACAGGCACTGTTACGTCGCCAAATATGAAGAGGCGTTGCTTGAATGTCTTGGAAAAAACCTCCGATGCGCACATATTGGCAATTAGGAAAAAAAGTACACGAATTTTGGATTCGGCGCGAGGTGCCAAACCTAGACAAGGTATTATTGGCAATCAATACGGACGAGGATCTGCCGACGTTCAGCCGAGCAAGTCTACATCGGCTGCTGACGCGGATGGAGTTCCGTTACATGCGGCGAAAGCGCAACAGCGCAATGATTGAAAAGGACAACATTATTGCCTGGAGGCAACAATACATTAGAACAGTAAGGAAGCTACGCGAGGAAGGACGCAAAATATACTACCTGGATGAAACATGGTACAATTGCGGGGATTCCGAAGAAAGGTCATGGGTGGATAGGTCCGTCGGCAGTTCAAAGGACGCCCAACAAAGGCAGCTGTCGGTAGGTATATCGGTCCCAACGGGCAAAGGGAAACGGTTGATTATCGGGCATATTGGATCCGAGAACGGATTTTTGCCTGAAGGTCTACTGTGCTTCGAGTCCAAGAAGGGCACTGCGGATTACCATGAAGAAATGAACGGGGACACGTTTTTTAAATGGGTGGAGAAGATTTCGGAAACGCTACCAGCTGGAGCTGTAATGGTTATGGGTAACGCTCCATATCACAGCGTGCTAAAAGAGCGTTATCCGATAAAGGCCTGGAAGAAGGCGGACATCTTGGAGTGGCTGGTGGGTAAGGGGCAGGATAGGTTTGAGCTAGAGGATCGCATGAAATGCGAATTATTAAGTATCTCCGAAAAATACAAGGACCCGGAGAATAAGTATTTAATAGACGATTATTTGAAAAGAAAAGGCTTTTTAGTGTTGCGGCTTCCCCCTTACCACTGCGAGTTGAACCCAATTGAACTCGTGTGGTCCCAAATTAAAAGATATATCAGGCAGCGGAACACAACGTTTAAGTTGGCGGATGTCCGCCGACTGGTAGAGGAAGCCATCCAAAACGTGTCCCCGGCGAACTGGGCGAATTATGTCCAACACATAAAAAAGGAAGAGGAGAGATTTCATCAAATAGATAGAACAGTCGACGCCATTGTGGAGGAGAATGGCTGGGTGTCTGGCTCTGACAACTCGGACGCAGACTAGTAATTGTGTAAATAGTTTGTAAATAGTTTTAAGATATAATTTTGCAAATAGTTTGTAAATAGTTTTAAGATATAATTGTGTAAATAGTTTTAAGATATCCCTAGCAGCACAAGATATTGTATACACTGTGACGTTGCAACTAAGGCGACGTCACTTCTCTGTTATCAAACGGTGAAATAACCGTAGTGCGGATGGACCGGACAGCCGTTTCAATAGTGCAACCACTCGCAGGTTAAGAGCGTTCCTTGAGGAAGGAAAAATCGATCTAAGATCACTCCTAACGCCATCTATTGCACGCGCCGAGAGTGGCCAATTACAGGAACGTGCCTAGGGGAGACGATTACCGAAAGGCGCCCCGCAACCGAGGATCGACGGAAAGACGAACGATTGGCCAAAATTATCCTTCAGCTGAAGGAGACAAAAGGAGTTACCTGCACACACGGGCCAACAAACCCGGAGGCGACGATGTGGGACGATGGGGTCCTAAATGCGCTGAGTCCGAGCATGTTGGTGGTCCCACAGTCGTCTCACCCGCCCTACAATGGACCTCGGCGTGGGTGGTGCGCCGGAGCGCCTGGGAGGAATTCTCCTCCCCGGTCGTCAACGACGGCCGTTACTTGGTGGCATGAAGGTCGGGGGCCCGACGACCTGTTCCGAAAGTCCGATCCTGCGGCTAGGGATAGTTGCGTTGCGGGTGCGCCCATAGGGAAATTCGGTAGGACGAAAGGAGTGGGGGGAACTAGAATCGATGCGTTCCGTCGATTCGAATTCGGGGATCACTGTCGCGCTGGTCTTGTAAGAAAGCGGTCGTGCCTTGCCAGGCCTTATTCTCGACTTCCGACTATCGAATATAGTAATTCCGCGCCGCGGGTGGTTGCAAGTCCCGTGCTGTTCCCGCCGAGTCCAAGGGTAACCGAAGTACCGAGGAAGCCGAGTACCTGCCCAATTACCGAACCGAGGCGTGAATTCGAAGATCTACACGGTGAGTCGAACAGTGATCCCTGGTTTTCGCAATACTTCGCGGTGGCTCGTTATTTGGTGCGAGGACGAAACGTGTTCGTCTCGTCCTCGGAATTTTGGTGTGCCGAAGCCCTTCGGGCCTCGTGCTTATTGCTCGCGTCAATCCGGAAGACGCTTTGAGTCACGTAGAGTAGTCCCATTCTAATTTCGGAAGACTTCCTCAAGGAGCCGCGTCGGAAAGTGATTAGCTCGTCGTAGTAAATTCGAGAACGCGAAACGAATCGAATCTATCGACCACGCGACGGTCCGTGCGGATCGCGCCGACCTCCTGCGCTTGTCAATTCCCGTCTCTCGCGAGACGAAATCGTACCGTCGTACCGTACTTCCGAAAAACGATAACGATCCGAAATCGACTAACGCGTTCCGCGAACGAACATCCGTCGCTCAAGTGTATAAGGGGCGCGGGCTCCCGGGTTGCGGCCTCGTGGCCGCTCGCCTGTATCTTTCATCTTTGACAACGAATAAAATCATTCGAGCCCTACACTGTCGATTTATTTCCGACCTGCGAGATCCGCCCTGCCGCGAGGGCTGTCCCCGTTATTTCCTGTGTCCGAACGCCTGGTTACCCGTGTCGTCGCTTTCCGTCGGAGATTACGAGAAGACTCGGAACTCGTGTTCGACTTCCTCGAACACGACTTCTTGGTGTGAGTTAGTGTGATACATGAGTATCTGGCGCCCGAACAAGTATTTTGTGTCATTTCCGATTCTTCTCGTCACTCATTTTGTCCCGAGAGGACCGTGCTCGTGCGGCCGCGCACGGCCCGTCCTCAGCGGCTGTAAATTCTCGGGTGTTGACCATTTCCGCCGGCCAGAAACCCGTGCGGAAACGGGGCAACGTTACAACACATTCATATAATATCAAAAAGAGATTCAATCTGTTTTTAATATTCAAATATACTGTGACGTGGCAGTTTGCCTACGTCCTCCGATAGCGTATATCGGAAGACCGAGTCACCCTCTGGCAGCGAAAAATGCGAGAAGGGCCGTGGCGAGCGCTCGCCCTGGGCACGAGCGAGACCCATGGGCGAGTTCTAATGTTTTTGAGCGTCGCGCCAATTTGCGCGACGCGCTTCTGCAGGACCGTAACCAGGCCCCAGGGGGGGACCCGGAGCACCTCTCCCGCGGAGTAACGAAAAAGGGATCGGCGCCGGCGGAAACTCCAACCCTGGAAAAGCGAGTAATCGACGGAGCCCAGGATAGACAACCTGGAGGCGCCGACGAGGACACGAGATGCCATGCCAGGAATCTCAGCTACCTCGCCGTCGCCTCAGCAGGAGAGAAGCTTGGCCAGCTGCCGGATTGGCTCGTGCCGATCACCTCACAGGGAAGCGGCGAATCACCACGCAGCGCTGCCGGAGAGTCGACGAATCGCCGGACGCCAGGGACCGTCGCGCGGAGCGAGGCCCCGTCCGAAGATCTGTTAGCGATAGGTCGAATCCTACGCGGGGGGATATAGAGCGGAAGGAGGGGGACGCTCCGCTTCCGCGTTCCCGAGTCACCGCGGGAATGATCACTTCTTCGTTGGCTCACGTAGCAATCAGTCGAATTCCATAATTGAACTACAGGCATTAAAACCGCACATTTGGTCCTTCGAGCCAGATCTACAAATAAAACCAGTGTCAAGTGATACAGTGAGACAAAGGATCACTCCAGTCAAGCATCTGAAGTCTCAGTAAAATGGCTAAAATCTCACCTGAAGGGCTTCTACAAAAACAGCTGGACCTCGTGGGGCTGATGAGGAGAGGCATCGACAATTTCAAGAAGTCTGTCCCCCAGTCCATGATCACGGAAGGAGTAGTAACCACTCGCATCAATATCCTAGAAAAACATTGGAGTGAGTTTCAGAAAAACAACGACGTTATCCTGTACCAGCAGCGGGATACGTTCAAGGACTGCGAGTACGTCAGCAAACAGTTTTTCGACACAGCCGAGGAGACGTTCGCGGGGCAGAGAACGATCCTCGAGGACATGCTACTGGGACGTAAGGAAGAATCGCGGCAAACGAGAGGTTCCAGCAACCGGGACCACGGGCGAGCAGAAACAGCTTCCGGATCTGCCTCGCTGCCAAGAATACAGTTTCCGACGTTCCATGGCAAATACGTGGAGTGGCCATCTTTCAAGGACCTCTTCACGTCCATAATTAAAAAGCATGCAGGTCTGAGCGACGTAGACCGCTTGCATTACCTAAAAACAAGCCTTGAAGGACCAGCCGCTGATTTGGTCAAGGACTTACCGACCACAGGCGAGAATTATCAGCGCACCTGGGACATCCTTCAAGAGCACTACGAGAACAAGCGCATAGATGCGCTAAGATGCGAGAACGCTCCGTGCGAACGATGACGGAGCTCCAAAATGGCGTCACCAAGATCGCCAACACACTGGAGGGAATGGGCAGGCCCCTAGACAAGTCAGAAGATTGGTGTGTTTACTCGATCGTAAATCTCTTCGATCCCGTCACACGGGATAAATGGACGGAGAAAATCACACCAAGCCGAGAACCACCTACCTTCGCTACGTTGAAGGAATTCATGTGCAATCAACTGCATCAATTGGAGGTATCTCCAGGACCCGCGTCCAAGGGTCCCTGTCCAGGGCAGTCCGCCAAAGTACCATACGAAGCCGGTCGTGCCACCACCAAGAGTTCCTATGGCAGTTCCTCTCCTGCAGCAAGCAGCAACCTAGCACAGAAGAGTGCAAAAAAGAAGTTTTCCTGTTCCCTGTGTTCCAAGGAACACTTTATTATGCATTGTCCTGACTACAAGGGACTCACTTCGGAGGAACGAAGGAGGAAGGTGGAGAGTCATCAGCTCTGCAACAACTGTCTTGGCCAACACGCAAGCGCGACGTGCCCATCGTCAAGGAGTTGTTACCTCTGTGGCGAAGACCACCACACTTCTCTCCACGAGGCATACAAGGATGGCATGCATCAACGGAAAACGACTCACCACGTGCAAGACTGTAGCAGAGCAAATGGTAAGGTGCTTCTTGCCACTGCCATGGTTGATGTTACAGATCGCCACGGCCGACGACACACTGCACGAGCTCTAATCGATCAGGGCTCCGAGATCACCACGATGGCTGAGGGACTGGCACAGCGTCTTCAACTTCCCCGGACGGCGTCCCCAGTTGACATTTACGGGGTCGGAGGACAGCAGCTGGCCAGATCACGAGGACGAATGCTGTTAAACGTCTCCGCGTGCAGAGCAGACGACACAGTCAAGGTTTCCGCACTCATTCTGCCAAAGCACACGATGTACATGCATGCAGGGCTGCAGCACGCCGCACCAGTCGTGGAAGCATCTGCAGGGACTGCAGCTGGCCGATCCACATCCAGCTCGCACAATGCCTGTGGAATTCTGCTGGGAGCCGACGTATACCCTGCAATTATAAGGGACGGCATCAAGAAGGGAACTGCACTGGAACCAGTAGGCCAACGTACCATATTTGGCTGGATCGTCACTGGGATGACTGGAATTCCAAGCACTTCAATGCGGGTCCAAGTGCATCAGACCACCACAGGAGAATCACTAAATTCACTGATGCGGAGGTTTTGGGAGCAGGAGGACATTCCTGACACTGCCTCTCCATGGACTGCGGAGGAACAAGAATGTGAGAATCACTACGTCACCACTCACTCTCGCACTCCTGAAGGTCGTTACCAGGTGAGGCTCCCACTCCGCAAATCCGGTCCGCCTTCCTTTGATTCCAGAAAGGGCTCGATGCAGTCCCTGAGAAGGATGGAGCAACGCTTCAGCAGAGATAAATCGTTCAAGGCCCTCTACTGTGACTTCATCCGGCAGTACGAAGCACTCGGCCACATGACTTTGGTAGACGAACCACCAGTGACAAGCCAAGTCAATTATTTGCCGCACAATGGGGTCTTGAAGCCAAGTAGCACGACGACGAAACTCCGAGTGGTGTTCAATGGGTCCTGGTCCGAGGGAACGCAGCTGTCACTCAACGATTGTTTACATGTGGGACCTAACCTCCTTCCTCTCCTCGCAGATGTGTTGCTGCGGTGGCGCAGGCACTAGTACGTGGTAACAGCGGACGTTACCAAGATGTACCGCCAAATCCTAGTACACCCTGCGGACCGAGACCTGCAACGAATACTCTGGAGAGAATCCGAGAAGGAGCACGTAAGTGAATACCGACTCAACACGGTTACTTACGGCCTGTCATGTGCTCCCTACTTAGCGGTCCGAACACTGCACCAGCTGGCGGAAGACGAAGGCTCTCGTTATCCCATTGGCGCACTGGCCCTCAAAACCGATGCATATGTCGATGACATATTGACAGGGGCAGACAGCATTGCGGGACTGGTGGAGGCGACGACCCAACTGCAACAGTTGTGCAGGGCGGGCGGGTTCCCCTTGCAGAAATGGGCCTCCAACGTCGCCGACCTGAACCAGTTCATGCCGCAGGAAGTCCGAAGCACGATCAATCTGCCCACCACCACTCAGGAAGAACAGACTGAGCACAAGATGTGGACAGATCACACTCAAGTTGCACTGGGCTTGCAGTGGTCACCATACGACGACACTTTCAGGTTCACCATCACTGAGGTCACTG